>JAJKLB010000003.1:0-1200000 GCA_022432525.1 Daldinia grandis | reverse complement strand
GCTGTGTATAAAATAGTAGAAAGGCTTACTCGAGCTACTTAATTTACGGCATGGGCAAGTGAAAGAGTATCTACCATGATGCTTTAGTCTGCCTTTCTCGGGGATACGTGAATTGACATGTCCAAGATTAGATTTGCGACATGCTTGAGCACCCCCAAAGCACTTTCGCGTGGACAGGTTTTAAGCTCTAGCAAATCGTGGCCGACACCAAAAATCAAACAAGGCAAAGGGTTGGTTAGCAAAGGGGTCCTACACGGGAGCTAGCGAGCTGAGAACGTAACGAGGAGTAAACTATGCAGTATTTCGACCTCGCTCCGCCGAACGCCAATCGTGGGATGAGTACGGGAGTACTTGCAGGTCGTGCTGAGTGTCCACGGGTAGACCAAGCGAAAGGACCCATCAGCGGTGAAACTAAAATTACTGCCGGGATTTAGATGGCGAAAAGCCATCGCAAAGGCAACAGTAACGAAGTATGTGATGACGAGAAACAAAACAAAAAAAATTTTACAAGAAGGATATGGGATACCCATTAAGGAATATGACGGGAGACCAAAAAGAGGCAATCGTCCGAGGTGGCCCGTGGTTGGAGACAAGATGCATGCATCAGTGCCGCATAGGTAGACTTCGTTCGCTGTTCAGACAAGTATTTAATCGGTTTCTTTATTTTTCTGTGTGGAAGGATGTACTTTACAAGATTCACGGGGAATATAGGGGCCTTTTACAGGGACGGCTTGCATAATGTCGAATCTACACGCCTGTTCAGGCGGTTATTCATTTGTTGCGGGCTATATACATACATAGATCGGTCAGTCCTAAGCGACACTCCCCACGAGGGAAGCCCATTAGGGTATATGGGACATATGGGACATAAGAGACATAATTTGCATCATAAATTTTATCAAGTTTGCTGTTTACGTACCTATGCACCTGTTATGCTATTGTTGTTTATACGTTCAAGAGTGTTGATGCTGTCAGCCCCCTTTTTACTCCAGTGTGCTACGACCGGCATAGAACATGGATCAAGAGAAGTCGAGATTAGTGAGCGAATAAGGGAGGTTAGGTATGTTCACTATTTTGTTATTCCCGAGACTTTAGAGTTCCAACCTACCTACTCTGGATGATATCACTACTCCAACCTGACCTGGTGTCAGCCCAACGCCCGCCAACATGGGGTTAGAATTGCCTACTCGAGTAGTAAGGGTATTTCTACATAATGCGCTTATTTGCCTTGTTCGTCATTATAGCAGCTAGACACGTGTTACCAGCAACGTTTCTTTGACACGTCGGATATCTTTGTTGCAAACTGGACCCCGGCAGACCCTGAGGCTCAAAGGCCACGCGATATGGGCGTCATGGAGTGCTTTACTATGTAGGTAGACAATAGTCGTTCTAGACCGTGGGCTGGATGCAAATATAAACTGTACCGGCTGTACCGGCTGTACCTGGTACTTAGGTCAATGTCTATATGTACAACATCCCGTCGCACAGCGATTCGGCCCGCCAGCGTGGAAGGATTTGGGGGGTATGAGGTGCATATTAGAGACGAATCCACCCGCCCGCATTACAGCTGGGGGCTACCTGCCGACAGCATAGCACATTGCTTTTTTTTTTTTTTTTTTTTTATAGAGGTATTAAGTACCTACCTATGATATGGTAATACCTATTTGGTGTAATAGCCCCATTTCATAAACGAAACAAGTTTATTTTTTGCGAACTGTAATATGTAAATATTTTAATTTGTTAAACCCGAGAGTACGTTTAATGCTCAGGTACCTAGGTACCTAGGTTAGTAGTTAACGTGAATCGCATAACTACCTAGCGATAATCAACTTATTATAGATTAGATTTATTTCTCTCCCTTTTCACCATCATTTTTTATAACAGGTAGCTAGCCACTATCCAAATACCCCTTTCCTCTTACTATATTATATAAGTAAGTAAATAAGTAGTTAACTATTTCATCCCACTTCCCTCTCCTCGCAATCGCTATCGCTACTACCTACATACTACCTAAGATTATTCCGGCACCCAAACCCAACGTCCTCGTGGTATCCCCCCCGGTTTAGGACACACGACCCGTGCGTGCGTTGAGTAGGTAGGTAGGTAGATCCTCCAACTCCTTCGCATGCAGCTCCAAATCCCCGCCAGTCGCGCGACTGAGCACTACACCCACCCGCTATGACTTACATACAGTATCTACGTAACCAGATTCAGGCCACCGGTGGGCCGACGGCACGTTTAAAATGTCTCTAGCTCTGCGATCACCGTATGGGGTGCATAAGCCGGGTCCGTTCTGCCAATATATACCGGTATCTACATATATAAATGCAAATGCATGTCTCACCGGTCCCGTACAACCCCAGAAAAAACATATGGTCGACCGCATGCCGAGCCCGCGCGTGATTGGCTGCTATACGCGGGTTGGCTTCCGTGAATGTGTGTAGGTATAGGTCCATATGGAGAGAAGAGGGCGATGGCAGAAGACATATCTTACGGCCGCAGCCGTAGCCGTCGCCATCACACGTTCTCCTCCCGCCGCTGCAAGCCCCTGAACAGGAAGAAAGAGAGGGGGAGGGGAGAGGGGAGAGGGAAGAGATAAATATATTCATCTAAAAGACGGAATATAGTATAGGTGGTAGATACCTACGTGAGGGAATGGGGGATCGGCTGCGATACCAAGGTTACATGAACAAGCGAAGTGAGCGGCGCCGTCTCATCGAAGCCACTGTGCCGCCAAACTTGCTGATACCTACAACCACACCCTCCCAAGGAAACTCGCACAGAAATGTCTTAGATTTTGACGCTCCGTGCCGCGACGTCGTACGTTACACGTCCACACACGCCCCATCCATCCATCCATCCATCTATCTCCCTAGGCACCTACACAATACTAAGCCCGGCGTATCAGGTAGGTATACCAGAAATCCCCCCTATCTCGCGACCCGGGGACAGGGGAGAGGGTTGTTCGCGATGCGACCCCGCACAGAGCAAAAGTGGCTTTCTCCCACACCTGCGCGCCGTATGCCGTGGCCAGGGCGGGCGAGCCGCACGCTTGGGATGGGATCATCTTGTTGGGTTGGTTGTTTTGGGGGCTGGGCCTCTTTCTCTCTTTCTCTTCTCTCGCCCCCTCCCCCCCCCTGACGAGTAATATACCTACCTATGTATGCGGTTGCTATGCGTACCCAGACGACAGGCACTGCTTTAGGCTGATTCTTTTCTGGGACGAGGCGGATTTCTTTAATTGGTCTATCTGCTCATCTACCTACTAGGGACCTATGTACATAGGTAGGTACCTACCTAGTTAGCTGCTTTTTGGATATTAACTAGATGTTACTGTAGAGATAGATACAGCAGTATATTAATTATCCGACTAGTTGTGTGTTGGTTCTAGACGATGGCATCGAGATCTCCCTGGGACCTTGGTGTTGTTCTATCTGACTAGAGGTACCTATCTATCTAGGTACTTTTATATGCTAGTTACTATGCTATACATAGGAGGTATGTATATAAGAAGAACGCCGCAAGCTCCCTAGCGCGTTGGAAGCATGGAGACGTCCCTTGATTCTAGTGCTATCGTAACATTTTCGGTAGGCATTGATCGATCGGGCTTGATTAGGACTGCAGTAGGTGGTTAGTTTATATTTAGGTGTAACTATCGTGAACACAATGCCTTACACAAGATCTCTGAAGGCTGTAGAGACACGGCTTAGAAACATGCAGGCAGGAGAGCTTCGAAATAGACAAATGGTACCAGACTGAATTCTGAGCAGACGATAGTCCAGGGATGGTACAATAAAGAATATATAATATAGCAGGCACCTTAGGTAGTTTAGGAATTACGACTCTCGCCTAAAGACTACGTCCTATTTAGTATTAGTTTTAAGGCAAGACAGCTATTTATTAAGAAACCTTATATTAGTATATATTTTAACTAGTTATAAGGGCTTTGCACCTATTACCGCCCTGCCCTATCCTTCCCCTTCTGCTCCCTCCGCCATCCCTCCACGAACTCCTCCATTTCAACGTGGACACGCAATCTTTTCTCGCACATCGTGTTATACACCGACCTAAGCTCAGAAGAGTCCATGTCTCTAACTAGCGTGACGAACGCCTCCATAAACACCTCTTTCGACCAGGGACAGCACTGGAGTGCCCGATAGAACACGCTCTTGGCCTTGGCTCTCAGCTCCTTGCTGCCGTGGCAGAACCTGATATACGATATCCAGAGGCCCGGGTGGTTTCTGCACGCCTCGCCTTCGAAGGCGTGCTCGAATGCTGCCCGTGTCGAGTGCACATTCCCCGTGCGGGACTCGTATCGAATGGCGAATACGCGGCTGCTGACGCAGTCGTGTGGCTTGACGAGAACAACTTTGTCGAGGATTGAACGCACTCTATCGTCGATACTAAGGCGCGCCTCTCTCCATGCGTAAAGGCCGAGGAAGATTGTGTTTTGGGGAAAGAAGTTGATGTACTTCGCCAGCTGCTCGCGGAGGAACCCGGGTCTAAACGGCCTATTTAAGAGAGTATTAGTCGGTACATAGGGGCCTTTTACTTAGATGTGATTCACTTACCCTTGACTAGCATGATAGTAAAGTAGATGAGCCGCAAATTGGAGTAGTCTCTCATGAGATGAACTACTCTTAAGATCTCGAGATACTAACTCATCAGAACAGGTAGAGATACTAGATATTGCGGACCAAATATCCCCTTGGCTCCCGCTAGAGGGTTCTTTACTGCTCTGCTGTGTTAAATATTCAAGCAGGGCTAGACCCTTAGCATATATGATCGCATTCTCGGCATCGCCGGACGACAATAAATAGTCTCGGCTCGACGATAGGAAATGCCTTGTCTTTAGTATCTGGGCCGTGGAAGCTGACAGGCTTTCTGATATCGATCTTGTCGAAGAGGGGCCATCTGATAGAATACATAGTTGTAGAGTTGCTTTAGCCAAGTTACCATCTTCAAGCTCCATCCATGCGGCGGCAATGCTCAAGGAGAGCTTGCTATGAACTGAGATAGCTGGCAAACCCATCGCGGCCGTAATTGTAATACGAGCGGTATCTTTGTTGCCTTTTGTCCATTCGAGTATACAATAGCCCAAGTATAGGTCAACATTCGTAGAATCTTGTTTTAGGAGTGCTTTTGCCATTTTCTTTTCATGCCCGGGCTCGTTAATCGATTCAAAGGCGAGATAATATGGACCCAGCTCATACATGCCAAACGTACGGACGAGCTGTTTTAATGTATTCGAAATCCATGTGTATTGATCCGTGGGGACGTCGCCCCGGATCTTTTTCATACTTCTAAACCAGTTAGGTACCGGGAAGAGAACCTCTGGTGTGATTTCCATTCGCTCATAGTCATGTGAGAACTCCGGCGGTCTTTTGTTTTGCTCCTCGGTATTTATTACCGGGCTAAACGAGCTCTCGATGGTGATTGGGTCTGCTGGACTACGAACGAGAAACCCATCCTGAAGCATATCCCGAACAATTTCGCTAGAAGAGAACGCTGGAGGAAGCTGGCAGAATATCAAAAATGCATCTAACAGTTGGCGCTGAAGCCTAGGAATAGCCTCGTTCGGAAGATGTAAGAGTATATCCTGTATATCTGCGTACATGACCACTCGGAATGGATCGTCCTCTGCCCCAACATCCATAGTACGAGCGGGATTTGCCGCCACCCGAGATTGGTGTTGCTCAAGGATTGACCAAGCTTTATAGCCATCCCGAGTATTTGGAGATATGGACTCATCCGCAGTTTTGGGCTCGGGAAGTTCTAGTGCTTGGCCGCCTTGCTCAAAAGCTACCCATCCCGAAGCTCCACCCTCTCCTATCCGCGGTACCTCGCTTTCCCAAAACTCCTGGAAGCCGGATAGCGGAGCAGTGGTGATTTTCTCGGGTAAAGCTGGTGGGCGCGCAAACGTTAATTCTAAGGCGGCCTGCCATGCTGCTACGCCAAGTTCCTTGTACCCAGAATCTGCGATGGAACGTGTAGCTCTTAAGAAAACATAGATCATTTGTTCGTAGATTCGAAATTTAGTTGAATCATCCTGTTCCATCAAAGCCTCCTTCGCTAACCGGTCCAAACGCTTGGCGTAGTGAAGTAAGATTTTCTCATATTGAAATGTCGATAACCTTGTCTGCTGGAAGTTTGTATACTCTCTCCACAATTTAAAACTAGCACCGTGTTTCTCTAGAGCCGATTCCCATCGCTTTGAAATAGTTGTGCTGTCCCATATTTTCGAGCCTTCTTGCATGACTCTTAGCTGCAACCCCTCTCGCTGTGAATCAGTAGTTGCATGAGAGTAGGCTTGCTCGAGCAAGGACAGCTTGATATCAGCAAAACTCTTAACCTCCGCTGCGGTAGGGTGACGACCGTCTTGCCCGCTTATTCGTAGAAGAGTATCTTGATGCTCGACGAGCTCTAGCCAAGCATCAATGTCTTGCGGATGGGCACGGACTCTCCTAGATAGCTCAATCGTCTTTAATTCCGTGGGTTCATCCGCATCTCGGTCCCTTGAGCCTGTAGATGCCTCGCTGCCGTAATCCACATCGCTATCAGAATGCTCGTGGCTTTTGCTTTTGCCATGGATTGACCTGTAGGCTTGTCCTTCATCGCTGGATGAATCCCCTGGTTCAGATCCACCCCGCTTTCGCTTTCTTAACGCCTTTAGAGGTACAAAGTCCTCTGAACCTGTCACAGTTTGGGACTGTTCTCGTCGAACCCTGATAGGCTGCGATTTAAATCGGCCGCCCTTAGCCAGAAGGCTCTTTCTATCACTGCCGAGCAGGGAACCACTTTCGCGAAAGCCCAACAGGAAGAACTCGTCACGGCTACCGGTACGGTCAATTCTCATGTAGCCATCGACCCCTAAGATACGGCCGAATCCAAAACGGCGGTAATTGGGGACATCACGGCGATCGTTACCGCCATATCTCCGAATCAAGGAGTCACCTTGCTTATCGTATACGAAAAAAGTGTCTCTATCTTGTTCTGGCGAGGAAGGTCGCCGCGAGAGCTTATGGTGACAGGCTTTCTCCGTGCGACGAGATATAACTCCTGGTGAAGCTTGGTGCTCACGCTTTGAGATAGAAAGCGTACCGCGTTGTTTCAGCTCCTCAGGCCTGGCCTCATTTTGGGGTTGAGGCTTCTCAAGTTGAGGCTTAAACGAGGAAAACTTAGGCACGGTGGCTGGTTTATCCTGTTTCGATGACATGACGGAGAAGTATATCTTACGGTATACTCATCCTGTTTTCACGTTTGATGCAACAACGCAATATTCCGCTCTGTGCCCCCCACATGCAGACTACTAAAGGGTGCTATGCTGTTGACCATTCAGAGCGGGTATGCTAGATGGATCTACCTTGGCTGCACATGCAGCTCGTAATATTTCGAGACTAGCTACTGTGGTTACCCTTGGGACTGAATCTCCTTGGGACCAAGTATTTATCATATAACTATTAAATATTAAGTGAGTATGGCATATTCGGGTTTGATCGATCCCTTCGTCTTCGGTTGCCGTATCTAGGTAGTAGTAATAGTCGAGATGAATAATATGTAATATTCAAGATGATTAAGGTTCTGGAAAGGGTTGTTTGGATGAAGTCGAATGGTGGCTTCATGCTGTGGCTTATGGCTGAAGATACATGCAAGAAACACGTTTTGTGGACCTCGGTGATGTAATACCACACCTGAGGGACTTAAAGCTTATTGGACCTTTTATTAGTCTAGAATTTAGGGGATTTTTAGCTGCTGTTTCACGCGGCTACAGCGGGCTAAATTGAGCTATCCCGGGGATCGTTACACCATCGATCATAACTAAGCAGCGCCTGTACTTTGTATGTATTTGTAGATCTTCTCTATACTATGATGAGATGGTTCCACGTGCTTTCGGTAGACCCCTGTTCTCGATCACGTAACATCTCCATCTGACCTTTCTTAGTAGCCGACCATTACAGTAGCTTCTAGATACTACAGTCTACAGTTCTACCAGAAAGCGGAACTTGCTCTCCATTGGCTTGTCCTCGGCGAATGTGCAGAAATACAGAAAGACGGAAAGACGGAAAGACAATGAAGCAGAAAGTACGATAGTTCTTACTCGGTAGGAGCGGAATTACATACATAGTAGCTGCTGACGTTCTCGACACCCCTCAATATTGGCTGTATTAGGTGGTAGTGTATATCCGTAACCGGGGGGTTATGGGGACATACTAAGCTATTAACAGTATCAATTATCAACTAATTATCAACTATCAAACCATCACACAATACACAATACAACTTCCAACTTGTAAACTCCACTCGAACTCGCCCAACTTTCTCAGCTTCATCTAAAACTACCGTCCATCTACCTGCTCACTATGAATTGTGCTCTATTCGAATAACGATATAACCCCCACGCGCAACCCTTGCTGAATGCTTCACGCGCCTCATGTTGCTCAAGACGTAGTTACCTGAGCGAGCTGCTGTCCACCTCCGATATTCTGCATTACGTTATACTACCTCTTACCAGGCTCCAACGCGCTCCTATTACTTCGATACGCCATACTAGGTATGAATACGTACGACACCGTACCTCCCTCGCAGGACTCCTATGGATCGGCTCCTACTTCTCCCACACATCACCGCCAGCATTTGAGAAGATCCAGGCCACCTTCGATATCTGAAGCACCCGACGAAAATACTGCCCTCTTGCGACCCTCACGCTCTCGCGTGCGCATTCACAGTCCTCTAGAAACCCCTAGAGGTTATCTATCAAGGGCTCATAGCTTTGCCGGTTTGTTTACCCAAGTATCCCCCTTGTCGAAAGTTGTTGCGTACTGATTTAATCCCCCTCTGTATTAGCAACACCTCATGGGGCGCGATATCATAACCGACATGAATCATGGGGACAGCGGCTAATACAAGCGCTTTCGGATCGGACCGATCCCATGTCCGAATCTAAGAGTTCCCTTCTTGCTGACGATCGTATCTGGTACGACCAATTCACCTCGACCGACTGGGTCCACGATAGTATTGCCGATGCCTACCGAGTTAAACAGTTGCGAAGTCGAAAAGGCTTTTGGGGCAGACTCGTTGTCTTGTTTGATGGCGCCCAGGGCTGGATACTGAGTGCTGTCGTTGGTGTTCTAGTCGCGCTAGTTGCTTATTGCGTGGATGTGGCTGAGACAACCATCTTTGACTACAAGGATGGCTACTGCGCGCGAGCGTGGTATTTGAGAGAAAAGGTAATGACTACCTACTTAGCCCTATATATATTGTTTATCATGTGGCGTCTCGTCTAGCTGAAGGTGCGGGGGAGCTGACAATGCGAACAGAGGTGTTGTCCCCACGGTCCATGTACTGATTGGCGATCTTGGTCCGAAGTTCTTGGTGCCCATCCCTTCGGCGAAGTTTGGACTGAGTTCGGTGTTTACATGATCGCCGTCCTTTTACTCGCGGTGTTGTCATGTCTACTCACCCTAACGACCAAGACGGTAGTCCCTTCGGCTTACCGAATGTCGACACTGGATGAGAACTTGGCGGCCGACTATTCTCAGCAACCAGACGATAACCATAACGATAACGATGAGAGCGAAAGTATTAGTCCCAGAGCGGTTCGGCCAGCGCGACCTGACCCGCCGCCACCCATGGTGTACTATTCCGCAGCTGGCAGTGGCGTCGCCGAAGTTCGTGTCATTCTCAGCGGGTTCGTTTTGCACGGCTTTCTTGGTTTCAAGACTCTCATCATTAAATCCGCGGGATTAATCTTGAGTGTCGCCTCAGGCCTAAGCTTGGGTAAAGAAGGCCCCTACGTCCATATTGCAACTTGTATTGGCAACATTTGCTGTCGACTTTTCTCCAAATATGATCATAACGATGGCAAGAGGCGCGAAGTATTATCTGCCGCAGCTGCGGCGGGCGTAGTTGTGGCATTTGGAGCTCCTCTCGGAGGTGTTTTATTCGGTCTCGAGGAGGTTGCCTATTACTTCCCAGCTAAGACGCTTTTTCGCACCTTCTTTTGCTGTATTGTCGCGGCTCTAACCTTGAAGTTTCTTAACCCGTATGGCACCCACAAGATTGTCATGTTCGAGATCAGGTACAAAATCGATTGGGAATGGTTTGAATTATTCGGCTTCATCTTGGTCGGAATACTGGGCGGCGCCATCGGTGCTCTTTTTATCAAAGCTTCGCGTCGTTGGGCTCTATCTTTCCGTAAGATCCCAGTCATCAAGAAATATCCACTGTTCGAGGTTGTGCTGGTAGCGCTGGTAACTGGACTCGTAGGATATTGGAACACCTTAACTAAGCTTCCAGTAGCGAAGCTTTTGTTAAACCTTGCTGCACCGTGCCAAGACGACAGCAGGGATTCTGAGTTAGGACTATGTCCATCGAATATTGATGAGATACCTGGGATCATTCGAAACATCCTTGCTGCTTTTATCATCAAGACTTTTTTGACAACCATCACGTTTGGTATTAAGGTTCCCGCCGGTATCTATGTCCCTTCTATGGTCGTCGGTGGTCTCATGGGCAGGGTTGTTGGTCATCTCGTTCAATGGATAGTACTTCGGTTTCCACATTGGGGTATCTGGGGGACATGTCCGCTTCTTCAAGAGTCTACATGTGTTCAGCCCGGCGTGTATGCGCTCATTGCCGCAGGTTCAACAATGTGTGGCGTAACGAGGCTATCCGTCACCCTCGCGGTCATCCTCTTCGAACTTACCGGAAGCCTGGATTACGTCCTGCCTTTCTCCTTGGCTATTCTCGTCGCTAAATGGACAGCGGATGCGCTGGAGCCGCTCAGTATCTACGACCTCCTTACTAACATGAATGCTTATCCATATCTGGATAATAAGCACAAACCGGTCTTCACCTCTGAGTTTGCTGATATAGTCCCCCGCGTTCGCCGAGAACGCGTCATTGACATAAGTGACTCGCCGCTAGTCCCAGCCACGCAACTCCGCAACCAACTCGAACGGCTTCATCTGGCCGGTGAGCTAGATGGAGGATTACCAATTGTTAGGGATGACATCCTCGTCGGCCTGATCCCGGCTCCTGACCTGGAATATGCCTTAGACAGCCTCGCGGATGAGAGCTCTAGCCTCTGTCTCATGGCGAATATACCGAGTATCGACGAAGATGAATCTCCAGAGCGGGATCCTACCGATTTCACACCTTACATAGACCCGGCTCCCTTTGCTTTGGATATTAACTCCCCCATGGACTTGGTGTACGAATGCTTTGCGAAGCTTGGCCTACGATATATCTGCGCGTTGAGAGACGGATGCTATGCCGGAATGGTAAGTCCCTATGGCCTATCACCATCTTGACGATATTAAATACTGACCGACATAGACCCACAAGAAGAGATTTGTGAAGTATATGCGCGAACTGGAGGAGAAGGAGCACAATAGCTAGGCTTCTTTTTCTTTCTTTTTTTTTGTTTCCCCATCTAATACGGAGACCATGGTTTCTTAGGAGTCATAGGTATATATCGTAGCGAGACTATTTGAGGCTCGGATATATAGGGGTGTGTTATGTTACCGCATCGTCATGGTATTGTCACGGATGATATTTTATTTTCTGCATTGTCGCATGAGCCTAGCGTTTGGAATGAATGATATCGTCTCATATTCTGATAAATAGTTTTCTGATAATCCTAAACGCGTCATGAACGCTCTTACGAACGGGTACGTGAAGGGTGTCGTGCGGCTATCAATCAGGCCAGAAGCTATTATATTTTGATATACAATAAGTACATGTTATGTCGTATTTAAGACAACGACATTTCAGAAGAAACGTCGCTATGTATCCATGCATACGGCACTATTTATCTTAGGTTAGGTACCTACGCCTTCCCAGCCAGCCACATTCAAAGCCGCATATATTTCTCGCCTTATCGTAACCTGTACCTACCTACCTAGGTATGTATGTGTCTTTACCTAATCTTGCGAGGTAGGTAGGTATATACATATGTACTTACACACCAATGTTCTCTCGGTGGCTAATGCAGAAGTCACGTGTCACGAAAACTACGAGGAAGGGTGTGACAACAGTACCTATGTACATACATGTATGTAGGTACCTGTTATGTATGTATAATGTAATCGTACATATGTAGTGCAACATCAATAATTCAACTTCAAACACGGGTATCATAAAGCCGAGTTGATGTCTTCAACATAATCCAACCCGTAAAACCGCCTTGCCAGCGAGTAGAAATGACAAGATTCCCTAGTAACATTAAGGGGATATAAAAGGGGGTATTGTAATATCTGTAATTATGTACATTAGTAACCAAATCCGCTAACGCATCATCGCATCTATGCATGTTAGTCCGCACCATATAGGATTACATGTGTTTCCAAGCACCTTGGACGAGGCCGTGTTTCGCGTTGAAACAAGAGTCTATTCTATCAAACGACCCATCGATTTTCGTTTTCATGTCGCTAATAAATTAATCCAACCAGCACGTAAATCGGAGATTTAGTGGCCTCCATCGAGTTCGGAACGGCGAGTTCCGTCGAGTTCAACCCTCTCGGGTCTTTCGGGGTAGTAGTACTGAGGGGGATATCCGCCACTTTCCAGCTCCACGGGATACAATGGGGGTTTCTGTGCTGAAAGTTGTGTCACCTCTGGCATCTCCGGCAGATCGTCGCTATGATTGGGTCCCGTAGCGGCGGCTGCGGCTGTAGGTGCTTGGTAGTTGTTACTATTCCTCCGTCTCCTCCACAAAAAGAAGCCGCCTGCTACAAGGGCGAGAACTACAAGAGCGGCGCCGACACCGATACCAGCTGAAGCACCGGCACTTAAACCATTGTCGGGATTTGCCGTTGGTGATACGGCAGGTAGTGAGGTGCTACTTTGGGTAGCACTACTAGATGGCGGGCTAGTGCTAGATGAACCAGAGGCACTAGTCGACGATGAAGATGTGCTTGTGCTGGCGGGGGCTCTTGTGATGTTAAAGTAACGCGAGGTGACGGAGAGCGGGTTCGGGTCATCCGATTGTAACGGTGATAACCAAAGGAAAAACACGTCGAAATTCGATAAGTCGAACTCAAATGCCTGAACCGACCAGTCAAATTGGGTTACGGCACCAGACCGTGTCTCTGCTCAAGTCAGTTGTCACATCTAAGAAAAGGGTTTACGATATTTTTTCTTACGGAATATGCTTGGTCCAGCCGATGCAGAGTCACCCTACAGCGATTAGAGTCAGTGACCATGCTTCCAAGAGATTTATAGATTTGAGGCACGACTCGGGGAGAACTCGTCAATAAGCTCAATTAGGAAGTTTACTACTTCTAATATCGGCTGAGATAGGAAAGGAAAACGGCATCCACGATATGACTTACCTCTCGGCTCTGTTGCCATAGGTCGATAGTGTAATTCGAATATGTGGTAGTGAACTTGATAGTTTGGATCTCGCCGAGCGTCCAAACTGGGTTCGTCGCATAATCGGTTGGCCCGTCGAGAGCGTTAGGAGGATTGAAGAACTTGCCGACCTTGAGCGAGTCTTGCTGCGCTTGTACGGTCGAGGTAGCGAACACCGCTACGAAGGCGACGAGCGATGATGGCCTAATCATCTTTCTAGAGCCAGGGGGGATCGCGATGTTGACCCTCAGAAGCCCATAACTTTTACGTGTGGGATAAACAGAAGAAAGCCCTATCCCAGAGATCAGGAAGAGACGAAGACGGGAGTTACTTGGGAACGGAAAGCCCGCAAGCTTTTGTCAGCAAAAGGTCCAGGCTTGGGTTGGAGGGTATGCGGGTATGTATGACAGGTAGCAAGGAGAATTCTGTAGGGCCAGCTGAACCATGGCTGGGCTCTGTAGCAGGGCTTCGAGAACTTAGACCATGTTCCCCATGGGCCGTAGTATGGGCCGTAGTATGGAATAAATGTAATTTTGAAACGTGGAGCTGAATCCTGGCGGCTATGTTGTAAATACAACCAACACCGGTTCGCTTAGGGGAGTCTAGGACTATTCGGACTGGACCCAATGCACAGCATCAGGCCTTTTACACAACGACTTATCTTCATCATTTTGAAAGGTCTTTTTTTTTCTTTTTCATCTTGACCTTTTGAAGTTCTTCCGTTTTGTTCAATCGTATAAGTTTGAATTGAGGCCGGGTTCAGTTGTGTCATGACATATGGATGTGTTATCATGTAGGTAGTATAATAATTTCGGATATTATATCTAGAAGTACACTATGTTGGATCGATGTATGTAAGTGGGTTTTTTAGTTGCGTGATAGTTGGCGGTCTATGTATCGCATAGCAACACAATTGAATCAAGCAGCACAGTGAGTCGAAACTTATCATGTCAGCACTAAGGCAGCTAAGGGCTGTATGTCGGTAGCGCATATGTCATAGGTAATACAGGTTTTAAATGTAGGTACCTATGTATTAACATAGTGGCTTCCACGCAAGTCAAATACCTCTGTCTATACACTACATATCTACAAGTAGTTACGATCGTACCAGTGGGCCCACAGATAGGCGGCAAAGCAGCAAAGCGCGAAAATACGCTAAACCATTCTTAGTCTCGTTTGTTCCAAACGCTACCAACGTGCATAAAGAGAATGGCCAAGCAACTGCAGGCTGAGCAACTCGTCATTTTACAGGTCGCCCTATTCGTTGAATGATCCGTCCCCCTGAAGTTTATTTTAATTCTTTGCGATCCCAGGAAGGTAGGTACATACAGCAGCAACTTGGAGTTTTCGGGAAGCTGTAAACTAATTTCGCATTTGACTTTTTTCACACACGTACTGATTAAAAACATGGGATGCTGATCTGCCCTTTCTAATGTCTTTCCTCATGTCGTCGGTACGCCGACTTTCCTATCCCGTCCTCATCGCTGTAAGCGCCCTTTTGGTCGTTTCCGTATACCTTCTCTCCACCAGGGGAGAGGGAGTACCATACCTCAACTCCGCCGCAAGGACAGCGACAACCCCACAGCCCGAGTTAGCAGATATCGACGATATTCGCAACAACACTCTTGGCGTTAGTTGAAGCCCACCTACTTGCTATACTACCTTTTTGGAAATCTAACGTCGCTACGCAGTTCGAAAAGATATTCGTCATTGGTCTGCCGTCCCGCACTGATCGCCGCGATGGAATGATACTACAGACAGCCCTCAGTAACTTCGAGTTCGAGTTCATAGATGGCGTCGATGGCAAAGATATACCTGACAAGGCCATCCCGACCAGCCATGAGCTTAAACGTTTAGATAATCCTACCCTGGGAGCCTGGCGGGCGCACATTAATGCAATTCAAGAGTTCGTGAACGCCATCTTCCAAGTTCGGGACCTTCACGTCTTACTAACCTTCCGTTAGAGTCGTTCGGAGAAACCTGTCGTCGGCGTTAATCATGGAAGACGATGCCGACTGGGATGTCAGGATCAGAGATCAGATGCACGACTTCGCGTTGTCAGCACATGCTCTGACGCAGCCTTTAACAGGCTCATCTAAGTTTACTGATCCAACGTTTCCCGAAGCTGGGAACGGTCCCTCGGCCGTTCCGGACCTTACATTCGGCAAATTACCCGCCACCGCGGCTCCGAAGAAATCCCCGTACGGTGATAATTGGGATGTGCTCTGGCTCGGCCACTGCGGAATGCACTTCCCATTCACGGACAAAAAAATCGTGCCCAAGGGCCAGGTGGTGCGCCCCAACGACGTTACCGTCCCTCAGCACAAGCATCTGTGGTCTATCTACGAGCCGAGTGACTTAAGACAACAGTATCCGAGCCACACAAGAGTTGTCCACCACGTGCAAGACGGCGTCTGCTCTCTAGCATACGCGGTCACGCAACAGGGGGCGCGGAAACTTCTATACGAGCTTGGGTTAAAGGATATGACCTCGGCATTCGATATCGAGCTGAGATGGTTCTGTGAAGGGACTGGGCAGCCCGATCGAGGTCACCATAACTGCTTGACTGTAGAGCCATCACTATTCCAGATCCATCTCCCAGCCGGTCCGAAGAAGAGCAACAGCGACATCTCGGATCACGGCGAAGGTCTGCAGGAAAAAATGACTCAGGTGTTAAGATATAGCGTGCGGATGAACGCCGAGGCGTTAATGGACGGACGACTAGACCAGCTCGTAGATCAGTGGCCAGATTCGTGAACCCGCCGAATTACGTAACTATAACTTACAGATCTCACTTGGCAAACTTCAAGATTGCCTTGTCGCGGCTAATAAGCTAGAAAGGGAAACTGCGCATCGGCTTCGGTCCCCTTTAGCCTTAAGGCTTCTAACACGATGGAAATTGGGGTTCGCAGCCCACCCACGCCTCCGGAAGCCGGTCTCTAGCGGTTATTGCATAATAGCAACGACTCCTGAGAAACGGCAGTGCCCATAAGGTACTACTAGGTACACAAGTCGTTGAGATGCCTGATAGAACCAAACGTCGGTTCTATATTCTACACTTCTGCACTTGTCGCTGCGAAGCTATTCAGATCGCAGCTGTTGGCGACGGCGCCGGGCGGGGCAGAGAAGAAGGCATCAGGGAAAGTTTTATGTATACTTAGGCGACGGCGGGGTTAATTGCCATCTAGAAAATACAGTGCTCCCCAGAAGAGCTTACTTCTTTCTATGCTCCTCGCTATGTCTAACTACCTAGGTACCTAGGTTAGAACCGTAGATTCTTTAGGACGAGCTTCGGGGGTGGCTAAGAAGAGATACAACGCGTTAATGCCCCCTTTTTAGTTTAACCTAACCCTATCATTGCATGTCGAAATGACCCAACAGCTACATTCAACATGAGTATAGAATAATTTAGGTACCTATGAGACCAACGTGTGCTGTGATTTAGGGGGTGAAATGAAATGAAATAGATAATATGAATCAATGAGCCAGTCTAAGCTATACTTCTCATCAGTAACCATCTCATCGGACCTTAGATCTGATCTGATCTGCTATCTCGCACCGTAAAGTTCGTCTCCGAGGGTAAGGCCTAGCTAGACGGGCTATCGGTTCTCTCCTTATCATCGAGGCTTTCGGTTGGTATTGTATCGTAACCCGGTACTCCCTCGTCCATCCATGCCGTGATATGTACCCTCGTCTCAGCGGGCTTGGCCTTGCCTGGCCTGTAGCGAGTCAGTCTCCTAGGCCGCATGTTTTTTTCTTTTTTTCTTTCCTTCTTTCTTTCTTTTCGTTTCGGTATGAAAAAACACCATGCGAATCTCTCTCTCTATCCTGGGTAGGTAGGTACCTACATGAGCTTATCTGAGCTGCTCTCGCGGTCAGCGTTCGCAGTTAGACAGCCAAGGCTAAGTAATTGGCGTCGGGCTACGCATACCTAGGTCTGTATACGCTCGTAGCCGCAGTCCAATCAGCTGCGAGGTCCTGGAGGGCTTCGCTAGGGCTGGATACCTCTAAGTAGGACGGAGTTTGGACGTACAGTTTTATATATACTATCCGAGGAGTTGTGCCCGGTAATACTTAATAAATTCGGATCCGAGGGCTGATGTGAAGCGTCATGCGATATGTATGGTGAGGATTAAATTGATACATTATCATATATCTGTCTACATGCTCTTGATGCACAATAGAGTGACTGGTAGAGTACCTGGGTAGGTAGGTAGGAAGGTAGCTAAGTTGGAAGTTTACCTCGCCCCCTATCACCGAGGCTGAGAATTTTAATCGGTATATTGATATTCCCCCTTATTTCTATCTATATCTACCTATATAAAGCTTATTATTGAGGACTCAGTGCATCCCCGACCTTTCAAAAATAGATCAGGAAGGGAGGGGATTGTATCGTTCTACAGGCTTCTTTAGTAGACACATCAGACACTGTTCGTCTGCCACGTGCAAAGGCCATTAGCACTCTCTGACTAGGTCGCTGCTGTTATGATGACTTGTGAAAAATACTACTGATCTTGCATTACCCACGTAATTCCGGGTATTTAACTCTCTTCTCTTAAGAAAGCCCCTCGAAGCCTTCCTGTATATATATATTCATTCCCCTAGCTTAATATTGATTCATGAGCTTATATGTCTAGGATATGAAAGAAAGCCGTAAACTATGTTAAGGGTTGTTAGGTGATAGATCACGGGATTATTCGAATAATAAAGATCAAATATAGGCTATACTGCCATAAGAAAAGACGAAGCTGGTAATACTTCATCTTACCAAGTACGCTGAAGCTTTATTAGTCAGGCTCGGTGACGCATAACCACATCAAAAAAGTATATATACATAGGTAGGTAGGTAGGTAGGTATGTATATATATCCAACTGAGAAGGCATCATAACCTATATACAACATCGCGCCATATCCATCAGAGTCGAAGCCCGGCTTCGATAGGGCTCCTCCGGAAAGCCGAGAACTCCGCCATCTGAGTATCCACCTCCTATCTAACCATTAAGTCCGGGAGCCGTGTAGCTATACGACACCCACAGCCACGGCCTATTCGCTATAACCCTCTCGGCAGCGCCGCCTCTTGGTATACAGTAAGCATCGTCTTTTGCGATGTCTTCTTCCAGACTCCAGTATATTTGGTACCCTCCGGACCGACAAAGCCAGGAGCAGTATCCTGCAGGTAATGGATCAACGCAGTGATAGACAGCAAGCCTATGCCACCTCCACCGTAGGCGAAGCGGGGAAGAGCAACAAGTGCATACTCCGCATTATCCACCTACGACAAATAGAGACTTCGGCCCGATAGCCACGGCCATCCCTCACAAGTCCGAGTATTTGACCGCGAACCCGGCCATTTCCAATATAGGGCGGGGTTGTCTGCTCTGCATTGTTGTAGATCTGGGGGGAGTAGGCAAGGTCGATATTATATCCCCTTTATAATTGGGATTTGTAGGTGCATCATCCATCCTTCAAGTGCCATTGAAGCTACCCTTTCCAGGAAAGAGTTGGGATGATCGGACATAAATGAACCCGAGAGTCAGCTCGGCGGTTCGCAGTCGCAGTCGCAGTCGCAGGGGCTCCAACTCCTAGCTTCGCGAATGGGTTACGATTATACTAATAAGAAAGGGTTAGTTATTCTGTTCTTGGCTTGGTTCGTGCAGAGAAAAGTGGACAATACAGTCTCTTAATTCTCTCAAGGGATATACGGGGTTTATAACTTACCATTAGTTATAGTAGTAGATACTACCATATCCCCTAGCAGGGTCATTCATGTCATGTCTTATACATAAACCATCCGACTTCGGGTTGTATCGTGTCATTTCCGGCGCCTCGGCGCATCTGCGGTTTGCCACCCGCGTTGACCACCACATCTTTGGATCGAAATGCTCGTATCGCCATCGACCCGGCCACCATCTCAGTCGGGATCTCGATGCCGTCCTTCAGCAGCGTCACTGGGACTTTGCTGAATCCGCTCGGCATCTGGCTCCTCGTCAACCTAACCTCCTGCCCCGGCTTTGCCCCGTGTAGGCATCTGCCGCTCTCATCCCAGAAGCAGAACGATGTAATCCACCCCGAGTAAGTCGTAGTACCGCTACCATTAGGCACCTGCTCATTACATATTTCCTGCCAGAATCTTCTTGTGGCCTCGCTCTCTGGATCCCCAAAACTGGCAACAAACCCGTCTAAGATAGGTCTAAGCAGCCGAAGCCACCGAGACGGCTCCGAGCCTAGAGTCTCCAGCCGCTCAACTCGCTCCCGGATATTGATCCAATCGCTCTCCTCGCCAAGTAAGGTCACCGACGGTATTCCGCATCGCGTTCCCCAACTGTATGTGAAATACTTCTGCATCGTGCCCATGAAGATGATGCTGGCGACAGCCTGGTCTACCTTGGTCGTAGTCGTGAAAGCCGGCAGAATCCATTGTTGCAGGTACTCATCCCGCAGTCTTTCGCCCAGTATTTTGGTCATTATATACGCCAATTTACCATGGTCGGCACCATCCAGATCGACATCGATATGTAACTCCTGTTGGCCCTCGTGAGTGCAGAATCGTTTGCGTAGCTCCTCCGCATGCCCGTTAACGTAGGAACAAAACTGCGTTAGGATAGCGAACCAAACATCCTCTGGCCTTATCACCAGGCAATGGTGCTCGTTATACGCATCCACGCACGCATGAACAAATCCATTCTTGGTAGCGAAGACGTTGTCCTTCCTCTCAAGCCCCGCAAACGAACTCTGCACCAACTGTCTGGTCCGCGGCGGGCTGGTGCGCGTATCGTCGGTCAGCGTGTAATGCAGCAAGATCTCGGGTGACGATGCGAGTCGATATTTGCGACCTGCCCAGGATGTCGACCCATGATTTGATGGCCTGACTGTGACGGGCATGTCAGGCAAAAAAGACGTAGCTACATCTGAAATTTACACAATTAAAAAGAAAAAGAAGGAAAAGAAGGGGAAAAAATATCAATGCTGATATTACAACAGCAATAGATGATAATAGTCCATTATGACCAAGAAAAGGAGCAAATATGCTGGCTATTATACCGGGACTATCACCGAACCTCTAGTAATTTTTCGTTAACGCCTCTACGGTTCTAGGGAGAAGTCTCCCAATTAGGCAGCCGGTGGGAGTAATGTGCAATCAGCGGACTGGATGTATAATTGGCCCACATGCGATGCTCTGGTGACGCCAAGTACGGCCTAAGCCGTGTAGGGCGACCGAGATGTGATGTGGGCTACACTGTAAACAGCACGGATTTGCCGCGGCATTGCCCCGAAGCACCTCTCATGTCCACTCAAGCCACTCTCGTCTGGTGGTGTTCTCTGGCAGTCTGGTTGACATTCGAGACAACTTGAACACCGAGGCAACCCGGAGCGAGTTTCTCATGCCCGGGGGACGGAGGGGGACGAACGTAGGGCTCGGTAAAGCCATGTTTACGCATCTTACGTTTTGATTTGTCCACTTCTCATTGCCGACTACTACCAACCTGACGACGACTGGATGGGTCGACGAGGTGGTTTGTGAAGGGCAAGGGCGCAGCTAATAATATAGCCGACACTGGCGCAATATCCAATACTATGTGAATAACTGGTCGGAGTGCCGGGCTGATATCATCTACTAAACGCGGCCAACATAAACGAACTGAGGAACTTGCCGATCTTATCCTCAAACTAGTAGGTCCCGCGAGCTTTCTCGCCGTCAACCAAGGATCTCGGTATATAGGTCTGCAACGTTTCTTCAAACCTAGACTTGGTTGGGCTATCCACCACGTGTCGAGGTGACCCGCGAATGTTAGCTACTATACTGCATTGGGCACATCAGGTTCATCGAGTTCTCCCCTCGGTAGACTCGTCGCCGAGAAGAGGATGGCGTTTTAGCGACGATATACACTAGGTTAGGTAGTTAGTAAAATCAATCTAAGCATTCGCGATACAGGCCCGGTGTCATCTTTGCCACGCGCCGGCATCGTCTCTTGGCCCGTCCGGACAATACGAATCGGCCCGGCTCTTATAGAAAGTCGAAGCTAGTACCTATAGTTCGGCCTATGCAGGCGAGTTTTCGGCGCGTCGCGAGACAAGTAGGTATGTAGGTGGGCTGGTAGGTAGGTATGTAGAGAGAAACTACAAATAACGAGACAGGGTCCTCCCCTGGACATCGCGCCCTTGGCGATCGCTCTAGTTCGCTATGGCTTCGGCGAGCTTTCCGGAGCTCTTCGAATTCGCAATGGATTTTGTGCATTTAATCGAGGCGGGTAACTTGACCTGAGTATAATTTGTAGCCCTCGGGCATAGCATTTAATTGGTCCCGAGCTGTCATGTCTAATGAACGTCCCGGCTTACTTCGAAATTAGGCGATGGAGCTGGCTGCTGATGATGAACCATGCTATTCCAATTTCCAGCTCTTCTCCGCGGACTAAGCGGCTGCCCGAGTACTAAAAAGAAAAAACTCGGAATTCGATAAATGGAGATGTGTGCATCTTGACTAATTGAAATGCTAGTCTCGTTAATGGATTGGCTGGCGCAAGTAATTACGATGCGATGGCGGAGTGAGATGCCTGCAAGACAGAGCTATAAGGCTGGAAAAATCGATCCACTAAGAGGCCGCCGGTCCGTCTCGGCTTGGTGCAGTAATCCCGTTCCGGATCTCGGTGTGGACGTCTCCAGATCAGGTGCTTAAACTATGTACATATCTCCTACATACGCACGAGTTATCCCTATGGTGCAATGATAAGCCGCATTGCACCAACATCATTGTCTCGGCGGAACTCTCGTGCTTCGTGGTGGTTGATAACTAAACTATGGCCAACGTTGCCAAGCGGACAGCCACCCGTAGAAATGACGTTACGTATTCCTAGGTCGTGATACGTATTACGACTGACCGAAGAATTAGAAACAGACCCCCGTTATAGCATCTCCGAGGATGCCGATGTTGACTCGTAGGAGTCCTAAGCTGAAGTCTCCCTCCAGGACTTTAAGATTATATGCTTACGCGGCGAGTGTTATGCCACGGCGCTATAATAGCCATTCTCGTGACATGGCTGGATATGTTTAATAAATGTAGGTAAGCAGATTAGTCTATGGTTGCGGTGTGGTTTCCTGGCATCTTACTCCACCTGCGGGCACATCTCTTGGCTATTCGATTCTATATCCGGGCTGAGGGTGTGAAGGGGGTATCTATAGTAGCTGGTCACACCAATTATATCCCGAGGAGGTCAAGACTCGGTTTAGACACCAGTCCACTTCCCGAACTTTTTGTAATTCGTAAACATCTCCCTAAATATGGCGCGCCCGTTCGCATCTAGGGATTCATTTAGTACCCTCCTGCATCCCTGTGGCGTGATGTCGAGGACTGAGTAGACGCCCGGCTCAAGAGCCTTCCTGATATCTCGTGGCACGTTCACCTCAAGCTGTAGTTTGATATATAACTCCAGTATAGTGAACATGTCCTGCCCCGCTGTCCGTTTCGCAGTGTCTGTTGCGGAATCTAATTCGCTTGACCGTGCGCGGGCCACCGATGCCGCACTTGGCTCGCATATAAGCGTGAGGAGGCGAGTGAACCGTTCTGCGTGTCTCGACTGCAGGCGAGATCCAAGCCATGGTGGACGGGCTTGCGAGGATGTTGCATTTACCTTATCGAGACCAGGATCGGCCAGTAAAGTAGCAAGGAGCGCTCGCAATGCGGCAAGCAGGATCGGGAAGTGCCCCGTTAGGCGAAGTCGGTGTCGTTTGAGTATAAGGGCCACTAATCTATATAACTTATCGTAAATCTCCCCTGCTGCTTTATGGTCCTGTATTTTAGGGCCTGCCTGTGAGCATACATGAACAACACTGCTTAGTGTCGCCTCGATATTGAACTGGGTCATAGAGTTAGAGTGCTTATCAAGAAGCAGCAGTATGATCTCAGACAACTCTTTGAAGTGTCGGAGAGATTCCACCTGACTTAATAGAGAGGCAAGTCGCTCATGTACGACGCCAAGGTCAATAATAGTATCTTGGTTCTCACCACTAGAGGGTGAGGTAGCAGGTCCTAAAGTAATGTTAGACATAACTTTGTTTGATAGTATTAATTGTAGGAAAACTCACCATGGCGCAGCTCGACAAGCCTCCTAACAGCTAGGAGGGGTCCAATAGCGCCACCGGTCAGCTTCCCACTGTTGATTAATTCTTCAAGCAACCGATCCCTTACGGGCTGACCACGATTCTTCACAAAGGCATCGACCAAATCATATACTATATCCTCATCAACCGTCGTAGATGCTTGTTCTAGCTGCGTAAACAAGCCTAATAAATCGTATCGATCCGGGTGGTTCCTGAAGAGGAATGCCCGCAGCTTCCAGCCAATGTGAACTTTCTTAGACATGTATGATGTACTTATACTTTCCAATTGGTGGATAACCTTCTCTGTAAGCTCAATCCGCCTCTCTTCATAAGCATCAGTAACACATGTTGCCCCGCTTAGTGTTATGGAAAGTGAGAGTATAGTGGGCTCATCTTCCGCAGCTAGGTTTGCTTGTTTGCTCTCGGACGCGAATCTGGTCAGGCTGGTTTGTACCTGTCGTTCTAGTTTGCGCACGATTTCATCCACATTGGTACTTGAGCTATGTGACTTGCTAGGGGAATTGTGCAATGCGGAGACTATACTCTTCGCCAGAAGCATTTGAGAAGCTGTGCATTTCGATGCTTTTGGCTCAAGGCTCTTCACAAAGTTCGATGCCTCAGTCAAGTAGGCTAGGGAGGGCCCATCGGTACTAGCAACCATTTGCCTAGAGTGAAGTTAGCTTCACGAGACATATATGTGAATGTGCATCATTGCTAACCGTAATGTTAGGTCGATAAGCTTCTCAATTAGAGCAACGATATTTTTGTCATCTTGCCACATATGGGAAGATATGTAAACGAGATCTTCAAATTCCATACCCTGATAAAATCGTCAGTATTTGTGCTTCCACCAAGGAGCAGCTACTTACTTCGTAAAATGTTGGTTGCTGCATTACTTTGATCAACAACCTAAGCACAGTCACTGCGAATAGTGAATCCCGTGATGCGCAATTGGCTATTTCCGATCTCCAATTTTTCCACGAAGACATGATGCGCTTTCGCCGTCCTTTCGTCAAGGCTTCGCGTGGAAAGTCTAAGAGAATCGAAAGCATCGAGAGGCCCCGCGGTTGCGTCCAGCCTGATTCACTTTCTGTATCGCCAAGGGTATCAAGTGGCTTTGATATGAGAGAATCAATTAACGCTTCATCATCCTCGCAATCGAAGTTATGGAGAAGGGGCCGTAGAGCGTCGCTAAGTAGCGTGTCCCTTTCAACTGCGGAACGCTGTTCGATCTGCCAAAACATGTCCGCAATAAGATCTCTGAGATCAGCAACTTCTCTTTTCTGTATATCAGCAAGCCTTGGTAGGAACCGAAACACATAGTCTACGTAAAGCCGTAATACAGAGGAATCGTCGTTGGTATTTATTTCAGAGGTGACTCTTCCAAGAAATGAATGCGTGAGTTTAGCAAGATCTGCATGATGCTTGCCTCCCGGGTAGTTGGCCAGCCAGACATTGTAAGAATAACCAAACGCTTCAAAGGTCTCAGGGTCGGATAGAAGACCTTTCTTTAGAATGCGTTTAAGAGCCGATTTTAACTCAACCCAAAGTCGATCAACCCCTTCTGACGTCTCCCAAGAAGTCATACGGCCAGCAATACGCCATCTCAATGACAGGATTGAAGATGGAATATCTTTGTAGGTCTTATCTTCAAAAAGCATAGAGAAAATCTTCGGATCGGCACTCTTGGTGAAATCCTCTTCGGTGATTCCCGCCGAGATCCCATCGAGAACAACTAAAAGCGCCCCGCTAGGAGTGTCTAATGAATCCAGGCGTTCTAGAACACGGAGTAATTGTGCACTAGTTAACGTGCTTTGCAAAATCCTAGCCAAATGTTGTCGAATTTCGGCATCAACCCATATTGATTGACCCAACGAGTTGGCAGCACTCTCACTAAGGCATTCATACCATTTCTGGATAAAACCTGAGAAGTCCCGCGCTTTTGCGAAGGCGTCTTCTAAGGGAATAATAACCTCCCTGACAACAGTTTCTCTTGTAATAAGATCATGGCTTGAAATAGAACTTATTCTGCTGAAAACACTTTCAATCAGAGAATCATCTGTGAGGAACACATCAGCATCACAGGCAAAAGCCTTGGAAATTAGTTTCCAGTCAGTTTCGTCCGTTCCGAGTGCATGTTCTCGACACAGAGTCCGTAGAGCTGCAGTGTTTGGAACCGAGTTTGCTTTAATAGACGTATCTAATAGTTGAATGATGACTTGATTTCGAAGTAAAGGCTCCAAAGGTTGGATAGCTTTGAGTAGGACCGTAAAGACGTTTTGAGCCCATAATGCGTGCTCAGCTTTCGATTTCGGATTACTCGAATCCCGAGGCGTTCTCGCTGCTACGTCCCATGTAACGACGGCGGAGCCGCCTGGGTTTCCGTTTGCAAGGCCCAGAGCGGTCTCTAGCACCTCAACATTTCCGCCTGTCGCGAACGTATGCCTTACAGGACGAACGAAGTATACGTTCAAGAACCGCTCGAGCTGTCGAATCCAAAGTCTCCTAGCTCCGTCACTAGCCATTTCCACAGGCGTCGCCCCAACAAGGCCACGTAACCTCGTCAAAATAGAGCACATAGGCACATAAATATGTCTGGCAAACTCAAGGCTGTCGTCTTTATTGTGAACGCGGAGATTCCAGAGAGTAGTGATAACCCCGATCCATGATTCTTGGTCTTCGGAAAGGCCATGTTCGAGAACGCTTAATGAGCGGTCGCAGGTCAGAAGTAACCCTGCAGCGATGTCCCTGGTTTCTTCGTTAGATGAAGAGAAGAGCGATTTGATGTGCTCGGCTCCGACTCTTCGTTCTGAAGCATTAGGTCCTACGAGATGAGCCCTCTGGTCAAGCAGACTACCTAAAGCCCCAAACAATTCAGTAGCCGACTTTATACAACCTTTCGGAGTACGGAGCTCCTCTATATCGGAGGGAAACCCGTCATCTCTCTTCCTCTTTTTTGGGTTGTCTGAGGTAATTCCATTTGTCTGGGTTGACGATATAGGGGGTGGTTTTCGAGCCGTAGTGATGTCGTTTATGGTTTGGTGCAGGATAGAGACGAATCGAAGAGAGGCTAGCGATCTCCCTAGTGTTTGCGGTGGGATCTTGGGAAATATATGGCTCAAAAGAGACCAAGTGAGAGGGTACCGTCGAACCTGTTCAGCATCCTCGGTCTTGCCGTTCATATTCTTGAATAACCATCGTAGTATATTTTCTTCTACACCATGGAATCTCGTACCCTTTGTCGCTGAAAGTAACACCCAAAGTCTGTGGATTTTGTCGGGTAGCGTAATTGTCCCATCTTCATCAAGAGATCTTACAGCTTTGATTAAAGCAAGCCGGCGCGACTAGATGTTATGTATTAGTTCCAATTGTGTTATACTTCACGTATAAAAGCGCATGGCGTATGAGTTTAGCTTACCCCTGAGTCACTATCCACCTCCATCTTGTAATTGAACCACTACTAGCATTGCCAGGTGTTTGAATGTTATATTATAAGCTTTCGCGACACTCGAGGTACGCAGTGAGTTGAAAGCTTCCAACTTTTTTTTGTGGAACTCCCCGCGATCTCCAAAATATCACAAATTCTGCCGCTACGACTAACCTAAAAAGGAATTATTGTTTCCACCGCCTTCGGGTACTAGGGAACATAAGCCGATCAAGCTGCGTCAATGACCTGATTGCTTTTGTGCCAAAAAAAGAATATTCGTTGGAATAACGATAGTCCAACCGTAGCCTCTAAGAAAAGAAACACTCAAGAAATACTCAAGAAATACCCAATTTCAAATGTATGTACTCCCGAATCTTTCAATCTCATTATCCAAACTAATTCTTTCTTATTGTAGTCCTTGACACCATGTCAGACAGCTCGGTCCCCGCGCCGCCTAGCACGGTCTCTAGGCCTGTGAGCGAGGCGCTTTTGAACGAGAAGGTATGACACTACTACTCCTAGTCTCAGTCTACCGTCGTCGCATAAGGGTCGCTAATACGAGAGTATCATAGTGGGACCGTTGCATTTCCAACATGCTCATAAAGTCATCGCTTGGTCTCGGATTCGGTGTCGTCTTCTCAGTCCTCTTATTCCGACGAAGAGCGTGGCCCGCATTTGTGGGAGTGGGTTTCGGTGCCGGCAGGGCCTACGAGGAATGCAATTGGAGCTTGAAACAGGCATCACAAGAGCTGAAGAGGAAAGCATGAATGGAAGCTAGATGATAGCTTTAGAGGGGATCATCTCGACGAAAGACACATTCTCGAGCATTACTACACCTGTACAACAGAAACAACACCAATAGACGGCCTGACCACCGTGAGACGGACGTGATTGGAATGGGCTCATTCATCGAAAAAAAGACTTGCTTGTCACGCACTAGTAAAACAGGGGGCTAAACACGATTTCCCAGGACTCTCTGTACTCATATTAAACGCTTTAAGGGGGGACGCATATAATGAATGATTGGAAACCCTGGCAGGCCGTAGGAGCGCTATTCTTCAACCAAGCCCCCGTCCTCCGCATCCAAGATTTACTCATCGATATTACTAGCAGTTTTTGTCCCTCACAGCTCCTCAACGTCCACCGACCGCTGAAACAGGCGTATGATCCTGCGATTTGTCCTATGTCGAACCTTCAGTTCCTCCTCTAGACAGACAGCACATCCGCTGTCCGGCATGTTCTGCGTAAAAAAGAACCACTGCCTATAGTTCCACTACTGTCCGCATTACCAAGAGCTGTCTCCTCATCCAATCTATATGGGGGGTGCGTTATTCTCCTAAGCTCGCACGCATCCCTCTCAATGCTAGTAGCAAGATCCGTGGTCTTGTGCCAGGCCGACTTGATGAGATCTTCTGCCGATACTTTTCTCAACTTGGATAAGAGCGACCTATCTTCTTTTGGGAGCCGTTCCTTTGGTATGTGGCAGCACTCAAGATCCATATTATGGATTGCCTTGCCTCCTTTCGTAGCCAAGGACCTAATGCCCACTCGTATACCTAACAAGAGAAGCGATCCCATAAGCAGGACCAGGAAACATATTCCCAAAGCCAGGCCATAAATCTCGCCAAGAGAGGCAGGTCGTACGCCTAAGGGGTAAGAGAATGTAGCGTGCTGGAAGATGTGTGGCGACACTGGGGTCTGAGGGAGCATCGTCTGCTGCAAGGCTCGCGTAGGATCATCATTATACCTTGAGTGATGCGCCATAGTGAAGACCGGGGGCGATATATCGTCCCTTTCCTTTTGGTACTGCTGGTTATGACTGATTACTCTACGATAAAATGTGCTAGTGGTTATGTTTCGTCTTTTGGCTTGGCGACAAAACGCACTGCGAAGTTGCCTAGATTGTTTAGTTGCCATCATGAGATGCCACCGCTATTAAAGGGTACTTTACTGTAAAAGGGTTTTGCGATAACAATATCAAGAGGATATTTGCAGCCGAGCAATAGCTTTGTACAAATAGTCAAATGAATAAGACATTAATTTCTGCTTGATGCGAAGCTGGGACAATGTCCAAGATAAGTGCGTCAGGACCAGCCTGTTTGTGGAAGTGTGACGATATTTTGACAACGGATGCTAATAAAATATTGCTCATTAGCTGACTGCGCCGCAGGAGGGTTGAACAATAGTCAAATGTAAGTTCATATATGGTCATTGATGGTTAACCTTCTTTTATTTTAGCAATTGCCAGGGCAAACTCTTGTGTAAGCAGGGCCTTGCGTGGAAGGTAGAAAGGAAGAGCAACAATGCAGAGGCATTAGTGGAACCTTCGATCTAAATCGCGACTTACAGCACAACACATTTGTTGCAAGACTTTTAATCAGCTACTGTCTACAAGGAAACAACTTGGGAGCTAATAGTATATTCATGATGGAAAATGACACAGTAAACTCTACTCTTACTTTACACTTCACGTAAATTCAATTTTCCTTATAGAACACCTTGTTAACTTAACTAGGCCCTGGTATGAGGACTTATATGATACCTAGGTAGGTATCTTCTACCTTAGGTACCTACTTATAAGCGAAAACCAACTTGAAAGTCCTCTTGAAAAGGAAACTTCGGTTGATTTCATCTCTTTAGTTTCTTAGCAAACTTATCCATCGGTCCTCCCTTAACCACTATATCCTGATTCGTGTGCTTAAGCCCGCCCTTTCCACTTCCCTCCTGGATGTCAGCGTGATTTGTATGTTTCCCATTGTTGCCACCATCACTAAACCCTTCCATTTCTGTTTCACCGAGCTTCTCAAACAATCCTTTCCATGTCCCATCCTTGACTTTATCATCGTTTCCATATAGCCCGACAGAATAGGCACTCTTCATTGCAGCCATACAAGCGTCTTTCCTCTGTCCAAAGTCAAACATCGGAGTTGGATACTTTCCATCCGTTTTCTCGTGAAGCCCATCTCCTTCAATTTTCACTCCGGCTTTGTCCAGCATTGCTTTGCTAGCCTTCCACGGCTCGTAAATAAACCTTTCGTTTAAGTTCTTCAGTTCAGGCACCCATTTTCTTATAAATTCACCCTTCTTATCCCACCTCTGTCCAAATGCCACAGGGCTATAGCAGCGAAAGTACTGAGAATAGAATGCGGTGCAACTCATCCATTGCCAGTTGCCAGCATTGCTAGCCGGTTCGTGATCAATCAGCCACTCTTCAAAAACGTCAGCTCCGCGCTCCCAATGTACATAACATCCACCTCTGGTGAGGAAACATGCTACCATATGACGCCCCAGGTGATGAATCCATCCTTCAACGCGTAGCTGGCGCATCAAAGCGTCGACGAACGGAAACCCAGTCACACCCGCTTTCCAGCGCAGAAACCATTCCTCTGCTTGTGGAGAGTCAACATGGTACTTGCTGCTAATTGCGTTACTACCAGTGTCAGTTTCCTCTACTTTTGAGGGTAAGTGCCAAGGAATAAACCGGCAGTATGCATTATTCATAGTCTGGGCTGTAATACTAGAGTTAGAAGCGTGTATGGATATTGATGGGGTTAATAGTCGCTTGGAAAGATAGGTACTTACCGAAAGGAGGACCGATTGCTGCCTGAGCCGCGAAGTACATATCCCGAAACAACAGCTGGCCGGTCAGACTTTCAGGAGGTGCGGATGCTCCCTTACCGTACCTTTCGACCAGATCTTGTGCTCGCCAATAGAAAAGGCGTGGTGAGAGTGCACCAAAGTGTAGCATCGGTGATAAGAGGGTCGTTGACTGCGGCTCGAAAGCCGTGGGACTGGTCTTCGGTTTCTGGAAAGTGGCCGCATATCTCTCGTCTGAGAAGATTTCTTCTAGCCGCTTTAAAGCAATTGTCTCACCACCACGGTGCGGTGTAGTAGCTATGTCTGGGAACCCAAGCTCCCCAAGAGTCGCAATAGCAAAATCCCCCTTAGGTCCTGCAATGTGTGAGTAAGTCTTATCAATCTCACTCCGGTGTGGAGCATTAAGATCCGGCTCCGGCTCCGGTTTCTCTTGTTCAAAGTTCATGGGCATATCTCCTGGATCTGGAAGATACTCTGGTGCGGGTATGGGTCGGGGTATCTCCCCAACATTCCTCCCAGCGGCTTGAAGTTGGGTAATAGACATGGTTGGCTTTCCTCCGTGCTCGGTGACAACCTCATCGCTATCCCAAAGCGTACGTCCATACCGATGGATTACTTCAACACCAGCCTTTTCTGCTAAGGCCGCCACGATTCTATCTCTTTCTCGGGCATAGACATCTGTATCTTTTTCAAATACTAGGTGCGTTACGTTCCAGGCTTTAAAGAGTTTAGGGAAGAGTGTTTGCGGTGCTTCGCGCAAAACAAAAAGCTTGGACTTGGGATTGAGATTTTTAATGGACTTTGAAAGGTCAGTCTGACAGTCGAGTCTAGTAACATTAGTGATTGGCTCCACGGATTCAACATTCGAAGCCTGAAGCTCACAAGTATTGCCACCTGTTTACCCCTCCTTTGACTCGGTATACATAGTGAGGATCCCACGTAAAGATAGGCCATAAGGCAACAGGGTTTAGGTCAAGAGCCGCTCTCAAAGCGGGAGAATCGTGGAGTCGAAGGTCTGTTCGGAACCAATATATTACGCGCGGCTTACCCATTGCGGGTTCTGGCTATTATGCCTGGCTTAGAGCTGGGCTATAAGACCTATGCTTAACAGACAGATAGGTGCTTGTCAAAGCTTGAATTTGTTTCGTGGGGCTGAACAAGTCCATGACGTCAAGGCACCAGCCACAATCGGAGCCTTTGGCGTACACCGGCCCGAGGCTACGGGAAAAAGATACCGAAAGCTAATATGGGCGGGCACTCTATAACTAGGTACCTAATACCCAATAGACACCTGTTTTCAAACATAAGGTGTGTGTGTCCCTTGATGCCATTACACAGCAGAGCCGATAATTGACAAACACCTCCATTTTTTGAACTTGATACCTCTTTCTGCTAGATAAGGGAGAATGCGTTCAACGAGATATGGTCGGGGTTTCAGTTATGGCTACGAAGTGCATTCCGTTCATAGTGTACATCACCAAGTTGATAAAGCTTCGTAAAATGGGGGCTCGTCTACGAGTGGTCCCCTATTCGAAAACTCTTGGTCGCCGATTCGGCCTTCTCCACGATATAGGCCCATGCTCGCTCTACACTAACGCAGGAACCGCTAAGCTATACCATAGTAGGTAGGGCTTTGGGACAGGGGCAAGAAGGTTGGAATATCTACCTGTACATAATAAGGAGAGACAACGACATTAGATGGTTAACTAATTGGCTGTCTATCATATGGAGTAGATCTGTAGGCCCATTGTTTTACTCGTATGCAGCGAATTCATAGCTCATTGGAATGAATGGTTTACATATATAGTTTACTGCTGCTGGTAATAGTGCTAGGTAATCATATGCATATGATCAATTCACATGCCAGCAATACATCATTAGCGTACAAGAAAGACATAACAAACTCAAAGTAGGGAGAACTATTAGGCTGTAGACATACCTTACCACCTGTTGTTTTTAAAGTTGCAGGTAGTTCATGATCTGCATTTGTAAGTGACTTTATGAACGGGTGGAAAAAAAAGTGAAGCTGTGCATAAAACTAATTACCTAGGTTAGGTAGGTAGTTAATATATATCGAAGATTGTTTAATTATAGCTTTTCCTAGGCATCTCTATGACGACTTCGAAGAACCTTAGGTAAGTTGGGAGTATATACGTATGTAGATATGGAAAAAAGGCTACCTATTATAAAAATTAGCATCCTAATATTCTTAGTCATATTTGAAGTATGAAGGCAATACCATCGCGGATAGTGGGGAGGGGTGAAGCAAATGGGGCTATGACTGGCGTACCAATTATGACAACCGGATAGATTACCTGTTGAACGATGAGATCTACGTACCGAGTGTAGACTATTGACGTTTGCTTGTTGTGTAGCTCATGTATCTCATAGTAACACGAATATGCAGGTATGGGGAAGAAACTTATATTTAGCCCTCGCGTCGGTGATGTGGGGAGGGGCGGGAAGAGGACAAAGTTACTATTATTGTACTGTCTACTTGTGAATTAGGTAATACGCTAGGCCTGTATCAGGTAGCCAATACCTATCTCAGTTGTGCAGCCCCACCTGTGCTAAGTTAGGTACTAACTGTAAAGATGTATGTACCTATTTGTCGCCTTCATCTCAACGTCTGCCATGCCCACTCATTCAACCCCCCTTGCAGGCCCTGTCCAATACCTTGTTTCAGACCAACCTGAATTAGACCGCAATCTGCAGGGCCTCCTTTCGCATTTTCGTTGTATCTGATCAGCGATTTCCCGAGTCTAATAGCCAGACCTTACTGATAACCAAGATTTTTTTTTTCTCATGACATATGTAATCCGTAATACTCCCCATTTCATCTCACCACATCCCGTTCATTTATGCCCCTTCAATGGCCATTACCATCTATTCTTAGAATTGAGCACACGACACAATTCGACATAATTCGACACAATTGGCCCGAGATTTGCACCAAGTTCAATCCATCGCATGTCGATCTTTGTCCTGATCTTTGTATGTACTACCTCATAGGTGCCGACCTTCTAAGAAATAAAGTTAGGTGGGCACTGGATTGGTCTGTGGTCAAGGCGTTCCCGACCAGCTTTCACCCCCCAACCCCTTGCGACAATCCACCACCAAGGCGCAAGACTGGAAGAAGCTAAGGGAAGAGGGAGACAACTTACAAGGCAGCACAAGGTTGGAATTAAATTTTAGGATAAGGCATTATCGATTGCTGTTATGAAAGGGCGGACCCATATCAAAGTTCATTTAACACTGATCCGTGGGAACTGATTCCGCGGACTCTTGGAAGAATAACAGCCATGACCAGACCCCAGATGATTCGCGCAGGTGAGTCGGATCTACATACAAGCCTGCCAGCCTCTAAAAGGGCTAAGGGGAGAAGGGGGAAATTTTGGGAAGATTATTACAATGCAACACCCAGCCGACCCCTTGTCTACAAAAAAAATTAATTAATTATGAATTGTTTGTTCCTTGTGCTATGCTAATACTTTGGTCCTTTCGAATTCTACAGACACTATTGATCTACAAAGTCAAGACACTCCTTCTGCTAAGAAACACAAATCTCCTTCGTCGAACGCAGCGCCGAACGGGTCACTCGCGCCGCACCAGGCTGAGACTTTGCGCGAAGTTGAAGACGATAGGGCTGGCGAGGAAGCTCGAAGTCCTAGGATCTCGTGGACCGATGGTGATAACGGTAGCGATTTGCAGCAATACGCCGAACAACTCGCGAACTCTTTGAATGGCAACAGGATGCAATCCGAAGATGCGCTCGCAATCGCGCAGAATGGGGGCGTCGTGGAGAATGGCTCCGACGATGGCGACATGGACGCCGACGCGGATGATGGCCTGGATGATGACATGATGGATAAGATTTCGAGTTCTCCTTCAATTGAAGATGGTGGGTACACCCTCCCGCCTCCTGCTTGGCCACGGCGCGTCGATTCGCTACGTCCTCTGGCCTTGCAATCTGTTTCCCTCAGTTTTCCAGCACCCAGCGAGATGAGACCACCTTCACCGTGTCTTGGATCCGTTGAACACCCATCTATACAACCCCCAGATCAGCAGGCAAGCAAGGCTTCTGCTTATAAGTCAAATCGTCATCATCCTTTTCCTGGTGAGTATAACGGATCGACCGACCGCGCGAACCATACCGAAGACCCGGACGACCTGTCACTACCCGAATCCGAATCGAGCATGTAGGAAATATACACGACGGCTCTGGCAGATGAAACAGGACGGCATATCGAAAATGGGGACGTCGACCAACGCGTTACCTCCGAGTCACAATCAAAGACCATCAATTTCTCTTTGAAGCGCCAATCGAGCGCGCAAACTATCGAGACCGAGCTAGACGAGGAAGAGTTCGCCATTTCGCCATATTATCTACTTCCCTATGATGCCTCCGAAGAGGATGATGATGATTACGACAATATTTCTTTGGTCACTAATACTAGATTCCTTGATGTTGGTTGGGGTGGTAAAGACTTACAAGACTTAGAGGACATCGATTTCGAGTTCGTTTACGCTCTGCACACTTTCGTCGCGACGGTCGAGGGTCAGGCCAATGCTACCAAAGGCGACACCATGGTGCTGCTAGACGATAGTAATAGTTACTGGTGGCTTGTAAGGGTGGTCAAGGATAGTAGCATAGGTACGAGCTATTGGTATATTCGAAGCCCAGCTCCAGACTTACGTTTGTTTTCCAGGATACTTACCAGCAGAACACATCGAGACGCCTACCGAAAGGCTAGCACGTCTCAACAAGCATCGGAACATTGACGTATGTAATTATGTTTGAGGAGACCAAGGATTTAACTCTAACCGCGAATTAGCTATCGGCAACAATGCTCGGCGACCAGGCAGAGAAGACCAAGGGCACCGCTATAAAGACTGCCATAAGGAGAAGAAAGAAAACTGTCACCTTCACGGCACCGACCTATGTTGATTATTCCGATCCCGAGTTTTCCAGTGACGAGGAGGACGACGATAGCGAAAAGGAGCTTGAAGAGCAAGGTTCACAACAACAGAAGCAAGAGCAGAAAGGATCTGCCGACGATGTCTCAGATGATGACGATTCCGCAAAGGTGGAACCGCTCAAGCCTAAGGGTCTACAGAAACAGGTCAAATCGGACTCACCTAAGACCGATGATAAGGACAATGCGCTGTCGCCTGTTCAAAATGATCGCAGGGATAGCAGCGACATTTTCGACCATAAGGGTGAGCGGATTACAAGGAACGGTACTGTTAGGAACACAGATTCTTTCTTTAAGGACGAGACGATAGAGACTAAGAAGATCACGTTGACTCCTGGTCTGCTGCGGGACGATAACGAGGCGCGGATCTCAAGCGACTCGAAGGAGTCACTACGGCAACGACCAAGCTTGGATAAAGAGCTTACGCCTGACAGAAATAAGGACGATAAGAAGAAACGAGAGAAGGACAAGAAGGAGAAAGAAAAGAAGCCAAGCGCGATTCGGAGTTTCTTCTCGAGGAAGGATAAGAAGAAGTCCCTTGATGATGACGATGATTCGTTTGGCAAGAGGTCCCTAGATGCCACTGCTGAAATGATGGAGAAGGATGCGGAGGAAGTGCACGCAGCCGATGCGGATACGTCGCCCGAAAAGGCCAACGGACCTCAGCGGAACACAAGCAAACTTCAGAAGCAGCAGCCCAGGGCCGACCCTTCGCTCACTGGCAAACCTGCCATCGCGCCGTCACAGGCTGGTCCGGAGCGTGGCCCCTTGCTGGCGTCAGAACCTAGAAGTAACAACGTAGCGAACGTGCCGCCGGCGACACTGAGGATAGTGGAGTCTGATCGGCTTGAAAGCCCAGACCGATCATCTCAGAAGAACGAGAAGGGTAGCTCGAGGTCAGCTGTCACGAAGGAAAGCAAGCCACAGAAGGTTACCAAAGCGAAGTCGAGACTTGAACTCGATGACTTCGATTCGCCCGAGGAAGATGAAGCTACGTCGGAATCACCGACCAAGACAACCTCGGAGCCCACGCAACAGCCTCCTGAGACCAAGCAAACGCGGCCAACTCTGCCGGGGGCATATCCAGACAGTTATGTCAGCACTCAAACGTCAGCATCCGAGCTTAGTGACCAGACGATAAAGCCCCAACGCCCCGCCGGCGAAGAGCGGCTCTCAGAATCTCCTATTCAAGTCTCACCTGTTATATCATCCAATCCACCCGCTCTCATGGTTGATACTTCCAGTCAGGAGGGCCAATCTTCTCCTACATCTCCATCGCCAGAGCTAGTGGATACGGACAATAGGACTCATGGGAAGCAAGACTCGGTGGCAACATCGACGTCAGCAGCGACTACGTCAACTTGGAACGATGCCAGTCTTCGCGCATTCTTCGATTCGGGCTCCGATATCCGGGATCTGCTGGTCATCGTCTACGACAAGAACGACGTGGCGCCCGCGGGCCCCGAACATCCTGTCATTGGTTCTCTGTTCCGCGAGCAGAACGCAAGATTAGCTGAGATTACGACGGTGAGTTTCTACACGGTTTTTTAAAATAGTGTCTGTTGACTTTGGACTAACGATTATGTAGCAATTGGATAACATGCTCGGGGACTGGTTAGCCCGCAAGCAACGCCTTCGAGGCACGGTGTAGACCGTTGCCGTATTATTCGTTTCACAAGTATTCGCATGAGGCCGGCGTTCCTCTATCGCGTTACTCTGTTGATTGTATAGGCTACAAATCGTGTTTCTTTCATCTTGGTCTCATTCATCTTCACTTCTTGGCCGACCTTTTTCTGTTTATCTTAGTTATTTTTTTTTTGCCCCTTCTTTTGCGGCACTCCCCAACTTTTAACAACAACATCATCATCATCATCACTGGTGTAGGGCGCTCGGAGTAAAGAAGATTCGGTTGTGTACCAGTGGTTTTTGATTTTTGCCGCGTCTTATGTAACACCTCATCCCGGGTGCGGGCGGTTCAGGGGCGAAGAATGGGGAGACGCGAGAGAGTTTCTAAATACCATACCATCCATCGTTCATCTTCATCATGACGAAATACCATACCATACCAATACCTATCTGGAATCCTGGTTTTTTTTTCTTTTTTCTGATTAGGTACATACCCATATCCCTCTCTTTTGTACGTCCGGGTCTGTTCCAACACCAATGTCCGTCCACCATCGTCTACGAAGTTACTGCCCGAGCCGAGCCGACGACGCGGTGTATGTGTTTTTTTGCGATTTTGCAAAGTCAGTTTTCCTCCCGAGCGATGCGGTGAGGATGGAAAGTGGTGGTTGCGTACGACGTTTTCATTATCCCCGGGCCCCCAGGGACAGACACAACGGGGAAAAGGGGGGAGCCTGATGTTTTCTCTCGCCGCTGGGCTGGCTGGGTTGTATACCTCTAAACTAGTCTTTTCGTGTATAGCAAAGCAACTCGCGCTGCTGTATATATTCGCTGCTGCTGCTATTGCTATTGCTACGGCTACTACCACGCTCGCCGGACGACGGACGTCGCTTGGAATTTAGAGAGCGTGGCCTTTGGTCGTGCCATGTGTGAAAGGGGCCGGCTAATAGTTACTTCTCAACATGAGCATGGTGATGTGAATACGATAAGATTTCTTACTACTTGGCTATTTGCGTGAATGCTGTTTTATGTGATGTTTTTTCACGTCCACATGTGTCTATGCCAAGTATAAGGAAATAGAGTACAGCCCGGCTCGTTGCTTGAGCTCCGGTTTACTATTAAGTGCATGTGTATCTTGGCTTATTACCTAGGGAGGTACTTATAGTTAATAACCTCGACACCCTACAAGTCGGCCTGAGTAAGGGGCTCAGAAACCCCTAGTTTATTTAAACCCGTTGGAGTTTGGACGGACGGACCTTAAACTTCCCCCTGGCCGTGAAACTAGATAGAGGAGGTCATGCGTAGAGTCAATTTGCCAAGACAAGCAATCTTCTGCGAAGGAATTCGTATTTGTCACTCTATGGCTATCTTAGTCGCTAAGCTAACGGTAACGGTAACGGTAACGATGCTCAAAACGATCGAACGCCATCGAACACCATCCAGCTGTTAAGTACAAACAGAAACAAAAACAGAAACCGTGATTCAATATCCCAAAACGGCAATTAAACCGTCATCTCGAGCAGACGCTTGGGCCTAAGCACGGCCGAGAATGTTCTTCTCGTAGACGGATGTGGTTTTGCCCGTGTTATCGTTCACGATCTATACATACATACATCGAACCCGTCAGTCAGCACTCACTCCTTCTACCACAGGTACAGGATGAACAGCCGGATATGGCAGGTAAAGGGGTCATAAGGGGGGAACAACGTACCTCGTAGCGCGGGTCGTCAGAGCTAGCTTGGACGTTGCGATCGGCCTGGACACCAGGCTCCGTAATCACATCAGTGATCTGGCCCGTGCTCTCCGGGGTGTTGGAGTCGGGGCCGCCAACAGGCTTGTAGCGGACAGTTTGGCCGGTCTTGTACTGCGGCATGTTGACTATGTCGAGCAGGTGCTGGCAAAGAGTTGGGTCGAGGATTGCTGTGATGAGAGCCGTTTTCGCTGATTTTTTGTTGACTGCGATATCGATGTTGATGTTGATGTTGATGTTGATGCCGCGATGTTTTTCTGAGGAGCGAGAAAGAAGTCTTCGTGGACAGACTGGCCCCTTATTATATCTTCGCTGGACTCCAGCGGAACAAAGCGGTGAGACATCGATATTCGGGAGCTGTCCGTCATGAAGTCATAGGCCTGCGTCGTGATGGGACTGGTTTCGTAATCCTGATATCAAGACTCAGCAGGAACATCGTATGGATGTATGTCTTCATCCAGGGAGAGTTGTAATATCCATCCATACATAGCACCCAATATCTATCATAAAAGGAACCGTGCAAATGTAGTCATGATATCGCAATGTGTGGAATACGCTGGCGACCGCCGGGGTCAAAGCTCTATGCGACGGGTAAGGGGTAACTCGTTATAACATAATATACACATACCTCTAGGTAGCAATAGACGAATTACGGTGAGCCGAATCCACTGTGTCAACCGTAGGGCTGGGAAGCGGGCACGGGCCGTTGCTGTTTCTGGGGATGGATGTCGTCAGTCCGATGTCACCACCATCATCAGCATCATTCTTCAGTAACTCTGAAACCTCCCGATCCCTGTTACCGTACCTCACCTACTCTGCTACCCCATACCATGTATACCGTGCGACCGGCAATAAGATGGGGCCCGCGGAGGATTATTCCCCTTGGTATTTCGATCCGGGGATTCGGATCATCTTAGGACTGTCATACAATGACGCTTAGTTTGCCAAATCAAACGTCGTTTCCGAATTTTGAGCCTCACCAGACGAGACATCTATCCCTTGCATTAGCTATTCGAACCAATACATGGTGACGTAGAAGCTTATTGATCGGCGGGTGGAGCAGACAACTCTGGCTAAAAGGGGTATAAGGTAGAATGTTCGGCGACAAAGCCGTGGGTATCAATTAACATATGTAAGCTAGCCACCTATCCCAGGTGACTCCAAGGTATTATCATCATCCTTAAAGGACCAAATACTTCTCCCCGATCCCCTTGATAGCCTCCACGTCACCACCCGTCCAGTAAATCTGCTGGAGATTATACGCCGCCTCTTGGGTTAGGTTGTCCCTGCCCATGATGCCGTTTCCGGAGTCGTCGGGTACATCCTGGAGTACGCGCTGGTAATATTCCACGGCGAGATGTGGGATGCCGATGGCATGGTAGCTGCGCGCTAGGTTATAGTGGGCTTCTTGTCTCTGCGCTGCGCTCGGCGAGGCTACTTTGAGCTCGTAGTACTGATGGAGAAACAGGAAGCCTTGGGTTAGGAGGAATTGCCGATTTTCGGCTTGCCTCTTCAATGCGTAGTGGATATAGCAATGACCTACGCTAAGAATGACCATACTGTTAGCCGGATCTAGGGTGTAGGCTCTCATGAAGTAATCTATAATTGTGTTAGTATTCCAATAGTCCTCAGATCGTTAGGCTATCATAGCCCCCTTTCCACTTACTCAACGCGTAGGTAAAGCTGTTCGATATGAACAAAATGTGCCCGTAAAGCATTAGCAGCGTGATGTCCAACTCCTTACTTGGGTATACCCTGCCGCTGGGTACACCCTCTTCGTCCCCACTGTCTTCAGCCCCCGCCGCCGCGGTAATAGCGCGGTCCATGAGCTTGATCTGTCGCAGCATATACTTCTGGACGGGACCAGAGGCATACCATGATGCTGGCGATGGACATAATCTAGATAAGGTAGAGAACATCCGGAAAGGATCTGTATCGTACTGATACTCCCTCATGAGCCAACGAGCTGTGGCTACGCACATCTCCTCGTCTCTACCACGTAATGCGCATGCTGTATTGTATTAGCCATAGTCCGTCTTATGATTCAAGACGATAGCCTTACCAGCCCATGTTACGTGTATTAAGAACACGTCCTCCTTAGACTTGGAGAATATCGTGGTATCACGAGCAGATTCGCATACTTTATAAGCATCCTGAAATCTCCCGACTTGAGCCAGACCGATGGCGTATTCGAGGAAAAGATCAAGCCACTCGGCAAACGAGACACCTCGATAGCTCACGGCTACCTTGACCTGCTTTTCGGCGCCAGAGTCCTCTGGGTTTAGGTCTATATCTGAATTAGTATAGGTCCGTTACCACTTAGGCATACAACTTACTATTAGATAGACGCTCTGCCATAGCTAGAAGGTTTGGATTTCCTTTTCGGGCTTCGACCTTTTCGCGAGCCTGATTTATGCCAAGGTGCGCCAGATACTTATCCCAGCTATAGAAATCCTTGTACGATCTAAAATCATCAACGAGGAGTTGAGCTGCGGATAAAAATGCATTGGGAGGTCCATTGCCATCAGCTTCAGTTGAAACCCGCGAGTCACGCACGACCTTCCATGCCTCGGATACTTCATCCGCCCTCCTCCTCTCTTCCAATTGCATTTCATCAGTGCGACCAAACACCTTGCGCCTTCTCCTTGATGGATCTGGGTGTGCTCTGGATCTGCGTTCCTTCGGCTTTGACTTCAGGTTGAGTTTCGGTTTCTCGCCCTTTGGTTTGAGTAGACGCTTGATTCTCTTTGGGTTTGCACTCACATCCTCTCCGGTGACACGTCCCAATGCAGTTTCGAGTAGCGAAGTATCGTCGTCTGACACCCGGCCTTCATCATTATCCTCTCCTAAATCTTCGTCATCTCCACGGGCCTCTTCACGAGCTTGATCGCGGGCTTCCTGTAGTTTAATGGCTTCGTTTACAAGAATATAGGCTTCTCTTTCTTCTCTTGCCGCTTCGTACATCTTTGCTAATTCGTAGCGTGCATCGATGCAAGCCTCGCTATTGGCTTCATCCTGATCGATGGCAGTTGTAAAACATTCTTCGGCCTGTCTTTTATCTCCCGCGTCCAAATAACACTGACCTGCCCGGATAAGAGACTCAGTATCAAGAAGGTCAGGTTCTCGGAGTGGTTCATAAAAGCGTAAGGCAATGGGCAGGCGACCTGCCTCGTACAATGCTGAAGCGGCATCAATCATAAGATGCGAATGCTCTAGGAGTAGTTCAGGCGCGCTGAAGTTATCCGGATCAATGAACGCCAAGTGGCGCTGTTCCATGTTAGCTTTCTTGACGGCAATATCAGAATATCTAAGTCTTACCATAGCTTCATCCTCTTGACCAAGTTTGAGGCGATACACAGCAAGTTTTGCCCTTAGTTCCAGTGGAAGACCCTTACCGTAAGATGAAGCAGGATGCTTTCCATCCTGATACTGTTCTACCTCTAATCGCCGCGTGCTATCTTTATCCCATTCGCGATCATCCCCTTGGCTATCCCAAAATGTCTCATCCGATCGAGTTAGGAGCCACCTTGATAGTGATCTTAGTTCATGAATAGCATCTTTGAACTGTTCAATATACGCAAGAAGCTCGACGAAGATTTTGATGTCTTGCCAGTCAAAGGGATATTGAGGATCGAAACCATTTCCTTGAAAGTGGGCGATGCAGCGTCGATATGCCTCTATGGCCTTTCCAGGGCCGTCTGCAAACCGGGGGTTCCTCGTGTCCGCAAGCAGAACATATATTTCAGCGTAACTACGGATGGCATATATATCGAACGGGCACTGCTCAAGTAGGGCGGCGTAGTCCTTGACTGCTGACTTAAGGTGGCCCATTTCAAAACGCACCGCGGCCCTCCCATGACGTGCTCCGCTATGCTTACCATCGATTCTTAGGGCTCTTGAGTAAAGCTTGTCAGCATTGTCGAGATACTCATCTGCCTGTTCTGGGGATTCCTCTCGGAGAGCGATGGCCAGCTCTGCGCACTGAAGCCACTCGTCTATGATTTTTGGCTGTAGATGCGCGGCGAACAGTCGTGCGTGGAAATGGCCCTCTCTATCACCTTTTTCCTGGCGTAACGAAGCTAGAAGGACCCAAGCCCGATAGGTCTCAGCATTTATACGGATGGCATCATTTACAAAGTCGATGGCTTCATCAATACGCCCATCCATGTATGCATTTGATGCCATATTAAGGCGATATTTAATATCACCAGTTGGCTCGGCAGCCTTCCGAGGGCCTCGCTTCCTGGTACCTCGAGGGCGGTCTGGTTTGACATCAGCACGGAGGTACTTTCTGATGAGCCCACGCATAGGACGGAGCTTTGGCATGGGATTTTCCGAGTTGAGGTGATTCTGACGCTCTAGAAGTGCGTCGGTAGCAGAATCCATCGGATCCACTTCGTCTTCTACAGCCATCGCAGGGCTCTTTGTGTTGACTAGCATGTTGTGTGAGTCGCCTGATGGGCTTTGCGACTGGGGGAGACTTCTTTCATTATTAGGAGCCCCTGGGAGTGGATGAGGTGTTGGTACATCTCTTGATATATGACCCAAAGGAACCCCCCAGCCTTGCGAATTGGCTGTACTGGGACGAGTAGATGGATGCAGATGCGTCACCAATGGTATTTCTTTTCTTGGAAGAGGCCGAATTTCCCGGGGAGGGTAAGGTTGAATTGCTGGATAGCTCGACCTAGACACAGAGACATTGCTGCTGAGCTGTGGCCGCAACGCTCCCGCAGCTGTGTTTGGTAAAGGATAAAAGGTATTTTGCATGTGACTGGGGTCGGTGTTGAGTCTCCCGTACTGGGCTGCATCTGGGACGATTTGAGAAGAATTTGAGGGTTGTGTCTGTGGAGGCGGCGGGACTGTGCCTCCCGGATGGGGACTTGTTGAATTTGGCTTGTCTGACTTCTGAGTGAAGTGTGCCTGGAGGGCGTCAAATGTAGACGAAAATGGATGACTCATGGTGAGATGATAAAGTGCCGCATAAATTTCTTGTGAGGAAAAAGGAGAACGCGATGGCGTCTTGGTTTACTTAGATGATCTCAACTAGGAGGTTGATGGTACGCAGCGTATTTGAAGCTAGCTAGCCCCAATCAGTCGATATAAACGGTGGAGGTTTGACATGGACCATTCCGGATGACTTATGAAGAAAGCCACGGGGGTAAGTAGTAGAAGGTATTGCAAACCATGTTGAAGAAGCAGGGAAGGTTACTACTTACTTGCCTGCGTGTAAGTGAATATTTAAAGTATGAAAGTAGCTCGAAACTCTAAGTGGCAAGTCCCATCTTTTGATTAAAGAACTAACCTAGCTTATCTACGTACTCAAATGCAATTAACCGAAGTGCAAACTAACCTACTTAATTATGTAGGTAGGTACCTAATAATGGAAACGGGTAGGTACCTAGGTAGTTATGCAAATCCATCAGCCAAAGTGGTGGTTCGCAAGAAAACAGTATATCGAAGTAAACTCACCAGTCACTTGATTTAAGTACCTAGGTTAGGTACGTTTCTAATGGCTTTACAAGGCGTGATGTGGCTTGCTTATTACGATACCTCCAGCTGGAAGACCCTTATATTTCATTTCGGATAAAGATGTTTACGTCTTAATAGTGATAATCTGTATACACGCATACCTTACAACAACCTCCTCCTCATCCACTATGAGAGGACCCCTTCATCGCTTTCTTCATGGCCATCAATTCTCAACCTGGGTTTGTTGTCCAAACCTTTATCCGACGCGAAAAGCAAAATATTTTCCTAACCGCTCATATAAACTCTATTCTCGTCTCGACTCAAGAAATCTCTCAATCCACAACTAGGATGCCGAGTAGACCGATGATCTTCACCGTGATTCGTGCCAATGCTTTTTTTTCTTGTTTTCGTTCTTTCAAATTCAATCTTCAAATTGTGATAATCTAGTCGTAGTGGGCGAATATCATCATTAATAAATTCCAGCGGCTAGCCCAGCTTGCCATCTGCCTTGGCCTCTGCATATGCGTTAGCAATTACGTAGAAAGGGCACAGGGAACGGATTGTATTTACCCTTAACCTGCTCAAATACCTTCAACATCTTCCTGCGAGCTCCGAGGGCATTAACACCACGATCTTCCAGAGCCTTATCATCAAGTTCAATTAGATCCGTCCATTTCATGTCCTTTAGATTGTCGGTGTACTTGTGCAGTCTTAGACTTCGAAGCCAGGCTGGTATATCTTGCAGAAGGGTCGGGTCAGTAGGATCCTCTGGGGGCTTTGAGGTTCCACGGCGTCCACGGGGCGACCGGCCACGAACCATATCCGAGTGGTCAGATAGGTAACCCTCAGGAACACCCACACCAAGTTGACCCATGCTGATGGCACCAAGTCCGTTATTCAAGAGGGGATTCTGTGCGCTATCGTACGCACTTAGGAAGCCGTTATTTTGCGGAGAAGCGAAAGGTACTTGGCCGAAGCCCTGCATTGCTATACCAGGAGAGTTTGGACGAGATCTGTGGGCTGCGAACCCACCCATAATCTGATGGTTCTGTAGAGCAAGCATCTGATCTCTATTCAGAACCTGACCATGCTCATTGACCATGATAATGTTAGTGCCGGGGATATTTGATGCCTGGTGTCCAGATTGAATAGAGTTCTGGCTCTGGCCAGGCGCGTCATTAGAACGAGCTCTTCGGTACTTGCGTACATCATCAAGGGCGAAACGATTGTTGACTGTAGACAAAGCCGCGAGCTTCATTGCCGTCGCATTAGCCACCATGTCTGCCTGGTTGGGGGAGTTCCCAGTGTTAAATGTCGGAACCATAGGAGTGTTCACCATCGAAGCCCAATTTCCACTTCCAGCCGCATATGGCGAGAGAATTGGCAAATCGTTAGCTGATTTATCTGGAGCATTAAGCGTTGTACTTTGGATATTGTTGCTGCCGCCTAGTTGGGGTCGAGGCGACCTCAAACCCGCCGAGGGTGGGGGCTGAACAAATTGACCCATAGGAGTCTGACCAGATGACGACTTAGGCCGTGAGCCACTTTGGTCATGACTGTTGATCCAAGGCGACGTGGGATTCTGTGCATTGGGATCAAGTCCTTCGGTCGGCGCAGAGATGGTCGGCGCACCTAAGGGGCTTCGGATATCAACGGCTGTACTGTTGCGGTTTGAAGGAGGCTGGTTTCCGGTCTGTTGGGTAAACTTGGCCTTTTCAGTGGCAATGGCAGCCGCGGCATCAGGGAACATAGCATTTATAGTTGATGGGTCAAGCCCAGAGTGTCTCTTGGTTGATGCTTGCGGTTGCGAAAGGGAGTTCCTGGCTGACCCAACGTTCAACTTATTCATAGCATCGCTCAAACGGTTCGACATGGGATCTATGGAGAGTAGGGTAGTTAGTATTATATCACAGTGAATAGGACGCGACTGTTGCCAAACACACCTTTGTCAAAATTAGCCGGGGATAGCACGCCAGACATGGGGTGATTTTTCCCCATTTGCTGAAGGACCTGGATGAAGAAACGTATTTGGACTTGGGTAGTCTGCTGAAGCAGGGCATACAGAGCAGCAGTGCGCTCAGCCTCGGACAGGACCCGAAACCACTGTTCAATAGCACTGAGTTCGTCCTTGAAATCCTGATCCAGGGTGGCGGCAGCCATTTCTTCCAGAGTTGTCTCGTACTGATCAATATCAGCAATCCATTGCTGGGCCACTTTATCCTGTGGGTCTGCATCAGCAGCCCCTTGACCTTGGCCTTGTTGGCCATAGAAGTCCGAAGAGGGACGGATACGGTTCGACGTCGCGGGACCAGCAAGAGCGGCCATGTCAGCAGATGCGCGAAGGTGGTGATTATTAGAAGCGACTGTTCGTGACGACGGTGGACGGAGTGACGAAGCAGTCGAGGCCTCCGGAGTGCTATTTCGGTTCATGTTGGTAGTATCGTTGGAGTTACAGATTCTAAAGGGAGTTCCGCAAAATTTCGGGGAGCTGCAAAAGGTCGTTGATAGCTAAATTTTCCACGGAAAAGCTAATGTTGGTGTCTTTGCTAAATAAAAAATGCTCGAGTCTTGGCACGATAGCAATGAAGCAATGATGGCGAGCGTATCCTTTAATAATATAATCTTGAGGAATTGCAGTTATAGTTGTTATAATAGAATACTGGAGTGATAGCGATGTCGATTATATTGCTAAGTAGCCCGGTGAGGATTCGTGGTCAACTTGTGACACTTTTCAGGGCGAGAGACCGATAGGAATTAAAAGGTCGGTGAATCAATTCAATAGGAAGTCTAGCGTTGAGGCTTCCTGTATGCGTCGTCCGTGATATGGTTGACTTGCAAGGCTCGAGCTCAACTCTCTAGCAGAGAACGACGGTAGAATACCTTTTTCTTTCTCTCGAGAACTCCTGCAGTAGCCTGCTGACCTCAAAGGAGTCTTTGAAAGGAGGCAGTTGGGAACGAAGTGATTATTGATAATGCAGAATATTAGATAGGTGACTGCGAGAAGCATATGTTAGTAAAAGATACATCGTTGGTTGAAGATCAAAGCCGCCTCGACAGGGGAAGCGGTATGCCGGATGACTGGTCTAATCCGAAAATAAAAAAGCTGGGTAGATTGTCGGTACGGAATAACTTGGGTAGGCCGTATGACAGATGATGGTTCTGACGACATGAGAGGTAACGAAGGCCAGTCAGACTCGTCAAGCTCGTCTGACATGGCGGTGATAGGTGCTAAATTTCCATGACGGTAATATTGCCCAAGGGAATTTTAATTCGGAATTGAATGCGACGGATCACGAGATGCATAAGAAGAAAAAGCAAGCGGAACTTACCAAGCAATAACACTAAGATCGACTTTTACTCCAGGGCCAAAAAGAAAGAAACCAGCGGCAGGGTTACCCTCGAGCTGCTGAGGAAGAGGATGTAAAGGAAAGGGAAGGAGAAAAAAGAAGCCGTACGTAGAGAATTGACTGGAGACTCAAGACTAGAGAAAGGACTGGCCAGATTCGGACACAAAAGCCTGGACTCTTTTCGGAAAGACCCTTGGCATAAAGGCTGCAGAGGCTAGGTAAGGATCCTATGGATGGAAGCACCAGCTCTCCAACAGAAGGCCGACCGCCCCGTAATCCGTAACCCTTTTTTTTTTAGTGGTACATCTACAGCCTGCTACAGCCTGCTACAGCCTGCTTTCCCGGTCAATGTGCCTCCAATCTGCAACACACATTAAGTGTGCACTGCGTAAAGTAACGTCCCCTACATAAGGCAGGTACCTTATTTTTTTTGGTAAGGCGTTCTTAACCTTATTAGTCGGACGCAGCTCTTGCAGTCTGAGCCTTGGGGCTTGGGGCTTGCGACTTGGGGGCAAGAGGTATCGACTTGCATGCGTATAAACGGCTCAGCGCTAAAATTCAATCTAAATGTGCGACAGTAGCACAGTATAACGTACAACTTTGGTACCTAGGACCACCAATTGCACCAATTGCACCAACTAAAATAATGGCAATGACGAAGTCTTTTTGGCTCGGAAGGCATACGGTTGCAACCCCTGGATTACACATTACATCCACTGGAGGTACCTAGGTGCCTGTTATGTAGGTAGGTACCTGTAGAAAGGAGTTGTTGCTTCGTATGTACAGGTCCCCTATTAGTGCGGCTAAGAGAACTCGAAACGCCTAACTTGTCGGCTAGGGAGTGATCATCCACACACACCCTTTGTGTTCCATCTATCGAAGAACTAACTGGTAGACTGGACCGTGAGCGCACAGCGGCTGTAAACTTATGCGAATTACATTAAGAACACGTATACGTCTTGATTTATATTCGTGTGTACTTCCTTCATATCAATCCTAACTAAAGACCATCTCTAATGACGGTATCTAAAACAAAACGGTATGGAGTATGTTGTCGGAAGTCGTCTCAAGTCGGTCTGAATCTTGGATACTAGGTTAGAATACTCTCGACGGCATGTCATACTCATAACTCGAAGCACAGATCTTGGGACATCATACATGGAATATATCTCACCCAAGTCAAGAAGCGTGCTGAGACTCCTTTCCTAGAGAGGATATATCCGTCCCACGTGACTTCGATCACAATGTAAGATGAGGTTTAGAAACGCATAACGATTGGCTTGTCTACTTGTCCTATTAAGCAGATATACTACGGTATACACGGTATATGGGGAAATGATGAGTCCATTGACAAAGTAAAATAGACCATCTAGGAATGTTGCCTAGTCTCCATGCACTCTTGCCTTAGAGCAGGTCGAAGCACGAGTGTTTGGTAATTGACTGGCGAATCGCTCTCGGCACGAGAAGAAATATCCTTCAGTAGATAGGCATGGGGTAGGCCTAGAACTGTACACACATATGCCGTTTTGTCATCACGTATTGATCCAACTTACGGTTATAATGGGCGCAGCAAAAGGGAGAAAAATCGCAGAGGCGCAGGAAAGTCGTTGGCGAATGTAACTCAGTTGGTTACCTCTTCTTCTTCATTGTAGAAGACTGTGCCTGGATACAAGCAGCAAATGCATAACCTTGACTCCTTGATCATGCCTGAATGTCCCCAAATCGTGCCCTGATGCGCATTCGCGACGTCGTGTCTCGGAACCCATTTATCCACCACTTCATGCCGTCTCTCGCTTGCCCTCCTTCAACTCCTTCTGTATCGATCGTCAGTATATGTTTATTTGCGCATCCCACTTAGTCAAGCTATGTGTGTGCGATAGGTCGAATGACGTACCAGAGCCCTCATGGTGCCGTGAAGAGCATGTCGATGGTTCCTTCGGAACTTGGGGTCGGTTCCCTTCAGAGACGGGTATCTGTTGGTCTTGGGCTTCTTGATACTACACACCACCAATTCATCAGCCAGAATCCGGCGGGTGTGGGCTGTCTAGAATGCTTCATCTAAACAGCTCTATCGACTCGAAATGGACATACCCGTTACGGTGAGCCTTGCGTGACTGGTTGTGCTGAGACGAGTTCTTGGACTCTATGATAAAATTGTGAGCTAGCCATTCCCTAACAATTAGAGCATATCATTCTTGACTTACTCGCCATTGTGACTGAATTGACGTCGGTTTGTTGGGGAAAACACGGTAATCGACGAAGGTTGATGTTGTCAGTGAAAAGATAGAAGTTCAGTTCGTGTGTCTGCTATTACCAGTTGTGGGCAAAAAATTAAGCGAGGGGTCAAGCCACAGTGTTTTGACAAATGATAGTGGCTTTGTAGCAAGGGCTTACCTTAGGTACCTATCTAATCTATTAGAATGTTAAGTGGGGTTGTCGTGATATCATTGTACTTAAGTACCCTAGATATGTACCCTAGAAGTACATAAATAAAACAGCCTTTAATTCAAGCCAAGGAAACTCCTTCTCCCATGGCGAAATAGTATAAATAGGTACCTACCTAGATACCTGGTATATGTATACACAGGAGTGCTTTGTTTCATTCAACTAATGTATTAATCCGCGCTAAAACTATTGACTTAGGTATGAATATGATTCTACACTGAAGCATCCCTAAAAGACATTCTTATGTTTTTGCGCCTAGTTTGCCTGTACTCCTTCCCAAGTCAGAATCGATTATATAAATGTATCGCCCCTTGTCTAGTGTATAGCCGGGCATATATCTCCCTTTCGCCTCTAAAACGGTGCCTCTAAGAGACTCGGCTACTTGGTTGTAACAGGGACAGCGAGCTTCGCTCTTAAGGCAGTGGCTGCTGCCAACTCGGCTGCTTTAGCTAGGTGTTCTGACCGAATCTTACGAACGTATCTAAATAGAAGGATAAATAGAAATTCCATCCTATGAGCAGAAGTTAGTATATAAGTGCCCACAATCAATATGATACGTATAGAATTTACCGTTCTTTAGTCATCATGAGTAATCCCTGAACTAGGAACCCCTTTATAATCTGGGGTCCAATGCCTTTGAAAAGGCTCAGTAGACCTTCATGCTTGATGATAAACTGCATCACTTCGATGAAACCCTTGAACGGTTTTCCCTGGCGTTGCGGTGGGGGTTTCGATTGCAAGCCAACTTTCGCAACTATTAGAGGTTGTGTAACAATTGTAGCTAAGGCTTTCGACATAGCACCAAGGACTATAGGTTTCTGGTTAGTCTGCTCTTTCGAATTACAGCAGGGTAAACTTACGGAAAGCTTCTCCTGCAGTCAAGCGGGCCTTTCCAGGGAAGAAAGCGCCCTTCAATCGCTCATATGCGCCATACGTGATAGCAGGGTTGACTACCAGCACCAAGCTAGCTTTCAGCCCCCTCCAAAGACCGAAGAAGCCATCCTCGCTTTCAATAACCTCGTGAGCCGTATCCAGGAGGCCTTTCCTATCCGCCTTGCTTTGTGTTTGCTGTCTCGTCGTGACAACAGCCACCGGAATCGTAAATAACTGAGCTACTGCGCCAGCTATGGCGCCCAATACCAGCTCAACGGCCGTGGATGGCGGCGCCGGGACTTTCTGCGATTTGAAGTAAAGCTCTCGCACGATCGAGTACCAATAAAAGTAGGCGAAATTAGTCGAGGCGACTCCCAGTAGCGCACCATTCATACCCGCGTATAATCCTTTGACGCCATCCTCTGCGGTAATCTTAGTGATAGCATCCCACGTCGACGTGTAATGAGGGTCGGTGTGTTCGCTCGTATCGCCGGGTTTTCGTTTAACCTGGACTTGCAAGCGTGTCTTTACTCTGTAGAAACAAACATGTAATTAGTACTGACTCCGCGCAAACCCGGGGAACAGCTTACATATCCAATGGATATACTAAAGCATTAGCTAGAACGGCGCCCGTAGCACCAGCTACGGCGAACCCCCATGATGGTAGAGGGGCGGGTTTTGACTGCGCAGCCATAGCAGCTAGCCAATATCTCCTACAGCTAGATGGGGTATATTCGTCTCAATCGAAGGTCCACTCTGAGAATGTTCTGATTGACGACGCCGGTGTTTATTAAACAAGATTAAATCGCACTTGACAAAGCGAAAGCCGGAAGTAAGACTACCTGCACGAGCACGGATAAAGCCTTATGGTTAAAAGGCACTCGGTTGCTTTTGTTTTTAGTTGCTACCGCACCACGAAATATAGAACGGGGGATGCGATTCAAATGTCTGTATACATTTCCGTAAAATACTAGTCCAGGCCACTCTAAGAGGTAATTATAAAGAACGAGGGAAATACTAATTCCCCGGGTCTGCGTAGGACAATGAAGCTGTCCTGACGTCGTCACTCCGGTGATGCGAAAATCGGGGATCTAAGACGCAAAGCCGAGTTTAAAAAGAGTGCCCGTGAATAATGGACCTCGGCCATTGCTGGCTGGCCCACCACCGTCGGCAACTACCTAGTGTAGCCTAGGTAGGAATGCGCACGAATCAAGTTGAATGCGGGAAGAGGGTGCAGGTCCACACCCGGGACGTTGTTAGTCCGGATATGTAATTGGCCTGAACCTTGTGTCATTACCTTATGTAATAATGTTTCCTTTATCCTTTAAGCCAGGTTCTTATCTGTACAACAGAAGAGAAAGTTTCACAACTAATAAAACCCACAGCTAGCAGCAGCCCAATTCATTAAAAGCTCCGAAGGCACCATCGTAAATCATCACGCTAGAACTCACAAACATGTTTTCAATGTGGGGTGGTAATAGGTAGGTCAATTCTATATCTCATCAGCTATACAAACTTCGAAGTGAAGTAACATATCGAATTGTCTCTCTTACTTCGTCTCTTTATATATATATATATATATACACCTATATATTGATGTCATTCGTATTCATTCGTATCATCCACCCAGTTAGAGCTTTACCCATACGATGAGATGCGTTGTCTCCGTGGGCCATGTCAGTTGTTTATAACGTAACACCGTCTTCTTCGATACCTACCTACATAACATAATCCCGTTTTACATGTCCTGGAGAGGTCCAACAGACGGTTACCCTAGGGATGCGATGCTGCTGCTGTTTATCAGTGATAGTTGACGTGGAGTTTCTAACTGTGCTCCCGGTCTCTGACTACCAAACCCCCTGCCCACCTAGCGAGCGTGGTCGATTCAGAACCCAAATGCCACGATAAATAAACCAGTTAAACCTATCCTCCATGGAGGCAAAGGCAAAGGTGAATGGCAATTTCAAAAGGAACCCATTCTAAATCTAACTGTATTTAGGAACAAGAGGCATTGTCCTCTAGGACTCGAGGCAAAGAAGCCCTCGATCATGCTACAGCGGCTGCGGAATTGTACATGAAAGCAGCCCAAGTAGCATCCGGTCCCGAGGAAAAAAGTCGTCTAATTAAAAAATGCCAATCGTTACTTTCTAAGGCCGAGAACCTCAAGAAGTTGTGTCAAACCGGTGGTAGCGTCGCTGTGGTGGAAAAGCGTCTGAAGCTACCACGTCCAGTACGCCAGATTCCTACGAGCGAGCAAACTATCCTATTTCGTAACTCTCGGCTTTATGGAAGCATTTTTCCGCCATGGGACTCGGATCCCACCCCTAATGAATTTAGCGGCGATATTTTCAACGATCCTTCGCATTTTTCATTATCTACCCGCCAGGAAGCCGTTTTCTCGGGCTGGAAACGACCCTTGGAGATTTTAGGTCGAGAGACTTCGCCGAACTCTGTTGAACAGAACAACGACTTCCTAATGGAGGCCCAACACGACTATGACCTAGTCCAGGATATAACAACGGACTGCTCTGTCGTTGCGAGCCTCTGCGCCAGTATGCGTCACCTGCGTCCGGGCCCTACATCTATCCTACCGGCCCTAATGTTCCCCATAGATTCTGGGAGCGGACAGCCGAAATTTTCGGCCACCGGGAAGTATGTGTTCCGCATGTTTTTCAACGGCTGCTTCCGGAAGGTTGTCATTGATGATCGCCTCCCCTCATCCTCAACGGACCGCACTTTGTATGTTGTAGACCGCCAAAATCCGAATCTCATCTGGCCTGCCCTTATGGAGAAGGCCTATTTGAAGGTCCGGGGCGGATACGACTTCCCAGGAAGTAACTCTGGTACTGATCTGTACGTCTTGACGGGTTGGATACCGCAGCAACTGTTCCTACAGAGCGATGATGTAGACTGGGACCACACATGGAAACGTGTCAAGAAGGCTTACGATTACGGCGACGTAGTAGTGACGTTAGGGACAGGGCGGCTTTCACCGGATGAGGAGGAGACGTTGGGTTTAGCAGGAGAGCACGACTATGCGGTCCTTGATATGTCCGAGACATCAGAGAGTAGGAGATTGCTGGTCAAAAATCCGTGGTGCGACGGTCTCAGCTGGAAAGGAGCAGGTTCGTTCGACACATCACAGCAGGCAACAGATGATCACCCAGTCAAGTTGAAGCCAGGCTCCTTCTGGATTAGTTTCGATGATGTGACACAGAACTTCGAATCTCTCTATCTGAATTGGAACCCGAGCCTCTTCACCGAGCGCCAGGACCACCACTTTACCTGGCAGCTCCCCGAGGCCACTATGACTGGCTCCTTCGCACACAACCCCCAGTATTCTATGTCCAGTGCGGTAGACGGCAGCACCTGGATCCTGCTTAGCCGTCACTTCCAAGACGAAGAGCTCTATATTATGCATAAGTACCGTGCTACTGACGACGACGATGCCACCATCTCCTCTCTAGCTGAGGTGTCTAGCAGACTCGGCTTTATAAGTATATACATATTTGCCAATAGTGGAGGCAAACGTGTGCAGCTAAGCACCCAGCCCATCTTCCGCGGCGACTTTATAGACTCCCCGCAAACGCTCGCGCCCTTCGAAGCCAAGCGTGGTATCACTTATACGATTGTTGTTGCCGCTCAAGAACTACCCCTCCCACACTACTCTTTTACCCTGTCGTTCTTCTCGCGTGCCCCTCTTGTCGTCGCCCCGGCCGAGCCCGTCTTGCGCCACTACGTGGACGTAAAGGGGTCCTGGACGCGCCGCACCGCCGGCGGTAACGCTGCTTCCTCCAGTTACCTAGACAACCCTCAGTTCAGCCTTGTCCTCCCCCGAGCAGGACCTCTTTCACTCCTACTATCTACTGCCCGCGATGACCTACCCGTGCACATTGACCTGGTGTGGGCTGGCGGTCGCCGCGTCACGGCCGTCGGGAACCGTGATCTAGTCGTTACGTCGGGTGACTACCGGCGCGGCTGCGCACTCGCCGAGACACCCACCGTCGACGCCGGCACTTACACTATCGTATGCTCGACTTTTGAACCAGGCTGCCTGGCCGACTTTACACTACGCGTGGGATCCGATATTACCTGTACCGTGGCCCCGGTGCCAGCCGACGCCGCAGGGCGCTTGCGCACACAGTTACCAGAACTTATATTCCACGGTCCATCACCGTATTCTTCATCTTCTGACAGCGAAGTTCACAAAAAGAAGCGCGCCAGCATTTCAGCAGCGTGGCTCACGCGCGCAAGCGTCGTCGTAACAATGCGAGATAACTATCGCGCTACGCCTCGAGGAGGTGCTAGCACGCCGCGATCGCACCCCACCGTGCGCGCGAGCATCGAATATGGCACGGGGCCCGACAAATTGGTCATCGCGTCAACAGACAGTGCCACCAGCAGCACAGGCGAGTTCAGAGAAGTCGGTGCTAACGGGCTGCGCACGGGAGAGTTCGATATCGATCCTCGCGGTCGCGGATTATGGCTTGTCGTCGAGCAGTTGGGTCTATACTACCCCCCGCCGTCGATAGGCGACGCCAGTGGAGGCGAACTGCAAGTAGAGATACTCAGCGAGGGGCCGGTACAAGTTGGGATGTGGGAGACGGTGAATGTGTGATTCGACTAAGTTAAGTTGACTACGTGGTTTATTATCTGAATATGAATATCCACCTACCTACCTACCTATCTATATATACCCCTAAGGAAGAATGAAAAGCCAACAAGGGGTAGCATGGAAAGCGCTATAAAGAATATCACCAGCGGATGGTCTACGTTGTATTGACAGAAATGGGAAGAGCAGCGTGGTGTGGTGGGTAAGGAGCACAGAAATAGAGGAATAGGGGCTTGCTACGGTATCCGACATATACACCGAACTGGGTACCTATTTTTGCTTATCCTTAGACACTATAGCCACCTAGATCGCCAGCTAGTTAACTACGTCCTATACACTACCTATTTTACTTTTTTAGGATTTTGAAGCATTTATCCCAAGGCAAAGAGGATAGGGGCAAAAAGTGACGCTATATATGATATATTTCTTCATTTCTCTCCGTTGTCCCTTTCACTTATCAGGTCTCTATTTAAAAGCCGCAACATCACAGACGTAGATAATTCATGATTTATATTCTACGGTACCTCAATAGAGGAACGTAGATAGCTAGCCATACTAGATACCTACGTAGGTACCTAACCTAACCTAACCTAACCTAACCTAACCAGTAGTTCTCCCACGCTATGGCTCGCTGGCCGGCAGGAATTCCCGTAGTAGTCAGTGTAGGTACATACATAGTACCTCCTGCTACACAACTATGCCCCTCTAAGTCTGGACATGGATATGAACACGGACATGGTGAGCGAGGCGAAGTAGGTAGACAGATATCTCGCCGGACCAACTAACTTAGCTAGCCAGCTATATGATGCGAATTTCTCGATTATCAACCGTCGTATCAAGGTTACCTACCTAGGTACCTAGGTAGGTAGGTAGCCATATTCCGAGCTGCCCCCTGCCTTCGAATAATGCGTGCGGTGGTGAAGGAAAAGGGGGGAATAAAATAAGCGAATGAGTAGGTATATGTAGTGTATGTAGAGTAAACGATCGCAAACATAAAAAAGCAAAAAGAAAAAAAAAGCCCAGCAATAAGCACTCCCCTATGTGGTATAATTGGCTACGCCCAGAACGCCAACTCCTCCCGTTTGATTGAGGTATGATCCGTAGAAACCCCCCGTCCCTCAATCAAGTATCGACGACGCGACAACCAGCGTCCAAAGCTTTAGAACCAGCCACCTTCCGGGATATCATCTGCACCATATGTACATCTAAAATAGAATGGCAATATATCGTATCGTCAGAAGCATTCATTCTTCGCGTTCCTCGTTTTTTTTTCTCGTTACCCCGCTCCTCCAAGTTCTTCAAGGACCGCCGCGACGTCTCCGTCCTCTGTTAGGTCCGTCTGGGCGCTGCGCAAGCACGTCGCGAAGGGCTGGATCATCCTTATCTTTATCGACATGGTGAACCCGTACGTGCCTAACTCTACGATTAAAACCCGTTTGATTTGCCTTCGTTAGTCCTAAAGAAATATCTTACCTTTGCAGATTATCTGGCCTGGGGTACTTATGCTCTCGATCTGGACAGAACGGACACACGTACCCAGGCGAATCATGGACGAGACCATGACGGATCATTTCATTTTTACGCTTGAAGCCCTTTCCACCTTCGCTCCGCGGACATCCTTTTACAGAACAATAATGCGGACGAGCGGAAGAATGTACGTTTGCATGTGAGTTGAGCAGATACTGCGTCTGAAACGGAGGCGCAGTGCAGTCTTGTACAGTACAAATGAATGCGCCAACTGCGGGATTTGTCATATTATCAATGCTCATCCGTTCCGTGATGGAAGTGGCAGGCGTCGAAATGTCACCACCGCTACCACCTGGAGTGCCCGCATTGCTGCCACTACTATAATCCTGACCAGACCGATGATGGTTCGTGATATTGCCGCCTGGAAAGAAAAACGGACTCATAGCATGGATGGTGTGAGCTGGAGAAGGGATGCCTGGGGGGCGATACGCATCATTAGGGGATATCGGGGGTGATGCATGACTCCCGGGAATCCCGCCTATGCGCGGTGGGCCACCTGGGGGAGAGTGAGGATACTGAGGTCCACTACGCATCGCTAGTTCTTTTGGAGGACCCGTAAACTGATCGAGCAGCTGAGCTCTTATAGAGGGCAGCGGATCATGGTTCGTCGAGTCGGATTTCGGGGACACTTCTTGGATCGGAGGCAACTCCCCACGATCGGTGGGAGTATTTAAACCAGGCGGCGACCGAACATTGTTTGGATGCATCAGGACCTGGCTTGGGGTGTAATTTCGAGGGGAATACATCTCCTGTGGACCCTGCGGCGCATAGGGGGAGATGGGCGCCTGAAGAACGGGCCTGTTTGCATCTTTCATCGCGATATCATCTTGTGCCCCATTTGTCCTGAAGCCTGGAGCGGGCGTCGCTCTTTGCGCAACTCTAGAATCGTCATCAGCTATTTGCGAATCATCCGTATCTACTGGTTTTGATGCCGCTTTAGCAGCAGCAAGCGCGTTTGTCGCGAGAGATTGTAGATCTATAGACTTTGATACTGACGACTCGACAGCACGAAAAGCGCGGCGATGTGCGGGACCTGGGGACATCTCGTGGCTTCTAGTATCATCCTCATCCCCCGACTCGTCAACCGTTTCTTCCGTGTCCCCTTTACTTTGTCCGTCGTCGTCGTCGCCGTAACCAGCGAGCGGTCGCGACCATGCCTCGGCGACGATTTCGGGCCGTTTTCCACCGTCCAGATAATGGATCAGCACAGCATCGCCGAGGCTCGGACGAACCTTTTGTCGTCGATTAGAAGATATCCGACCCGAGCTAGAAGAAAGACTGACTTTAGGAATAGGAAACGCCGGAGGAGAGGGCGAGGGTTCGAGTTTGGGGCGGTGAGCCTTCATCAAGGGACTGTTCCGGGGTAAAACGTCATCCGGGTCGTACACGTCGCTAGCTGAAGGGTCGTGAGCGAGGGTCGAATCGATGGTCGCAGTCATGCTTTCACTCTCTAGCATAGAATGGCCGTTACTCACGCATTGGGCGACTCAAGTCATCATCAGAAACCCAAAATAAAGATTGCCGGTTATCTTGTAGGAGTTTAGATCAAATTGCGCTAACGTGATTTAACACTGTCGAAGTCGCGGTCGCCCTCCCATTCGCATATAAGTGAAGCTGCGAAGTTGTGAAATGTTATCTAGGCGCACACCGGTTTACCAAGTCGATTGGGCAGACGGGCTCGACCGTTAAGTTGAGTAACACCGCGCACTGGGCTTGTCTGCCGCAACGAGCCGCACAAGGATTGGTGGGTACTTGGACCCTATCGCTAAAATACGGGGTGGTTGTGCGCGCTATCCAGCTTAGAACTGAGCAGCAGTTCCTTGGCTAGAATGCGCAAATTGGCAGAGCCGGAGGAAAAGAAAAAAGGAAAATAATAGAAAAAAGCAAGGGGGGGGGAGTTGAAAAATAAAGAAGGGGAGGGTTCGGTTAGAATCAGACCTTTGGAGAAGGATGCGGTTAATGATAGATTTGGGTTAGACAATAGAAAGTAGATACGGTACGGTGACAGTGGGTATAACGGCAAGTATGTCCTGTCCTGTCCTGTCCTATCCTGTCCTGGATGGGGGATGGTTATGGGGGATGGGGGGGAAGGGATGGGAACACGGAGACTAGCTTGTAATGTGGATTTGAAGTTGCTGCCAAGGACTCAAGCCAGTATGTATATCAGTATATCCTCGTGACCGCCGAAGGTTCGACTTGAGATTGGAGTGTTACGGTAGTGCTGCGTAGGTAACGTCGTGGTAAGGCAGGTCAAGTCAGGTCAGGTAAGGTTTGGCGCAAATAATGTAAGGCGGGGGAGAGATGCTGCGGAGCCGCGTTTTCTTCGCTCTGGCTTTCTGTCTAGGTTGTCTGGGTCGTCTGGGTAAGTGGGATGGGGTTGAGGGACGCGCAGAAACATAGGCTGGCCAAGGCCTTAGCTCTTTTTGAGTCTTGGCTCAGGCAGACTAGATAGGCTTAGTCTAGTTTGATTAGTGTAGTGTAGGTTGGTATGTATGTACCAGGTATGTATGTATGTATGTGTGTAGGTAAGAGGTAGGTAGGTAGACAAGCAGGTCGTTATCCTTGGATTTGGCGCTGGTAACCCGATGGGATCGGATCAGTCAAATTGCCAGATTGCGCCGTGTGATAGGCAGGTCCTAAAGGCAAAACCCGCATTTAATAAGACCGGGGGTTTATAAGCTTTCTGCTTGGACGAGGTTGCAGGGGTCGGTAATCCAGAAGGGATCCTGACAGGAAAATTCAGGTCAGAAACGATGTCTCTTCCGTCATGTCGCTTCTGGGACTTGATGGATGGTGGGGAACCCTTGGGAAGCGGGAAGGAAAAAAAAATGAGATGTGAGGAGTTAGGACCTGAAAGGAAAAAAGGGAAAGGAAACGATTAATGCAAAGCGATGTTACAAGGGTCCAGGGAAAGAGAAGCGGGAGATACATAATGGTAGTTTTTTTTTTTTTTTTTTTGGAAAGTGGAATACCTACGCCAATGTGGTAAGGCATTGACCTAACCCAGTGTACATAGTGTATACAATATACATATTACAACAAATACAAATACAGCAATTATACATAATATAAAATAGATGTTAAAAGGTACGCCTTTTCCAGGGTTTCCCGTGTCTAGGAGCCCAATTGAGGGATGAGTCTGGGGATGTTGTACGAATGGCTCCACTGATGGTGAGAGGTTGAACGGACCAAGAAGGAAGAGGCGTGAGGCGAAGAATGCGGCTGCGAGAGTGGATGGTCCAAGGACTGGACCTGCCATCAGGTCCCAAGGAAAAGAAACATAACATTGGAAGTCACTTACCGCACCGGTAGCACGAGGTATGTACAAGTACCTTCGTATCTGCCCTTGTATTCTGGGCATGTACCAGCGTACCAGCGTACCAGCCGTACCCGCGTACTCCAATCTTTTGTACCTGCCGCCTTAACTGGGTTATCCCCGTTTCCGCCGTCTAGCGGCTTTTTTAGCAACTTTTCTTGCTTAGCGACTTCCAAAGCCTCATCAACACCCCGGCTTTCGATCCTGCTTCGGTGCGGCAGCCTCGGCAGCTAACCGTCCTCCCAGAGTTCAGAGAAGCAATACAATTGTGTAATTCGCAATCCCACTGCGCTGCAACTGCAGCAATCCAGCGATCCAGCGATGGGATCCGTTGCTCCTCGAGGTGTTTTCTTCCTATACGAATTTCGAATTTCGAATTTCGAACACTTTGCAGATTCGCTCAAGAGTCAAGTCCTGCGCTACTCCTGTTATATGCAGGTAGGCAATGTTTGATGTATGTTTGTATGTGTGGATAGGTAGGTACCTACCTATCTATACGTATCAGTCAGACGACGGGAAAATGAGGTCGACGAACGAGTAATAGCGCGACGGATCTGATCGGCGAGAGATGCGTCCAACTGGGTGAGGGTACGAATAGAGTGGGAATTTGACGTCGAGTCGGGTGTGTCAGATGAGACTAGAATATCTAGGCCGGCTTTTTGCGGGGATAAAGGCACCGATCAGACAAATGCAGCGCTCGCTATGTTGCTATGTAGCAGGTAGTATTGGAAAGATACGGCGATCCAGATAACGATCCAATATTGATTACTGGGAGGGGCGTATGGCCGTGTATCAATAGAACTACCAATGTCCTTCATTCAGACGTGCTTGGACGTCATATAGCACAACTTCCATAGGATAGTAGAGGTCCGAGGAAGAGGGCTTAGCAGAGCAGAGCAGAAGCAATGGTAGCGAGTCGAGAGGATCACAGAAAAGGGGAAGGAAAGGGATGTGTGAGAGAAGAAAAGGTTCATTGCATTTCTACATTTCTACATATTCACGCTTGTGAATCTGCTCGGCTACCGTAATCTCGTTGCTCAGCCACTTTGCAGTCAGTGCAAATAGGTAAGTAACCGCGGCGAGAATTTATGACACACTATCTACGGGGTGGGTTTTGCGAATCTGGGGACTACCTGCGGTCTGTGCCTCTTGGCTGCCCAATTCACTCAATACATACGCGCGCGAAGGTGAGCGGCAGTGTGTAGGTAGGTAGGTAGGTATCTATCTATCTTCGTACGGATCCAGGGCGACTCGATCTAGGATGAGGCGGGGTCGCTTCGCATATATCCTGCACACTCTACATAGTACACATATTACATATTATGTATGTTATGTGCAAGAATGCGGCACGACCGGATCCATGGGAAAGCTGGTGAATTTTAAATTCAACCTAAAGATAATCACTCAACATATCTATTCTATTGTATTAGATTAGATGGTAGAAATAGGGAGGGGGAAAGGGTTCCAAGGGAAGGGGAAGGGGAAGGGGGGATTCCCACGGGAGCTGGAAACGCTAGGACAAACATATTACATACATTAGGTAGCTAGTAGGAGACTCATAATGAACAAACTAAATGGGGGGATGTGCTTTCAGCTTCCGAGCCTGGATATGACGATTAATGGGGCCCAATATGTAAAAGAACGCATCTATTTGTCTCTAACAACGTGCCGCCCACGCAAGAAAAGGTAGGATTGCACGATTCGGTAGCACTATACAGAAGCCACTCAGAATGGACGCCATGGCAGCATGGAGTAAAAAGGGTCTAGCCCAGTAGTGTATATGTGACGTGGACCTTGATAGAGTAGGTACATATCGCACGATGATACAGCCGCATCTGCAAGTTGCTGACCGCAAGACCCGGCAGCCCTCTGATGCATGGATGCCTGCGGGAAAGGGTATTATTATTGATGTGTCTTATTAGTTCTCATTAGCACATATCTTTCTCTAGCTGCACCGTTCTGTCACAAAATAAAAAATACAAATAAAAAAGGCCCTACTCTAGCAGAAAAATATCACCGAGACAAGAGAATTAGACGTTGAGCGTCGGTAGACCGCAATGCGTCACTTATTAAATCTTGGGTCGCGATCCCGGTAACGGAAAGAGGAGTTATGTGCAGGGTCTTTGATCACTCTGTGGGGACAGAGAATAATAGCATGGGAGGCCTCTTGGAAATCGATCTTAGAATATAGTACTTACCCGAAAAGGCCAGTCCGCGCGCACCAGAGAAGAAGAGGAAGAAAAAAAGAGATTCAACAGGACAGGACGGGACAGACTCCAACTCTCTCTCTCTCTCTCTCTCTCTCTCGTTCTCGTTAGCTCGAAGCTCGCTTCATTTCAGCTCGAAGGTGACGAGTGGGCCGCAATTCCGGGCACACATACATACATTAGTAGATAAATACTAAGCTTGAAACTATCCAATAGCTCGAAGAAAACGGGTATAAAGGGATAACTATGCTGACGAAAATAGTCCGCTGTCTACAGATTCAAGTTGATGCCGAGGGATTGGCTGTGGGAGGGTAATCCGCTCCGAGAGGATCCCCGTATGAGTGAGAGATGGAGATAATTTTGTGGGGGGGAAACATACTTGAAGGAGGGAAGATGGAGGGTCCCGTACCACATACATAGCACATACAATACCCTACTACTCCATGTTGTCGCCAACAAATTAGATGCCCCAGACACCAGACTCACCTGCATGATAAATGCCCTCATCCATGTACTCCGCCGCATATACCTAAGGTATATGTAGGTAGGTAGTCATAGGTATAACCTAGTCATAATATTTAATAAGAGGTCGCAATGTGTCTGACCTAGACCCTGACCAAGTCCCATACACGCGTGGCAGGGCCTTGGTATGACGGTTATTAAGGCTTCATGAGACTCCCCTTCGCTTGTTTCATCTTGGCTGTTTATCTACCACATACAAGCTCACAGCTTCTACTCGTCTTCTATATTACCCAAGAATATGCCTGCCAACCAACCTACCTAGGTTACCTACCTACCTATCTATACATATATATAGATATATCTATAGCATTAGCCTTTGATCATCCCATCATCCCATCATCCCCCTCCCACAGCTCCGAACCAGGATGTATATTCATGCGTCTCTCTCACAGGTCCTCGCGAGCTCGCCTTTTCTCCAATGCCATAGCAAATAGTCCGGCCTAAAGCCGGGAGGCAGGACGAAGATCGTCCATGCTCATGCTTGACTTCTAACGTTCTATGTATGTATGCAATTGGACCTCACAACGGTTATGACTGGTTGCCTATCAAGCCTATGACCTGCACGACCTAGAAAAGAGCTAATTTTCCCACGCCGTCCGCGGCTGGCTAATTCATGTGGTGATCCATTGCCGTCAATAGGTAACGTTGCCGGTGCAGAGTCTGCGGACCCCAAAACCACCCTTTCTACATGCCTCCTGGCAGTTTGCATTAACTGCTCCATTTAAAAACCTCTCTCATCACGACTTACTCCAAGACCAATATCATGACTAACGCCATGGTGCGTTTGATGGTTGGTCTCTATAAGTTATGTACCGTATATGCATGTATAATACGTATAGCGTATGTAGAGTCGTACGCGCAACCAGTGAGGCGGTGTCCGATTAAGCTGGCGGCTCAGCGTACACGATGACGCCTCGTTAACGCCTAGCCGTCACGATTGGTCCCTTCGGAGCATGTCTCTAAAGACAAACCGCCATCGTCACATCGCATCATTACCTTGGCATTTCATCTTCCCTTTTCACTGTACCTGTGGCCTCCCTTGTACGCCCTCTGTCGTCGGTAGCGGCATGGAAGAACCTTGCTTCGGATTCCCTGAAACCTTCATTCAGCCGCTTCAGTTGACCTGCATTGGGGGCCACCTCGCTGAGCCTCCTATGAGCCGCACCCAACTAACACATGTCTCCCGGATGTCCAATTAAATTGATACGAAAGGGTAGGACCAAAACTTTTTGTATAACCCTCAAGCCAACCAACCACTTGGACTGGTCAACTACCTACGCACTCCAGCAAGCGGATAGGGATATATGTATGTTACATGCTTTCGGGCCCCGCTCCGTGATCAGCAGCTTGACCATTCTGCACGATAGTGGCGCCCCGCGAAAATTGCATCCACAGTGCATAAGTGATAGAGGAGTAGGGCTCTGGTATGGTACGAGTTTCTTCGGAGCCTGTCGCGCGGCGCCTTGTCTAGGTAACTAAGCCTCGAGAGGAGACAACTCCGGTTGTCCATGAGTACGTAGAACAAGACAGGACACAAGGCGCCACACTGTTTTAGATAGATAATTTGAGGTGAGATAATGCCAACGTAGTGGATGATAGCGCATCTCGGATACATCGTCGCTTACACGTGGAGACGTTTGTTGGCGACGCTATATTGCACCGCAGGACACCGTCATATCTTTATTCGTATTTCTAGGTCTTCCTATCCACTTAAGCGTAGACTATAGCGACCGGCCGCGCTCATGTGTTAGTCATCACGACTTGATCTTGGTAAAGTGTCGCGCGCACCATCGTGCTACTTATCGGGACTACTAGTCGGGTGTTTCCAAATCCTTCTACATTGGCTATTCGAAGCCGCGGCAAAGATAGAACTTATCGCACTATAGGAGAACGCACTGAAAACGCTGTTAATCTAGACAGCGTCTATCCCTGTGTGAATATACTAGCCTTAGACTGTTGAAACCTTCGCGGGGCGCTGCCAAGAATATTATTTACCTATTACGAACGTCAACTTTGAAGAAAGTAGACGAAACAACAGAAAAAACCCCAGGGGCCCGTAGAATCTATAAACGCTAACTATTAGTTTTGGACAGGCAAATATGGCTACGTGGGGATTTAATTAGATGCCTCGAAACACTGAGCTGGAAGTAGAGCGAAATTAGTGTCCATGAAGACACACTTCTACCTGTACTAGGGCTACTACGGAGGCCCATTAGTATAACTGTGCCAAAATCAAGAAATAGGAGGGGAATCTTCCAAAAAGGGTAATGTTAGCATAGCCACACACTAGCCATGCACTTACAAATAAAATTAGATATATTTTTCAAAAAAAATTAAGTATTTATGTAATAAAAGGGTAATTAATTTAGTATGGATAAATATAAGTGAGGGGTATATTAAAATCTTGATCTATATTATATGTAGGTACGGTTGATTGATGCCATTTACATTTTTATTAATATAGTATAATATTAATAGCAAAATGGGAAGAAAACTTATCAACTTTTAATCCTATCGAGATGACATTATTACTTGGTTCTATCAGAGCCTTACTATTAACCAAATTATAATTGAATTCGAACGTAAACATAGATGGAAATTAGCATGTAGAACATTGAACTGTACGATAAAAGATTGGGGATTATAACAGCAAAATCGCGTACGAAGAAATGGATTTATACCTAAAGATTTAAAAGAAGATATATTAGTACTATTCTCTATTCACTTACCTGACCAAAACATATGCGAGCACCTGAATAGAAAAGGGTATGATATTACCTTATAATAACTGCGATAAGTCCGACGAGATCTTGGTTTGAAACGTTATGTGAAAACAGCAGCTGAAAAGTAGGGAAAAATTGAAAGAATAAGAGTTGCCATGAGAGAAGAATTCTTAAAATTTGGGCGATTAGGTGAACTCGGACGACGATATGTGTATGATACCGTAACAAATAAGAATGGAAACTACTTCCCCCGGTTCGTATAAATACCTAATTATAATAATTCTTTATTTGCTCTAATATAATATAGGGACGAACTATTTGAAATATATAAGGAATTTTTCCCTAATGCAGTTCAACGTTGTACCTGGCACGCCTGAAGACAAAAAGGAGAATTCATTGTGTATGGACCCAACCAAGTTTGGAGTATTAATAGGCACGATAAACTTAAGCATTGGGGAATCCATATATACGGCTTAGTCGATAGCTATTCGAGATATATTACTTGATATCATATTTCTTGGTATGAAACTACAACCATTGCTACTTTGAAACAATATTTACGGACCGTACGGACATTGAAATATGTACCTCGCACAATTCGTGTTAATAAAGGTAAAGAGTTACCTTTATTATCAGGCGCGTATTGGACCTTCTTACAGGATAAATATTTCAATGAGGATAGATCTAAAATAAAATTCGGCGACTGTTTTTTTTATGGACGAAGTATAGATAATATTCGAGTAGAGTTTTGGTGGGGACAACTTGAAAAGTCTTGCTTAACGCGTTGGAAGGTAAGTTTATTTATACAAATGTTAAATATTATATTAACAGCGCTATAGGCGATATTCGAACGGATGGAAGCCCATAGACTTTGGATTATCGATGATCTCGCTTCCGAAATTGCTCTTCTAGCCGTATATATGCCTGTTATACGGCTAGAAGTTGATATTTACGTTGACAAGTGGAATAAACACTCTATTCGTCCGCAACGAAATCGGAAGAATGCAGTAACGGGTCGGCCTTGGGAAAACCACCTCTTATTTAATCCCGATTTCATTTCACAATAGGGACTGAAAGTTGACATTGAACTTCTTGCCGAGATTGAAGCTGCGATTGAGGACGACAATATTGATCAATATTTTCCCCCAAATACGTTAGAATGGTGTAAGAACTACCTTAAGAGTATTCAATTAGATTGTACAAGAGAGGATAACCATAACTATCCATTTGTTCAAGCATATAACAAACTTCGCACAGCAATCCAGATACAATTTGATAACAGCAATCCCTTAGGCCTAACCCTTTCACCACCTCCTCTGCAAGGCGGCCTTGCCAGATTAAAAAAAAGGCTAGTAAAGTTCCGAAATTTTGCAACCGAAAATGAGATCGAAGAAGGCCTACAAGAAGCAGATTTACGAAAACAACAAGTTCGTAAAGAGATGGTTTTCCCTGCAAATATACTAAATGTAAATAGAATGGAAGTTCATGCAGATAACGAGGACCATTTGGATCTTGGAGATTGGCAGGGTTTAGATCCAGGATCGGACAACGACGGCAACGACGACGATAACGACAACAGGGAGCTATAAATTGTATAATAACAATTACGGTAACAAGATACGATTAAATTTGGTATTTGATATGAAATAGTTAACGAGTAATAAATGATTATTATTTATTATTATATGAGTACCTAACTGTAAGATATTTACTGAAGGTGACGAATCTACTATATCAAATTAGTGTTTCGTACGTAAATATCTTCCATTAATTTTCTTCAAAGCAACGAGCAGGGATAGATTTATTGATACGAGAAGATACTCGGGCAGGAGCCTGCTGTATAAGGTTATCTTTAGGAGCGTCTCTAGGATCGTTGATACAATTGTCAATAATTGCTGGAGCTGGGGATACTCTTCGATTTTCCCTAATATCTGTAGCTGTGAAGTTCGTGCGACGAGTCAGCTGAGGAGTTGGCGACTGTAATAGCCCCGGGGGAGATGATGGGAGTACGGGAGATGACGGCAGCCGGTCGTGGATAAATCCAACGCGCTTCGGCGTCGCAGGCCGTGGGGGGGGGGGAGTACGAATTGGAAACCCGAATATTGCTTCGATAAAAGTAAGTAATTTATTACTTTCGTAATTTACCTCGGGAGGCTAAGGAGGATCACGAGGACGACCGGAACCAGCTGACATGGAGGCGGATGCCTTGCGCTTCTTCCTCTCGCCTTAGGTTTGAACAAAAGGGTTATTGTCTTGTGCTTCATGTTTAATAACAGGGTCGGCAAGGTTAGACTTCTCAATTTTGACTAGCGTAGTGCTCCCGCCCTCGCTATCATCATTCTCAATCTTGACTAGCGTAGTGTTCCCGCCCTCGCTATCATCATTCTCAATCTTCGTACGAATATCAGGGGTCCCGCCTTCATCATAATCCTCAATATTCGTATGAGCACCAGGGGAAGTTAGCTCGTCCTTAAACTTGGGAACCGTCTGTATATTTCGATATGTAATAAAGATCTTTCGATACTCTCTACCGTCCTGCGATTTCGCTGGAGGAAGGCTATCCCATATCGTACGAACATCTTGTGCATTCTGCGTTTCCTCATTCAGACTTGTAAAAGTCTTCTTCGTAAGATTTTTGTAAAAAGTAATAGAATATTTTCTATCCAAGTCTCTTTTGCGTTCGAAGTTTTGGCTAGCATATCCCTTCCACCAATCGTTGATATTAGCAACTTTACCCGATCGAACGGCAGTGTTGTAATTGTGGAGGATTTTTAAAGAATTGTGAATAAAAGTAGGGTAAGGAACGTCATCATTCTCGTCCGAAACCCATTTTGTATAGCATACATTAATATTGAAATAATACCATGTATGAGTCGAAGGTGGAGCTCTTCTTGCGGACCTGTCTCGTACAATATTAGAATACCTTGCTGCCTCCACAAAGAAATCTAAGGCTGACCGTTTCGCTGCTTCGGACGAAGCAGGTATCTGCGTTGCAGGAACTAGGTTATATTCGGTTTTTAGTACAAGTGGAGGAGGAGCGGGGCGCCGATGAATCGAGGAAACTTTATCGGCTGCCGTGAGGTTATCGATCTCTTGTGACTTATTGTGGGGGATCTTTTTGACAAGTATCGTAGAAGACCCAGCAGAGTCTTCGTCATTACTAATAGTGATGACACCTTTCCCTGGACCCTTATTACGGGTACGCGCTATACGAGAAAGAAATACGCCGCAGAATTGGCAGAATTTAATATTGGCTTTTGCCATACTGGTATGGGAAGCGCCATGCGCTTCTAGAGCTGTGCAAATATTAGACATTTTGTTGGGTGTCGATATGATTGCCGTAGGAAACGAGAACACAATATAGGTAAATAAGGCAAAAGGCAGATATGGTTGTTGTATAAGAATATAAGATAGGAGAGAAAAGGGGAAATAAATAATTCATATAATAATATAACACACACCCCTTTCCACGTCCCCCGTTCCTACACACCCTTTCCTCATTCTTTCTTTTTTTCTTTTTGTTTTTTTCCTTCGCATATGAGTAAAATGAGGCGAATAAATCAAAAGGCGCGGATAGATGCTGTATACAAACAAGAATCAAACGACGACGACGATGTGATATGCGATAGTTGAAGAAATTACAAGGGTTGTTAGTTTTGTACAACAATTGGAATGGATATGCTATCATATATTATCATATCTCCTCAAGTGCCAGCGAGACACGGTGGAGTAAGCTTATTAAGATATATCCAATCATAATTATTTTCAATTTAAGTATAAGGCTTTCCATTTAAATTTACCTATGTAATAAACGTTATTTTAACTATATATACGATTAAAATATTTTTAAAAAAATTTTAAATAAGTAAAAACATTAAATAATATTTTTAATGCAATTGATTTAAAATTATTACCTTTTAAATTAAGTTTATTATTATATTAAATAAATTTAAAACAATTATTAAATAAGGTTATTATAAATATATTAAATTAATTAAATTAATTACATTTTTAATTTATTTTACCGTGTTTTGCTAATATTTAAAAAGATATTATATAAAATATAAATAAATATATTAATATACGATAATAATATTAATAATATAATTACTATTATTATATTATTTTTATTATACGAAATTTAATAGTTTTAAAAAAATAAATCCGTTAAAAATAAATACGTAATAACTGTGATAAAATTAAAGATTATTAAAAGATAAAAACCGGTAAATATATTTATATATTTATATTATAATATTATTTAATTTTTATTAAAATTTAAGCCGTTTAACGTTATAAAAATTATATATATTTTTAATTAAATTTATTTTATTTAAACTATTTACGTTATTTTTAATAGTTTAATATTTAAAAAACAATTTAATTAAAAATAATTTTTCGTTAATATTTAAATTAATTAAAATATAAAACATTAATTACTATATAAAATTATAATTATAATTATTTTAAAAATATTGTTTTTTTTAATAATAATTTCCGTTTTTTATTCGATATTATTATTATTTATTATATTTTAACGTTTATTCGTTAATTTTTAATTTCATTTTTTAAAATTTATGAAAAATTTTAAAAAATGAAATTTTTAATAAAAACTATTTAAAGATGAAAATTTTAATTAAATCGAACCGTATTTATTTAAATTTACAATAATATATGTTTAAACCCGATTTTTTTAATCGTTTAAAACTTTAAAAACTTTAATTTTTTAATTAATTATTATAAATATTTACGTTAAATAAAAATAAATAATAAATTTCATTTTTTTATTTTTTATTATAAATATTATAAAAATATATATAGAATTTTTCGTAATTAATTTTTTTAAATAAAAAAACTATTAATTAAATTAATATTAAATTTAATTTTAATTTTACATTATTTTTATTATAATATAAAAAACCATTTTTTAAAATTATTTGTAATAATATAAAAAATAATAATAATTAAAATAAATTAATCGATATTAATTATTATATCGTTTAATTTTTAAATTTTATTAAAATAAATAATTATTTAAATCATTAATTTTAATTACGTTAATTTTAATAATTTATTTATATATTATTATTAATATAATATAAATTTAATTAAAAAATTTATTAATAATTTTATATAAAAACTTTTTAATAAAATTTAATTAAATAAAAAAATAATAATACGAATTAATATTAAAAAAATTATTAAATTTATAAACGTTAAAAAATTAATAATAGAATTTAATTTTATTAAAATGGAAAAAATTTCGTAAAAAAAACCCGATTTCGCTTATTTTTGCCTCGGATTTCATTTTGCGTTGGTTTTTTTTTTTTTTTTTTTTTTTCTTTTTTTTTTTTTTTTTTTTTTTTTTGAGAAATCCGATTGGTCCAAAAACGCTGTGGCCGAAAAGCTATAACGCGAAAATGAAGGCCACTTACAATACCTAGGTACCTAGGTACATTCTTAACCTCAGTATCATAATCTCCTTCTCTAGCGGTTAGCTACCTTCCCAGCTATTTATTTGCCTACTGTTAGTATATTAGATAGTCTAGAGTAGAAGGTATTAGCCTCAGGAGGTTACATCTTCTTATACACTGTATGTAGGTAAGGATGGGCATCAACTTCACTCCTGCGTCGCAACTACTAACTATACGAATAACATTGCTTACTTCCTTTCGTCCTTTGGGATAAGTAAATGCTTGAGCTTCGTTTAATGAACAGTGTTATGCTATCCCAAGTCTTTTGATTGATTACCTACCCGGGGAACAATGCTGCGTTTGTAGTATAATGTAGCTCGTAGAAGGATGAGGAGCTTTTCTGCGCGTCTTTACATTTGGTCGGTTAGGAATTATTCCTTCTTTTGGTATAGTTCGTTAAATTCGTTTATAATCAAAGGTTACAAACAGATCGGACAAAACTAGCCCGTAATTCCTATTAAAAATATCATTTTTCAGAATGATAAATGACTTAACAGGCAAATTGTTAATCGAGGGACGAAATATGAGCCGAAATGTTCAGAGATACGGGGAAATAATATGGTATTAAAATATCTCCAAGGTCCTATAACAATCCTATTCTAAGGTATTAAATTTAAGACTTGAAAATAAACTACAGTTACAATATCATCCAAATCGATTTCTCATTTTATTGTGAGTTGCCCGTTACTATCCTAGGGATATTTTAATATGTCTGCCGAACTGCCAACTTGCCAAAGTGCCAGTAGTAAAAAGCGCTTCCGCCTTGCACCTATAGCGGGTAGACGTACTTCTTATACTAAACATGTAAGTTTTGCTATATATATATGAGCATCTAATATACTAATTCGGACCAGGTTCTGGCTTAGAATATTTCTTATGAAAAAGTTAACGTCGCAAGTATAAACCAGGTCGGTGTAGAGGCACCGGATGCACTGGGTACTGAGATAAACACCCCTCGAACGCCTTTAGATTCCGGACTCCTCTTTAGTATAAGTCCGTCACCTTCTACCAGGCCATTTAAGAAGAGGAAGATAATAGAAGACAAGAAAGCTTGGAAATTGGAAGAACTCTTTCCACATAAGTTCCTTCTACCAACTCGAGAGAATATCATAGCGATGTCAAACTTAAGTAAGAATATCGTCTATCCTTGGAGGGTAGGCTTTGGTGAAGGGTGCCATTATACGGATCAAGAACTCGTTAACATCAAAATCCGCTGCAAGTACCATTTACGAAGGCACTTTCTAGTCTTCGGTAGCCTTATGGCAATAGGCTGGATTATCCGTGAAGAGTGTCTTGGGTTGGACCTATCTTCTGAGACATTCAAGAAGCTTCGTCTATATCTCTTAGGTATTTTTAAGAACTTGAAACATAAATTCTTATTTAGACAGTTATTTGTACGTCTTCATTCTTATTTTCCTTATCTACCACTATACTAACTGTTATAAGGCTATATATATCGTCTTATAAAAGATTATCCTGAGGAAATAGCCTTGCTGCATACCGATCGAAAAGCCTTCCGTAGATGGCTCAGAACTAGGATAGATTTGAACGTTTTCCGAACAATTTACGGTGCCAGGACCGCCGAAACCATTGATTGCCGGCGCACATTTGCCGATAGGACGCAACTTCCTTATCGGTACTTTCAGCAGATTTTCTGTATGTTTGCTTGCAAGTTATGCGAGGTCATCGAGATAGAGATGGTCCTCAACCCAGGTCTCGAATGGTCCCCCAACTATCCCAAAGGGATCAAGTGGAACGCCGACTACGGTCAACGCAACGCAGTTAAGGTAATGTTCGATAATATATGCAAGATTAAGAAGTTCGAACATGTTGAACTAAGCGTTTTCACATGGGCCCGGGCTGCTCTGACATATGTGCAGCCGAACGACTCGGTATCACAGGGATAGACCTCACAGCCAATCGAAGACGATATTGACCGCACCCTATCACTAGCACCTTCTAACAGGAGCTCAGTAGTCTCTTCAATAAGTAGTGCTTTTTCCGAACTACTTGCACTTGATTACGGGGATGACAACGAAAATGACCAAGAGGAGCCGGTGGTTAATTAGCTCGATGACCTTAAGCTCCAGGTTATCAATCCGGCACCAGTTGCGAAGGGAGAGCCTACATCGGATACAGGCATCGACCTACGACTGCTTATCAAACAGTGGGCATGAATTAGAGATTATGACGGTGCTAACTATAGAGATATAGCGAAGGCAAGATAGATAGTGTTGAAAGTATTGGTATTTGATACTTCCGAAAAGTTAAGTTAATACGAGACTGCTTATCGTTGATACTTGGGTTTATGGCTCTTAATTAAGGCGATTGGGTTAATTTAATAGAAACTATTAATAGGGAACTTTAATATATTATAGAGCTTTTGTAGAATAAATATTTCATGATTTTTTTTATCTTATATTTTTATTTTAATGAATGAATAAGGTTAGCACCGTTGAAGCTGGCGTTCGTTAGACGCGCCTTACGTAAGTCATATTGCGGGGAAACATTTCGGGAATATCAATAATCCGCTAATAATGCAACCTAATCTTACAACTATTGTAACGTTATTTTTTTTGATTAAACTTTATTACAACTCTTCACCTTTTCTATTTCATCTTCTATATTTCTTATCTTATCACATCTTCTATATTAGAATGAATTTGCAACCTCTATATCCACCCGCATCGCTTCCTAGCGACAATCAACTTAACAAAATTCGAAAAATGGTTTAAATCTTCCATCCAGAGTATAAGCCACCATATCCATTACTCAGCTTGCGCGCAACTGATGATGGCGCTTTGTGTTATATCATAATTTATTATGCTTATTATATTATTGCTGGGAATATTTGGGATGCAAGCGAAGGTCGTACTACTGGACCGTTCCTTTCTACCTCTTCAGATCCATCTACCACCCAATAATACATACCTCAAAACTATGTTATACCTACTGGTACTTATTATTTCCATATCCCTAAGTCCAGCCGTATCAATTCCAATCGTAAGTTTCTATTATTACATCAAATCATTCCTAGGTTCCTAATATCAGTTTTTATTATAGATACCCAACCGTATCCCATTATTCCTAATTTTCACGATTAGGTTTTCCCTGAATCCGTACCTCAGCCTTGGAGGGACGTAGCGAACAATAGCCCAGATCGCCGCACCGATTCTCTCTTCGACCCAGAGCGAGCCAAATGCGTTATCACGGCACAGTTGAACGGACTTGAATTAGCCCACATGATGCCTAGCACTACTCAAGCATGGCTAAGAGCCAACCGAATGCGTCGATTCATCGACGAAGAAAATCCAGATACTACTCATCAGGCCCTAAGCAACAAAATCCCGCTTCGCGAAGACTATCATTCGTTGTGGGACGACAACTTTCTTGTCCTCGTACCAAAACCTGATGCTTCGCTGCAAGGCCAATGCAGGCTTACATCGCATCTTCTTGCTATGCCCAAAAAACATTACAACACAAATACAAAGGCGCACGTTTTGTTCCACAATCGCCCTTGCTACCCGTTCCCTCACGTTCCTATCGAACTGATATTCGCTCGATTTGCTTGGGCTCTTTTTACTAGGAACGTTATCAAGTTGTTTACCGACAACGTTAGTGATGAATTATACTCTGTACTCAGCCTTGAAGTAGATGAACAGGGTAACTCAGTATAGAGGCAAGAAATGAAAACGGTGAAGCAATTAGCTCCTTTAACAACCAAGGCTACTGGTGGTCGGAGGCCTACCGGCGAGAAACGTCCTCATGGGCAGATCTCCAAAGGCTATAGCCACGTCGAAGAAGACAACAACGAATACTGGGGTTAGATGGAGCCGGATAATAATGCTGAATATCCTGAAAACTGGTCCTATTCGCCAAGTACTGGGCAGATAGAGCCGGATAGTAATCCCGAATATCCTATTGCCCGTAAACGCCGCGCCGGTAATTGGATCTTCTCACCACGTACTGGGCAGCTGGAACTTGATACCGATAGCAATTGCGGCTATGGGTATAATAATTCCAGTGATGGTAATGATAGGAAGGAGAGCGAGTTTGACAATGACAACACCTTCAGCGGTCGTTCTTTATTCTTTAGCGATAATGACAACAGCCATGACAGTAACCATGATAGCGCATCCGGAAATAGTAACGTCGAGCATGACCATACTACTTTAGATATCAGAACGAAGTTTAAGTCGTCTTGCCCGCCTGCTAATACCAATACTATTCCAAACTTATCTACGTCTATTCCAAGCTTGGGTAGTAGTGATCGGAGTCTAAGTCGACATAAAGATTACGTTTCGGGCACTCCTATTCCGTTTCCTGTTAACGGCAAAAGCTCTTTCGAGCACACTCCCGAGGATCATATTGACTAAAGAGTTGTGCTTAGGCGATAACGATTCCTCCAGTGATTATTCTATAAAGGGTAGGGTTTCTTTAGGCATATCATTTGCAATAAAGATTAATTGGTTTTGGATATGATATTTGGAAAGACGTATACGCGTAGAGATGATTAGAATATTAGGTGATTGGAAGGTTAGCTGATATTATAGTATAGATTTATTATTGTTTGTTATTTATTAAAGGTTTTTAAGATATATTAATATAGTAGTGTGTTTAATTTTGCCTTTAATACTTTAAAAAGCTTTTATTTTAAAAGTAAAACAATAACGGTAGCCCATTAGTTTTGTATGTAGAAAACATTTTTAAATATATTTGTTATATTAATATAGTTTAATTAGTTGGTGATAATATTTACAGTATGGCACGTAACTGTTAGGTCACGCATAATTGACGTAAGTTATTAGTTAAATAGGTAGGTAGGTATTTAAATACCTCCCCACGTACATTTTACAACATTAACCATAATATTAGATCAAATCTTATAATATAACATATAGATTTTATATTATTAAATTTGCCTTAATTAAAGTTTTCTAATAATATAAGTTTTAGTTAAATGCATGCAATATTTCAAAAGTTATTTGGAAATATATTCGAACACGCGCGACTTAAAAAAGCCCTCGTAAAGCTTTATACCACAATTAACACATCAACCATTATAACCTTTCCAATCTTAAGTTGTATTATAAAAGCTTTATATCCTTATTCTCGTCTTAATTAAAGCATCTTAATTATATACGTCTCATCTCGATATATGCGGTATTTTAAAGTTTATTTAAAAATATATTTAACTAAATATAAATGTTTTGCAAAAAAAAAGCGCCACCACCACCACCTTTATATATTTACTTTTACGTTCGAATATTTTATATTTAAAGCTTGCGTTAAGTCGATATTTGTATCGTTTAAAAGCTTTAATTAAGGCAAAAATAACGATTTAACCTTTATATGTTACATTTTTAAAGCGAATATGATATAATAGTTGGCTTATTAAATGCAGCTTTGTGGGAGGCTTTGCGGGAAACTTTGCGAGGGGGTTTTTTACACTTGCGCGCGCTTGAATATATCTTCGAATACTTTTAAAATATTACATGTACTTGATTAAAACTTATATTATTAGAAAGCTCTAATTAAAGGCAAACCAATTATATAATTTTCGTATGATAGATCGCTAGATTTAATACAATATAATGGTTAACATGATGGTATAATTGAAAATAGGTGGGAGAATTTTTACACTTTTTAAAATACCAATACCTACATACTACCTATTGAAATAACATCACTTATTAAGTATTTAATATAACTTCTTTAAACAATAAAATGTTTCGCAATGTAAATATTTTTATTTAAATCGTATAAAATTAAAAGTACCTGTTATAAATGGCCAAATATATGACTTCTAGTGGCTGTGCTACGCTTTCCTTAACTGGGACTAGTAACACTCATTTTCTTGATTTTGGCACAGTTATACTAATGGGCCTCCGTAGCTACCCCACTCGGGATAGTACGATCCCCCGCATTCTCTTTCGAAATAGTGAGCTGGTGACATCGGAGTGTCGTAAATAGACCGAAGAACAAAACGGCCACACCGATACAGCATCGGCAGCAATACGTCGAGTAAACAAATATCTTCGCTAAGGCGTATCACGATGGAATTGCCCCTTACTATGAATGCTGTCGTGTTCGACGGCCCGTACAAGGTTTCGCTTCAGCAACGGCCGGTGCCCAAGATACAAGACGATAGAGACATTATAGTCAAAGTTGATGCAACGGCACTCTGTGGATCGTGCGTATTATGTAGCAGCTTGGTTCTGTCCTTAGCTAATTAACTAATTCTTAAACCTCTTAGTGAGCTTCATACGTTCAGAGGCCACCAGCCCTCGAACACAGGATTCATTATGGGCCACGAGTTTGCTGGTACGGTTGTGGCAGCGGGTAGTGATGTTAAATCTGTCAAGATTGGGGATAAGGTAGTATCTCCCTTCACTGTATCCTGGTAGGCTAGGCTGTGCTCTATATCCGATTTGAACAATCCATTAATATGCTCCGTAGCATGAACTGCTTTTACTGCAAAAACGGGTATTCGTCTCGGTGTGACCATAGCTTATTGTTCGGCTCAGAAAAGCTGGATGGTGCTCAAGCGGACTACGTGCGCGTACCCCTTGCAGACGGTACAGCTATGAAGGCGTCACCCGAGATCGACGACAATGCATTGGTGCTCATGGCAGACATATTCCCGACAGGCTTCTTCGGCGCCAGGAATGCATTCAACAGTCTCGGTTCGCAAGATCCGTCCGAAGCCACAGTGGTAGTTATTGGTTGCGGGCCGGTAGGACTGTGTGCCATAGTCTCGGCGCTAGAGTACAAGCCAAAACATCTCTTCGCTATTGATAGCATCGATAGCCGTCTTGAACTCGCAAAGGCCTTAGGCGCAGAACCCCTTAACTTTGCGAAGGACAGGTCGGCTATGATTGCTCGAATCAAAGAAGTCACAGATGGCCGAGGAGCAGATGCAGTTATTGAAGTAGTTGGCTTAAGCCCCGCCCTAAAGACGGCCTTTGATGTCCTGAGACCTTTCGGTTTCATAAGCAGTATAGGCGTCCACAATGCCGAGGTAATCTAGCCCCTAAGGTGTGCCCGTTCACGTACTTCCAACTAACAATTCGCTCAGATCCCGTTTAGTGGTACTGAAGGGTATAAGTACGCGGTGTCTTGGCCCACGTCTGAACTTTCTTATGACTGACGCTGGCGTAGCAAAAACGTGAGGTTACAAATGGGAAGATGTCCAGTCCGCTCGATATTCGCCGATGCACTCAGCGTCCTTGCAAGAAACCAATCTAAGTTTGGGTAAGTTGGCTCCTCTTTGCCATGATGCCCGAGTCGACAAGTTATCGGCATTAGTTAATTTTTAGTAGGTTTATGTTCGAGAAAATTATGCCCCTTTCTATGGCCGTATCTGGATACGATCTATTTGATAAAATGCAAGTGCAAAAGGTAATTTTCAAACCGTGAATGAAGGTCAATTTGGAATAATTGCACCCCCTTGAGCGGAATAGAACCGTTCCTCCTAGATCTAGTTTTGTCGGGGCTTGACAATACCATCATGCATGAAGTAGTAAACAACGGTAGAATCATCATGTACTGTAGCGAGTAGTACTCTCTTGACACGATCCGGGGCAGCTGAGTTCTCCGATGGCATGGAATCAAAAACGTTTGCAAATGCCTTAAGTGTCCATTCTTCGGCCAGATGAACTGGTAATACCCATTCGGCTATAGGTGTCTCCGGAATACGCCCTTCCGGATTCGGGTGGGATTTAAGCATTTCAATCTGATCATCTGGGTGTAAATAGAGCCGACGGGGAGGTAGTCCAGAGATTAGGGGTCGCGGTAGAGGTGAGTTATCCACGGGGGAATGTGTTAATATTTGTAGCTCAGTCCAGTCGTGTTGATACCGAAGATTGTCAAGCACCGATACCGCAAGGTGCTCGGCGTAAGATGTCTCGGCCATGGCGAATATTTGTGTGTTGAAGTCTAAATCGTACTTGGATGGCAATTCTCATACAAATTAATAAGGACCCTTTTGGCAAGCTACAACTACGGCAGGAGCTTAGGGCATAAAAGCGGTGTAGAGCGGCACTTGTATACCCACATGTACATTTTTAAAGTTTCAAAGCCTACCATCTATGTAATAACATTGAATCTAGAACCACAGGTGAAGCTTTCAAAATCTTTAAATGTTTCATTTCAATCTTCAGTTCGTGATGGTACACTGACGGCATTCCCCGAACCTAAATGGTACCCGGATTGGCACCACATGGAACGATACTTAAGGAGTAAACTGAGACCGTACGCGTATTATATCGCTACTTATTGGTTCTTAAGTCTAAACGCGTACACAATATAGGCTTGGACAGACTGGCTGCGTCTTGGCGAGGATCATATCCGAAATTCGCTCTTGCGTACGTATTTACATAGAGTGGCAGTCCGAGAAGAGAGCCACGCATATGGCTGTGCAACTTTCGAGGCGCAGGTCTTCAAACTTTTAGCTGCATGGTAGAGAGATCTAGACCTTTTCTACAATCTTTGCAGATGTCATCGAAATGCAGAATCTCGTTTTAGGTACTTCGTACACGCCTAACAACGCATAAACCTATCTCGACTTGGGCGTCTCTTTACAGGTTGGGATTGATATTCTATCAAAACATTCTTTTTTTCTTTTTGGAATTGATTGTATTATCTAGTTAGATGTAAAATACTTGCCGAATCATTCATATTCATGTATTTCGCAGGATGAAATGGTATGAATTCTCCCATCTTTGATTACACTTCTGACTTGGTGGCTTATGAGGCCAGTGTCTAAAAAGATAGGTTAGGTACTTATACCCCTGTTCCACAGCCAACTAGATGCAAAGGAACAAGTTGCACTCGCAACAGTGACCAGTCATAATTGGGTATTTTAGGTAGATAGAGGGGACGAGGAGGCCCCTTGCCCCATTCAGAGTCCTACATTGTGTGCCAAGCAAACCACTAAAGCCTAACTCACGCTAGCATTGTACCAAATTATTCGTACATCGTTTCGTACATCGTACCTCTCCTTATAGTGTACACCAAATCCTGTTGTGTTACCTTTGACGTGCTTTTTGCTCGCCTTCAGCACTTCAGCATAGTTTATCTTTCTACCTTCCTTACTAATTAAGTAAATTAATTAGATTGTATTGTTTGTCACTCTTCGACTCTTTATCTCGGCGCTACACCTACGCTTCATAAAAGGTCGATTATTACCTACCAAGTCTCACTCTCAATCGGATCGCAGCTCCACCATCCATCGCCTCGCGCTTGGAAACGAAAATCGTGTAACTTATCGGCTTCCGAAAGGAGCAGAGGCGTCTCTTGAAGATGCCGCTAGATTCGCCCAGAATATCTAAAGAAGGACGAGAGGATACTGTTGATCGGGCCACGACAATCTCGACAGCCACGGACCAAAATGATTCTCTAAGTCAACGCGCGCCAATTATGTCGACCCAGGCACAGGAGGGGATAGGTAGCGCGCTCACATCGAATGTCGCCGCTGTGAGCGTCCAGATGCAAGAGTATGCGAATGGATACCACTTCCCGCCGAAATATCCCATAAAGGAGCAAATACGAATGGGCTTGGTTTCGTTCTGGGAATTCTACAATACTGGATTCGGCTTCTTCCTTACTATCTACTCCCTTAACGTCGTGGCTTGGGGTGGCATGCTCTTCCTTCTTCTGTGCAATGCCGCGCCGGAGATGTGCTGGGTGGATGGCAAATTTGACTGCGATAATATTGATTCGCCGCGCAGAATATGGATCGAGACGGACTCTCAAATACTAAACGGGCTATTCTGCGTAACTGGCTTTGGCTTAGCGCCGTGGCGCTTTCGCGATCTATACTTCTTATTGCGGTATCGCATCCAGGGTGACCACAAGGCTCTACGAAGCTTAGCAGGCGTTCATCGTGGTTGGTTCCGTCTTCCTGGTTCCGAACAACTCCCTACGTCTCTTGGGCCGAAGAATATCGAAGAGATGATCGGAAGCTACAACGTTGATAGCGTTCCGTATCCCTTAGAGACTATATCAGATGCTCCACCAACGAGCATCCGAGCACCTCCGACTAAGATGTGGAAACTGGATTTTATTATCTACTTCAATGTGGCCAACACGTTTCTGCAGTGCGTTCTGTCAGGTTTCATGTGGGCCTTGAATCGGTACGATCGACCTAGTTGGTCGACTGGTCTATTTGTTTGTCTCGCATGTATCGCCTCCGCTATCGCAGGTATCATGATGGGTGTTGAAGGGAAACACGTCAAGGCTATCGAAGGGGTCCCTCTAACCAAGAAGGATATTGAGCGTCTAGCGCGTGATAAAGAGCTGGGTATTCCTCATTATAACAACCTTGGCGACAAGAACCCCGAAGAAGAGAAGGAGAAGAAAAGGATGAAGAAGCAAAAGCAACGGTTTGAGAAGGCCGAGCAATCTAGCCTCGCGACTGATAATGAAAGACAAGCCTTCTGCGTTTAGATGGAGGGTTTTAGCAAGTTTCTATAGACGGTGGACTCGGCGTTTACTAGCATTTCTGTTTTTAAACGATATACCACATGGCGTTGCAAAACGCAAGTAAATATATTTACAAGTAATTTTCAGTTTTACAGACTACGATCAGGCATATAATATGAGCATTTAAGCATCAGGCTTTCTGCTTTGAAAATGTGTATTGAGGTTGAACTACCTAAGTCGTTCAGCAGAGGAGTAAAATTAAAGTAAAAGATAGTACATACATACCTATCTAAGTGACTATAGCAAACGAGGCTTACAGTTCAAAACTCAGTGGGATGGTAGCAATAACACATAAGCAAAGTGTTCACGAGATTCGATTTGGTGAACACCTGCCGGCTCCAAGATGGGAAATTCCGCAGTCTAGATCCGGGGGTTTATAGCTAAGCCAATTAAAGCTGAAGCTGATATCATAAGGCTAATCGGCTGACCAATGCGGGGGCAGCTTTGGGTCCCAGCTCTTGCATTATGTAGGGTACCTATTGTACCTACCTACATGTACACTACGTATGCACATGCATACAGCAAGTACATACATACCCAGCATTGCCAGCAAGGTACACGCGCCCTCGCATTCGGCAACCTAGCCAAGGTACCTAACCTAGGTGAATTACCTAAGACGGGTGCAATCCAACGTTATCAGCCAACCACGCGGTGGTCCCTACCCTCTAACACAATCTTAGAACTCTCACACGTCGTTCCTCGCCGCCATCCCCGAGGAGCTTCGCATATCTGCCGTAGTTCATCAAAGCTGCCTCGAATTACATCTAACTATCGTATCTCATTCTTTTTCTTATAGTTCTGGTTACATTATCCACGCTTGCTCAATTGTAACATCCCCCCCTATCTCTTGCTGGCACAAGACCACTCGTTTGCGAAACCCTCCGTGAATCGCCTGTCATCATGGCGCCAAAGGCCCTTATCCCTTTGCTGGTGGGCATGATGCTGCTCACCGGTGTCTGTAATACGCTTTTCACCAAGTACCAGGTAAGTCCAGCCTAACGTCGCCTCGCTGCTACAGTCAGACGTTACAGCTCGCTAACCGCGATCGTGCAGGACAATCAATGTGTCCGGAACTGCGACGATCCCAATCCCAAGAAGCGGCAGCCGTTTGAGCAGCCCGTGCTTCAGACGGCGCAGATGTTCATAGGAGAAGTCGGATGCTGGATTGTTGTCGGGCTAAGGCTCGTGTACCAACGCTACGTGAGCAGGAGGACTCCGGCTGCCAACGGATACCAGGCAATCCCTAGGGGAGACGCGGAAGTCGATGATAACGACGACGCTGCCAGCGTCAATTCAGAGCAGGCGCTTATCCTCCCCAATCCTCCGGTTAAGAACAATGTTGGTGTAGTCGATGGGCCCCTGAGAGGTTTCGGTATCATGCTCCTTGCGCTGCCGGCCATAAGCGATATCCTTGGCACGACGCTTGTGAACGCAGGTCTGTTTATGGTAGCTGCCTCGATCTACCAGATGACTCGTGGTGCCTTGGTGCTATTTGTCGGCCTGTTCAGCGTTTTTTTCCTGCACCGCAAGCTACACTTATTCCAATGGGTTTCCCTTGTTGGTGTCATGATCGGTATTGCGCTGGTTGGACTTGCGGGTATTATCTGGCCCGATGCCAAAGCAGAGGCCACCAACGCCTTGTTCCAGGCTGCCGAGGATGTCGCTACTGACGAGGGCCTTCGTGCTGCGTTAGGTGTCATTCTTATTGCCTTCGCGCAGATTTTTACTGCCACACAATTCGTCCTTGAGGAGTGGCTGCTAGAGCGTTCCAAAATCGACCCCATCGAGGTTGTTGGCTGGGAAGGTCTTTTTGGTCTTGCTGTTACCCTAATCGGCATGCTGGTGCTACACCTCACCATCGGGAGATCCGATGCTGGTCGCTACGGAATGTTCGATATGGTTGAAGGTTTCCGACAGATGACGGAGTACAGAGCTGTGTGGGTGTCTAGTATACTAACTATGATTTCTATTGGGTAAGTTAAGCTCTATACTACCATGTCGTAATAATAGGGATGCTAACTTCACTGCTAGTGGTTACAATTTCTTCGGCCTCTCCGTCACTCGCAACGTCAGTGCAACAGCGCGGTCGACTATTGATAGCTGCCGAACACTGTTCATTTGGATGGTTTCCCTTGGTCTCGGATGGGAAGGATTCAAGTGGTTGCAAGTTGCAGGATTCGTCTTGCTAGTGTACTTCACTTTCTTGTTCAACGGCGTCGTACGCCCGCCGTTCAAATTCCTCGAGCCAAATGAGGAAATAGAGGAGTTGCTCCCCGAAGAACCTATCGAGCATAACTAGATCGCCCGCAAAGCAAATTGGATTACTTGATGCCGCCCAGGAGCACGGCGGGCTGGACCTAATTACCCTGGAAGGTTGAACGGTGGCTAGGACTTGCGAAGATACATGTTTCTGCATTGGGATGGCGTTGGTTGATATCGGCACGTTATTGTGCTTGTAATATGTGCTTTAGTTGGAGTACTTTGGTTTCAATAAGCGGATAAGTTTGTTTGATATGGTCTTCTAAATTACATGAGGGTCGGACATATCATTATTCGATTTTCTACTCCCGCTTCCTGTCACTTGCCAAGGTAGTTAGGCCATTCATTCTGCTGATGGACTTGAGAGGTGACGACTATAAAGTATTAAGATACTTACCTATGTATCTTACATGCTTCATAAATACTCCCCCGAGTGTTCTTATGGCTTATGGGCTATGACTGCAGATGACTATGCAACACACTATTCCTCCAAGCACCAGTGGGATAATATCATCAAGATATAAGCACCTAAGTAAGGTATCTAGGTAATCATACTAGTACTTAATAGTAAACGGGGCGGGATCATTCTAAAGCAAGTAACAATTTATAATGCTAAACTACCTACCTAGGTACCTATGTATAACGCCCTGTTAAATAAATCTCATAACGTAAGGGGAGGAACTCTGTCCGATCCTCGAAGACCTCTACGGCGTTGATGCCGAGTTACGCGTTGTACATACGTCCGCGAGAGGCGCGATCCTTGCCTTGCCTTGCCCGTCTAAAACCACCACGCAGACCAGACCACACCAGACCTGCCTGCGATAACCAAGAAAACGCCCAAGCAATGCATACACGCCCATGCTAAAAATAGACTAGACCGTCCTCTTTCTCTCTTTCTCTCTCTCTCTCTCTCTGTGTGTGTGTCTGTTCTACCCGTCCTCACTCATCATATCGAGTCGATCGATAGACCAGTCTAGCTGACATTACACAGCAGCTCGGCCTCAAGGATGAACTTGCCCTCCTTGTACTTCTCGCTCGACTCGTAGGCGCGGTCGTATTTCCAGCCCACCGTCTCCTTGCACTGCTTGCACGTGATGTCCCGCACGATGTGCCGGCCCGTCGTCATGCTGCGCTCCGACGGCTCGCCCGCGTCCACGTTGACGACCGTGTTGAAGAGGTAGGCTTTGCCGTGCTGGCCGCGGAAGTTCTGGCGGTTGGGAGGAACGGGTTAGTTGAGGGAACTCGGTATGGGAAGGGTGAGATGGATGCTGGCTGGGAAGAAGGGTAGGTATGTAGGTAGGTAGGTAGGTTTGAATCGGGTTTTGGGTTGGGGATGGGATTTGGCATGAAGGTATGATATGGTCAAATCAAGACGGCGGAAGAAAGACGAGAGAGACACCATACCCGACTAATGATTTCTTCGTGATTAGCAAGGTGAGCTTTGCAGTTCTTACACCCATATATTTTGTTACTATCAAGATACGTGTTGTACGCAAGACCCATTGCGACCGATCTATCCACGCCGACCGCGTGTTGTTCCGTTTCGTTAGGTAGGGTTACCTAGTAGTTCTACCGGGATGTCCGATCCGACGAAGGATTCCAGCAATATTCAGATTCTCGATTTCGATCGGTGCGTAAGTAGGTGAGTAGCTGATCGAGTAGGTAGGTACCTAAGGTATCGCGAGTTTCGATGTTTGACGATAGCACGGGGCGAAGATACGATACGATATGGTCCGAGGGGCGGACGTCTGTGTCCGAAAGGAGCGATAACGTAATACCTAATAGTACCTAAGCACAAGGACCAAACCCGAAGGCTAGATCGATCTTATTGGTGTATTTTTTGTTGGTTTGTTTACTCCAGTTAACTAGCCGAGAGATAGCTTGTATAGTGGAAGAACCACGAAAAACGTGATCTGGAGTGAATGTACCTAGGTCCTTACCCCGCTGACGTTATACACACTGGGTATCCTCCATTAGGTTCCAACGACGCTATCTGACAGGCGGGTGCTACCGGCATGGGCTGCAACTTTCGTATGGGGTAGTTACTGAGTCAGTCCTTAACTTCCACAATTAATGTTTTTACCTTCACTACCTAGATATCCTTCGCATCTAAATCCGGATTACCTCCCTTAGGTAGGTATTTAAATGAGAAAAAAAGAGATTGATATGAGTGGATGTTGATTTTGTGACTCCCATACCTACCTAACCTAGGTAAGTTGTCTCTTCTTCGTGGCAAGCATTTGTAATACTCCAGCTCTCATTCTATTTCATAACAGCACCTAAAAAGATATACCTACCTAGGTTAGGTACCTGTCCAAGTCGTACATAGTTGACTACATGTTTCTCTCTTGAATCATAGTAGAATCTAAGAGTCATATCTAGTTATAATCATCAACTCTATCCATCTCTTTAACCCGATAAATCGTGTCTTACCAAACGTAAAGAAATCCCAGACTCATTTGTTAGTCTTACATAAGTCTTCCAAGCAGTCTCAATTGTTTACCAGGTACATTACAATATATCTCTCAACCAATGTTTAACAAATCGTATTCTCGATCTCTCCGGCCATAGCCACCGGTTGGCGTCAGGCCGACGTATCTATCAACTAAAGAAGTATCTACAAGAAACTGTGAGGGCGGTCCTAGGAAAAATATCAAATATGCGCAACCGAACAGAGCAATCGTACAACTATAAATCAGGACGCCCTCCCAACTTGGCCCACTTGATTTCCAAGTAACCCAAGCAATAGTGGTAGCTCATTAGCTCCGTCTACCACGAGAAGGCCTCCTCGATAAAGTCGATCGATGAGTTGTACTGCTTGCGACGAATCGCTTGTCTGACCTCATCGCTGAGGGCGCCAGGTCCGCAAACCGTCACGCCCATTGTCCCAACTTGTTGCTCTGCCTCCATACCGATTAGAGTCTCGATGTTCGGCCTGCCAGGGAACATTTGGACTGTTGACGAAGGGCTGTGTATTTCCTTCGTCGAGCGCGGCCTACTGACGAATAGCATGATCCGCAGCACGTCACGCCGTCTATCCATAGCGAGAATCTCTGTCATCCACGGTCGAATCCATTCGAGATGTTCAGGGCTCTGAATAATCCATACCAACACCACTTTTCGCGTGGCCACAGTGCCATTCGCGAAACCCGTAACAAGGTCTCGGACGTGGGGGACTGCGTGTGTAATACCTACACCACCAGCAAAAAGCATCACTGTGCCGTAGGAGTGCATCATATGCTCGCCACCATACGGTCCTTCGACGAGACATGTTGTCATAAGTCGGCCGTCGGGCTGCGCTGCAGCCCTCTGGTATAAAGTGTGTGTCATTCCTGACCGTCCTCGAATGATGAAGGACATGCTGGTCTTGCGCATGGCGAGCACATCTTGTCGGTTCATAGCCAACTTGTCCGAGCTCAACTCCTCGGCCTCCTCGCTCCACGCCAAAGAGAACGGATGGGACTGCCAGAAACTGATAGTTGGCATATATAAGTACGCATGCTGGCCAGGCTTGAAAGTCCAAGGTCGGGCCATTGTCACCGTCAGGCGGACGGCATTGCCAGGAAGCGCCTCAACGAGCGTCTTGGTCCCTCCCCGACCCAAGTTGTGGTAGACAAGGCGCATGACACGGATCAGCCTGTCGCCAGCCCACAAAGGAATAACCGGAATCAGCCACTTGATCGCGGATAAGTGCTTCAAGTCAAGGTGGTACCAAAGGCCCGCAATCGCAAGCGCAGCGAGACCGATGTGCAGGAGCTTAAAGGATTCATAGTACGCGTGTCTAGCAATGCTGGAAGCTTGGAATAATATCACCACAAAGGCAATGGTGGCCTGAACAATGTTAGGTTAGAAGATCGCCTAGGATGCGAATAGATATAACTTACAAGGAAGCCGTAGAGCATGAACGGCACTGTAACGGTAGTATTCAGCGCCTTTGACCATCCGCCAGTCGCAGCTGACGCAGCCCAGAAAGCGAACGTATGGCACAGTGCTTCCAATGCTACAATACGGCCAAACCAACGATGCATTAGATTGAAAGTGTCGAACGACATCCCGAGTAAGGGGATGAGAGGGTTATTCCTGCTAGCCATAAGAAACAAGGGAATCATATTGGCAGTAGCCAACGTTCCACTTCGGTTTCTCAGCTGCTTGCACGCATCCGCAAAGCTATCGGCGAAGGGAATGTGAATGACACAAAAGGCAACGTTGGTTGCGAAGTATCCTACTAGAAAGAGAAATTGGAACCGGGTGGGTAGGGTACCAACATTGATGGCGCTGCTCAACTGAAATTCTCGGTTATGTCGTTTCCTAAACAAGGGGGCGTATAAGAGATTCTTCTTGATCCAGGCGAATTTCGTAGACGGGCGTGTAAAGTATCGCTGTGTGTCGTTTGTTAAACTCGTAACGGTCCGGATATACTTTTGTAACCCTGTTGTAATGCGCCATATGATGAGACCCAAAGAGAGAGCGCCACAAACAATCAGTAGATAGTTGGATAAAGATTCGTTTTCCATCCCCGGCGTCCATCCAGCTGCCTGCCCCTCACCAGCTTCTGCCTTTCCTTCTCCTCCAGCCATGATAGAAATCGTATTGCTGTTGTTATCGAAAGTATACCAGCTAAACTAACCAAAGTTTAGAGTTGAATTGAAATGAACCTCGATTCAGAAAATCGGCATCAGACAAAGTAAGGAATGTTGAGTAGTCTCAAGAGGTTGGCTATGAGACCCAGTTGGAGTGTGCAATGGCCAAACAAGGTCAACTTGAATAACCCGAAGAGGAATGAACGAAGGGCAATAACAGCCTGCTGTCAGTGAGTTCTGTTGAAGGCGGCTTAAGTCGTCTTCAAAGCTGTAGTCTAGGTGACTCAAGGTGAAGTCTTTGCCACTTGCCAAGGTCGAGCGGGAAGACGAATACTTAAATGGATGTGTAGGTTCAGGGTCGACCCCAAAGCGCAAAACAATTGACTAAGAGCCTCGAAGGATGCGACCTAGAAGAATGCCTGTACAAGGCTTACCAGGGCACTAGTGTATTGCAAATGAACGAAGCAGGACGGCGTTACACTCGCCCAATTCTGGTTGAAGAACCAAAAGGCTTGGGATGCAGTATGGGTCTGTGAAGAAAGGACTAACTGGAAGGATTAAGGTCGTAAGGTGTGGAAGAGCTATGTAGAGAGGAGCAGTGCCCACTTGCATGAAATATATGAATAAGGATGAATAAGGAGGTCAGTCTAATTGAAGGCAAGAATTACCCGTGCAGGGCCTAGTGTATGTGAACCCAGAATATTCAGGTACGTACCGACGGAGTACCCGCCTGCGCGTTACTCGATTACGTCGACTAATGCCGGGTTGCCCTCTTACTAAGTGCCAATCATTGAGTCTATCCCCTGAAAAGCAAGTCCGGAGAGGAATGGGATAGTGTACATAATACATAGAGGGCTGGCTGGACTTTCCCCTCAATCGCTGTACGTTAGGTACCTTCCTTGGCCAAGCTGATTTCTGAATTCTTTCACCGAGTACCAGTTTATTCAGCTCATCGCGATTGACCACATTAGATAGATAAGATAATCAATGAAAAGTCAAAAGAACGTTTACCTTACTTTAGGAAATTGCTTGTTCGAACGTTATCTCGTCTATTTCCATTTAACTACCTGTTCAATGTTTAGGTACCAATACACAACAGCATATTCAGTTGAAACGTTTAAATTTTTCGCTGCATACATACACTACAGCACACACGCGTCCGTACCTATGATATCTCTCAAAGTATTCCGTACTCTTCTACTAAGCACAGATTACGAGCAAGTCTTGCCTTGGTAAGTGTGGGGATGGGCCGATAAAGTGCCACCAATGTAAGGTACACAGAAGAAAAGCATCAGGATTGGTCGAGGACGTGAGTCGATCGAGCAGGGATCACCAAGCCCCAGTAGAACACATCCCTGCTGTATGTACTTCATCTGGAGATCCAGCCGTTTGGTCCTCTATCTTATCGAGCTTTGTTGTTTGTTGAAACTGCATATTACGCATGCAGTGTGTGGCCCTCATTAGTGCTTCAATTCTGAGGCACGAAAGCTTCTACATATCACCAATTTCGTGGCCTCATCATTCGTTATCCGATCTTAATTCTGCATCGCGGTGGGGAGCATCATGATCGACAGAGCAGTTTTGAAACGAAGCCAGCGCACATTGGAAGACAGGGATCTAGCTGATCGCACCACCAATGACGATTCATAATAGCCTGGTACCAGGTCTTGGATGGGCCAGCAAGCGGCTACATACAACACCTGCTCAACTCGTGTGTACCTAAGTCAAACGACTGGCTGTGGCGCATATACTAGACTCATCATAAATCTCTTCCTTCTAGGACGATCACTACGATTGAATTTTATTATTTCTTTTTGCAGAACATTGCGACGTTATCGCTATTCGCTGAAGTCTCATTCGTTTAACCTACCGTAGAATGCAATACCATATTTTTATCGAAGAATTACGAAACTCCATCAACACCATGTAAAACGATAGTATGCAACAGCACATACATCTTGTTTCTTTAGCGAATGGCTGCTTGCGTCATCTGGGCTCAGCGAGAAGTAATACACAATCTCGATTAAGAATCGCTCAATCAAGCCGTTTACGACCTAGTTGGCACCAAAATGCTCAATTCTGGCGATGATTCTTATACCCGCTTGACACATAGTGAGCCTCAAAATGCGTATGCGATCATTATGTGAAATACATATTTCCCGATTAGCTCCACATATCTACTCCAGGAATACACAGCTCTTTCAACCATCATGATTTACAAGAAATATTCCACTGAAGGAATGTTTAGTCATTCATCCTATACCCCTCGGTATATACTAAATGCCATTTATAGGATCACGGCTACTACGTCGATGCCATGATGAAGATCATGACTAGGTAGATATCCTAGGCCAAGCTTTAAATCTCTGCCTTGTAGAAAACGGCGGCGTGGCCTACGCGATGTCTACTTCTATCCAAGGTTCAACATATTTAACCTAGAAGATCGAGGGCCTCTGAAAATCGAACAATTCCAGATATAGCAAAGGCCGCGTTCGAGAGTAGTCAAGCTGATACGAGTTGCCCAATCCAGCCGTTTCAAATTTCAACGGGCCTCCACCACATGCTGCAAATACTGTATGCATTAACCATCCTCGTCGCCCAATCTCTAAGGATTACCACATGGGTTTAATCCCATGTCGTGCATGGCGTCAATCACTTTACAACGTTACCGTTTGGGACCGATGGCTTTTGCCTATTGCAGCTTTAATCTTGAAAATAGGTATTTACAGTTATATATAGGTAATTATCGATATCATGATCTCTATGCTCTCTAACCGAATGCCATCCAGCGGCGCAGCTCCCGTTGAAAATGCACGCTCAGCCGTAGAATCCTCCGCATCCGCTGGACAAAAGCGTTCATATATATTATATTCCCGGGCCCGAAACTCAGTGTATCCAAAGATAGGTCTACAAAACCTACCAGTGGGCTCATACATAGACAAATGATGCTATCTCATGGTTAATAAAAGAGCGAGTCTCACATGCAAAGCTCGTCATCGCTACAGTCGTCCCCAGGAATACCGGAGCTTACTGAACTTGCGAGGCTAGATCTGGATCGCAGCTTGGTACCAAGCAGGGTCCTTTTGTCAACGCTCCTCCTTGGTTTCTTGCGAACGACATGACTACTATTTTCCTTATCAGAGCCGAGCTCGTCGTCTAGTGACGAGTAAGATGGGTTTGTGGACTGTAGAGCGAGGACGCTTTTGCTCCGGCGGGGTCCCGTAGCCGCTTGTGGCTTGCCACCCTGGGAATAAGAGTGCGCACGTTTTTTGGTGTTGACAAGTTCGGGACCGGGGGGCTTGGGACCCTGTGCATTATCATTGCTCTCTGCCCTTGCTATTTCCGGGCCTGGAACACTCTGCGCTTCACCATAGATGGCCACCCCGGACTGAGTGGCTTTCTGCTCGGCACCGTCTACTATATGATCTCCATCTAACCTTGACGACGATCGAAGCTGCCTTGTCCTTGCCCGGGGCAGACGTCTAGGGCTGACCGTAACCCACTCGCCTATAGTTTCCTCCCACCGGTAGCCCGTAAAGAGAGGTCGAACACGAGCGTCATCCCCTGCGGCCAAGTGTTGGCTACAGGCTAGCTTCTCCGCGTAGATGAAATCTTTGACGTTATTGGTCTGCTGCGCAAGAGAAAAAGCTGCTATCATCTTCATGCTATCAAGTATTTCTTGATCGAGCTCGAGGCCCGTGAGTTGTCTGAATAGCATGTCTAAACAGTTATGAGACGCCAGGTTCATTCCTCGACCGCAACTGCGAGCCACTGATGACACAAATGAAGCTATATCGGTAAGACGATGTCTCGTGCGGTTGCTTTTCGCGGAATCATGGTCCATGTGTTGTCGCCATGCTTGTCCGATACTGTACTTGAGATGAGAGCTAATATTATTGTCGGCTCGAGCGTCGCTTGATGAGATGTAGTATGCCAAATGCAACAGGTCATTTCCTAGGCTACGCCTTGTGGTCTTTGACGACTCTAGACCAGCCATACACGACCTGAGGATATATCTAAGCCTATTGCCAATGAAGCCTATCTTCGCAATCTCAACTTCTGAAACGCTCGCCGTGTGGAGTTCTATTTCGCCTAACGAACTCATCGCAGCTAGCATTGTTAAAGCACTAATTAGTGTCTGCTTATTGGCCACGGCAATATCTTTTTCTAGGCGATTCGTGTCATTTCCGGTTGCAAGGATTCGCCTCCGGCGACACAACAGCGAAACGGAATAGTCCATGAAAGCCACGGCGTCGTCAGCCGCCTCCACCACGGACAAGTGCCGGGCGGCTAACGCCCATACGCGTTCAAACTCTTGTGTCGCAAGCCAGTCTTGAGGGAGGCTGCCGTGAGATAATAACAGCAAATACTGTCGAAGAAGAAATGAAGTGTGGCCATGCTTATTAGCAAAATTCCATAGTATCGAAAGAGGCCGAAAGCATCCTAGCTCGGCAAAGGAGCTGTCTGCCATAGTCGGCTGAGAGTATTGGCGATGACCCAGCGCTGCGATGAGCTCCTCGGCCTCAGACAGTGCGCCGGTCCGGATGCATAGATCGATAAGTAATTCTGAGAAGTCATCACTAAACAATCCCTCTGAAACTCCTTGCTTCACCGCATTAAGGCCGTCCGCTCGAACCACTATCCGGAGATGTTTCCATCCAAGGGCCTGATTTGATCCAATTGACTCTAGATAGTTGTATATCTCTGTTGAAGTGTTGACGCCGTCAAGCGTGGAGATGCTCCCGCTCTGCTTGGCTTCCATCCTCTCCCAGGCCTCGAGTTCCTCAATATACGAGGGGACTTTTCTAAGACACATATCGAGGAATGAACGTGGCCCTCGTTCTCGACTAGTGATATGCCGTGTTGCTTTTAAGAGCGCTTCTAGACTCTTATAAATTGCCTCCAGGTCATTATGCCTATTCGAAGTTGACTGAGCCCGTAGGCCTGTGAGGCGCTTCTCAAGGTCCTTGTACTGATCCCGTCTACATCCGACTATGGGTTGTTCAGGTTGCTCCTTGGGGCGACAGGGGACTGTGGGCGATGGGACAACATGGCCTCGTGCGCGTCGTAGTAAAGGTGTAGCCGGTACTATCTCGCCAGGAACTACAGTTCTCCCCTCGCCGCTCTGGGGACATTTTGTCGTACTCGTTCTCCTTGAATCCTTACCAAGTGTAGATTGTCCATCTTGATTGGGAAATCGCCTCTGAGAATAGGTAAGGCGTACTCTCTTACGCGGTCTTAACCATTCGCAATTAGCATTCGGTTGCTCAGCAGCAGCCCTCCTTTCCTGCCCGAGCTCATCATCCCGGGTGCTCAGTAATGATGCCGCAGCGTCCTTTCTTAAAGAAGCAATGCGCGAAAGCAACGGCCGAAGTAAACGTTGACAGCGCGCCGAGGTCCAAGACTGTGATATTCCTCCTATTTTTTCTGGCTTGGGCCTTGGTTTATACGGGATCTCGAACTCGTTGAGTGACATGGAGGAATCTCTAGTAGTATTGCTAAGCAGATATGTATGCTGAGTTATGAATGTTTGTTCAAGAGCTCCTGTTTATTGATGGCGATACGAAGCTGGTAGCTCCATGCTCCGTGAACGTTGTCACTAAAACAAAAGCAATAAGTGAAGCGAAATGATATTATCGTAATGCTTGGCTTATAGAAATGCGATCCAAAAGTGTAGCTTTGAAGATAGAACTGTTTTATATAACTAAATGAGAAGAATGCCAATGCTTTGCCCAATAAGGATGGAAGAGGCGTATAACGGTTTCTAACCAAACATTTGATTTGTTTACTTAATTTCCTAATTAGGATATATCCACTTTAACTTTCACACAACATTTTGGTGTATTTCTAGAAATAGAATTAAAACCCATGACTTTTATATCTGATTTCAAGATCCCCAAATAGTTTCTACAGAATTTAGTAGCTTGGGTGGAGCATAAAAACGAACAAAATTTTTTATTTATTTTTTAAGTAAAGAGAATGAGATGTTTGCCACAGAATGAATCACAGTAGTAAAGTACAGAGGTACCTACTTCAACTGTGCGGGCTTTTTAGTCCCCTAAGACTCAAATTCTAAGCCAATCAAAATGGAGGTGGTTACCATAACACCTCTTTTATGCAGTGTTACGTGCTAAAGAGCATCACGATTAGGGCGGACGGGAAGCCCCAAATGACCTAACTCTCGCCGCAGCTCCGACTTGCCGGGAACAGCCGGGGTTTTTGAGCCGTCGAAGAAAAAAAAATTGAAATCTAAATGTTACTTGCTTAGCTGCAATAATGCTTCGGCGATTCTTCCTACCTTCTTCAACATAGTCACCTTTACGGCCTTTGCAAGTTCAATTGCTTTGCAGTTCCTTTATTAGACCTGTACAATATTTCTCGGACCTTGTTCATTAATACTTTTACAGTTTCCACGCCGGATTTCCCAAGCTGTGCGTGGGATCTCGTTTGCCATTCTTGTACAAGTAAGAGGATATTATAGATTTGCACCACAAAACTTCGACGACCCCTCCAACCCCTCTTAATCCTGTCCCTGTTCCTGATCCCGTTGGCCCACCATGTCTGAGAAGCCAGAGGTTGCCGGTAAGTAAAGCTTTATATATATACATATATGTCTGGTTCTGTGTGAACATACCCAAGTTAATCTCGGTCTCGTGCAGCTCAACCTTCCGATCAGGAAGCCGAAACCCTAAAAGGCCAAACTGAAAATGCTAAAGTCGACTCCAACGACCAGGCAGCTGAGGAGGATGCGGAGGATGCAGAAGAAGTTGCGGATGGTATGTCGAGAAGCCTACTTCTCAGGTAGACGTTGCCACGAGGTACCAATGCTAATACACGGTTTATAGCATTGTATCCTCTCACTATCCACCTGCCCCATGAGCCCAGCAAGATCCATGTGATGGTTAGTAGATACCCCTATCTACTGTGTATGGATTATATGGCCGGTAATGGCTAACCTTGGTACAGGTCTCGCCTCAAGAGCAAGTCCACGAGCTACGACAGTCTATTATCGAGCTGCCATCTGCTTTCCAATACTCGTGTTTCCACCTCGAGCATGCCGGTGAGCGCATAAATGACTTTGTGCAAATCTCTGACGTGAACGGACTCGGTCCAGAAGCCGAGATACGTTTGGTAGAGGACCCCTACACCGAAAAGGAGGCTAGAATACATGTCATCCGGATTCGTGACCTGGTGGGTGCTGCTGGAGATCGGACTGACACCCTACAAGGGGTTCTACCCGGCATCTCCCTCTTCGATTCCGTTACTACTGGTGCCCAGGATATCGACAATGTCCAAGCTAGTGCCTACGACTTCGAAGCTCCCGCGAAGCCTTCAACTCTGATACCAAAAGAGGAAGAGCCCGCCCCTAAGACAGTGAAGTCGATTGCCCTGTCGCCGTGGAACCCCCCACCCTACCATCTCAGACAGAAGGGTCATTTGCTGTACCTGCTCGTCACAACGAACGAAGGAGAGCAATACCAGATCACTTCGCATGTGGGCGGGTTCTACGTGAACAAGTCATCGAATAGCAAATTCGACCCCTTGCCCCGCGCTGCCCCCAAGGGCCATTCTGCCCACTCACTATTAACGCTTCTGACTCAAATCTCTCCCTCATTCTCAGAGTCCTTCGAGCAACTACTGCAGTACAACAACCGTAAGGACCCTCTCGCCACATTCCAGATGACGAATGCTATCCCTGCGGCACCATGGCTGGTTCCTTCGCAATCCTCGCCCTTGTGCGCCCACAGCTCAGACATCACAAGAACTCAGGAGGGCTATCTTATCTCTGGTGTTGATAACACTGATACCCTAAGAGATTGGAACGAAGAGTTCCAGTCAGCTCGCGAATTACCAAAAGAGACGGTTCAAGACCGTGTCTTCCGAGAGCGATTTATTTCCAAGCTCTTTGCTGACTATTCTGATGCTGCTGCCCGAGGTGCTATTCTCGTCGCCCGTGGTGAAGTCACCCCTCTCAATCCGACAGAAGGCCGCGATGCCCAGATTTTTGTCTACAACAACGTGTTCTTCTCTTTTGGAGCTGATGGCGTAGGCACTTTTACTTCTGAGGGTGGCGATGATGCTGCCAGGGTTGCCACAGGAAAGGATGTCAACGGCGTGCGTATAGTCAACCAGCTTGATATCGATGGACTGTACAGCCCGGCGACTGTAGTGGTCGACTACCTCGGAAAGAGAATCGTCGGCCAGACTGTTGTTCCAGGCATTTTCAAGCAAAGAGAACCTGGCGAGAACTCCATCGAGTATGGAGCAGTAGAAGGAAAGGAGATCGTCGCAGCCGATGAACGGTTTGCGTCAACTTTTGAAAAGCTTTCGAAGGCCTTAAAAGTAAAGAAGCACCCTGTCTGGGACAAGGATGGCAAGCGATTTGATCTGGAGGCCAGCGTTGAAACTAAAGGATTGATGGGAACAGACGGTCGTAAATATGTCCTTGACCTATACCGCATTACACCCCTGGATGTGTTATGGCTCGAAGAAAATAGCAGCAGCACCGAGGGAGAGAAGAACGAGCTCGAGTATCCTCACCGTATGACGGTCTTGCGACCAGAACTCGTGGAACTCCTCCGGAATCAAAAATGGACCGAATGGGTCAACAAGGAGCTCGCGCGTTTAAAGCAACAGTCCCAGTCCAAGTCTCAAGATGAGAAATCCAGTAAAGAAGAAAGCCTGTCCGCAGAAGAGAAGCCCCAAGAGAAGCCTGAGGAGAACGCCGAAGAGAAGACTGAGGAGAAGACTGAGGAGAAAATTAAGGAGGAGAATGAAGAAAAGACCGAGGAGACTGAGAAGAAGAGCACGGACGAAGACAAGCCTACTGAGTCTAGCGATAGCGCCGCAACGGAGCCTGAAGACCGCATTGACGCATCTGAATTCCACTTCGCACTTAACCCAGATGTCTGTAGCGGACAAGTTCCGCAGACCGAAGCTGAGAAGGAGGAAATGGCTGCGGACGAAGAGGATGTTCGAAACGCCTGCAAATATCTACGCGAGTCGGCAATTCCTGACTTCGTCAACGATATCAAGGCTGCAGATTTGCCTTTCCCCATGGATGGTTTGTCGCTAACTAAGATGATGCATAAGCGCGGAATCAATATGCGATACCTTGGCCAGATTGTGTCTCTCTGCGAAGGACCGAGGCTCTCGCGCCTCCGGGACTTGGCCTTACAGGAGATAATATCGAGGGCATTCAAGCACGTTGCGAGCAAGTACCTGCGGTATTTGCCAATTCCTCTTACTTCGGCTGGCATTTCCCATCTTCTCAACTGCCTTCTCGGATTTGGCTTCAACAGCAAGCCTACTGCTGAGATGGATGAATCTCTAAAGGCACTTTACCCTGAAGCTGACCTTGCATTCGCGGATCTTACCCCGGAGACTCTCCGGCAGGAAATTGAAGCACAGGCCATTCGTCGATTCAAGTTCACTTTGGATTCGGACTGGCATAGCCAAATCAAGCATCTGCAGCTCCTCCGCGACGTATCGTTGAAGCTTGGTCTTCAACTTCAGGTGAAGGACTTCAAATTCACCAATGACCTCAACGCTGCGCCCACTACAAATGGCGTCAACGGTCACGCAAACGGCGATAGCAAGAATGACAGCAAGAAGAAAAAGAAGAAGACAAGGGATGGATCCCCATCTTCCGTTGCTTCCAACAGCACGCCGACCACCTTTACTCCGGATGATATTGTCAATGTCGTCCCGATTATTAAGGACTCTGCACCGAAGAGTGCCATTTCTGAGGAAGCCTTGGAAGGTGGCCGCCATTCCATTATGCAAAATAACAGGAAGATTGGCCAGGAGTTGTTATTGGAGAGTCTGACTCTTCACGAACAAATCTACGGAATCCTCCACCCCGAAGTAGCGAGAGCATACTCCAGCCTTGCACAGATCTACTATCAGCTCGAGGAGAAGGAGGCTGCTGTCGACTTAGCGAGGAAAGCTGTCGTCGTATCGGAGCGCACCATCGGTGTCGATTCTGCGGAGACGTTGCTCTATTACCTAAACCTTGGGCTCTATGTACATGGATCTGGCGATAGCAAGACAGCTCTTGCGTATGTTAAACATGCGCTTGACCTGTGGAAGATCATCTACGGACCCGACCACCCGGATTCAATCACAACCCTGAACAATGCAGCGGTCATGCTTCAGCATATGCAAGCATATCACGAATCTCGCATCTGGTTCGAGCAAGCCCTCGCTGTCTGCGAGCGTGTGATGGGCAAGCAGTCTCTCCCAGCTGCTAGTCTCTTGTTCCAGCTGGCGCAGGCGCTCGCTTTGGACAACGAATCCAAGGCTGCTCTCGGCAAGATGCGTGATTGTTACAATATCTTCTTGCAACAGCTCGGACCAGAGAATAATAATACCAAGGAGGCCGAGACTTGGTTAGAGCAGCTAACACAGAACGCTGTCGCAATTGCGAAGAGGGACAAGGACGCTCAGTCGAGGCGTCTACGGGCTGGAATCCGCTTCCCGGCTCGCAATGTCGCGTTGGGAGGTGGCGCCGGCGCTACGGCACAGCCCACAGCTCTGAGCCAGCCCAGCTCGGATAAGCCAGATGCTCGAAGCATTGACGATCTCATTAAGTTTATTGAGGGTAACACGGCTCAAAAGAAGAGCACCAAGAAACGCCCAGGTCGCAGCGGGCCCAAAACTCGAGTAGGCGCGGCCGCTGCCCCATAAAGCGTCAAGGACACTAGGACACATGGACAGGATGCGGATCACGGGGAACGAAGCTTGACATGAACGGGTATGAGGGGGGCTCAAAAACACGGACCGGAAGGGGGCGCGAAAAGGGAAGAATGAAGAGTTACGTCTACCTGGCATAAATGTCATTTTTCCTCGGTTGAGGCGTCTCTGGAACGGGGTCAAAAATCTGTCCTTTTTTCTATCATTTTTTTTTGTTTACCTCCCCCCAAGGATTGTTTGCATAGATCTAAGAAAGGGGTGTTGCATCGCGTTGTTTTTTCCCCCCCATCTTCATCATCTCGCCTTTACCGCCTACTTGGTGGTAAACACCTTACTCCCTATCTACTGCAGTATGTCAGAACTCAGCAACATATATGGTATGGTGGTGCTTGAGCTGTATATATCAGGTGGACGACGAGGGGAAGGGGGCAAGTCAGTCGGACCAGGTCTAAGGTACAAACAGCAAGCAGTATAGCTTCTCGAGGGCACCTATTCCCATTCTCGGACATATACATATTATGCGGGACACGGCGCGCACAGTTCCCTTAATAGGTACCTACCTACTTGCCTTACGTGTGTTAATAGACATCATCTTCACTCTTGCCTGCGAGGTTGCTTGACTTGGTTACATAGGTAGATACCTACCTATATAGTTAACTTAACACACCTAGCCCAAGTACATACATACATAGGTACGTATACTACAAACCAAGTGCACGTTTGTATCACATGCGCTTTTGCGAGGAATTATGACTGATCGACTGGAAACTCTGTATGCATGATAACTGGTGCTGTAGCTGTAGTTGCTTAAGCTCGTATGAATTCATTTAAAAGTCACCTACAAGCTAGGTTGGATACCAGGCCTATGGAGGGTGCTTATGCAGGGGATGTTCGGAGCAAAAAAAGGAAAATTATAGCCTAGTAACATAAGATAAAAAACGTACGCGAAAAGAAATAAAAGCCAACAAACAAACAGGGCTAAAAAAACAACAACACCACAGAAGCAAGGACTCCCCGACTCCTCTTCTCGACTAAGCTGACGCTCCCGATGCGTGGATTTGTGTAGACCTCCGGCAGTAATGCAGCTCACACCCAACCCCTCTCCAGTCAGTCCTTTTTTGTCCAGCCCAGCCATACCCCTAAAACGCCGATTTTTGTGTCGTGGGTGCCGTATGCGTTAATAGTACATGATATATCCCTACCTACCTTCCGGTCCGGTCCAGTCCAGTCCAGCCCACCCACCTAGCCGGACCACACGAATCGCTTGCCTCATATCGCCTTTCAGAAGTCAATGATGAACAATGGTACCGCCAACTCCGGTTGATATAAAAAAGAGAAACCCACTGAAGCCGTCAGAATCCGAGATCCAGGTACCCGTACAAAGCCATATGGTATAGTACAGCATCGTCCAGGACAAGAAGACGTATTCTCTTCTCAGATCGACTTGATCGAAGGCACGTGCTGACCGTCCCGGTCCAAAGGAATGCAAGGTTCATAGAATGATAATACAAGGTGGAGAAGAAAAGCCACAGGAATCTTTCACAGCTATTTCCACTAAATGAAACAATTAAAAGGCCAACCCGGTCGTAACCGAAATGCCTCTTATGAGATTAGCATATGACACTATTCTTTAGGCCTGTCTGCCGTTTGCACGGGGTCCGAGACCGCCGCCGAAGTGAAGATTGGCGTGATAAGAGCCGATGCTCTGGAAGCCTCTATAAAAGCTATTAGAAAATGCCCTAGATACTAGCCTGTGGGAAGTGGTAACGTACTTAGTAAGGTCGAAGCCGCCTTCTCCCTCGCCTCCTCCCTCGCCTTCTCCCTCTCCCTCTCTTTCTTCTTCTTCGTCTTCCGGCGCAGCTGTTTTCTCTCTGTCTTGGGTCTCCGTGCGGGCTGATCGGGTCGATCTGCTGGGGCTGGCAACAGGTGACCCATCACCTGCTGCGGGAGGGGGGCTGCTGCTGTTTGTCAAACGGCGCATGGGCTTTGAAGGGCTGACGTCGAACTGCGGTGGCTTCAGGGGCGTGCTACCGATATCGGCATACTTCCAGAAAGGGGCGGGTGAGCTAGTCGGCATGTGCTGACTAGGCCGCTGGGCGGTACTGGGAGGCGCAAGCCTAGGGTGGACGCGGTGAGGCGCTGGGGTGACGAAGGAGGCACTCTCATCCTGAAGAAAAGAAGAAGAGAGAGTTGGAGGCGATTGCGGAAGCGCCTGCGCAGTATCAAAGGAACCAACGCCGTCCAAGGCTCGCCGGCGCGGAAGGGGGCTGCCATCTTGAAAGCTCGCCGGTCCTGTCGGTAAATACTTGCGATCCGGTGTAACCTGGGACAGGTTGAAAGACGACTTCGGGGGTGGCGATGCGAGTGGAGACGCCTTGCGCTTTCGGGTCGACGCCGGCTCTCTGTTCGTGATCTCTCTAGGTCCATGAGTGATATAACTCAGCTGGCCAGGCTGGCTGGGAGACGAAGGCGCAGAAGAGCCTCGGTGTCCACCACGCCCGCCCTTGTACGCAACGCGGATCATTTCTTCGCGGGTCTCGGGAACGATCTCCCACTTCATACCTTTACCTGGCTCGTCCGTGGTTCGAGGTGCTTTCATAAAGGACTTATTCAATGATAGATTATGTCTTATTGAATTCTGTGTTTTGGTTAGCGCGGTTGCTTCAGGGGAAATATATATATTAAACTTACCTGCCACCCGGAAGGAGGTTGGTGTCGATAATAAGCATAATGCTTCGTGATGTACTGATAAATCCCGGCAAGGTTTAACTTCTCCTCCGACGTGCTCATGATTGCCTGCGTGATCATTTGAGCATAGCTGAAATGAGGTTTGATGTGCTTGTTTTCATCTTTGCTTAGGTCTATATCACTCTGACTCATTATCACCGTACCGGAAGAGCCTTGTGCGGGTGTCTTCTGTTGAGAAGTAGCAGGGCGACTCCTGGCTGAGGGTGGTGTGCCTGGCCTTGTGCCTGGCCGTGTGTAATCGGGGGGAGCAGGCGCAATTGGTTGCTGGAAGGGCTGGCTGCGGGAGGAAGAAGGTCGCGCAGGCTGCGAAGACGGATGATCTGCTGGGGGTGCCGTAGGAAGAGCCGTCCGTCCTGTTTCACGCGCAGGGGTCGACTGCGAAGGTTTGATGCCAGCTTGTTCAAGGTATATAGGGTGTATGTTGAGGGGTCCTAGGCTAGCAGGCAGAACGAACATCATTTCGATACCACCAATCTCAATAACCTCGCCGCTGGAAAGGGGATGCGGAGTATCCGTCTTCTTCATGGAGATGTTGTTGACCTTGATGCCATTGCGCCCTTTCGCTTGAATAAACCATTTTCCCGGGTCCGAGTCGTAGTAAATGACAGCCGTCTGGCGTGAGAATGTCTTGGAGGGGCCAAGATCGATATGAACAAACTCTTCATTATCACGGTCTTGTCGAGGGGGGTGAGCGTGGGAAGGTTCGGAAGTTCTACCGATATTGATAGACAGCGATTTGATGTAATACGTCCAGTCGTGTGCGGATATTTTGGCATAAGCTTCTATATCCTCGGTTTTGGCTTCGTGTATAGCATTGGCATGGTCTTTGCTGGCCTGGGTTTGAATACTTCGCAAATGTTGGGTTACCTGAGTAATTAATCGATCATCGTCGCTAGACCCCTCGGGCGCCGAGTTATCGAGGGTGAGACTTGAGCCCTCTTCCTCGACAGTTTCTGAGACTGGTTCGTCACCCTGTATTGAAAAAAAGAAGTGGTTAGTAGGCGTAAGCGACGAGATGAAGCGCTGGAAAGGATATTCACTTTTCTTCTGCGTTTAGACGGGCGCGACGGCGAGGATTGCTCCGGCGGGGCGGGGCTCGGACTAATATCGCGATGCCGGCGCGTCCTCTGTGATCGCTTCGATGACGGAGGCATACTATAAGCCCATTACAGGACAAACCCACGAGGTATTGGCGGGGTTTCCCAGATGAAGCGGGCCGTAAAGGAAAAAAGACGGCGGGTTTATGCCAATTTATAGACCTAGTGGGACGTGCGAGGGGTAGGTTCAAGGTATAGCGCAAGTAGGCGATAAATTTGGCGATAGAGTTGACAATGGTCTTACCCTATTAATACGAGATTGACGGCCGTTTCAATCGCAAGACAAGATCGCAACGCTCCTACGTATTCCGACCAAGTAGTCGCAGCTTGGTATAGGCAAACGTAAACGCAAGTAGGGTATGATAAGCCAAGGACGTCAAGGGTTCGTTGAGGCTCAAAGGCCGGGAAATGTCGCGGTGACGGCAATGTAGTATTCGACGCGGCAAGCGGGAAATGAAGCGCGCTGGTAAAGCAAAGAGGAAAAAAGTCGCAGAGGGTTTACAGCGCAAAGTATAAATATTCGAAAAGTATGATAGCAACCAGGCTCGTTACTCCAGATATGGTTGCCGGGGTTATAGAAACTAGAAGTAGAAGCTCGGAGGGGGCCAACACAATTTGGTTGCGTTGCGTTGCGATGCGATGCGATTTAATGCGATTAGTTTTCAAATATTGACTTGGTGATGTGGTTTGTTTAAAAAAAATGTCGATCGGTCGCGCCTCCCTCTTTCGTTACGCAGCTTAAGGACATCCCTGTCACTTTGTCACCCACTTTCCCGCCGAGGCGCGTCACAGACTTACAGTCATTCACCCTTTTAAGATTTTAAAATACCTCCAGCACCTCCCCGCAGAAAGTATTTTAAAGTTGTTTTTACATACCTAAGGTAGGTACCTAAGTTAAGGTTAACTACCTAGGTAGGTATCTAACCTAGATACCTCACATAAGATAAGATACCCGGTTGTGTACCTACATATATATTGAGGCAATGCTGTTATGCAGACGCAGACGCAGACGCAGACCTATTTTTATTAGCAAGTATGTAGGTAGGTATGTAAGGCTGGCCTGCGCATTACTTCTATTATCGACATAGATAATAGATAATAGATTTCTATAACCAACTAGTTACCCCGAATGTTTACTTTTTTATAGCAAACCCTTTAAGCGCCCATTGTTTGCTGATTGACATTTTTGCATCGCATCCCGCATCCCGCATCCCGCATCTCAAAAATACCTCTATGTATTGACGCAGTAGACCCCGCAGTTCCATCGAGATGCTTCCAATTCGCTATATTCAGACTCTTCACCCACTCATCCGCTCTTGCCCACTGTAATTGGCCCAGGCTGAATCCAGAACTGCCAGTGTCTGCACATCATTGCGGAGACCATCTTGACAGCCTGTGCGGCCTGGTTAGTGCAGCCTGCCGCTCCTATTCTTTTCATATCTCAGCAAAAACATCTAAAACCGTCCCAGGTCGGCTTATTCTTCAACCACTTACGACACTGCCACTTTTCTATGGCTTAGTTGTCTTACAGAATATGGGTTTTACTTCAGGAGCCCTCAGTTTCACCATTCTGTTTTCACCTAGTATAGATGACTCTGCCTCACCTTGATTACTATAAGCCAATTGAGGACTATCTTCGTGATACTCATCAACATACTCTCACGTCTCAACTGACGGCAAAATATTTGATAACTACCAGCTGCTAAATCACGAGTTTGTAAAACCCCCGCCTCTATTTATATGTATTATATTGTAGTTATACCTACCTACCTAGGTACCTAGGTAGCTATATTATTCCTTGGTGGGATGTTGTTTAACCTAGGTTGGTCAGCCCGTATATTGACTATTCGCTACCTAAGACTTCGGGAGGAGCCGTCAGCCGTGGTCGAATGTGCTCCAATAGGACTGCTCTTGACAAGCATCTCGAATATTCCAAAATGGTTACGCGAATGTGGCTTCAGACTAAGTATAAGTATAGACAGTCTAAGTAGCACTGGTATTACAGTAACCTAGTGGACATTCATCTCGTACAGTATTAGTGAACAAACCTTAAGATCGGATGCTGTTCCTTCATCAAGTCCACATATAGTCATAGCATAATTCAGATCAAAAACCATTCATTAATGAATGGTCAACAGTTATGGATTTGATGTGGCAGCCATGCACTCACGCATATGTACATTAGGTAGTGAAGCTCTTCCCCTCTAACATCGTACGATCCACAATGAGCAGATCTTCCTATGTTTCCAATCTGGCCAAGATCATCATGCTAACCTAGTGGGTTATCTCAATCTCACGCAGATCCTTAGCCTTCATGTTTCCCATTTCATTATAAAGACGGACCTATCTATCATAAATATTGTGTTCTAATGCATACCTAGGTAGGTACCTAGGTAGGTAGGTAGTTTAAACAATGCAACTGACTAAATTATAACTAAAGGCTACTTAGGTATGTAACCTAGATTGCTGGCTAATGACGTGTTAAATACTAGGATAAAACTGAAAATGGGTATAACTACCTAATCTAAGTACCTAACTAGTTAATAGGTATTTATATTGAAGTTATTTTAAGTTATATAGTTCAAATCGCTCTACAAAACGTCAGTCGATAAATACAGAGCTGTTCTACGTTCAATCTTCCCAGTCCAAGCTATTGTATAAAATACCAGTATACCCAGAATAAACACATTGTCCTCATGCGTTACACCCGCCTATTGTCATACCTATATAGTCGCACCGTAGGCGCAAGGTCCTAGACAATGCCTAAGGCTTTCATCTCAGTGGAACGTTAGACAAACCATTTATATTCCTGGAGGAGACAAGGGTTCTCCTAGATAGTCCAAAGAGGAGATAGGAGGTAAACCTCGGTCTTTAGGTTGACGGGATATGATCCCGGCTCCAAGTATGTCTCACAGCAGGCTACGAGGATATCTCCACCGCCGCTATCACGGCTATGAAGTCTATTTCTGTATGGCTTAGCCGAATAGTGAGGTTGTTGCCATAATTGGGGTCAATCAAGCCACCACAGGGTGACATCTGGAGGGTCTCATTCAAGAGCCATTATCCTAGGCCGCAAGAGTGAAGATGCAACATGAGTATGCAGAGAGCCCAAAGATATAGTCTGAACGTGTATCAGCCTTGTTCTCGAGCGAATCCTAGCATTAGGTGTGTAGAAAGAGCTGTAGCACCGGAAGGTCGTAGCGCATATTAGCGCACATCGTAGTAACCCCAAAGGCACGGTGCCGGATCTCGCGAGGAAGGTATCCCTCATATTATTGGTTGTTTTAGGTACCTAATAAGGAAAGTTCGGATTAAGTATAGTTAGTCCCTGCTTTAAGTGTAACCGAGGGACCTCACCTTCCAAGAAGTGAAAGTTATAGCTTTCTAGTAGGTACTAGGTACCTAGGTATGTAGTATATTAGATTTACTTCATGTAATTGGCGGGGTAGTCGCGCAGTGTTTGCAACAGCCGCTCTAATCCAACTAGTTAAACCCACCAAAAGAGCGATCATCTCTCAACATGTCTTTAACATCCACTCCATCTATATGTGCATAATATTTATCTACTATTTACTAACAACACCGACAGAGGTTTTTAGTCCAATGCCATCAAGCGTGTCATGTGCCGCCACAAGTTATATTTACATCGATAAACGCTACTTAAACGTCGAATTCTCTCACCGGAGAATGACATGATTCGTGCTAGGGGTGTAACAACCGGGAATTAGGAATGTCAGTGACACGTCTCCAGCATTAGCACCAAACGTTTGCATGTGGCATGGCTAGTGCATTGCCGAATGCCTTATCCAGGGCTCCGTCACCCCTCGCTCCTCGGCCCGTATTACGCCCATGTCGTAAACCCGGGAGCATAAGGACGACTATCCAAAGCCCACCACTCGGCCCGGTCCTGGCAATCTACTAATACAGATAATGGGCGCTTTGGTAATACTTATCTACACGCTTACCTAGACTTGGTAACTAAATTTGACGGGGATTGGCCCGTTCAATAGTCCTGTCTTAGTCGCACGGCAGACCAGGAACCTATCGGGTCTTCTGTAAATACACGCCTCTTTATGCGAACCTCTTTATTACGGATTGTTTTACTGGCACTCGGGTTGAGTTCCTGGTCGTGGCGTTGTGATATCTTGTGATATCAGAATTTCCTCAACACCATGCCGAATATGCTGCCCTCGTCCTCCTAGCTCCGTTACAGATCGCATATCTAGTAGGGATGAGGCGGCGTTACTTTAAGGTCGGGTACCTACCCTACAAATATACGCGGTTTCGGCTGTCCTGCAATTGCACCGTTGTGATGTGCAGCCGACAGGGATCTGCTGAAGAATCCAGTCCAGCCCTGCCGACAAATCTCGCCGGTTACAGTGTTACGCCAGCCCGCAAGATGTGTGGGTGTCTACGATAGCCAAGGAAATCGGGAGGGTTGCTTCGAATTCAGCCAATCACGCATCAACTATAGGTTAAGTTTATATTGGCGGTGAGGTGTTGCAGCATGATCGAGTTAGTGCTTGAGGACCTCCCTCTGGCCATTGGTTCCGAAACGCTTAGTAGTTCGTTAACTAGACATATCAACCGGGCTTCCATAATTTCTCCTGGGCAGCAAGACTAACTACCTACCTTTCTAACCATTAGATCTCGTGTGATTCTTATGTACTCCATATTCTACAAGATATCGTCTAGTATCCAGGGGTCCACGTCTTCGGGAAAAGTATGAAGGCCACCACCTGCCGGCCGTTTGCTTTTAATTCGCTTAGACTATCCAACTCTGGCATAATAGTGACTCAACATAGCCAGCATCTCCCTGCGGTGCGTACATCCGGTAATACTTCCTTGGGTGCATAGCTACCTCTCTTTGTGATTGGACACGGTCAGTCTAGTCGGGCGTAGTCTAGCGTTACTCGTATGCCAGGCCATTTTACGCTTACCAGACGGAATAAAGGACGATCGCCCGATGATCCTAGGAATGCAGGTATAAAGCACCCATAGAGGCCGAGCCCATTCCTCGGAAATAAAGTAGCCAGGACTATCTTACTCTAGTACATCCCATCATAGCCGACAATATGCTCGTAGAACAACCCAGAGACACCACACAAGGCCATCTAGAGAAGAACAGTCTACTATGGCGGTCCATGGAAGCCGAAGCCGTGAAACCAGTGCTCGACCACGACATTGTTCCTGCGTCTAGTACTCCGTCTCCCCCATCAACACCGAGGGATGTGGATGAGTCTTGTCGGCGTCTTGTCGTGAGAGGACAGGGGAACTACATATATCTAGCAGATGGACGTGAAATATTGGACGCCTGTGGAGGGGCAGCTGTTGCTGTGAGTAGACTGGCTACATTTTAACTTTAAAGGCTCTCAGCCTCGGACCCAGGAGCCAAAGTCTCTAGTACCAAGAAGCATTCTTGCTATCAAATTATCTCTTAATGGGGAGTTTACTAACCTCTACTGAATAGTGTCTCGGACATGGCGTCAAGGAGGTCGCTGATGCAATTATCACTCAGACTGCCTCTGTCTCCTATGTTCCTTGGGGTTTCATGGATAGCCAAAGCCGACGAGATCTGGACAGATGGCTATCGCAAAATTCTAACGGGCACTTCACGAAGACATGGGTTACATCGTCTGGTATATTGTATCCTCGTCGCTCTATTGTGTTGACCCCTGCTAAAACCTCGCTTGTCTTCCAGGCTCCGAAGCGATGGAAGGCGCAATAAAGCTTGCTCGCGAGTACTTTACGTGGATTGGGCAGCCGCAGCGCGTGAACTATATCGCTCGGGATGAGTCGTACCATGGGATCACTCTGGGCGTGCTATCTGTGGGAGGTCACGTAACTAGAAGGACCCCGTTTGAACCACTCCTGGTGCCCAATGTCTATCATATACCGGCGTGTAACCCCTACCGCCAAAAGCTTCCCGGGGAGTCCGACGACGAATTTGTTTCCCGGAAGGCAGAAGAACTCGAACAGGCCTTCCTCCGGGCTGGCCCAGACACTGTAGTAGCATTTGTCGCTGAGCCAGTCGTCGGGGCAGCAGCTGGCTGTTTGCCATCCGTAAGTGGCTATTTTAAGGCTATGAAGGCTGTGTGTGATAAATACGGGGCTCTACTTATACTCGATGAGGTTATGTGTGGCATGGGAAGAACAGGGACCCTTCATGCCTGGGAGCAAGAGGGCGTCACTCCCGATATACAGGCGGTTGGGAAGGGCCTTGGAGGTGGCTACCAACCCGCCTCAGCCATATTAGCCAGCAAGAAGATCACACAGGTGATGGAAGCCAAGGGTGTCGCTTTTACACATGGGCACACGTATATGGATCACCCCGTCGTCTGCGCAGCTGCCTTGCGGGTACAGCAGATTATACAACGCGATAATCTCATTTCCAACGTCCAGGTCCAGGGTCAGTACCTAGAGAAACAACTCTACAGCAAACTGCAGAACTATCCCAATGTTGGTGACATCAGGGGCCGCGGCCTATTCTGGGGCGTTGAGCTCGTCCGAGATAAAGACACTAAAGAGCCGTTTGACCCTAAACTTCAGATCGCGCGCCGCGTCCATGAGACGGCACTGGAAGCTCCGCATAATTTGTCATTGTATTTTGGCCAAGGGTGTGCCGGCCAGGGCAAGGGCGACCATATCATGATCATGCCTGCGTATAACGTCACTCAGGACGTTGTAGAGATGATTGTCGATAAGTTCGCGGCTGTTCTCACCGATTTCTTTGACCGGCTGGAGAAAGAGCATAGAGCCGAGCAAAACTAGGTGTACTTTGGGTTTTATATTCATCATATCTGACATTGTCACGACTATCTTCGTCTAACACAATTACAATGCCTGTTATCTGTTATTTTAGCAACTAGTACGGGCTAGTTCTTATTTATAGGAGTAGTCGTCCCGACAAGATCTCTAGGGACCTACGGTTACAATATCAAATAGTTCGCAGTTCAGATTATATCACGTAGTCATTATGAGCACTCTTCACACAACCGACTTCGACCCCGAAATATGTCGAAATCCAAGCTCGGAAATAGGGAGTTTCTTACAGTCTCCCTTGCGCACCTACCGTGTTTGCCAGCACTACATTACGACAACGAAACCTGCCGGGATGAATAGTATATATCGCCATAGATAAATGACCTCTGAGTATTAGATTCTACCTAGATGGCCTACGAGCGTATATACCGGTATAGCAGTAAACGCCCGGTATTCACAATCCTCTTTCCCACTTCGTAGGGTAGGTATCTACCTAAGACACGTCCAAAGTCCCAGGCTGGAGTAATAAAACCCGAGGTCTTCGGACTGGGTCTCATGCTTATTATCTTCCTCGTAGCTCTTTGTCGCAGGCAGGCAGAACGCAGCAAGCACCAAAATCCGTCTCGTGATGTCCCTACATGCCGCTTACGCGTTACATCGCATGTCTAGCACGAGTGGGTCTGTAGCTGTGCCTCAGCGCAGAGCGGTGGCCGTGGCCGTCAAGCGGATTGACCGGTTTCGGGCTCGTCGGGATGTGGCCTAGTGGGTGGGTGGGTGGTAGTAGCGGATCGTAAAGGATGCCGACGATCGGGCCGTATTGGTCAACATGCTTATGACCTTTCTCGGCCCGTTGGCGTGGACAGTGGGAGGGAAGCAGTGTGCGGTGAGCGAGTTTACTATGTGAGAGGTCCTCTGGACAAGGATGGTCCGTGTGTGTGTGTATGTGTGTGTGAAGGAAGCAATCGCGTAGATGATGAGTGACCTCGGATGGGCGCATTCCGACAGAAGAGCCCAATGGGAGTGTCAACGGCTAAGGAGCCATATTTGCTTCTAGATGCTTTGGATTATGAGCAAGGCTCTGGTAGCGACGTACAAGCGTTACAGCAGGCTCCCATTAAACTGCGGTTAAACTGGATCTTTACAACTGTGCTCGCATCTTCGAAGAGGGTGACACGACAACGCAACTCAGGCTTTCGAAACCGGTGGCTACCTGCCTGGGCGGGAGTGATCCCCGAACTCCGCTTGTGTGGATAAGAGGAGGCGAGAGTACACCCGGCGGATATTGGCGTAGGGAAATGTAAAGAAATGCTGAGACGAAATTTCGGCTGCATTGTAAAACGAGGCCGTTCTCTTTTCCACAACTAATAGTGGGAGACCGAGTTTTCACTCATCGTCATCGTCATCGCTGTCACTAGACCAGCCCTCCTTGTAGCTGTCGGCGATCTCTGCAAGCTCGTTCCCTATCGTCTCACGATCTTCTAGACCGATAGAACGGATAACAGTACTGCGTAGAGCTTTCACTTTATCTGTAACGGTTGAATCAGTAGACAAAGCCGTCTGAATAGATACGCGATCTTTCACCGGATGGCCATAGCTATCCCGAAAAATCTTAGGATAGCTATCAATGATGGGGAAAGCAACTAACGACCGATAGCTATGAAACAGGTAGTTAGCCTCAGAAGAAGAAAAGGGGCTCAATACCGATTCCAGGGGGCTTGTTATCGACTGGCTAGACTTACTTATGGACTTTCGGACGGTGTCGCATGCCATACATATCCCTCATCTCCAGTTCGTCGTCGCAATTAGCCGGCTCTATGCTCTCTGGTCCTCTATCCGCCAGAACTTGGCTAAAAATACGCCGCCGCCGCTGTCGCCTCCTATAATCTTGGTTAAGATTGAGGTCCTGGGGAGAGGATAAGTCTATGTCCAGAGTTGTGGTCCCTTTCTGCGAACCGGAGTCGGAGTCAACGTCGTGATCTATGTCGGTGCCATATGAGCTTCGCACACGCCCATCCCGTCCGTTCACGGCATCCACATTTCCGTTTACGCCGTTCGTACCATTCCCGTTCTGTTGAGACTTTTGCGGCTCAAATATGCTCATCTCTAGGTTCGCGATAGTTTGCTTTCCGAACACATTAAGAAGGTCAGCCACGTTTCCAAGATTAGTTGAATAGACGCGATCAGAGGTTTTCAGGCGTGTGCATAGAGTTATGCTCTCCAAAGCCGCGGCGAATAAAGCAGTTATATGCCAGGTTGATGTAGGGTCCAGCTGCACGGACGGGGGCAGAGGGGTCTCTGGCAGTGCGAGTGGGATGATCAGAGATGCCTGCGAATTAAATTCTGCAAGAGCTCGCGCTTTGTTGGCGAGTTTTAATAGTCTCTTTTCCTAGTTGGATATAAGCGAAGAACGCCAGCATAAAGTGTTGAAGTAGAGGCATACTCTTGATAGGCCTCTATTAGGCTCTTGAACGCCTAAAACCCAAATAGGGGTTTTGCCATATTCATCCCGGAGTCGCTCCATATACTTGGCCGCAAACCCAGCCCAGGCGTCATCGATACCTGTCATGACCTGGAGGCCTTGCATCTGGTCAGCCTCCTCGACGAAGGAGCGCAGATCCCGGTCTAAGAGATCGTGCTCCTTATCCAGCGTAGCAAAAAGCTCTTCCCCCATATGCCACTTCTCAAAGGGCATGACCGTCGAGTTGAGTTCGTATTCACTCAACTGGATAATAGACTTAGGGTGGAAGAAGACACGGTTGAAGTCAGACCAATACCTGACTGTACTGGTAGTGAGTTCTGGTGGCACTTGACCAGCGTCGAGGCTCTGTTGATACGAACTCGCCTCTATAGGCTGTTGTCTTTGCACTATCGTCTGGCCAGACCATAGACTACTCGAGGCGGCATCATTGTCGATATCATATAGCGCATTAATCTTTCGCAAGGTTCCAAAACCTCCTTTTAGGTCGTAGATGACTGTTCTAGGCATATAGGTCTCAGAGCCATCAGACCCGATACCCGGTCTGAAGTGGACGTCATGATCAATAGGTGACTCCTCGTCGGCGCCATATGTGAAATAGGATTCCTGAGCATTCCAGAAATGGGTTGCTAGATAGTTGCTCTGCTGGCCGAGCTGCAAGGTAATGATCTCACGCATCGTATAGAATAGAAAGATGCGATTTACCTAGGTACCCAGATAATTAGAGGAGAGTTTAAGACTAGGTTAGAAGAATGTTTAAAAAGAAGTGATGGCAACTCATACCTTCCAAGTTATCTAAGATAGTATACAATGAGATGTTTTATGCAATATTCATAAGTTCATAAGACATTGATTGATAAGATAAATCTTTAAGGCCGTTAATTGTCACCGATAAAGTTTCATATTCTTATCGCAATTGACATATCTGCATAATTTATAGTTTTAACGTTTAACCTAACCTAGGTATTTACATAATTCAATAGGATTCCCTCAAAAATTACGCAACTTTATCATTCATTCTCCAAATAATTTGTATATTACCCCTTACATTAGCTACTATCAACAATGTCCCTAGCTCAGGAGTGGGAATCCTTCAAGACACCTCCCGTCAAGGAGGTAGCACCAGTTCCGCAAGTCAACTCTCCAGCTCCCGTACATCCCAACCTCACCCTCCCGACAGACAAGCCCACCATTATCGTCTTCCTACGCCATTGTGGTTGTCCATGTAAGTAGAAGTCATCATCATATGCATACATACATACCTCTAACCGTCCAAACCTCCTCATAGTCGCAGAAAAGGCCTTCAAGAATCTAACCTCGACATCGACGCAATATAAGGACGTACACTTCATCGCAGTTTCACATTCCTCGCCCGAGACCACGGAGCGCTGGGTCATAGAGGTCGGCGGCAACTGGGAGGTACAGGTGGTCGTCGACTACGAGCGAGAGCTATACGCGCACTGGGGTCTGGGCATCGGGACAACGTGGCAGATCATGGGCCCCATGTCCCTGTACAAGACATTCCGCCTGGGCAAGGACGAGAACATCTGGAACCGCGCCACCGAGAGCGGCAACAGGTGGCAGACCAGCGGCGCTTTCGCCCTCGACCAGGACGGCATCGTGAAGTATAGTAGGGTCGCTGCGTCCTCTAGCGAACTTCCGGACCTAGAGGCCGCCTTGACGAGTCTTGGTGTAAAAGTCAAGCCGAAACCGCCGCCGGAGCCGAGGACAGACGGGTTCTTGTGAGCGGGGACCCGGGCATGATACTCGTGAGGAAGATGGTGTCCTACGCCTGGCAGTCTAGGGCTGGGGTGTATTGGATGCTTGCTGTGGACAATACGACGAGTTGTTGCTAATAAGAGATATATTGCACTTGGCGTGTAGCAGAATGGTTTATGTGGCTCTTGATAGACTCTAAGTTCTAGGGCTGGATTTAATGATCACGAATAATGCGATAAGAATGACTCTATTTGGTACTCGCCCATTACCAGGTCCACTTGTTAAAGATTCCAGTTTGGGTTTCTGGATTAGTCTTATAATGACGAATGTAGCATGTGTTACAGTTAAGTCAACTACTGGTTCATAGGCTGGCATTGTTAGTAGCAGACTACAGCCACAGTTATGATCAGCTTAGACACATCAGTGCAAGACAGTTCGCGAGTAAAAATATCGGCAATTTACAAGTGAGATAGCATATATTCATGAGTGTCAGCAGTCGAGGTTCGATACATCTTTAGATGTCAACGTGTCACTTGAAGATTAAACTCATTCTACTTAACGTTCCTCCCGAACGGGCAATACCGGCTGTGCTTTGACTCTATCCGCTGTTCAAGCTTAAGATTTGGTTCGTGCCTATTTTGCCACCCCGATCGTCATTCAACAGACAATGCCTACCTATGTAGGTAATCAATAGTTTATTCCCCGTAGGCGGGCTCATAGTCGTTGTCGCGTTAGTATTGGGTTTATCTTCCGGTTTACCATGGTAGGAAAGCTAGAATAAGAAGAGCTAATGGAGGCAATTATAGTAAAATCTAATCCTTCAAAAACGAAGCTGGCATCTGTGATTCGTCATACGCCAAAGAAGTACCGAGATGTCAATATTCACGGTAGTTCTTCCATATATAAATCATTGTTATTGAATATTACGAGAAGTCACCCAGCAAGCGTATCGAATGTCTAAACTTTAAGACACTACCATCTCTACGATTCTTCGATGCCTGTATAAATGTATATAAAACTTTAAGGCCAAGTCACACCATAATTTATGCTTCTGTTAATAAACTTACCAGGGTAGATTTAGAGAAAATAACCTAATAGACTACACACCTTATTGACGTAAGTAATGTCGTTAATAGCCTTGGAGGTATAATCTGAGCTACTCTCTTGCCATGAGGGACTTGTGATATCAAGTGGATTTAGGTTTGATTCACATTGGCGGTCTTGGTATCCCGTTTGATGGCTTACCTAAAGGCTCGACAGTCGATAACTAGAGCCTTCGCCAAATATAGCCACTAGATACATCACTAGCTAGATTTCTTTGCCTTCGTGACTCTAATATTATCCTTGCAGGACTCAACGGACTTATAACTAACAGTTTATGTAGAGAAGACCTACCACAAGCAGTTAAAGCCCGCCCGACTGGATCCTCGGATCTGATCGGAATATGCCATGTGGTTTTTTTTTGGGGGGGGGGGGGGGGGGTTGGCGCCAGTCAATTAGCGATCGTGAAATACTACCGACGGACCCGGGTTGTATAAAGAACGAAAAAAAAAACACCCGCTCAAAATAATATCCATAATATCCATAGGGCGGGACTGTGCTCGATATAGTAGCTAGTTAACTGTCAATATTCCTCCAGCTGCGTTTTATGGAATAGTCTTTCAGCCGTCAAGGCTGAGGATCTATTCCTTCGCTCTTATTAGGCGGGTCTTCCACGTGCCTCGCCGGCGGAAGAGGTTCGCCTTCCAAATCGGTCAATAGCCTCAACTTTCTATTGGGTCCTTCTACCCGGCACAAATCTCATATCAATCTTCATGGTGGCGGAGCTGGGTATCACGGCACAGAAATTTAGGTTTGTGGCGTTCATCATCTCCAATGGCACGTACTCCAGATATTCCCCGTCCAGCCTAGACCCCGATCCGATCCCGAAATAGCATCCTTGGTCTGGACATCCGCATATACGGGACCAGTGATACCCAACTCTCCGGGTTGAGCTTACTATTGGAAGGATTCGACCTTTGCTTTGCACGTGCATAGAGCATCAAGTAATGATGCGGCGAGGGGCTTGTGGTGTTCGCAACTTTCGGGCCGGACAGAGACATTCGTGATCTGCGAAGATATCGCCACTAGTTGGCATATCGTTGAACCCCGGTCCCCGTCAAGAACGCTTCTGGACGTTTTGACATTTATGCCGCAATAGACTGCCAAGCAGAATATTCAGGGTTCGCGCAAGGCGAGAGCCAAGCAACCCCCCCTTCGTGATGAGTTTCAAAAGACGATCTCTCCCTGTCGGCGGGCCCGGCAGAGTCCCGGCTAGCTTATTTGACAACTCAACCACGGATCAGTCTGGACTCGAGAGGTCTTCGAGATCCTTAGATGGCATATTTCGTGAACGTGTAGTAACACCCGCCTTTGGGTGCCTGGAACTGCCAGTAAGCATAGAGAACTATAGCTTCCAAGTTCCACATGTGACCTTGGATTAAAGCAGTGGCGCTTATGGGATCTGGAGAGGAGAGTAGTAGTGCGACGGATAGCTGGACGCGTGTGGGTGGTTGCGATCCTACAAGTCATAGCTCGGGCATATGACGACGTTGAAGATGCGAATTGTGTGTCGGTCAGATGGGATTGTACATAGTATGGTGGACACTATAATTACCTAGCGCCCATGCTCCGATATGGTCGGCGTCAGTTACTGTAGTGTAGTGTAGAGTAGACTTTTAAGAAGGCTGAAACAAGAATCGCTTGGCTGCCAGCGTTTCAGAAATAGACGTTGGCAGGGGAGCTTAAACCAAATGCACCAACGCCCCATGAGGAATGGCACCTTGGTAGCTCAACAGCGTCGTATCGTAGGCAGGGGCTCGTAATTCAGAACTCTCTGATTGCAGAGAAAATACATGGCTGGTGACGATTAGGGAAGGTGTAAAATGTCCGAAGAAATGAAACAAGTCGATCTCTGGGGAGCCAAGAGGCTAACCAGTCTTGCTAGTAGAGGTCATCACGACTTCGAAGGAAAGTAAAGCCGAGTTATGAAACAGACAGACAAACAAACCGTCGTGATAGCAGTTTTCGTCGGTATGCTAAGGTCTTCAACCAACGTAAACCAATGCAAACCTCGTGAGATTTTGAGGCATACCAAACTATAGAAATCCATAGTTCATATTCGCTGGTAGATGACGACCTAATGCTTAAGGGTCCATAGTACCTAGTGTAAGTGCACGCGCGCTGCTAACATCCGTGACCGTGCTTCACCAAATTAATTTCAATCCCGCAATACTTGTGCCACTATGCGTCTTGCCGCCAACGTGACATCTAGGACTCCGAACAACTCGCCGGATAGGCTGGAGCTAACGACAGTGGTCTGTACGCACGCGCCCAAAGCGCTCAATACTCCGGCGATGGGTACGGATTATAGGCGGGATGATATCGTAGTAGTGGGAATTTGGCGGGTCATCATTTCTAAATCGATCGACCTAGGCCGCGATGGAGAGCCGGCGCGATTATGGGTGCGAAATCTCATCGCATTCCGTAATTCTATGCCCATTCTGGAAGAACTTGTGACGAGCTATGCCTGTTTCACGTACTTGGCTAAAGAGAGCAGAGCAGAGCAGAGGGGCCTACCGTTAGACAGTCCACAACCAAGGCCGATAGCGTCTGTTTCAGAGAGTCGTGGGCGGGGTCCAAGAGGGCTGACCGCATAGCGAGAATGCAAGGTACCCGGGGGGGTGCTCGAGGCTGGGGTGGTCTTGAAGATTGATAGCCGTATGTAGGTGGCTTTGGCTTTTGTGCGGAATACGAAAGGATTCGCTCGGTGCCTTGTCTACCGCAATGCTCATGCACTATTCAGGCACACCAATGAGATCACTCATCTCGCCTTACGTCCCGCGATTCGGTAGAAGATTGAGCATAAACATGATGGTTGAGTACAACCACGACGGGAACACCTCGAGATGTTTCAACAACGTTCGTGATGTCGAGTCCATCATGTTTCAGAATGGCAGCTGCAGCTTGCAGTAGATCTACATAGTAGAGAGAATGTACTGGTCACATCTTGGTATCGAGATCGTTAATTCTTAGGCTAACTCTAACCAAGCAGGGCGTCCCTGGATCCGAAGCCACAGCTGGATCGGCTTCTCGTATTGGATTGTTTAAATTAATGGCTATTGATAGGTCGCTTGTACTCGCATGTGGGGGTCAGGAATAAGAAAAAGGTGGCTTACGAAGCCTGGTCGAGTTCAAGTTTGTGGTAACTACCTACCTTAGGTTAGGTAGGTAGGTAGGTAGGTAGGTAGTGTAGCTCGAAATTACTTACTTCCATGCGCATAGTATTGCCAGTTTCCCTGCCTTAGGTAAGAACAACCGCCCTAGGTTAGGTAGGCGCGGTGCTTACCGCTCTCGATAAATCAATAAAGTCGTACATAGTATTAGCTTCATAATAGCCTGCAGTAAGGTCTTTTTTGGACTATCTGACTGGCGTCAGTCTCTCACCACAACCCAATCAATTATAGTATACGGTACCCATCCTCTGACGTGCTTACTTGCTCTCTCCCTCTGCCCTTTCCCCTCTCCCCTCTCAGAGGCGGACACTAAGAATAAAGAATGCCCTAACCTAACCTAATGCTGTCCATTTGCTAGACCCACCGCTTACCGAAATGCCACCATCCACCTTCTATCTCTAGCCAGCGGATATAATGCCAAGAACTCGGACGGCACAAGATCTATGGTTCAGAGATGATAAAGATTTCTATTTATGTCGTGGCCGTGGCCGTGGCTGCGGCCAACGGCAGCAAACAGCATGTAAATAATCTGAAGGAGCCAATCAACCACCTGAGAAGCTCTCTCCTCACGCTCCCCCAACACCTCAAGCGATACGCAACTTCAAGTCAGCTTCTCAGCCACATCATTGGTTCACGGCGTAGTATCCGGCCAGTACAGAGACCACATGCCAATGCAGGAACAAGCTTGACCAAGTTTGAAACAAGGCATTTGGTGAATCCATCTAACTACAGTAGATATAATATACGAACTACGTATGTTAGATCACGGTATGAATTCAACCTAACATCCCCGCCCAGTATGTACTTCGTCATGCTCTGCCCTGGCTATAGCCCTGGCCATAGGTGCTAACAGCCGCCGTGGTCGGATCAATGACACACTTAAACAACGAAACGTATGCTTTTGTACTTACGATATGTATAGGTTGGGGTGATCTGGGATAAGCTTTGCCGTCCGTACAACTGGGTTAGCTTATTTCTTGGCAGTGCTATATAAAGCTATTTTCACTAGTAGGTGGCGTTTTAGGGAGGTGGATGTCTCTGGGGAAGACATCTCTGGTAAAAGGATCATCTTCGCATGCGAGATGCCTAATGCAGTAGTAAGCTTTTGTTCGCTCCTATGATTGCCGACGGGCACGCCACGCCCATTTGGGATTCGCAGTTCGTTGTGCGCGCTCCTAGAATCCCACCGTTGCTTTGCAGCTTATAATGAAATTGCAGAGGAGTTGTGCAGTTTGCGGCGAAGTTACCTGTGAGCTTTCCTCGTACTCATCCATGAGGTATGTATAAGCGCCCTAAAATACCCTGTTTGGCTTGTTTAAACTCACGAACATGTTCCTTTGGGTGGCTAAAGTCCTGACGTACGACATTAACTTGCGTCCTAGGAAGACTAAAAAATTATGATGGTGAATCGGCATAAGATAATGGGAAGCTTTTAGCATCGCAAGGGTAGCGGGTCGATCAAACGGCTAGGAGATGCGGCATAAGATGTCGTCATGTAGCTAAATAGTAAGTTTAGGAAGGGTTGAATTTTCACAAGTATGGGCGTTTTATGTTTTGGATTATGCCGACCACGGCTATCAAACCAAGCCTACCTATCCATTAGTTCTAAGTCGCCTCACATGATCCGTACATACGTGTATCTGATCTGATAACTTGATTAGTAGGTAGGTTATGTATGTGTTACCCCCTGCTCTTTCGTTAGCACTAAGGGATCCAAGCGGGAAAAGGGATTACGTTTTGAAGTCTAACTAACTACACGGTATCCCTTAGAGAGTTCGAATTCGGCGCTCATGGTGCTATATACGAAGAGGAAATGACTTAGACTACGAGGATAGTCCTATCTGAACATACTATCAAGAGTCTTAGAAAAACATCCTAGTGATGATAACCATATCGCTGGATTTTTGCCGTCCTTGATTCAAGGTTCAGTATGGTAGCGTAAAGCCAGGGGGGCCCCTCCACGGACCATGGAAGCCGGCGGGGATGACCTGTCCGGAAATCTTGAGAATGTACATACCTAACCTAGGTAAGTACATAGGCTGATGGGTCCTTTTACCGATGGAATGGGCTTATAGGCCTGGCTACCTGTCTTTCATGGACGATTATGTCTTCTGGTATTATTGCAAAGAGACTATATCTTGATAGGCTTGCAATACGATAGAGGAGCTTGGACACGACTGTAAGAACCTTCTGGTTAATAGGCCTATGATCTTCTGTAGGCGATGATGTGCATGAAAGACTGTGGGGGATTAGTTTACTGTGGTCGTCTTGGAAGCTTCGCACTTCCCATCCTAGCCTCCCAACTAGTCGTTCAATGATAGACTAGAGGTTGGTTGGTAGTCGTCGAATAGAGTAGGGTACTATATAGAGGAAGTAGATGCTGATTGGGCCGGATCGATGCAACTGCACATGAGCAAAGGTGGGATAATGGATGAATAAGAAATAAGAAAAGATTAGCGCCGATATCTGGTATCAAGTATTTTCTGAAGCAATGCGCCAGGCGTGTTTCAGACTTACAGGGAAATCACAGGGGAATAGAGAGAAGTTCGCAGGGATTGAGAGATCCGCGTGCCAATGGCAGGTACCATTTTGTATGTAGTATGGTACCATCCAGCGTCTTTCCTCCTTGGCATCTACATATTGGCAGGGGAAGCTTGAATAGGTACCTAGGTACATACATAGATGATAGATTGTGCAGGTGCGTGCCTAATACCCCATACCAGCGTACCTGCAGTAAACATGCCCTTAATTCTCAATACCCAGTTTAGATACACCTCTGATAGAAAATATGACCTCAGTACCTAGGCGAGGTAGCTTCCCTAATGCAATTATATGTGCTTATTGGTTAATAGAGCAAACCAAGCTGGCGAGTGGAAAGTAATAAAACAAATTCATGCTAAGTGCATTTACATTTACTTGGCCTAAAACAGCAATTAAAATGGCCAATTCGCTAAGCCATTAAGACATCGTCTAACTATTATTAGTTTCCTGAGTCGGAGTTTGTCAACGATTCCTAATTACCTAGGTTAGGTACCTAGGTACATACCTATTTGAGAATTTTACCATCGGGAGCTAAGAGAGCCCTGGTACTTTGGTACTTCCTAGAATATCTAGGTAATTGAACATTACGTGCGCAGCTGATATCCTAATAAGCGGTCATAAATCCTTTTCACCTTTTCCCACCCCTCTTCCCCTGTCGTCTAACCTTGTTCCTGTCATCCGCGATGTACTAGCATACGGAGATTACATGCTGACCCATAGCCCCCCAATTGGATTCCAACTCTGAGCTGTCTAAGACTTTAGGCCGTGGACGAATAGCTAGGGCAGCACAGCAAAGCATCAATCATGACAAACTAGTAACAAGTTCAAAGACAACAATAGTTAAGTAGGATCGGGGCTGTCTTATAACATTCTTTGTCGTCTTGTGGCATACCTGCTTCTTACGGGATGTAAATGGCATCTCACCAGACTATTCTACGCGAAGGAGCTTGCACCCGCGTAGCAGAAGGGAACGTTAATATATTAAACCGCGTAGGAAGTCGTAATTGTGCCGCACTCTGCTTATAAGTCGATAAATTATGGTAGGGTGTCATGTCACTCTGCCATTACTGGAGTAGACTTGTGATACTCGCCGCCTTAACTTTGTTGAACCACTATTCACTTAGACCATATAAGTTAATGGCACAAATGAAAAGGCCTGTTCTTAGAGATGAGCGCGCGATATGTATGATGCTTGGGTTGGTATTACTTTGCTGTCTACTTATTTATTTTTATTGTATTGTTGAACACTGTTCAAAAATACCTATAGAATATTATGGATGAGCTCATCCATTTGGGTACACTAGTGAAGATAGTTGATGACGACGATGATGACATGTATTTGAATGGTCATCAACTTGTCAAAACAAACCCCTATACAAATATGGGATAGTTGACTAGAAGAAAGAAAGATGCTAGATAGCCACACTAATTCAGGTCAATGCAAACCCGGTAGACTAGCAAATACATATGTACATACACTATTATGCATAGTTACATGATCCATTACTAGAACAGTTCAGGAACCCTGAGCATGGATAGTGGGTAAAAGAAGGACCGTGAGCTGAGTCCACGTAAGATATCCTTGTAACTTGATTTCAAGGTAGTACTCACCCGTCTATCTACACCTAAGAACCCCTGCTCTCTGTGGATAACAGAAGATATTCCCCGAATGAAGACTTTGAGCGAGGCGAGAGAGGTCGCACGGGATCGACATGCCCTCATTCTGTAATAGATGTCGTCGATGGGGCAAACAAGACGCTTTGTCCACCGGAAGATGCATACGATACAACGTCAGTATCGATACACGAATACAAAGAGAAGGTTCCTTAAGCATGCCGATAGATTCTGTTAAGACTGACAGAATAATATGCCGAAAAAGGGGGAGATCCTTTACGAGAAAATAAATACGTAGTAGGGCTGGGTCGAGCTACTGCACTTAAGATTGCTTCCTCTCCACGCCGTGGCCGTAAAGGGGCAAAGGCTTAGGACCCGACGTATTACGAATAACAACTATCGAATTTGCATTGTGTCGTCCATAGTAGTTACTGATTACATAGTATATTAGCCCGCGGCGTTGGAATTAACGAAGACGGACCCGAAAGTAAGTATGTAAGTAGGTAAGTAAGCAAGCAAGTATTACATACATACGGCGCACACGGTGAACTACCCAAGGCACCTACATAGGTCTTGAGACCTCCTTAAATATATCTACTAACTAGTTATCTAACTATGTAGGTACTATCTATGTAGGTACATATGTAGTAGCTGGCCTGACAGTTGTGGTTCACCCGCGATTTAGATCCTAATCAGCTGTGCAACCTCTTTTCTGTGTTACCAGGGTCTTCATATTAGAATCTATTAGAATCGGGGGCCTCCTTCGGGACGGACCCTTTTTTCTTTTCTTTTCTTCCCTCCTCTTCTTCTTCAACAATCAACTACCTACCTAACTAACTCATGATAGAGATGAAGTATCGTGCCTTGTCCGACGTTCTCTGTAAAGTAGGTAGATACGGGTTGTGGCTCCTACAGGCTTCTCCATGCAGCCACGTTTCTGTGGTGAGGGTGTGCGGAATAATGAAATATGGGATATGGTGAAGTGTGTAAAGTAGTGTATGCATATATGTAGGTAGGTAGGTACATACCTAGGTACATAATGCAGAGGAACTCGCGAGTGGAAAGTACAATAGGTACTATGTAACTATGTACAAGTTTACAACCGGCGTTAAAATAAGTTGAAAGTGGGCGCGGAATGTCGTGCCCAATCTCGCTCGCGGATTCCTTGCAGGAAGAGACAGGAAGAGATATTCCCATATCCGGGCAAGCGTATACTTCCTAGGCGAGTACCTTTCCCATCCCGGCTAGCCTAACCTGGTTGGTCCATTTGCATTATACCATTCTGAGCACACTTATCCATATTTCTCTTCTCCGCCTACTCCACTCTAAATCTCTTCTTTCCTACCCGACTGCACCGGCCAGACCTGGTAGACCTGGCAAGGGCCTGAGTCGACCCCAGCCAGCCGAATTCATTAAACCCCCCGAACTCCTCGCCTGTTTTCCTCTTGACCCTACTTACTTGAGTCCTCTTCGCAAGATCAGTTGTTCTATTCAGAACCCCTCCCTCTCTTTTTTTTCTTCTTCTCCCTTTCTCGCCTCACAGTCTTTCGTGTTGCAGGCCATTAACACGCAAACTCGTATTCCTCCTTGGAGAGCCCGCATCCGAAGACGACTTCATTTTCTCTTACTCTGCAACCGCGAGACGTTTCTCTTATTGATTACGAGCGTTTATCCCGACTGTCCGGCACAACCGCAGCCCCGTCCCTAAACTTAGTTCGTCGCACCCGTTAGAGCTACCATTCAACGTCCGGTTTACCTTGTTTGATCCTCGGCAGCATCCTATTGATTGTTTTCTCTATTTCGTCCCTTGATATTAGAGCATTCGCCTCTCCTTATCTTGATTTCGATAAGCAAGATTTAATCTAATTCGGATTGGTTGCACTTTCCTAATTGGGTCTTGGTGAACTTATCGACAGCAATATCAGGGACGCAATTGCAGGACGCGAGCGGAGATATAGTCGTCGTGGACTCAAACCATATTGCACAATTATCATCTAGGGCACGCTCTGTGCATACTAGAGGCGAGGGGATTGTATTCTAGGCACTTGCCAACCTTCTTTTTGCTAGCTCAACGATCGCCTTCAAGGTTGAGCTTACGTACGACTGTTCACGCCTAGCCATTTACTAGAGGTAAAAAAGGCTATTCGAACCAGAAATAAGAATATTGCTCGGGCTGGACTCGGCTTTAAACATCATACGATATACTTCGGTAGAGCTATCCGAAGGAAGATTAGCTTAGAGGGAGAGGCAGCGCCTTATTATCAATATCCAAACGACTTGAGCAGAAACGACACCACGAACGATTTTCTATTGTTTATAAAAGTACTAATAGTCTCCTTTCCCCGGGTTCTTGGTTGTTACTGTTTTGAACAGCCAGGAAACTGTCCAGTACATCATGTATTCCCAACAAGCGGCGATGGCGGCCGCGGCGCCTCAGAAGCCAGAGACTTTCATGCTTAGCACAGAAGCGCAACAAGCATTGCCACATGACGCACAGGTCGCCTTGCAACAAGTTGACAATTGTGAGTCGAATTCTTACATATATAAACTATGCTTTCCCCTACTCACTTGCTTACAACCGAGCGCAGTAAAATATTTCCTTATCTCGGCGCCCGTTGACTGGCAGCCTGACCAGTACATTCGACGTTTTCTATTACCGACAGGTGAATATGTCTCCTGTGTATTGTGGAATAACCTATTCCACATCTCAGGTACAGATATTGTGCGATGCCTTTCTTTTCGATTTCAGGCCTTCGGCCGTCCCGTGAAGAATTCCAAGAAGTTCGAAGAAGGCATATTTTCTGATCTGCGAAACCTCAAATCAGGAACAGATGCCTCCTTGGAAGAGCCAAAGAGCCCCTTCCTAGACTTTCTATACAAAAATAATTGCATCCGAACACAGAAGAAGCAAAAGGTCTTTTACTGGTACAGTGTGCCCCACGATCGTCTTTTCCTTGATGCGCTGGAAAGGGATTTGAAGAGGGAGAAGATGGGTCAGGAGGCTACAACTATGGCTGTCAGTGAACCAGCCTTGTCATTCCAGTATGACTCTTCACAATCGCTCTACGAACAATTGACGAAGGCCCAGCAAGCCAATTCTTCATCGTTCAATGCCCAACAAGTTTCTTTTTCTCAATCTCAAGCTCCATCCCCGGTGATGAGGGCCATGGATCCCATGCCTCCCCCGCAAATGATGCCTCAGTCGATGGCCCCTTTAGCGGATGGGATGGACACCATGGTACAATATAACACGATGGCAACGATGGCCCCAGCTATGCCTCAGCATATGCAACAAGTAATCAAGAGAGAACCTGACTTCAGCCGTATGCAATACAACCAGAATGGCGTGCCGATGGCTCATAGCCACACGCGCCATGCCTCGATGCCAGCTTATGGCCTTGAATACTCGCCTGCACCCTCGTTTGTTTCGTCACACTACGAGGATTATAGTAACCGAGGGATTTCATTCGAACCAATTACGCCCCCTCAGCAAGCTTTAGCAATGGGGGCTGAGCCGGCATATATTGCAAACGAGGAGACTGGGTTGTACACGGCAATTCCCGATCATCTGGGTAATTTGAACGGGATGATGCAGCTACCGCCCTCAAACTTGGCAGGGCCACAGTTTTCGCGTGCTTACGGCGCTAACAATGTGTACTCAGTGATCGAAGGATCGCCGACTTACAAGCAGAGAAGACGGCGTTCATCCATCCCTCCTTCAGTATCGGCGATTGCAGTTGCGACTGCCCAAGCGCAGGTAGCTGCCCACCGGCCTTCGGATCTGAGGAGGTCAGTTTCGGCGTCGGTTGGCCCTGTGATGGAGGGTGACGAGTCTCTGAGCACCTCTCCTCCCGGTCTAGCATACAGCAACTCATCAATGCCTCTCACAAACCAGCAACATATGGAAATGTCAAGACATGGAACCCCACTATCGACTGTGGAAGGTAGCCCTGCTCTAAATCCGATGTCTCTTCAGAGGCAAGACTTCTCTCAGTTTACTAGTGAGGATCTGGGTGGTGATGGTGCAATTCCTGAGCAGCGGGTGATGCAGACTGGAGTGAACGTGGTTCGCAGGGCTCGCTCAGCTACTGTTATGGAACTGGGACCTTATCCTCAGAAGTCTCATTCGTGCCCAATTCCCACGTGCGGTCGTCTCTTCAAGCGCCTCGAGCACCTGAAGCGGTAAGATCAGATATTTCTTTATGTTGCTTGCGTGGTGCACCGTTGTGTATCTGACCAAATATCTAGACATGTGAGAACACATACCCAAGAAAGACCCTACATCTGCCCCTATTGTAGCAAGGCGTTCTCTAGATCCGACAACCTAGCACAGTATGACTCCAATTTTCTTGTTTATTTCGTTTGTCAACTTGAAGATCTTGTGATGAGCAACGATGTTTGTGCGATATACCTTCAGAACGAAACCCAGCGATCATTCGAATTAAGTGACAACATAAGAAGCATACATCAACTCATCATGAGGAGCGACAAGTTTGATCGATATGACAGAGACTAATTATTATTATAGACACAAGCGCACACATGACCGCGGCGAGGGCGCTGAGGGCGGGCTGACTCTGTCGGGTGAAGAGGAAGAAGAATTTTCTGGCGAGGATCAGCTTGGCTCGCTCGAGGAAGCTTCGCCCAACTCAGAGCCAGGGTACGCCCCGACCTCATTAAGCTCTATTGCTACGTCGATGCCTACCTCCAACGGACTTTCCGGAAACGGGATGGCCCAGTCGACTTTCAACCCTTTGCAAACGCTAAGTATGCCTATGACAATGAGCACACCAACAGGAGCGATGTAATCGAAGTTGCGACTTGAAGTTTATGGGGCGCGTTATAATGTGATACAGCTGTCTATATTATATGGCAGTCTTAATCCGGGGTTTAGTGGTTTGACTTGCATGCTATATTTTAGACGTGGGATTTCGTTTTACAAGCGTGGGCTGGACGATTTGCGTTCAGCATTATTCTCATCGGGGAGCGACTTGTTTTTGCTCACTTTACGCATGGGGGAATATCACGGTGGAAAAAAAGAGCTCAGAATCATTTGATAGACGGACAGCCGGAAGACTCTGAGGGAAGGGAACAACCGATTCATATAGGATCACATAGGAGCAAAGTTGCTCCCTCGGAACCGGCAGGAAGGCACGGGAAGTCGACGGACCACTACCACTCATGCATTTGTATATATATTTGCTTTCTTCCTTTGTTATTTCGGCTTCGTGGCCGGCTGTAGGGAGCTACGGGAGATGATACCAATTTTCTTTTCTTATTTCTAGGAGGCCTTAGTTCCGTCTTGTTTCGGGGGACTACGGGCGGAAGAGAGGGCGGAAGAGGACTTAGTATAAACTTTGAACTTCAATAAATATCAATATCTAAATGCTTTTGTACTTTGTCCCGGACTTGTCTTGATAGTCATGTACAAGTAGAGGATATGCTATCGAAGTACATTAAAGATTGATGTTTTACGCGATATCAGTTAGGATATAGTAGTTGTAACGTCTTATTTAACTTGAATGGGTTGTTTCTTTTTAAGCCGAAGTAACTAGTGTATAACTAACTACCTACCTACCTATGAGCATTGCTATGCTATAGAGGCTAGAAGAACCTATAGTTACATTAAAGGTAACTAACCAACTAGTTGGCTAACCTAGTTGGCTAACCTAGTTAGTTATATATAAACTAAAGTATAAGTATACCGACGTAGAATAACTACGCCAATTAGTATAGCTACCTACCTAGGTTAGGTACGTAGTTGATGTCTGCCATATCGTTCTCTTTTCGTTTACACTAGTCCAAGCAAGAGGTAGTTTCTAGTATGAAACCCCCATGCCGCAGCACCTTCACTAATATCTCCGCGCGTCTGGGCAACCATAAACCGTGTGTTGTTAAAATCAGCCTTCATCTTAGTAAGACCGTCATCGGTGCTCTGAATGAAGCTTTTAACCTGATCACCTCTGAATTACAAGGTGGCGTCGATAATCCGATTACGATCAGGGATATTAGTAGGCATCTTTGCTGATTGTTGCTGCTATTGCTGTCGTAACTGATTAAAGCTGTGGATCGAAGAAGTCCACGACGGCGTTGAAGTAGCGTTGGTTTGGTGGATGCGGGGGCGTGGGCACGTTGGTCCGGAGGAATATGTATGAGCTGATGCGGGGGGAATAAAAGTAGGAAGATTGGTGTAGTTTCTTGTGGATGCGCTTGTATAATGGGACGCGTTGTAAGATAGGTAGGTATTTATGTCTCATCTGATAACATATCGCTGGATGAATCTGGGCGAGTTGCTCATCTTTAACACTCATTCTTTTTTTTTACCTCCGCCTCCTCTTCCCACCGCTTCTACTCCCAGATCTCCTGTCATCTCCTTGGATCTCAGCAATATCCTTCTGGCTCAGTTTCAGCATGCCGTTCCTCAGCTTCCCTACCGCGGGAGCATCGACGGCCTTCTCAAACTTTCTAACTTTGGATTTGCCTTTTGCGGCCGTACTCGTAGGCCGCTCGAGGATGATACCATTCTCGCGGGCCTCCTTACGCCTCTTGGTCTCGCGCGTCGTCGCAGCGGCTACGATGCCTTTCCGATGCGACATGGGCATCTTGGCCTGCTTGAAGATGCTCGACTTGGATCCGAGCGCTGCTAGCCGCAGGTCCGTTGCTAGATGGCGGTTGCGGCCCGCATGCTCTATGCTGCCGTCGTTCTGGCCCGACCCGGAGAAGAGGTGAGATTCGGATAACAGACGTTGCAGCGCTAAGTCGTTCTTTAGAAGTGAAGGAGCATCTTCGTCCGCAGCGTTTTTGTGCTTTGTCGCCGGGGTGGAAGAGGGAACATTTGGGTCTAGGGATGAGGAAGGGACACGCGAGGATAGGTAGGCTTTGCTCTCGCGCTTGGAGAGCGGATCGGTGGAGAGCGTAGGGAGTTTGCTCGTGTGGGTGACTACTTCAACGACCTCGACTGTTGATGAGCTATGTGATGTAGGCTCTGATTCTGACTCTAAGTCCGACCCGGGGTCAGATACGCCATCCCAAGAGTCCCCAGAGGCATCGTCTGAATCGGAGCGCAAATCTTCAGGCTCGTCAATTTGTGTCGGGTTTGAAGCGACATATGTCGGATCTAACGGCGCAAACTGGGCTTCGAAGTGTTGGCGGAAGATAGCTTGGGCTTCTTCTTCCTGGGCTCTTTCCTGGGACAAAGAGGATTCGGGGTTTTGCGCTCGCGATTTGCGTTTGCCGAGTACCGCAGCCATCTTTCGGGATGTTGAAGTTGGAAGAAATATAAAAATTAAGTGGATCCATGTGATCTAAAGTGTTTAAGATGCTATAGGCCCTGAGTAGGTACCTAATGTACAGTAAAGTTATAGTTATATCCACCAATCAATGAGCTTAATTGGCTTTATTAGTTCCTGACGCTAAAAAAAGAACACCCCGCTATGGCCTCATAACGGATAGAGATCTAAAGCTGAAAGTCCCGCCATCTATGAGGTGAGTTTAAACGTATTATAACACTTTGAGCTGTTTTGTGAGAATCACCTCAATAATTTTTTAAAAAAAAAACTATTTTAATAGCATTTGAAACGCCATGACGCGGTTTAGGCCATGTATAGACCTACACGCTGGCCAGGTCAAGCAGATCGTGGGCGGAACCCTCGATAGCTCTACCGCTGAGCTCAAGACGAACTTTGTCTCGCAGCATTCCGCCCGACATTTTGCTCGTCTATACCGAGATCATAACCTTGAAGGGGCACATGTCATTATGCTGGGCCCTGGAAACGACGTTGCTGCAAGTGAGGCCCTAGCGGCGTGGCCGGGTCATCTCCAGGTTGGGGGTGGTATCAACGACCAGAACGCTGCGACGTGGATGGAACAGGGCGCTAGTAAGGTAGGTGGTATATGTATGAGTGTCATCTATAATCCAGTATTGTTGATTGCGGGTTCTAGTAGGTCATCATCACATCATTCCTCTTCCCCGAAGGCAAGTTTAGCCAGGAACGTCTAGACGCCGTGCTGGCTGCCCTCGGCGGCCGAAAAGATGACCTCGTTATCGACCTCAGCTGTAGACGACAGGGTGACGAGAAATGGTTTGTAGCTATGAACAAATGGCAGACTATCACCGATATGGAGGTAAACCAAGGTATTTAGATGTCCAACCTCCCCGGCCGGAAAGCTTACCCTCGGGTTGGGAAACGCCTAACTAAACAAATGATACGCAGAGTCCATTAAAACTTTAGAGCCGTACTGCTCCGAATTCCTCATTCACGCTGCTGACAACGAGGGTCTTCAGAAGGGCGTCGACGAAAAACTTGTAGAGAAGCTCGCAGAATGGTGTAGCATACCGGTGACGTATGCCGGTGGCGGAAGAAACCTTGACGACCTTGAACTTGTCAAGAAACTGAGCCGTGGAAAAGTAGACCTCACAATTGGCAGCGCCTTGGACTGTTTCGGTGGCACAGGCGTAAAATTTGATGATTGCGTTGCCTGGAATGCTAAGCAAGGGGAATAACCGTGATAGTAAAAGACAAAAACACGGGCTAGAAAATAAAAGAATCTCTTAATAGAACTTGCATACATGAGGGAAAAGCCTACTTTGCGACGATAGATAAACCGAGTATCAGTTTCACCTACCCTTCGCGACAAGAAATCCGGTTGACCAGGTATAACCACAAATGCAGCCCATTGAAAGATTCAGGAACGCCAGCGTAGCTCCGGGTACGGTATTTTCGAATGACTGTAGGTATAAGCTTCGTCAATCTCGTTATCCATCAACTGCTCGACCCTAGTCCACCTCTTTTTAGCTGTCTCGATACGTATTACTACAACGTCCCGGTAACTTTACGACTTCAACTCCTCTAACTCCAGCTCCAGCTGTCGGATACGTTCACTCTGGTCCTGCGTTCCGGACCCTACCCGCTTCTTCAGACTGTCCACTTCCTCCGTCAGATGATTAATCTTTTGGCCTTGCACGCTAATCATGTTGGTCTGAGTTTCTAACAGCTGCTTGATCTGCTCCAAAGTTGTTTCAACGCCCGTGCCAGCTGCTGGGCTGTTCGACGATGCCGAAATAGGGGCTGCCGTAGCCGAGGTTGACGGGTAAGTTGGTGATTTAATTGCGGGTGCCACTTTCGGCGGCGGCGCAGAGGTGGTCTTGGTTGGAGAGGGAGGCGTTGGCTCAGACCGTGTAGGGATTGCGCTACGCTGAGTTGGCTTTGAGATCTCTTCGAAACTTGAGGTTTCATCGTCCTCGCCCTCGTCCTTATCTTCGTACTTGGAGGCTATCGCAGCCATGGAGCGATTCTGCTCCTTCATCGTGGGAGGTGGGGATCGCGCTGCGGCTGGTGCTGGCTCAGCTTCTTTTTGAGGTGTAGGTTTGGGTGCAGGGGCCGAAGCTGGCGCTGAAGCAGGTGGGTGGTAATCGGCAGGCACTTCAACGGGTGCGCTGCCCTCATAGATGCTTTCAAAATCGATCTTCGGTGGCAGGCCAGTTTTGCCAGACAACCAATCACTAGCACCGATACCGGGTTTGGCGCCAGAAGCAGGTGGGTAAATATCCGATTGGAATGTCTCAGCCCGTCGAGGAACAGTGAAAGAGATAGGCTCGATGTACGTGTCGTTAACTGTCTTGTATGCCCTCATGACTTCATTTTCATGGACCTTTCTATTGTGAGCTGTGATATTCCAAATTAAAATAGCTGGAATATGGTCACTTACATTCACTCCGCGCTTTGGAACGAAAGCAATACCTCTCTGAGGCTCAATCGACTTATACTCGGAAAGGAACTCGAACTTGTCGTTCTCATACTCAAAATATCGGATATTGCCATCTCTAATACAATCCAGATTAGATACCCATTTTTGAGCACTGTTAAGAATGTTAAGACTTACCCCTTTCCGGCGAGATACAAGCAGTTGCAGGCGTCATCTGTGCCGAGGTTAGTTATGCAATATAATAAGCCGAAGACCATCTTACCCCAAAAAGGCATGCAAACGCCGGAGATACTATCAAGAGTGCTTAGTACAATAGGCGTGTTGTTGCCAGGCTCCCAAAGAGCAAGTTGGCGATCACTCATACGAGAGAAGCCGGTCGTAGCGAATCTGTTATGTTCTCCTAGCCAAACTGTTCGGCTGTTTTTGGCACCCTCATGGCCTGGTCCTTCATGTGCAGGCCGCTCTTGTCGTACATCCCAAACGCGAAGCTTCTTGTCTCTCGAGGTTGTAACGAGCATTGTACCATTAGCATTCCACGACAGACTTTGAACAATATCAGGGTGTTTAAGCGTATGGGGGGCAGAACCGGTGCCTACATCCCATATCTTGATCGTGAAGTCCCCAGAGGCAGAAGCAAGGATATTCTCGGCAGCAGGATTGAATAAGACCTGACCAACCTTCCTCGAGTGGCCAGTCAATTTAGAAACGGGAGATACGTCGGGCGGTTCCTCGGCATCCGTTAATAGGGTGAAGCCCTGAGGCACTTCCCAGATCATGATTTTGCCATCTTCGGAAGCTGATGCGATTATACGGTCATTAAAGGGGTTCCTTGAGCAATAACATTAGGTTAAGGTCTTCGAATAGGGGGGGATCAACCACTCCAAGGGTCGCATGCGCACCAGTCGGTATCGAGAACGGCAGCAGTGTGGCCACGGAATAGAGGAATGACGTCGGGGAGCTTGCCCTTCTCACCCAAGGGGATGACAGCAAAGGCACCTCCACCACTAGCCTCCCAATTGACGGAGAGGTATTCTGGATTGGCCTGTTGCAACCAGACCCGTCAGTTCCTGGGCCTACCATGCAGACGACAAAAGAGGGGAGGAAGACCAGACCTTAACCAAGTTGGTATCCCAAGCATTTCGGCTTATACGTATATTATCATAACAGAATTCCTTCCGTGTAGATTTGCCGAAGACATGTCCTTAGTCAAGGTTAGTCGGGTCATGGCAAATCGTAAGGGAGCGCGTTGGGGGCGTACGGTACTTGGACGCTCGAACAAAGCGCCCAGACATGATTGGCTGTAGGCAGTAGGAAGTAGGAATGTGATAAAAGTAATAGGATAAATAGAAGAGGAGGTATCAATCAGCGAGATTGTAGCATAAAGAGGGAGAGAGGAGAAACTGGCAGATGGTAGAGATAGGGGAGAACGAGGCAGTAAAGAAGCAGTACCTAAAAGATATTAGGTAAGGGTACGTCGATTGATTCAAGGAGTGGAATCTGAAGCTACTTGTATGTACCTATGTACCTAATGTACCTGGGTATCCCTGTTGAATTAGTGCTGCTAGCAATAAAATCAGCGGCGAGCCTCCTGAACTCGAACTCGAACAAGTGGATTAGGTACATGTGGTAAAGTGGGCAGGTGGGGTTTGCACCACACCCCGGAATGAGAGAGGTTGTGCAATGCAAATGAGCTGAAATCACGTGTTCGTTCCATTTAACTAGTGTACGAATACGCTACGTTAGGTAGGTACTTTACCTAAGGTACCTAGGTGCCTTAGTAACTCAGGCAACCTAGCGCGTCGACGCGCCTCCTTGAACATTTTCTCCCAAGAGGCGGTTTTCCATAGTCCTCCCCCATAGCTGTCGCACCTCTTATGCCTTCCCAGCCTCACCAACAGCCCGCCTGATTAATATTTCAATCGTCAACATGGCAGCGTTGTAAGTGTAGTCCATGAAGCTGCTACCGCTTTTTTAAATATACTAATTAAGGGACTCAATAGCGAGAATTTCGATAATATCTTCCTGGACTTATCCAAAGAGTCTGGGAAGTGCCGATTTGCAGAAAATGGTCTCGGCTGGAAACCTTCTGCAGGCGGCAACACTTTCACCCTTGACCGCAGTGATATCGCCAACGCGCAGTGGAGCCGTGCTGCAAAGGGTTACGAAGTAAAGATTCTTAAGAGGTCCTCCGAGCTTGTTCATCTCGACGGTTTCCAACAAGAGGTAAACCATATTAATTGTTTGGTTGAGATAGGTCCTACGGTTACTGATAATATTGTAGGATCTAGAGCGCCTAAGCAAGATATTCAAAAACTGGTACAGCATAAATCTGGACCCTAAGGAGCACGCACTGCGAGGTTGGAACTGGGGCAAGACCGAGTTTAGCAAGGCCGAGCTTGTCTTCAATGTCCAGAACAAGCCTTCCTTCGAGATTCCCTACTCCGAGATTTCAAACACCAACCTTGCTGGTCGTAACGAAGTTTCTGTCGAATTCGCCGCATCGAACGAGGATGATACGGGCACGAACGGACACCTAGGTGGTGCGCGAGGTCGCGGCAAGAAGTCCGGTGCAGGCAAAGACCAGCTCGTAGAGATGCGCTTCTATATCCCCGGCACTACCACTCGTAAAGAGACAGAAGGAGAGGAAGCAGGAAGCGGTGACGAAGAGGAGAAGAATGCTGCAACTCTATTCTACGAGACGCTTATGGACAAGGCCGAGATCGGCGAGACCGCAGGTGATGCGATCGCTACTTTCTTGGAGGTTCTGCACCTTACGCCACGGTTCGTCTACTTGGTTCTTATTTGTTTTAGAATGTCTCTAATCATTACTTTATAGCGGACGGTTCGACATCGACATGTATGAAGCGTCATTTCGCCTCCGCGGCAAGACGTACGACTACAAGATACAGTATGAGGCTATCAAGAAGTTTATGGTCCTTCCAAAGCCAGACGATCTACATTTCATGCTATGTATCGGGCTAGATCCACCTCTCCGCCAGGGACAGACGAGGTACCCGTTCATAGTCATGCAGGCCAAGAAGGATGAGGAAGTGACTATCGATCTCAACCTCACTGAGGAGCAGCTGAATGAGCAGTACAAGGATCGTCTGCAACCTCACTACGAACAACCGCTGCACCAGGTCATCACCTACATTTTCAAAGGCCTCGCCAACAAGAAGATCACCTCTCCGGCCAAGGATTTCATGACACACCGAAACCAGTTCGGCATCAAGTGCTCAATCAAAGCGGCGGAAGGATTTTTGTACTGCCTCGAGAAAGCCTTCATGTTCGTACCGAAGCCGGCAACTTATGTGTCATATGACCAAACGTCTTCCATTGTTTTCTCCCGTGTTAGTGGCGCGGTCTCCGCATTATCAACTTTCGATATTGCGGTTCATATGAAGAGTGGTGGGGCGCCTCATCAATTCAGCAATATTAATAGAGAGGATCTGAAGGCGCTCGAAGGATTCTTCAAACTAAAAGGCCTACGTGTTAAGAATGAGATCGACGAGGATGCCAATTTACTTGCTGCTGCCCTTCGCCAGGAAGTCATGGATGAATCCGAAGAAGAAGTAGTCGGTCCTCGAGCAGACCGTGGCTCCGCTGATGAAGATGAGGAGAGTGTTGATGAGGACTTCCAAGCCGAGAGCGAGAGTGATGTCGCCGAGGAATACGACTCGGCTCATGAATCGTCCGGCTCGGGAAGTGCGGAGAGCGACGTTGATGGTGGGGAAGACCGAGACGGGGATAAAGAAATGGCAGACGGGGGAGAGGAACCGAAGCCCAAGGCCAAGAAACAAAAAATCGGGAAATAAGGCCGAACCTGTCCCCCGTGTCTAATTGACCCGGCGTAGACTTCTAAGTTTTCATCGTTGAGTGGTTCAAGGGTAGGGTTTGGCGGCAACGGCGTTACGGAGGCTCTGATAGTTTTGCTCAAGCATAATCGTTGCAAGTTTTGTTCTCGTACAGCCTGCGGATTTCGTACGAAGCACGTGACTAACTTAATAGTCTTGTATTGAGCATGGCATATAGGGGCAAGCACATCGAAGTAGTGCTTCATTGGACCTATACAGCCAATCATAATGATACCACACGATAGGCCTTCTAGGCATTTTCGTAGATGAATTCATATTATGAATTTCAGTACACGGCACTTGAGGATTAGGGATCCCCTTAAGGACTGTATTCTTGTTAGTGAGTATAAGGGGGGAGCGTTAACGACGAGACTCTTGTTTCATATGTGCCGTTTAGAAAGTGAGTACCATAGGTATCTCTCAAGTTCTCGAAAGCTAAATACGACTCTAAGTTGTGTCTATCTCCCAGACTCTCGAGGCCTGACGCCATTAACCAGTTCATAGTGTACAGGATCTCCAATGCCAAGCAGAGATGGTTTGAGATATGGTTAACTTTCCAGTGGTTTTCTAGTTGACACCGTCTGCAGGTGAAACCCCACCACTACACTACCTATTAACCACTTGCGGATCGCTTTTTTCTTTGTTTAATTTCTACGCTAATAGTGGATAGATGTTCGTCCTTGGAAAGCTTTAAGTTTTTCATAGCATTCTCATATGACAAGGTTGCAAGAGGACATGTGAGTTTTTTAATCAAAATATTACATACCTACCTAGGTACGTATGGAGTTATATCTATCAAGTATGTCCTATTCGACCGCGGAATGCCAGGCGAAGCTCCTATGACGTAGGAAAGCAGAGTAGGTAGATCCTTTCGTATCGGTACATAAACATGGTAAGTTAAGAGGTACCTAACGCATAGGGAATATTACCTCATGTATGTACGAAGTACGTAAATATTTACATAAGCGTAGCTTTTAACGAGCATAACCCCTACCTTAACTCGGAAGGGCCTAAGTATACCGGGTATCTCCATGGCTTTCAGGGAAAGTATGAGGTTGTAATATCCCCTTTTCGGCATGGCCTGTTTCTAAATTTTACCCGTCAGCTTTCCACACTGCGTATCGTATGCGTACCTAGGTAGGTAGGTACCTTATGTAGCCCCGTACGGTGTACCTAACCTTAATAAATACCTAGGTACAGATAATATGTCGTCAGTCTATCAGTGTAAGACTTGCCAGTTTTCCGCTCAGAGATTGAATTGACGTCGAAGCCGAGCGGTTTCCCATTGTTCCTTCATATGTAGTTGACCTTATTTGCTGTCTAATACCTACAATCTTGTTTCTCCCCCTCCCCCATATTTTATTTTATTTGGGGCTTTTTTTGTTATCAATCCCTTCTTCCTGTCTATTCTGCATCTCTTGACACGGCAACGAATGGCAATTGCTACATACAAAGGACAACTGCCTACTCCAATAGAAGATTAACCCTATGCAAGCAACTACACTTGGCCTACCTTGGGTCCCATGTCCGACCTGCCTAGATTTTATTTGCATGGTTTAAGGTCAACCAACCTGATCAGCCGACTCCGCATCGCGTTCTTACGAACATAAGACGTCGAAGAGGACTGCAGGACTGCAGGACTGCAAAACCCCCCAAGCTCGCCTCCCCACCCCACTGCAAAAAGGACCCTTTAGATATCAATAGCCACTCCGCTGTGCCGTGCTCCTTTTTCTTGTACCAAGAAGACAAAAAGAAAGGAAGGAAAAAAAAAAATAAAAGTCCGACCCTATTTTTCCTCTCCACTCGAAGTCGGTGCTCTTATTTCCATTATTATTCGATATTATACTCGTTAAAATTACGACTTATTATTCGTCAATCATACACGACGTGTGGACGCTCAGATTACCTTTCACTCGACACCCACGTACAACCATAATAAATGTTCACGCAGCCTACGCCGCCATCGCCGGGTCTTTTCCCGCCTCTCACACCTTCCACAACCGCTCCACCGGCATCTCCCTCTTCTCCAGGTCGAGGCAGCAGGCTACGGGGCTTAATACATCTACATCTCTTGTCGCGCGACACGTCTAGCTTCGTCCACCACAATAGGGCCGCTCCTCAAGACACATCCACATCCGCACCTTCAATCCAGCCTGCTTCCCCCACTACCACATCCGCTGTCCCTCATGAGGTCGACTTCGACCCGCTCAGTACACCAGACCCAAACGACGATTCGAGTAGGGTCCATCGCCGTCGCGCCAGTAGATTCTCCGAGGCTGCTTCCGAGGCTTTGTTGAACTCAAGATCCGAATCGAATCCTCTAGTACAGAACCAGGAGCATTCGTCAGACGCAAACATGACGCGGACACGGTCAGCAACCACGAGCGACCTCACTCACGATGTGTTACCAACTATACGCTTCTCGGCATTCTTCGATACACGATCAAACCGGCCATCCCTTTCGTTCACCCCGATTTCGCGTACATTACCGACAGGCAAGGAAACAATTAAGGTTGGTAGGTACTCCGAGCGGGAGAACCACGCCCTCGTGCCTATCAACACACCGTCTGCTGCGCCTGTAGGTTTTAAGAGCAAGGTAGTCAGCCGTCGTCATTGTGAATTCTGGTTCGAAAAGGGGAAATGGTATATCAAAGATGTTAAAAGTTCTTCTGGGACGTTTCTCAACCACATTCGCCTAAGTGCCCCTGGTACCGAATCCAAGCCGTTTCCCATTAATGATGGCGACATAGTTCAGCTAGGAATAGACTTTAAGGGCGGAGAGGAGATGATTTACCGTTGCGTGAAAATGCGCATAGAGTTAAACAGAGGCTGGCAATCAAAACCTAACACTTTCAAGTACGTCGTACATCATATCATTTTCGTAATTCCCGAAGAGCTTTCCTACCTTACATCCGCACTTCGTTCTTTTGTCATCCCCATACGGCGACGATGGCTAACAAACCAGCAGCATGGCAACACACAAGCGCTTAAGAGACTTGACGTCAACGTCAGCTTCGTCGGCTCATGCGCAGGATTGCTCCATCTGCCTAAACGCGATAGCAGTACGTACTACCATTCTGGACGCCAGCAGATCCTATACTTTATTTGTTCGATACTAATATACCTTTCTAACAGCCCTGTCAGTCGCTCTTTGTAGCGCCTTGTTCTCATACATGGCATTACAAGTGTATTCGGGAAATGTTAAATGGGCCGTCATGGCCAATCTTTATATGTCCGAATTGTCGAGCCACAGCGGACCTAGATGCCGAAGTAGACGAGCCATCTGACGAATGGCAACAGCTAGACTCGGGCATAGACGATGCTCAAGAAGAGAAGTCTACTCCTCCAGCTTCTCAACTGAACGACGAAGCGATGTCGCTTGCAATTTCCCAGTCAAATATCGAAGTTAACTCACGGCAGTCGTCCGGCGAAGACGATGTGGGCGATGTGGGCGATGCGGGCGATGCGGGCGATGTGACAATGCAGATCGACGCTGCCACAGCACAGTCAGTCCTATTAAGGCATGCCATGACAGAACCAGTCCCTATACCCAATGCGACATCACGTGTGAGTAGTGGCGATCGGTCTAAATCCAATCGGACACCATCACCAAACAGCAATCCCCCAGGCCCCGGTCACGAAGGCCCAATCACTCCACGCAATGACGCAGGCCCGTGGGTGTTTGATGGTAACCCAGCGCGAGTAAGCCAAGAAAGTACTCGGCGAACTGGTATGAGCAGCCTGGATGCTGCAGCACAAGTTGAAGTGGACAGATCATAGAAAAGCTACTACCTTTTGTAGAGCCTAGGTTTATTTGTTGCCTGAAGTGGAGGCGTCTGCCCTTGAAGACTCGGGTGGGAGAGAAGGAGAAGGGCCTCGGATAGCAATGCTGCGGTGTCATATGTATAGTTGAAGATTGAAACCCGACGGATACGTCGCAGTCTTCGACAGCATATGCGCATATCAGTGTTTCGAGACGGCTGCGACGATACAGTTTTGACCTATATTGGATTCTTATAGGTCATTTCGAGTATGGGAAGGGTATCACAAGGGTGAGATTTGGGCAGTATTGGCTCGTTAGAATCAGGGGAAACTATATTATTATCTTTTATATGTTTACTCCCCGCTCAAGATGGACCAAGCCATGGCCTCGGAACTGGATATCATACCGGACTAGGTCTGTTACCGATATCTATGGAACGCGTAGGGAGAGCGACAGCGCAGGTCCGAAGATATCTCGCAAGATGGGGTGGATGAGTGTATACTTCCCAGGAGTTAAGAAATACGGCTATCCGCAGGTGCTTTAGTTCCGGCGTCTCTGGCCGAATTTGTCATTTGTCATCCTTTTCTTTCGGGGGATATGGGGGTCTACGAAGCATATTATCTACTGGAGTTGTTGTAAAGTATAGAATGCATTCAAGGCTGAACCTGGGGGACATCAGCCATGGTTATGGGAGTCGGGTATATCTTTGTGACGGCATAATAATATTATGAGTCGGTCACAAAGTTACAACAGTGAATTGAGAGTGAATTGAGATTTTGCGCTGCCTTATATGCTCCAGATGCATTAGGTACCTGTTTTGGATGATATTCATATTTGGAATACTTGGGGGCTTGTACAGAATCGAGGCTCCTAGAGAAATGATGCGAGAAATGGTGCGAAGCTACCTAACTTACCTAGGTACCTAGGTACCTTAGGTAAGGTATGGAACTTCTATATATGTAGGTATCTTAGGTACCTACCTCATATGTACCTCACATGGCAGCTTCAATCCATGCTGTATCCGCTTCCCGCTTTCCGCTAATGAGAGCTTAGGGAATTAGGTAGCTGCAACTTTAGGATTTGCGAGCTCGGAGGGGACCAACTTACACATTTCTTTACTTAGATTTTGTATCAGGTATCTAGGTATTTTTGTCATCAATGGATTCATTGTTAGCCCGGTCTTAAAAGAAGAACAATAAGCCTCACAGACTAAAAATGGATTTATGATCTACATTTTGCTTTTCTTGCTCTTCTTCCCTCTTCAGCTCCCCTTCCCTGCATGCACCCTTCTCGTCTTTCCCGCTAACGCCGAAAAGCGAATTGACATCGGAGATCAGAACTTTATACTCTGGTTGCGCTCAATTCGGTCGCCCGACCTCGCCGTATAGCCTCGCCGTCGACTGTATTGGATTTTAGCAGACCAGACCAGGCGTTACTTGGAGGGGCGACCGAGTCTCAAAGAAGAACGGCTGCGCGGTGGTTGAGCGGACTGCTCGGAACGACGCCATGGCAACTACTGCTGGGTACGATGCTAGGCAATGTTGTTCAGAGCTTCACCAACTAATTCGTCCTGTAGGGCTTTCATAGCAGGCGGTATCGCCGCCTGTGGTGCTGTCACTGCTACACACCCCTTCGAGACGGTCAAGATTCGGTACGCATACCATTATCCCCTCGTCCAAATACAAAGGGCTTTTAGAGAGGCGGTTCGTCTGCAATGTGCAGTATGACAGCTAACAGGGAATAGAATGCAGCTCCAAGGCGAGCTCCAGACCAAGGGCCACCAGCCGCACCATTACCGCGGGCCTTTCCACGGCGTCGGCGTTATCGTGCGGAACGAGGGCCTACGTGGCATATACCGCGGCATTGGGTGCGCTTACGTCTACCAAGTTCTACTAAATGGGTGCCGGTTGGGATTCTATGATCCCATGCGTAACCGGTTGGCCTCGCTACTACTACGCGACGGGACGGCGCAGAACCTGGGGATTAATATGTTCTGCGGTGCTAGCTCGGGCATCATCGGTGCGGCTGCCGGGAGTCCTTTCTTCCTCGTCAAGACGCGGCTCCAGAGCTACTCGCCCTTCCTGCCCGTCGGCACCCAGCACAACTACCGTAACGCCATTGACGGCCTCGGCCAGATATACCGCGCCGAGGGCTTTGGCGGCTTATACCGCGGTATCAGCGCCGCCATGATCCGCACGGGCTTCGGTAGCTCCGTCCAGCTGCCTACGTACTTCTTCGCCAAGAGACGGCTCGTCAGGCATTTGGGCATGGAGGAGGGCGCGCTGCTGCACTTGGCTAGCAGTACGGTATCTGGGTTTGTTGTGTGCTGCTTTATGCATCCACCCGGTAAGTACCCAATCTGATCCTACGTCACTTTTAAAACGACCCATTAGGTAGATCGGACGCATACTAACATAAGATGACCCAAGACACGATTATGTCACGGCTGTATAACCAAAACGGCAATCTATATAAGGGCGTGTTTGACTGTCTAGGCAAGACCATCCGCACCGAGGGCTTCCTCGCTATATATAAGGGTTTCCTGCCACACTTGGCGCGCATCTTACCCCACACTATATTGACGCTATCACTGGCCGAGCAGACGAACAAGCTAATACGCAAACTCGAGATCAAGATATTGCCTGCCCCGACTCTAGGAAAGGCCTAAACGGGTCTATCAAAGGCGTGGATACTAGACGATGTGATGTGACGTGACGTGACGTGACCCGAGACGGCAGGGGAAAGGATTTTAAGGCAAGTGGGCGGGCTAGTTCGTATAAGGTGTTAATCAGGGAAGACACTTTCTAAATAGAGGGGAGATATCCGGTATATGATATACATCCACGGTATTCAGGTACCACTACGTTCATCATAGAAGATGGGTTAGGTGGGTTAGGTATATTTCTAGCCTATATTTAGGCGTCATTTTTGTCTCCGTTTAGACTCGGCGGGCTAGATATGGGACGGCGCCGTAGCTGGGACAAAGCATGTCCGTCATATTTACTATTGGTACTTTTCCTACGGGGGCCGGGGTGTGTAGAGGAAAGAAATATTATATTTTGTCATTTGCAGGCTTTTCTAGCCGCCGGTTTTTCTTATTGCTTGTCAAGGTGAAGGCAGAGAAGTGTCGAGGTATATAGAGGCAAGCTAGGTAGGTAGTTAGTTAGTTATCTGCTACCCGCGTATAGACCGTTGGCATCCGTAGCATAGCTTCCGCCGAGTCTCCGCTCTATTCCCGTTCTCGTCCTCCTCGTCACCGATTTCACCCCGCCACCGCTCGTCGCCTAGCTCGTCGACTGGTGCGCCGCAGAGACCGCAGTTAGTCCGCCCGTTGCTAGCATTACTGCTTATACTATTCCCTTCGTGGTCGTGGCTGTGATGGGCATCCACTGGGCGCCGCAACAATTTCCCCGTCGTGCGCACGACGTTCGCCACGACGGAAGGGTAGCTCGCTTCGACTTCGCTGAAATACCGCCCTAGCACGTCGTCGATGCTCAGGTCCCGGTGCGAAACTACCGCGCCTACGCCCCCGCTCCCAGTGGCTGCTCTGTTGATCTTGGCCGCTTCAACCGGTGGTAATAGACCAGTAAGCGCCGGCGACACCTGCGAGAGGTACAGCACGAGTTCCTTGCGGAACAGCTCGCGCAGCGGGCTGTAGATCGGGAGGTGGCCGGTGGTCTCGGTCGGGATCCCGTTCGTGGTGGCGATGTTGTTGGTGGTGGTGGTGGTGGTGGTGCTATCGCTGGGGAAATCCTCGGGGAACCCGTGGTTCAGACTGGAGGGCACAGGCACGGGGCCGTCGTTGACCAGCCACGGCAGGGAAAAGCCGCGGCCTTTGGCCGTTTCGGACAGCGTTAGCTCGGCGAGGGATGTGGTGCTGTGGCCGAGCAGGAGCGCGTCGCAGCTGCGGGCGCTGGAGGCGGCGACTAGGACGTGTCGGACCAGCAGGCGGTGGATGTCGGCGCGGGAGGATGTGGAGGGGAGGGATTGGAGGATTTGCGAGAGGCGGTGGGAGGCGGTGGTGGCAGTGGCGTTGGCGTTGGAGTCTTGAGGGGTGTGAGTGGGAGGAGTAGGTAGAGAGGACCAGTCAATGGAAGGTAAATCGAGCGCAGAGCTCAGGGGTACAGTCTGCAAGTTCGCATCCGGGAAGCGAGTGCGGAAAGCAGCAATATAAGGTTCCTCCCCATCCCCATCCCCATCTCCTTCTCCTTCGTCCCCCCTTACAACCCCAGAAGAAGACAAAGAAGCAGCAGCATCGTCGACAACATGGACGGCAACATACTCAAACCGCGACGTCTTCTGGCCCCTCGCGCGCTGCTGGCGCACATTCTGCGTCAGCACGTGCAGCAGCGCCGTCGACGACGGCCCGCACGACAGCCCGACGAGGTAGCGCTGCGGCCGCCTGGGGCCCTTAGCCGGCCTAGGCGCGGCGGTTTCGCGCTGCAGGGCCTCGAGGCGCTTGATGGCTTTGCTGGAGACGTAGTAGGCGAAACATGTTCTGGGCGACGTTAGTTAGTTAATGCTTCCTTTTTTCTTCTTCTTTTCTTTTATATAATAGGAAAATAGACATGACATGGTATAAGGTATTCCACCTACTCGCACACCGTCTCGGCACCCCGCAAGTCGATCGTGCCTTCGTGGTCCTTGCACCGGTTGCACGGCCGAGAGGACCCCGCCGTCTCGGCCGGGGTTGATGCCGTTGTCGTCATTCTATCGACCCCTCCGATGAAGATTTCTGGTTTGGGTGGAGACGGAACTTGTTGAAAAAGTAAACCAGAATGATAAGAGGTGCCTCACCTACTAATTAGTTAATGAGACACATAGGGATGAGTTAGTTTTAGAATGGCTTTTATTTAATTAAACGCTGGCAGCAATTTATTTATTAAGTTGGTAAGTTCGGCGATTCTGAATTTGACTCACCAAAGAATTCTTTGGGCGGGAGTCACGTGGGTCCGTGTTTCTTAAGCTGTGCTTTGCCCCTGATATTCGGTTTATATGTGTATAATTATAACCTAGACACTAAAGGGCATAGCCGTGCTTTACTAAACAGCATGTACTTGGAGGAACCCCTTCCTTTTTATTATAGTTAGGTAGGTAGCTATAGAATCAAATATATAGCTTTGCTTCTTCCCTTCTTAAGAGCAATGACTTGGCATCACCGCTCATCTAGCCGTAGGTACTAGGTGAACAGAAAGGCAAAATCGCTCTCTTTAAACCACTGGCGGTCCTCCTGCCACGCGTGAGTTATCATATCTCTTCCTAGGCGTCCGCACTCTTCCACCTGCTCCACCGATCCCCAGCCCGGGACGATCATCCCAAAGGAGATTAGGTGAGCGCCAACTTGGATCGCGGTGCGGAAAGCAAAGTCTTCGCTCACTGGGCCATAGCCCTCCATAAATCCATGAGCCATAAACAGGCCGGCTGGTTTTTCCTTGTATAGCTTCAACTCATACAGTTCTGCGAGCATTTGGCCGACGTCAAGGTTGGGCTTTCCTATCTGCGACATCTCCCAGTCAATTACAAACATTGGCACGTCCACTCCCTCCTGGATTTGGGCTTTGGGAAGAAGAATGCTGGTGAGGTAGCTATCAACAAATGGTTCACAGGAAATTAATGGGCCTATAGCACTTACTTTCCTGTCCAGAAATCTCCATGGATAACCTGGAGCTGGGTGTCATCCTCCAGCTCTGCCACAGCCATCTTCCCTACCTGTTCGAAGACGTCTTCAGCTCCTCCAAGGACATTTGGGAACTGCTTGACCCGGTCTAGAAGCCACCAGAAATTAATTGTGTGCTTTAACCGCTGTAGCTCCTTATTTGTAGCTACCGCCCGCCGCAGCTCGGGCTGTTCCGCTGCCCAGTTGTGGAAGCCTTTGAGCCATCTTCCCAATGCCTTGCCAAGCTGGAGGCTTTGATGTCTTGTTATCTCTGGATCGGCCCCGGATATAACTGTCAATGTATGCATTTTTAAATCAATGCTGTTCTGTAGATACTCCTGAACTTGGGTGTTGCTCGTCTCGTCGAAATGATACAACTTGGGCGTCTTGACAATGAAATTATAAGGATCATTGTCATCGGCTTTGCCAATGATAGGAAAGGTCGATAATGCTTTGAGGCATTCTTCTTCGATGCGCTACCAGGGGTCAGTGATTGCTATTGCAAATATCTAAGGCCAAACCATTATTTAGTAAGTCCAGCATACGCAACGAGATAAAGTCAACTTGAAGTTTGGTGAGGTCGCAATATAATCCTCAGAATGCTTAACGGCAACTTCTTTCGTACCGTACCTAAGTGGCTGTGTCAATGTTGCGCGGTATATGAAGTTTGCAGTCCCCCCTGATAGTACATCGAGTGACGATGCTTCATACGATGTTCCTTTGAGACTTTCAAGGACTTTGGATGTGATCTCCTCACGACTTGCCGAAGCCATATCTAAAGTGACAAAACTATTTTCGTGAGTGGGTTGAATCAATTCGATTATAGAAATGCAATAGCTTTGAGCACTGTTAAACCAAGTGCGGTCTAGATATCTAGATTAACCGCGCAACATATAGTTTTTTAGGATATGGTTGATGAAGGATAAGTTTAGATTAATATAGTTACAAGGGATATATGAGGTAGTCTAGACGAATAAAAACTTAGCTCTTTCTATCTTCATATCCCATCAGCCCTAAGCCGCTCAAAGAGAATCGATAGCTATGATGTAGTTGAAGCTATGATTGGACTAAGTCGCTTCGGCCAATGACTCAAGTCCAATGCAGTGATAGAAAGCAAGGAATACGAGTAGTCTTGATTCGCGGGATCTATGCGATTGCATGTAATATGAACCTCAATTCCATCGCTCTCGCTCATCATATAAATATAATCACTTGCCGTTACTGGTTCTTAGTTTCTAATGACTCTAACTCTTAAGAAATAGAAAAGATTGAAAGGTACCAGGTTAGGTTAGTTATGAGATTATTGATTATGACGAAAGACAGAATTTGACAACAGTACTTAAGTATCTAGTTACCCCAATTCTGGGCAGCTATTGGCCAGGTAGGTACCACCGTATAACCTTTTAGTAAGAGTGAAAGCTCTTCCCGCCAATTAAAAATAAGACAGGGATCAGTTAGTCGGCATCTCAAACACGCACTTGTTTCGTTTGCTCTCCTTGACATCATTTCCCCTTTTCCATTGGCCTACCTCGACAACCTGCAAGAGCAGCCCCAGGGGTTTAGCTCGTGGGAAGCATGGGAACTAAGGAAATCTCGCGTGGCCGGGGATCGAATGGCAAGCTGAATCTGGAATAGGCAATAGCCCAGCACTTGTAAAATTGAACTTTGTTTCCCATAAAGTGTTTCTCCCCATCTGCCGTATTTTTTCACTAGCCTTGTTCACCATTTCTTTTAAAGGGAGGAAGCTATTGTTACTGTTATCGTTACTATGACTTTGGCTTAATATTGTCGCAAACACGACGTGCCAAAAATAGAGAAGCTGCGCTTCGTTTCCTTCAATATACCATTTCGAGTGCTTGTTTCGCATTGACTGCATTAGTGGCTTAATATTTCGTCGTTAGAACCGCCTTCGGATTTCCGTTTGTTATCTTTTGCATATAATTGGCGTCGAGTGGCTGCTCTCAACATCCTGCAAGCCTATCCGCCTTGGGCCTATTGCTCGACCCTCTCACAGATCTGCGTCTCGCGCCGTACTGGAAGGTCTTCCGTCATTTGCAGCCTCCTGATACAATTGGCGTTTCGGCGTCTCTGCTTGTTCGATCTAGCCAGATCCGACTGTGCCGACCTCACGTTGTTTGGCTAAAGCGTCAGGCCATCTTATATGCCATTAAGCTATATTGTCGGAGAATAACTGATTTCCTCACTTTTCTTTGGTTCTGTCACTTTGGTTGATAGCGCCTTGCTGCGAAGACACCGGAGTATCGCGAAAAGGACCCTTTTCCGAAGATGGCGCATCGTCGGCAACGGTCGCGACGGGTCTTGGATCTCACAGCACTTCTGGCTATGGTCTCGACTTCGTCGGCTGTCAATTTATCTCAGTTCCAACTCATTATATCGAATAGTATACCGAAAAGCTGCATTCGTGCCTATCAGACAGAAATAGAAGGCTGCAGGGTTAAGGATTTCACAGGTGGAAGGCAATGTTCGGCGGGCTGTGTGAAGGGAGTCCAGCAGGCGCAGGATCTTATACAAGAAGCCTGTGGTGACCTTAATATCAGTCACAAGTCATTGCTCGGGATCGTGTTGTCGGGTGATTTAGTCGATACCCTCTGCCCTGGCCAGTATCCGACGACGATCACTACAACTGTACACCCATCGTCGACCGAGGGGGGATTCTCAACAATTGTCACCGCGCCGACAAGCTTCCCGACGGTTACAAGTCGCACAACCAAAAAGACAACATCCACAACGTCAAGTACTAGTACCAGTACCAGTACCAGTACTAGTGATCAACCCACAATAACTCAATCTACAACAGATCAAGAACCATCGTCACCAACAGCCACGGCAACATCAACGGCTACCGACTCGCCTACCGATAATACATCAGCACAGAACACGGCACAACCTACTACGCCGAGTGAGTCGACACAATCGACGTCGTCTGACGACGGTGCACCAACACCCTTTCTCGGTGGTACGCCATTCGATCCTTTACCTGCACAGCAAGGCTTGGGCACCGTTTTATCACCGGGATATGGCAAGGAAGCCTTACTAGTTGCGATATGTGCTGCTATGTTAATGCTACGGTAGCGGTCCAACTTAAAGACTTAGAATGTATATCCGAGCATGTAAGAATATTTGTAATGTTTAAAGGGGATGGGAGCGATAGGACAAATGGTACTAATCACGGGGTGCCGGGGACGGGGTACTAGGGATAGCGATACCATGAGCCGTTACGACTTCGGGATGAAGCGTCTAAGAGGCGGCTGGGGGGCAGTCTATTGGGATGGAAGGTATTTCGAAACTCGAGGTTGAAGTTTTGCTATAGGAGATGTCACTACTGAGTGGCTTGGCTTATAAGATTAAGCTTGGTAACTTTTGTACAGTAACTTTTGTACATTATAACTTTAGGGCTAGAAGGCTAGAAATGAGAAACGCCATAAGAACAAGATGAGATTTGGGCAGTCAACTTGACATATACTAACTAAGTATTATACTTAACACTATGAAGTGTATCATACAATGATATCGGTAAGATGAGGGTGGTGGGGTTCTGCCAATCCGGCTAAACCTCGATTGGCTAGCATTGATTAGCACTGGTTAGCACTGGTTAGCACTGGTTAGCATTGGCTAGGCGCATGTGTTAGCTTTAGAACCTCCCCGAACCGGAGTGCCGAGGTAAGGAGAGAGAGAGAGAGAAGGTGCGAACTACGCTTTAAATAATAACTATAGCACCTACCGTCGTACCACACACAGACGCAATTGCTCTTGACATAGGTTTAAGGTAGTTGCTCTGTTCTTTGTTCGTTAATTGCGTTTCTTGCTTACCTAAAGCACCATTCACTCTTCGTTGCAGTCTTTTAAGTTTTAACTGCACTTGTCATTGTTATTGAACCTCACTTTAAATCCTACGTAAACGTACACTTTATTTAGGTATAACAGGTACCTACCTATAGTCTAGGTATATACACAGCAACCATGAGCGCCACCGAAGTCACCACATCCGCAACTGCGGACCTGCCCTCGGGCGACCCCGTGCCCTCCGCCGTCCCTCTACCCGTGGCAAAGCCCAAGCCTTTCCCAATTAAAGAGGTCATCACAGCAGCACCCTCGAACATCGATGCTTTTCTAGCCCATCTCCAACGGTGTCTGCAGACGCCCTCGGGCATTGATACCACGCTGCTGTTCCTATGCTACTCCTCGCGCTTCTCCGCCTCCATCCTCGAACACTTGACCCGCCCCGCCATCCAGCGCAGCGCCCAGCAACTCCTCGCTCTCGCAGCTAGCCTGCCCCCCTCCGCCACCCTGGTATTCACCGCCAAAGCGCTGCCCGGCCGCGGGGCAGCCCTCGCTCTGATTTTCGCTAAGCGATTGCGCGCTCTCAGCGCCATGGTCACCGATACTCGGACGTTCCTTCGCCTGTGGGGATTGCTGAATATGTACTTCTGGCTCCGTCGCCTCGTGGCCAAGAAGAAGGAAGGGGAGGCGGAGAAGGAGGGCGAGACAAAGCCGGATAAGCTCGAGACGGCTATCTCCTGGTTCCAGCTGTCCACCTGCATCATCTTCCAAGCCCTCGAGAACGGCGCATACCTCTCGTCCAAAGGCGTCCTGGGCTGGGCGCCCGCCACCCAACGCCGTGCGTCACTCTGGAGCGCGCGGTTCTGGGCTGCGTTCGTGGGCGCCGAGGTCGGCCGTCTGCTGTACGAGAACCGCAAGCGCGGGCAGCGCACTCGCGCCGAGAAGTTCGCCGACGGGAAGACGGCGTCAGAGGTCCAGGCCGAGGAGTCCGAGTGGACTGCTACCTGGCGCAAGACCCTCGTGCGCAACCTCGCTTGGGCCCCGCTTACGCTCCACTGGAGCTCCGAGACAGGGCTTCTGGGCGAGACGGCGGTGGGGGCGCTGGCTTGTGTGCCGGGGGTTATACAGATGAGGGATTTGTGGAGGAGGACTGCTGCTGAGTAGATGCATTTTCACTCGCACGGGGAGAGGCTAGATGGTTTTATATAGACGCGTGAGTCGTGCAAGTCAGCTTGAGCGGCAAGTGTAGGTTATGGGAGGGCAGTTATTGCCATTGCTATCTAGTTCCTCATTATTTCTGTTGCGCGGGGGAGATGGCTCATTGGGGGAGGGTATGACGACGAAGACGTTGCGATGAAAAGAAAAATTAAGAGGAATGAATGACTTGAGCGTGTATTGGGATTTCAGTGAGCTTCTCTGTGTGTAGATCCAAATAGATATATGAAGTAGTTAATACGAGAAAACGGAAATTAAAACTGCATTTTACTCTGGTCATTCCGAGAATTCGGGATATCAATAACTTTTATCGAATACTATAACTACCTACCTACCTATACAGTTGCGTATTATGTAAACTTGACAATTCTATTTTCCAACAGATCGCCCCCTTTTCCCTCATGCCAATATGTTAAGCCCATTCTTACCCCTATCCGCCGAAGCTTCTATATTGTGGTTCCTACTAGTATACAGTGCGTAGTAATAATGGTTATTGGCCCAGTCGCAGCGCTTTGAGTCCAGGATGTGCTGCTAGTAACGGGTGGCTATAGCTAGGTTGCTTTATCAGTTAGTTAATTCTTAGAAGAAAAGAGAAAAGAAAACAAGAAGCCTGATATGTAAACTAACAGGTAGGTAAGTGGTTATATAAGTAGGTAGGTAGGTACTTTTCCTAAGATGAAGTGAACATTGATTAAAGAAAGTAGCAAGGTATGTTCAACTCGGAAATAATATTAATCACAGAAGATGGTAAAATTGCTAGATATGAAAATGCATTATTTATTTTTTATAATAGTTGTATTAAATTAACCTGATACTAAGCATTATGTAGTTGATTGCTCGGGGGTATTAATATAGTCCGCGAGCTTTGAGGGTGGTGGCCAGCCTACCCAAAGTATGAGTCAATGGTTTGATCCTGTTGCTATTTGAGGCCATAAAGGGGGTAATACTCTTTGCTCGCGTGATGGTTTCTATAGTTGTTTGGTATAGAAATCAAAGTAGCCACCTGGGTATTCATCAGGTATGCTTAAGAACCTTCTAAGGAAACGATTGGAATACTAAGTATTGATATGTTCTGATCTGAGAAGCAATCTCCTATAGGCGTGCGATGGCGTAGCCATCCGTAGTCCCGCGATTGTATTCAAATATGCAATCCGCTGGTAGGCAGTGACTAATATGGCAGCTTTCAGTTCCTTTCGTTTCCAGGCCATTTGTTTCCCTAGCAGTGCTTTGCAGCATATCTACATCGTATCTCAAGGCCATATATTCCTAGCCCTTGGCCAATCAAGCCGCGATATCGCCTTCATCCACCCATCAGTACCAGCATAGTCACCTCTTATCTTAGCCCTTGCCAGATCATCAATCGGCAATATGGCTGATTCCATAGTCTCCATTCCCGATATTATCAGGTTGACTGCCAGGGTCGCTAAAAGCTTTGTGGAATACGGGAGACAGGTAAAGGACGCTCCTAGGCTAATTGCGAGTATCCACCTAGAGGTCAACACTCTGAAGGCTATCCTAGAGACTCTTTACATGACTCTTGGTGATGATGAGGCGTCTACCCAAAAAGCAGGGCTTTCAGATTCCCTCGGCCAGTGCAAGGGATTATTGAACGAGCTTCAGTTGCTGGTGTCGCCGGAAGTAGAAACGGAGTCTGACGACGAAGAGCTCCCCAACAAGAAGACACCACGGAATGCGCAGAGTCGTTTTCGTAGATTGGGACATGGAAGAACGACACCCACGCCCACGCCGCCTCGCCACCAGCACGATGACAACTCTAACGTAGGCAATCTGCAGTCTTTGATGCAGGCCCAGATCAGCTCCGAGCACCGTCTCGCACAGCACGAGCCACATAACTTCAATTTGAACCAAAACGTTCCGAGAACACCGACAAGGTCGCCTCGAAGGCGCCCGGTAATCGACCTTTCGACACGGTTCAAATGGCCGCTGTTCCAGAAGGGCAAGGCAGAGGAATTGCTAAAGCAGCTCGAGAGGCAGAAAACCCAGCTGAGTTTGGCCGTGCAGGCCGATAATGCGTGAGTCGAGCTGTGCTAATTTGCAATATGTTAGTTAACTGACTTCTTCTGATAGCATGAACCTCAACTCTATCGCCCATTCCATAAAGGAAATCGAGGCTAATTTGAACGGTAATATGAATCCCCGAGTTGTCCCAAAATATGTGCGCCAGCTAAGACCGGAAGGAAACAGATAATGAAAAGAGAACAATCTTGGCTTGGCTGTGCCCTAGAATTGACATGTATGAGTTCCATCGTGAGCAGCACGACAAGCAGGAAGACGAGACATGCGAATGGATAACTACCTCTCGCGGCTGGAAGCAATGGCTCAACGGAGGCTCATATGAGCCCAACGGCTACCGCCGTTTCATATGGATATACGGCATCCCCGGCGCTGGAAAGACGGTTCTGGCCTCGTTTCTCATCGACAGTATTGCGGTCCATTGTCGAGCGACGGGATATTCATACTACTATTGCCACAACGAACGAAACCAAGACGAGACAATCCACTTCCTGCGTTGGATAGTAGGGGACTTGAGCCGACAGATCGATCGCTTCATCCCCAGGGAGCTAGATAGGCTCAGCCAATCCCAGGGTTTCACTATCGAAGGCCTTATGAACTGCTTCGGAGCCATTTCTAGAAAGTTTAAGAGCGAGGGCCGCCGGGTGTACCTAGTGGTAGACGCCGTGGACGAGAGCAAAAAACCGCGGAAGAGGTTGCTTGACGTGTTGATCGCGATGGGCACGGACATAACTTATGAGAACGTCTCTATATTGATGACGAGCCGTGAAGAGGAAGATATTGGAGATGCGATGGCTCGGGCTGCGAGTAGCGCACAGCTTCTACTTCCAAGCGCGGTTCGTGATTCGGATGTCCTGAACAGTGCCTTTGTTCCATATACGTCTATCACGATGTCGAATAGCGACGTTATGCGAGCGATACAGAAGTACGTCGAGAAGCAGTTTGAACGAAACGCCAAGTTCAGAATGTGGCCGTTAGAATTCAAAGGGCAGATAGAAAAAAAACTGGCGAGAAATGCTAGAGGAATGTGAGTGTACCTGACGGCCAGTATTTCCAAGAGCGTCCATTTGTTAACCCTTTCCTAGGTTCCGGTGGGTTGCATGCCAGATCGATATTCTCGAACGTATCTATATGGACACAGACAAGGTGCTGAAAGCACTGGATGATCTGCCGGAAACGCTGTTTGACACGTACGAGAGAATACTCCAAAGCATACGGACAGAACAGCACGCATTCGCTCGCACGGCTCTGGCGCTAATATGCAGCAACACCTTCAAGGTCAAGAGCGCCGACGTATTAGTGCAGGCATCCCTCCACAACGTCCGACATGGCGCAATGCACATGTATGATGTCGAGACGTTAAAAGACATCCTCGGCTGTCTAATCAAGGTAACCAACTTGAGAAAAAGGCCTCAGTCCAAGTTCCGACGTGAAGATGATAATTCCCCCCTTCAGAAAGTCGCCGTCGCTCATTACACCGTCAGGGAGTTCCTCTTTGCGAAATCAAAAAAAGACGGGGAACCAAGACCGGCCGGTGAATTTGCTCTGTCGGATATCAGTATCCGTGTGCTAGAGACCCAAGTCGTGTTTAATGGGCTGCTGCAATGGGGAAGAAATCGCCCTCCAAACTCACGATTCCCAACTCGCTATGAGGAACACTGTCTGGAAATGAGCGAATGGGCCATGCGAGGAGCCCGGCAAAACCTGCTCATCAAGAACCACGACGTATGGGAATCAGTAAGGCAGTGTTTGATCCCTGGCAGGCCACACATCAGAGCAATTACAAATACAAATCTCCGCAAGCAGTTTCCACGGTGGGCGAAGCTGAGTGCACTCGACGAGCTGGCACCGGGACAACAGCCTCAGGCAGCCCCTAATAGACGGTTCCGACAAGAGACAGGTATTTTAGCAAGCCTCGTCCTGCTCAATTGGCCGGAGTTCACACAAAAATACCTCAAAGATGTCAATTTCCAGACCTTGTCGCCCGAAGCAAAGCATGCCGTCTGGACGAATGAATTCACCATCAACCCGCCGGATAACACCGACATTCCACGCACCTTTGAAAAGGGGGAGCCAGTCACACTTCTCCAACTGTCCGTATCGTGGAAACGTCCCGAGTTCTTGGAGCTCTTCATTGATGCCGGGGCGAATTTTACTCATGAACCCGATATCATATTTACGGCTCTTGAAAACCCCTGGGGTCTCGAGGAAATCGAAAGTGATGGATCTACCACCAGCCAGCTCTTAAAGATGCTCCTCGAAGCAGGTGCGGATCCTAACCCGCTCGGCTACGTATATACGCCTCTTCAATTTGCGGTACACCACCTCGAAGAAAGCTGGGTCCAGAGCCTCCTTATTGAAGCCCGCGACGCCAATTTAATCGGGGACCCCAACGGAAAGTATCCATACGGACTTAAGGGCACTGAAACTTGGCACAGCCTGCATCCTCTTGAGATATGTCGTAGAACGCCGCCAGGACCAGACAACGATGGATCAGAAGGCTTAAATAGCAAGACTAAAAAGAGGATAGAACAGCTGCTAATTCAGTATGGAGCAGAATGTGAACCCGACGTGATCGACGTCTCGTCAGATACTCCGGATGGAGATGCGCCACCCTAGTGCCGAAGTAGCTGTCGTGTACTCAAAATCGGTTTCCCTTCTGCGACGGGGAATCTGATTTCGGATAGGCTGAATAAACCTGAGATGAACTAAGGTACCTACCTACCTAGGTAGATAGTGCAAGGAGGAAATATCATTTATATCTCTGCCATCGAACTACGCTGGCCTTCCCCAGCGAGGTGTACGCCCGTGCTGAACAAAGTTTAGGGAGAGGATAGTTAGTTATTGTTGAAAACGGCTACCACATGTCCGGCACAGTGGCATATTCGGCCACATGTGAGTGCTTAAAATTATGTGAATTAATAAACTTGTGTGATATCATTATGATTGTTTCTGACCCATCTCTTCCATGCCAACATCGTCCCATTCCTCACTCCATTCGCCAATTTTTCCACCTAGCCAGATTCCTCCGGCTGTTGCTACGCTGGCTAGAAGGAACCAGCCCTCGAACCATCTATCCACGAAACCTGGCTCCAAGGCACTTTCAAGCGCGTCGCCGACGGCGCTGCCTACCTCTTTAGGAAGATTGCTTCGTAAGAGCAGAGCGGCAGATATCACGTATATAGCGCTGATCTGCCCAATCAATAGAGCCAGATTGGCTTGGGCCTGGTATAAGAGCCCAGGAGTCCACTTGGCGAAGAGATGGAATGTTTGGAGCGCACTGTTGGCGCTTGCGGCGAGAATGACGCCGGATAGTAAGAATGATATTTGTCTAGCCCAGGCAATTTGATCAAGCTTCGGGTCCCAATGTTTCGCTAGAAGGCCCAAGAATCGGTTAATGGGATCTGAGGAGGAAAACGAAGCAGTAGGATAATATAGCCGCCGTAGAGTAGTCAGGGTAGTCGCTATGATACGATAAACGCAGTACACGCTGAACACATAGGTAGGTATTGAGAGTAATTTTCCCGAGAAAGTTGCAGCGCGAGCTGAATTAGCCTGTCGAGAGCGGAGAATAGAGAGGGAGGACGATAGATTTGCTTCCATAGCTTCCAAACCCGCAATCTCGAGACGGAGTGTGCGGATCTCTGTTGCGTCACCACCCCCGCGAATAGAACCGATGACCTTAGTGACGAACCCACGCTTCTCAGTTGATGGGTTTTCAGCTACCTTACGTAGTAGGCTCTGCAAACGGTGCCGTTTAGTTAGGAGCATCTCGTTGGTAGCATCCAGACCCGCTTGCTTGCGGGCGATATCAGCGTCTGTCACGGGGCGTCTTGCACGGCTGCCAAATGTGTGCCACGGTGAAGAGACCGAGGCGAACCCAGATAATAAAGCCATAAGTGAAATGCCGATGACTCCAATTCGCTCAAGACAGGCACGTGCTAGACTACCTGAAAACGCGGGCTCGGCCCGGGCCTTCTCCATCTTAGCGCTCGGGTGCACTGCCTCACTTCCTACCGGTACGAGATTTCCCAGTGACCAGAACGCGCATAGCCAGACACTAAACATGACAAACTGAAGTATCCAAGCAGCTCGAGGTATTTTGCCTTTGGAAGTGCGTTGAAATGACCATCCCGAGCCAGCTACAAGAGACTGAAGTTCGAGGAATGGTATGAGGACGACGAGGAGGAACAAGAGAGTGGGAACGGTGACTCGTAGAGCCAGTGCCCGGGCATATGGGTTGATCAATTCAGAGATCTCGCATAAGATCAATTCCCCCAATACAACCGCTAATCCAATCGTCGTAGAAAAAGCAGCTTCCGCTATTCGTCTTCGCAGAGATTTAGAGCCATGCTCAGCATGTGCTTGCTGGAGTGATGGTGGCGCATCGGAAGGGAGGAAATGGTCTTCGCCGTCGCGAGCATTTTGGACACGGGCCAGATAAGGAAATATCTTTTGGGAGACCAGAATAGAGACGACCACAAAGGTGATGACGAACGGTGCCAATGAAAATGTCATCGACGTCGCCGAGGGCGCGACAAGGCTCGGGGCCATGCATGCATCGTCTGAGCAGGTGAAGAGTCCCATTGGAAAACACGCTTGGCGACGGTGATTACGAATGATTGTTCTGTGATAGCATTCTAGCTCGTAGAACAAAGCACCTAATGGATTAATACTTATCGACGAGTAAGAAGATGTACATTCGAGGTAGGTGTAGGCACGGATCGAGGAAGAGATAACATGATTAAGCTTTCACAAATCGGAGTTGAAACTTGAACAAAGTCATGAGATGTTGGGATTCCTCCAGACAGATGACGACTGCCTTTGAATCTAGGCCCCACCTTCCATCCAGCCACCACGCGGCTAGCCTAAGGAATGGATCTCCGACGCATCCGTGCACGCGTCCCCGGACATGGAAGTGAGACAGGGCAGGTACATAGGTACTGTACGTACTTGAGGGGCTCTCCGGAGTGTGGCTTGAAATACGAGGCGCAAGTCTAAGTCAAACGAGACAGGGGTCTATGAAAAAAGTCGAATATCTCCAAGTACATGTCGCGCGACCTGAAAATAATCGCCAGTAACTGCAGAACCTCTGCCATTGACGCTGGGAGAGGTACTGCAATCGCTGCCCCCGACTATGGCAGCTTCGAGTAGAGGTGGCAATACTGCCGCCGCTTTATTACGAAGTAAGTTGGCTTCTGCGGAATCCTAAAAATCGCACATTTATCCCACTTGATACTAAAAATTACCAGAAGGACAATTCAGCATATGCGCCAGCTGCAGGAACGCTCAATTCCGATCGTACTCTGCCAATGCCGAGGCCGCCTTGAAGGCTGAAGCTCACCATCTCAAGCCGACGGAATCACATCCACATCCACCCTTCACAGCATCCCGCAAAGCAGAATACCGCATAAAATCCGGCATCATCCTAACCCGAGCACCTCTACTAACCCGCGCCCTCACCCCCTTCGAGAACGCTTTCTACTTCTACCAGAAACGATTGAACGAGCGATTGGTGTTGCCTTTCCGGCACACACTCTTCTTCAAGAAGGATACGGCAGCCGACCTCGATTGGCGAATCAAATTCGAAGAGCGGGGCCAGATAGCAGCGAAGGAGCTGGGCAGATACTATGCTCAGGGTCGCAACGCGTGGAACGACGAGTTGTTGGTGGGGAGCACATTAAGCAATGAGGAGAGGATACGAGAGATCCTGCTCAAGGACGCCGAAAACCGGGTAACTGAGGATGGCGATAAAGCTGACCCGGATGAGGTCCTACCTGTCGAGCAACCGATGGACAGGATCACGGAGGCTGATAAGGCGAATGATGTGAGACGACTGGACCGCAAGCTGGACCGGACTCTCTACTTGCTCGTTCGGGCTAGCGATGGGAAATGGCAGTTCCCGTCAGAGGATGTGCCGACAGATGAGCATTTACACGAGGTTCGTCTCATATGAACAACCGTGCGTCCCATAGCAAGTCTATTCATGCTAACCATACCCACAGACCGCGGTAAGAGCCTTAAAGTCTGCGGCGGGTGTCAACATGAACACCTGGCTGGTGGGCCGCGTACCGGTTGCCCATCTAGTTACGCAACCCGAGTTCAATGAAGACACGTCCCTCAGGCAGAGGGGCGAGAAGGTATTCTTTCTGAAGGGGAGGATCATGGCCGGCCAGGCGGACCTAAAGGACAACAAGTTGGGGCTGGAGGATTTCAACTGGCTCACGAAGGAGGAGTTAAAAGAGAAGCTACCAGAGGAGTACTTCCGCTCCGTAAGGAATATGATGGCAGATCGGTAGAACGGGTGGATATCACGATACGAAGCCTCTGTAGTCTGCGACCGTCAATGTAAAGACAGTGTACTATATTGTACCTTACGTGGAAATGAATCGATCCCGTATATTGCTAGTACATGCGTAGGTACTAACCCTCAACACGACTCGTTTTTCGTGTCCGGGTATTCAGTCAGCCAACTACGTTTATGTCCAATCACAGCCAGATCGATTGATCAGCAATAGGAAACCTCTTATCTCGTGGGAAACCCTGGGTTTATTCACATATTCTCGACGGCAACTCTCTTAGGGCTATCTTGAATCTACCTAAGGCAGGCACCTAACTGACCATACTAGAATCGCAACCGAAGCATCAGGATTCTAGATGAGTCATCTGGACATATAGAATAATTGCCGTCTTCAGTACGTCCGTCTGTCCATCTGGTTATTAGTTTCCATAGCTTAGGTTTGTTGTCCCTTGCGTAACAGTGAAGCTGTTCCTTTGTTTTCCGGGTCCACCTCGTGACAAACCAAGGCTCAAGCCAACATCTTAAAACACGAATCTATCAAATTACTGGTTTGGCAATTAGATCCAACGTGTCGTCTGTTGCTCGTGTAAATAGTTCGCAGTTGACTGTCCTCACCCCGGCTTGTCAAAGGCAATAAGTAGTATCCTTAAGGGGCTGGTTCGAAAGAGACATAGCCTGCCCCAGGTACAGAGCACCTGTTGCCATAGGCTCTCCAAAACTCATGCGTCCAGAGGGGTATCATGTGTGTTTCCTCCCCCGAATATGTTTCGCCTGGTGTTGGCATAGGTTCACTCTGTGCGGGTCCCTCCTCGACTGGTGGCATTGCTTTGCTATGCTTAGGGGTTAATATTGCCCAACTTGAAGCTACCTCGTCGAGGATGTTCCATCTTTCTAGATTTATCAGCATTTGGTTGTCGTCTTGGTCGAGGAGGTTGCTAGCGGTTGTCCCGGGCTGCAAAGCCATGCTAGAGTTTGTCTGGTTCTTTTCGTCCTGGATATTCTGTTTCTTCGGTGCGTAAAACTCTTTCTCGAATGGGGCCAAGTGTTTCTTGGCTCTGAACAGATTGTAGGTCTGTTTTAAGAATAGACTAGCAGTTATAGAACCTGGCGAGGTAAGATACAATATTCTAGCAATACAAAAATATTAATTAAAGGGGCCTTACTGTCAAATCCGGCATGGTGAGGACCTGGCAAATTGTTGCCGGATTCCAGGTCGATTGCAGGGATCGGATTCCGCGCGTAGAAATGGTGAATCTTTTCTAGAGCTCGATCCGGCTCCATCATATGTCTACCTCGTGCATACATGAATCTCGTGTCCGCGATTCGTGGGAAGAGTGTGTTTATCTCAACAAGAAAATCGTCAACGTTGGCGGGTAGAGGCTCGAAGAACGTTCGATATATATAGGCAAGGTCCATGAATAGATTATGGCCAACGAGGATCGGTCTATTTTTCTTCAGGCTGGCCTCGCATCTTTTAAAGTCGAATGTCTTGTTGAGTTCATTCCACGTTTTGGCGCGTTCTGGGACGTCGCTTTGGTGATAAACATATTCTTGTTTCATCCTGTCGGCAAAGGATCCGCCTGATAATGCCTCGAATAGTATTTGAAGTCCTATAGAAATTAGTGATTTATAAATCATTCATCTCTGAAGAATGCGAACCAGATAATCGATTAACCTCTGCCAAATTCCATCTCATTCGTGCCTCGGTCTACTCCAATATAACTTATTAGTCGGATACTCAGAATAATACTACGTATAAGATTGCTTGGGGAATTGTAGACCTTGGCTTTTGCAGCAGCATCAATTAGAGCAACAGAAGCAGTGCCCGATATTGCGTTTCTGCTTGCCGCATAGGAAGGATACTCTTCGCGGATGAGTTGGTGTATTAAACGGATCTGCAATCCATTCAGCCTATCTCCATAGGGGTTTTTTATAACAGTTTCCATGGCCTAACAAGTCATTAGCTTAATGAATATTCATCCTGAGGGGAGCGCCGTACCGGTAGAAACCTTCCAGCAACAAAATCTGCGATTTGCTTCTTAGTCCTCTTGTAGAATTCTTCAGTCTCGTAGTCCAGTGTTGAAGGATCAAGATGCTCATTGTTGGGATCTCTCGACACACAAAACTGTTTTGCAACTCTCTGCTCCTCTCTGCTGAGATAATGAGCTCCAACATCCAAAGCCTTGTTCAAGTTGAAATTGTGCTGTTGTAGAAAGTCGTACGCTCTCACCGAGACGCTAAATTTTCTATCAAGACGTCTAGAGAGATTATCAAAGAATGTGGATTTGGGAAACAAGGGAGAAACAGAGAAAGTGAATGTTCTCGTCGCGTATTTAGCTAGCAATTCTAGTTAGTTATAGAACGGTTTATTTTCTTGGTTGTTGGAGACTAACCTAATACTTCGTCGTAACGAACGAAGGTGAGCCCGAGCTGCAGTACTTGGAATTGTTCTGCCGCTTCTTTGATCTTGGCGTATGAGTCTTGGGCATTGTTAAGACCGTGAATGAGCGCGATACCACTCATCTCAACGTCCACCGCGACAAACCGAGCATTCTGCGCCTCGTGTAGAATAGGTGGTAGTGTCCAGAAGAAGTTGCTTCCGTTGATCTCCATGGTGTTAATGGTCGTATGCTGGACTAGTGTTGAAGGTGAAGCGGCAGCAACTAGCTGTTGTGTGTTGTAATGGGGAATTAAAGAGGCGGAAGGGAATCTACCTATGTTTATGGTAGAACACGAAATGTTATATAGGTAGGTACTTTTGGTTATGTAGCTATGACTGCGAGTGGGTTGCAACCTCAGATAGATGATATCCACGTCAGGCATTCTACGTAAGAGTTTTATGTTTCGTGATCAGAGACATATTCTTAGGGAAGGTACCTACTGATGGTTTGTGAGTTAGTACTTAGAAACGTCTCTTCGAACTAGAGTAACAGATGGCCAATTGTCATACGCAATCACTAAATATTTGCAAAATACTTAGGTAGGTACCTAAAATATGCACAACGGACTCTAACGGCAGCAACATCGGGAATGATTCACAAGTTAGGTACTCAGTTAATAAACTACTTGGAAGGAAGCTACGACTCATTTCTCTGGAGTCATTCTTTGTGTTTGATTGTAGTTTCCCTGGAGAAAAAAAGAGTAATAAATGCAGGTACCTTATGGAGATAAATACGGGACTTGAGGCTATCTACATTGGTAGGGTACTTATGTCTGATCAAGTCTACCGTAAGGTACAGACGGGTTGACCTTTATCATGTATGGCCCCCCTAAGACGTGTGCATCCCGTCCGGTTTCATAAGCCGGTTGATATTAGAATTATTAGGATTATTAGGACTTTATATCAACAGTAATAACCACTTAACCGCCTATGTAGGTACCTCTTAGGTAAGGTACCTAACTATTGGAACAGTGCCATAAAATTGCAAACAGGCCTAATCTTTTATTGATTTCGTACAGTCTATGGTATTGCTACCGACATTAAGGATAACTACCTAGGTACCTAATGTACCCCATAATGACTGCAATAACTTCTGCAATAACTTCGGCAATAGTTAGGTCGCTAGAAAGACTAACTACTACTATTGTCTTAGTTAGTTCACGATGCTCTATGTCTAGGTCCTTGAGATTGTTACTTATTCCCTTTGCTTATATACCACGGGTAAAGTGCTAGCTAAACCTGTAGTCTTGACTCCACGAGTTAGATTGATCGTTCATCTTGATCTAGACTGAATGGTTTGGCAATGGCAAAGCTGGAGTTGTCGTTGTTTCATAAACTATTGTAATGTTTAACTCAGCACCAAGAATTAAAATAGTAAAACTGAACTAAGCGATATATACATACTTCGGAGATGATATATATGTGTAAACGACTAATTCTACTAGGTTAGGTTAAGGGATGTTAGAAGGTGGTTGATTCAACTACCGAAAAGTACATAAGTACCTCGACCCAAGCTAGAGTGGACCGAGCTAGCTCATCAATTGATCGTGCCCTAACTTGTTTTGGTAGTCCCACTGTAGGAACGTGTGGGGCTCGCCTAACGCTATTCGCATTCGTCGGCCGACGACCGATATACCGAGGCACAGAGTCCCTTAGGTTAGGAACCTAGGTCGGCTACCTGGTAGGTACCATCAAAATATGATGATCACACCTTTGCAAGTGCAATCTTCCCGCATACCAGACAATCACCGCAAGCATTTCCGACCTCGTCAGGTCCCACATGCTTGTGTTGTTCCTGCATGTGCAAGCTCTATCATTGTTGTAATGTCATGTTGGCATAGCTATTGATTTCATTATTGATTTCGCTATCTTATTCTTGTTAGTGTCAATTGTGCCGTTAGCATCCTATCGTCGCCGCTATGTCGTTCAATGGTTCCTATTCCGCAACATTAAGTCCCTCAGTGTCCGAGAGCTTCGGATCCCACGTTCTATCGAACTCGATCTCGTCCTTGTCATCCTCAACAGCATCTCGTCCATTATCGAGCAATATTTCCAAAACCTACCGACAGGCTTCGCAGTTATTCTTAACGCGTCGACTTCCCGAAGCCTTGTCAACAGTCTTACCCTTGATCACCCCATCCACCGAAAGTTCCAACGTAAATGGATTGACTGAACCGGCACCCGTTGCTCGAGCCTCGAGATCAACAAGGATAAAGGTATGGAGTCTTTATCTGACGATTCTCAATGCGATATTAGAGCTGGATGCCGACGAAGGAAAAGATGCCTTTGGCACTCAGGAATGGCGTACTATATGTAAGAAGGTACGGGATAGCGATGTCTGGGAAGAAGTAGTGCAGTTCGGATATCATGGCGTCGAAGGGGAGGTAGATTCCGATGTTGTTATAAATCTGTAAGTTTGGTCTTCTACTAACTATGCATTTCAACTTATGATTAGACGACCCGAATTTGATACGAAACGAGTATTGACGAGTCTCTAGGGCGACCCTTCTGCTTGCACATGCGAAGTCGCAGGCAGTCAACCAGAAGCGACTGGAGAGTTATCTAGCCTCATCGAGTACTCCAAACCTTGATATATCTAAACAGCTTGAGGCAACCAGATCTCCGCGATTAACATCGCGAAGTCGAAGGTCCCACTCTAAAAGTGGTGCTGACACTCCTCGGGATCTCAACGCTAGAGTCAAGATCCTCGAACTGTACACCCTCCACGTCTTGTTACGTAATAACGAATGGGACTACGCCAGAGAGTTTATTAGCTCTAGCGCAGTACTGGACGAAGAGAGGAGGGACGCTTTCTTACAGGCTCTTCAAAGTTTACAGGAAGAGCATCAGGAATCAGAACGGAAAGAACGCGAAGAGAAGCAAAAGCAGGAGGAACAACTGCAAAAAGACATCGAAGAGGCCAGGAGATTGAGATCTGAGAATGAAGCAAGAGAACGACGTCGAATAAATGAAGAAAGAGCCAAACGAGAAGGTACCGAGGTCGACTATGGCATCGAAAACACCCCAAGTACTTCGGGAGTGAGGAATAAGGCTCGGAGCGGTTCTAACGGCTCTGCACTATCAAAGTCATCCAAGTCATCTAAGGCATCCAAGCCATCCACTCCCAAGGAGAAGAAGGCTGTAGCACGTCCAAGTCTTAGTGCTCGAGCTATAATGATGCTATCAAATCTTCGCAACATCATCGAGCAGATGAGCGCTACATTTAGAGCAAACCCGGTATTGCTTATGAGGCTGCTAGCCTTTGTCATTGGTGTAATTGTTATGTTTGGTAGGAAAGGTGTTCGCGAGCGGGTGCGGCAGATTCTTGGTACGGGCTGGAATAAGGTGAGATCAACCGCTGGTATGGGTGTTAAGGTGAGCTACATCTAGTTGACGGATTTATAATATGGCTTTCTGTATATCTTCCCCTTTTAGCAGGTAATAATCACTCGGAAATACCGGATAGTATCCTGAACGAAGTATGTCGCATACGTTTCAAAAGTTCTTAATGAGGATCGATTTATATTGGTAATATGTTGGGTAGGTAGATAATTAAATGTCAATTTCATCTATGTGAAGACTGTTGTAACCTCTAAACGCCACCCTGAATGCTGATCCGAAGTGTAACTCCTTTTCCCACGTAGGTATGTGTACATTAGTGATTTTGACCTGTCAGATATGCTAACAATTCTGAATTCCCGAGGCACAAATAACCACAGCCCAGACCCGGGCGTCATGGAGGCTAGTACCCCGTCCGATTTGTTTTCTTTTGGTAAAATAGCTGTAAAACGTGTAAGCATAATTCAAGGTTCGACGAGGACTTAGACTCATGTGGGAGAGATGAAGAAAACATACATCTGTACGTGAACTGCCTAAATTTATAATCTTGGGGCAGCCGTCTCTATCCTTTTCTAGTCGCGTACATTCGAAGCAGTAGAACGCGTCCGATATGCCCTCGCCGCCGCACACGACACACTTGTTTTGATAGTTGCCGAAACTGCATTCGTCGCAGATACGCACGAGAGTGGTTGGGCGAACGTAGGAATCGCATACAGGGCATTTGCCGTCGCACTTGTCGCAGAGGCGGCCGATGGCGATGCCGGATTGCTTACGGCACATAACGAGATCTCTGGAAAATGAGGTTAGCTTCAGCTTGTCGCAAATAAGCAGCTCAAGGAGCTATAGGTAAAGAATGTACTTACGGATGATGTCGCGACATTTTGACTGATAACGGGTCTTATGATGGTTGAATTATTGAGAAGGGAAGGATTGTAGATGGATAAAACGGTGGATATTGTATATTAGATTGGTCGCTGATGAAATTAATGATAATAATAATAGCCTTCCAGGCAATTCCTCAGCCTTGCTACTTGCTTCTGGCGATTTCTTTAGTACCAGCAGGTACCTAGGTACCTACATAAGCTGCACGAGGTTAGCTTCCATGTACAAGGGAATTGTTATAAAGTGGATCATGATATGCAGAATTGCATAACTTGGCACCGACGTGCATACGTTAGGTACATAATACACTAGCGTGGGGTACGGACGTACCATATGTACAAAGGTACCTGTTGGTATCCACCTCTTACCGTTTAAGTAAACTTTGAATGCCGCGCCCGTCGCACAGAGCGCTTTGGCCCTTCAGCCTCGTCCGCGCGACAGTCTGGTCAATCTCTCATCTAAGCAAACAATGCTTAGAAGTATGGTCTAACTTTAATAGATCGCCCACTGTGGCAATCATCTTTCTAACATTGCGCATTTTATACATAACCTCATAAATCTTTTCGACACCGGGGAGGGGATCGGCACAATGTCATCAAGTGATACGTGAGAGACTGTCTTTACTCTGATCTTATTGGTCGCAATTGGCTAATGATAAAGCAGCTCTCTCAATGGTCGTAGCCTAGAGCACGAAACGATCGCTATTGAATCGGACAAGGAGCAGCGCAGTTCGAATAAGCGCAAAGCTTTATCGCCTTCACCAAGCGAAGACAAATCTAGCCAGTCGCCGAAAAGATCTAGAATTGGTGATGGCTCGAGGGAAGACAGTACTGTCAAGCCGCTGCCTACACCAAAGGAGCCCTCTGCAGACCGCCGCGAAAGCGCGCTGCAAGAGGAAAGGAAGCGCGGAAAGCGCTTATTTGGTGGTTTGCTAAGCACACTAAGTCAAACCACTTCTAGCTCTCAGCAAAAGAGACGTCAAGAGATTGAGCGACGACAGCAGGCAAAGGTTCACCAGCAGAGGGCCGAAGACGATAAGCACAGAGAAGAGAAGCTAGCAAAGCTAAGAACCGTACGGCAGTTGGAACAGCTCAAGTTTGACGAGCGAGTTGTATGCTGAACATCCGTTCTTCTGCTAGTCACCCAAGCTAACAAGACGGTCAGATGCAAAATAAGCATTCCAACATGCTAGCGACGGCACGTTTTTTAGAAACTAAAAGTACACCTAAGATAGTAAGAACAGCTCTAAGAGCAGCTCTATCGCGTGGCCGACGTATCTACTAATCGCAATGCCAGTATTATCTACCATGGGACCCCACAGAAGAGCAGGAAGACATGATTAAGGATCAGACTCAAGAGGTTGAGGACATCATCGATAAGGAAGTCCTCGAATTCAAGCAGCGCAAAGAACAGAAGTTGAAGATATTGGGCGTCACAGTTAGATCCCCTACGCCCAAACCCAAGGACACAGTGGGTAATAACCTGAATGATGAAAGCCTTGCTGACCCTCCACAATCTAACCCTACCAATCGCCCGCCTTCCCACGCTGGTAAGATCGGTCATGAAAGAGAGTCCGATAGGGCGGATGATGTTGTGATAGAGGAGGTTGAGGATACAGTCATTTACTGATACCTAAACTCCTCGGTGCGGTTTTTAATTTTACGTTGGGTCTTTTGAGGCTCTGGTGATGGACGGTGGCACAGGCGTTTTTGGTGTGATAGGGGTTTGCGAACCAGAGATTCCCGCCGTAAGTTTCGATTCTAAGGTTGAATCGTTCGCGTGTGTTATGTATATGCATCGAGCATGAATTTAAGATTCCTGATGAATTTGATTAGAAATCATGACTTCTATCATATTCTTGAAAAGGATGGACTATCCTCATTGGCGCAGCACTGTTTCTCATGTATATGTAGCTGTGCCCCTGCTAGCGATGATCCCTCATATTACGCTAGGGGATGTCTAGCCACCTACAGGCTACAAGCAACACTTCTAGATATATACTGTCGCACGGCGTAATGTTCACGATAAGCGGTGTAGTCGTGGAATCAATGAAACCGGATTGCAACCTCCAACTCCCACGGAATCCGGGTCGTCCGGATACATCTCAAGACCATAACAGAGCGAGACGTATTCGTGTACATTATGCGGTTGGTTATATACCTACCTATATTACGTACATGAAGAGGTTCTCCTGCAGCAATAATATGCCGTCTATATACATACATAGTAGTATCAGGTGAACAGTATGAAATATCTTCAACGTGCTCGCCAGTCCACGAACCCCCTTTTTGCGGAACCGCTACGGGAGCCCGTTACGTGAGTCTCCGCTCTGGATGTATGCCGAGGCACACGACACGCTAATTGGCCCACTAGCAGCAACTATTGCACAAGGAGGTAGTATATGTATATGGCATGTTGAAGCCGGTAGAACTTATACAGGGACGGTTAGACAATTACACCGAATAACACCCCCGATCTCTTGGCCCGGGCATCGCCTTAAAGGCCATAGGGGTCTTTTCTGACCTCGGGATATTTTAGGATAATAAACCTTGTGGGTAGCTGATACGGACTTGTTGATATCCCAGCGTCGCCAAACCCGATCAACCTGGTTTCTTAGGTTAAGACACGTCCGTTCTGGCCAACCCCTATTAATAATCTAATAGCTGTATGAGGCGGCGTATGTACTTGTACTGCGCGGTGGCTTGATGGAAATTTAGGTACTAGGCTTATTATGTTAAGATATATGACGCGCATCCAACAATGTGTGTCGTACAGATGTACATCGATTAGCCATTAGGTAGGTAGGTACCATATTTTGCTATAATTGCCTCTTTTAGAAGTTCTCCAAGAACTAGGTAGGTTATGGACTTGACCGAAGTGGTACCGGCTCTCCGATAGGCACATAAAAGGGTCCATAGGTCCTTTTGGCTCTCCCTCCCTCCCTCCCTCTCGTAGTTTCCACCAATTTTGTGGAAGAAGGCTTCATAAGACTCACCCATATACTATATCGAGAAACCCATAAATTAAGTCAACATGACTGTCGATGCATTGACCCCCAATGACCCTCGGGTCGAACATAAGTTCAAGTCCTTTGGAGATATCAAATACCACTACATACTAGCTAAGCCGCAGGGCAAGCCTGTTGCCACTGTTCTCCTCACACATGGCTGGTAAGTGTCCCCAAACCCGATAAGCTTCTAACTACGTTATTCACGGAATATCGACAGGCCGGATTTGGGTTTTGGATGGCGATACCAAGTCCCTTACCTACTATCCCTGAATTTACAGGTCATTGTCCCGGATATGCTTGGGTATGGGCAGACATCTGCCCCTGATGCTCCCGAGGAGTACAGCTTTAAGAAAATGACTGCTCAAGTTGCGGCCATCGTTAAGGATCACACCGACGAGCCTATCATCCTCGGTGGCCACGATTGGGGCTCATTTTTCGCTTGGTTAGTTTTCGTCCTTTGGGAAATTTCTTTTTGGCTGCGCTATCAAACCCAGATGATCTTCCTGGATCGGTGTAACTGGGATCCATGTCCCATTCCCTGAGTCGAAAATCGTATAATGTAATTAATAAACTGACACGTATCTATCATAGGAATCTGGTAAATTACTATCCGGAGCTGATCCGCGGAGTTTTTAGCCTATGCGTGCCTTATGCGCCGCCGTCACCGGTCAGGCACTCGCTGGAGAAGTTTGTCGAAAGGCTGCCGAATTTCAAATACCAGTTACAACTAGCCAGCCCTGTCGCAGAAAATATCGTCAACAAGTCGCCGGCGCACCTCCGGGGATTCATCAACGGCGTTTTCGGCGGCAAGACACCGGAAGGAGATCTTGCCTTCAAGATCGATATAGGCGTCATCGAGGAGAATCTAGAAAGGATTGGGCCGTCCCCGCTACTCAGCCCGGAGACCATCGACTTTTACGTCCAGGAGTACTCGCGCCACGGCCTTCACGGCCCATGCAATTGGTACCGTCCCAACGGCCCCCGCGGCGAGGACGAGCAGGAGCTTGCGAAGAACATCGACGGCAAGATCAAGGTACCGGCAATGCTTATCATGGCTGAGAAAGACGCTGCGCTCCCGCCGCAGATGGCACTAGGCCAGGAGAAGTATTTCGAGGCGGGACTTAAGCAGGAACTTGTTCCCGGCTCGGGCCACTGGGTACATGTTCAATGCCCTGAGGTGGTTAACAAGCACATTGGGGAGTTTATCAAGAGCGTGCTAGGGGACGAACTTAAGGCCTCACTGTAAAGCGTTAGCTTGGCCCGTAGGATACTAACCCTACTAAGGACTCTCTCATACTCATGTATTTTGGTCGAAAATCTTCATAACGGTCTCTACTGGCGATATGTGGTAGCTTGGAAATCTACGATTGTTATGACTCGGACTAGGTAGTTATACATAGTATAGGTAGTATATATACCTGAGTAACATGTAGCCTAGCCCTATCTCGTATAGGTACCAGGTATTGCTATTCTCGTCATGATGAACTAAGGCCGAGTATGTAAAGAATGCTACGGTCTGCGAGCTGACCATTAATAATGTGTTACGAAGACGTTAGCTCGGGTAAGACGTGGAGGTCGGTACTGCTGCGGCCAGCGACGCCGCCACGATGAGAAGCTACGAGCCCCTGAATTTGGATAAGATTGATGAAAGGCCCTAATAAGACTTTTTGCGACCGTATGTACATACATACACGGGTTTCTCCTTGGCAGAGCTCTGTAACAAATCGGGAGTTACCTAGGTTAGGTTGTTATTCCTTTCTTTACCATTTTGAAGTTTATGATGGTAAGTTATTTTATTTACCTAGGTGTGCTTTTTACCGATCTTTTTAGATTATCTGTATGCACCTCCTGTGTACCTACCTGGGTTCTCTAACTCATGATTGATGTAATGCTTGAGCTTGCGTTGGGTAGGTACGTGATGTAGATATTTGGGTCAATAACACATGTAGACAGTAGAGTACATACGTGATGTATCTGGCAGCCACGCATGCGTTTCCTTAATGCTGGCTGAGATCCCTGTCGGTGCTGCCAAACTGAAAGAAAATTCATTGGCGCCTCCTTAAAGAGCTTGTGTTACCCACGCCCCACGGGTGACTACTACTGGCCAGTAACGGAAGGCTGTGCAGAAGAAAATGGATGTACTACACGAACGGAATGGGGGGTTCCACTTATCATATACAACTGATGCTTAGCCCCGGGTTTGCTTTGGATGAGTGAATGCTAGGTACTAAATGCTACCCTTTTACATTTCTACGTTCCGACCAACTTACAGGCTAGTTAGAACTGTCAGACTCTAGGTTAATGCTTTGCATCGTAACCACGACATCCGAACACTAGCATCCTTCATTACATTTGCGACTTTTCCATTCTATCCCGCTCTCACACCGCTGCCTGCATTTCATCGGGCCTGGTAGCTTGACCTTTTCTATTCTCGTCAACCACGAGCTGAGCCATCTCGTATTTTATTACCACCCCCTTGCTTTGATACGTTGGACCAGGGGCGACTTCCAATACCTTTTCTTCAAGAATAAGCTGCAAGGTCATCTCTATGGAAACTTTATACGAAAGTTAAAATTACCCGTTACTAAATGCAAGCCTGAACCGAATCTATTTCGCAAACATTGGTTTTCTATTGCGCCCGTATGCCTCCGATCCTGCTCCCTTTGTAAGATCCATTCCTTCGCGATATGGCTGGCAGGGCGCCTCCCGGAGGCACCTCTAGCTCTAGGAATGATCTTTTACTAGACCTCGACGAACAATCCCCTTACGACGGATCGAGACAGCCTATACATGGTGACCATTCAGCTAGACCATCCGTATCCTATGACGACTTTGTCGGCGGTAGCCAAACCACTCATCCCGCTGTAAAAAACCCTCCTCCGGGCGCCGGCGCTTCGGGTCCTCGACCGCCCTACCTAGCAGATGCCGACAGGCAATACAGTCAAACATCTGGTTTAGACAACTACCAACGATACGCAGACGATTTCGACGACTATCCCGATGACGGCCAATCGTACTATCAGCACGGAGGAGCGATGAACGCAGCCGGCGACTCGTCGAGCCGTGCCAATGCGCGCAATCGTAATAGTGTACTCGGGTTAGGAGGTGGATTCCTGGGTAAGGCTAGGAACATGCTCGGGATGGGTCAAAAAGGGTATTCGGAGATGGATTTACCTCTTACGGAGCCAGGGCATGGTCGACCGGATTCGAGTGAACAGCCGAAGCAAAAGAAGAAGCTTGGTTTTAGGTTCGGCTTTGGTGGAAGTAAACCAGATCCGTCAACTCTCGGTCCCCGGATCATTCATTTGAACAACCCGCCGGCGAACGCCGTGAACAAATACGTTGATAACCACGTCTCCACCGCCAAATACAATGTCGCGTCGTTCCTACCTAAGTTCTTAATCGAGCAGTTCTCGAAATTCGCCAACGTCTTCTTCTTATTTACAGCTGCCCTACAACAAATCCCGAATTTGTCACCGACAAATCGTTATACTACTATTGGTCCTCTCGTGGTCGTGTTGCTGGTATCTGCAGGCAAAGAGTTGGTTGAGGATTACAGAAGGAAGCAGGCCGACAGTGCGCTAAACAACTCGAAGGCTAGGATCTTGCGAGGGTCGACCTTTGAAGAGACGAAATGGATCAACGTTTCTGTGGGAGACATAGTACGAGTAGAATCAGAGGAGCCTTTCCCTGCCGACATCGTCTTGCTTGCAAGTTCCGAGCCAGAGGGCTTGTGTTACATCGAAACTGCGAATCTGGACGGCGAGACTAATCTAAAGATCAAGCAGGCGCTTCCGGAGACGTCGTCTATAGTCAGCCCGGCAGAGTTGAGCAGGTTAGGGGGCAGAATCCGCTCTGAACAACCTAATAGTAGTCTATACACATACGAGGCTACTTTGACCATGCAAGCTGGTGGCGGAGAAAAGGAGTTGCCTCTCAACCCAGAACAGCTTTTACTGCGAGGTGCTACTCTAAGAAACACCCCTTGGATTCACGGGATGGTGGTATTTACCGGACATGAGACGAAGCTTATGCGCAATGCCACCGCGGCTCCGATTAAGAGGACTAAAGTTGAACGACAACTTAATACTCTGGTCCTCGCGTTGATCGGTATACTTCTTGTTCTTAGTATTATATGTACCGTGGGAGAGTTGGTTTTCCGGTCCGTTCGGAGAGACTCAATCGCCTATTTAGAGCTGGACGCTCTTACTGAGCCCGGAGAGGTGGTGCAGGCGATATTCAAGGACCTCGTGACATACTGGGTATTGTTCTCCTCGCTAGTCCCAATCTCGCTGTTCGTGACTGTCGAGATGGTCAAATATTGGCATGGCATTCTCATTAACGACGATCTTGATATTTACTACGACAAGACGGACACGCCTGCTAACTGCCGAACATCCTCCTTAGTTGAGGAACTCGGTATGGTCGGCTTCGTCTTTTCAGACAAGACGGGAACTCTAACTTGCAATATGATGGAGTTTAAACAATGCACAATTAGCGGAATACAATACGCAGACGAAGTACCAGAGGATCGAAGGGCCACAGTACAAGACGGCGTCGAAGTTGGAATTCATGATTTTAAGCAAGCGCATGAAAACAGAAAATCACACCAGAGCGCCGAAGCAATTCATCATTTCTTGGCCCTTCTCTCGACCTGCCATACCGTTATTCCTGAACGGGACGAATCGAAAGGTGGTAAGATCAAGTACCAAGCTGCCTCTCCCGACGAGGGTGCGTTAGTCCAAGGTGCTTTGACCCTAGGCTATACCTTTGTCGCCCGCAAACCACGATCGGTAATTATCGAAGTCGAAGGGAAAGAGTACGAGTACGAACTTTTGGCTGTCTGTGAATTTAACTCGACGAGAAAACGAATGTCTACTATATACCGGTGTCCCGATGGAAAAATCCGAGTATACTGTAAAGGTGCCGATACGGTCATCCTGGAGCGTCTGAACGAAGACAACCCCCATGTTGAGCAAACCCTGGCCCATCTTGAGGAATATGCCTCCGAAGGTCTTCGGACTCTTTGCCTAGCAATGCGTGAGGTCCCCGAACAAGAGTTCCAGGAGTGGTATAAGATCTTTGATAAGGCTCAAACAACCGTTGGTGGCAACCGATCCGATGAACTAGATAAAGCAGCCGAGATACTCGAGCACAGTTTCTACTTACTAGGAGCTACTGCCATCGAGGATCGTCTTCAGGACGGCGTACCAGAGACGATTCATACACTGCAGCAGGCGAACATCAAGGTTTGGGTTTTGACTGGAGATCGACAGGAGACAGCTATCAATATCGGCATGAGTTCTAAGCTTCTAAGCGAAGACATGATGCTTCTAATTATTAACGAAGAAGACGCCGTATCAACTCGTGACAACATTCAAAAGAAACTAGATGCCATCCGGAACAACACGGATGGATCGGTCGAAATGGATGCCTTAGCTCTTGTTATCGATGGCAAGTCCCTTACTTTCGCCTTGGAACCAGATATGGAGAAGATGTTCTACGACCTAGCTGTGATGTGCAAGGCAGTTATCTGCTGCCGTGTTTCGCCGTTACAAAAGGCTTTAGTCGTGAAGATGGTTAAGAAGTTCTCGCCGGAAATCCTCCTCGCCATTGGCGATGGAGCTAACGACGTATCTATGATCCAGGCCGCTCATATCGGGGTTGGTATTTCGGGTGTCGAAGGTCTCCAGGCCGCACGATCAGCCGATATTTCGATCGCCCAGTTCCGGTTCTTACGTAAACTTACACTCGTTCACGGCGCCTGGAGTTATCAACGCATTAGCAAAACCATCCTATTCTCATTCTACAAAAACATTACTCTATATATGACACAATTCTGGGTAAGCTCACGATATCTTCTATGGTCGCCTCTATCCTTTCCCTTAGCGCATCATGCGTCCATGTTAGGCGTAGTGTCGGTGATTCTTGAAACTAATACATTGACAGTACACATTCCAAAACGTCTTCTCTGGGGCTATCATCTACGAATCTTGGACATTATCCTTCTACAACGTCTTCTACACTGTGCTGCCTCCCCTTGTCATGGGTATTCTAGATCAGTTCATTTCCGCCCGACTACTTGACCGTTACCCACAACTATATACTCTAGGGCAACAGAACCAATTCTTTAAAGTCAGCACATTCTTCGCGTGGATCGCAAATGCCGTATACCACTCTCTCATCTTATACATCTTCTCCGAACTTATCTGGTACAGCGATCTAATGCTGGGCGATGGTACCATGGCAGGTCACTGGGTTTGGGGTACGGCTTTGTATGCGGCTACCCTTGCCACTGTTCTCGGAAAGGCGGCGTTGGTGACGAGTAACTGGACCAAGTACCACATCATGGCCATCCCGGGCAGTATGGTGATTTGGTACGGGTTTATTGTTGTCTATGGAATTGTAGGTCCGAAGGTTGGAATCTCAAAGGAATACGACGGGTTGGTACCAAAGCTCTTTGCGAACCCTGTCTTCTGGCTCCAAACGGTCGCTCTGCCGCTCCTCTGTCTTCTGCGAGATTTCGCCTGGAAATACGCGAAGAGGATGTATTACCCACAGACGTACCATCACATACAGGAGATCCAGAAGTACAATATCCAAGATTACCGTCCTAGGTATGCTCTTATCCCTCATGCTTTCCATCGTCGCGTATTGTATCGGCTAACAAATAAAACAGGATGGAGCAATTCCAGAAGGCGATCAGGAAGGTCCGGCAGGTGCAACGAATGAGAAAACAGCGCGGCTACGCTTTCTCGCAAGCGGACGAAAGCCAAACCCGCGTCATCAATGCCTACGATACGACAAGACACAGGGGAAGGTATGGTGAGATGCCGGCATCAACGCCAGGCAGGTAGTTAGAGGCTCGGGAGGAAGGGCTTTGGTTGTGTATTTATATAGTCGGACGATATGATTACTACGAATCTTGCTTAGAGCCGGTAGCGTCATTAAAAACAATAAATGAGCAAAGGTCGCGAATGCCGATCGAATAATACGTCCTAGTCTTACTACGTATAGTAGATTTTGTAGCCTGGTTGGCGATCTTTATGATATGGTGCTAGAGCGTTGCAGGTAAGTATCGTAAAGGTGATAGATGTATTTCATTGGCGTCGATTTGGATGGGGCATAGTCCGTCTCCCAACCAGCTACTCAGCTACTCAGCTAACATCCACTTACATGCAGCGGGCGACTGAAAGGTCTTGATTAAATGTTTGTACGTTATTAGAGGAAGTCCTTCCCCATCCATAAGGTAAAGGTGAAATTAGATTAGGTGTCCGCAGCACGACCGCCCATCTGACAATTTCCCATCTAATCGTAGGTTCACCATGCGTGCTCAATAATCCTCCAACTTGATGACGTGGTAGGCAGGCTCCTCGTAGGGATGAGCGCTAGAAGGAGATTTCTCGGTCAGCGGAGTTGCTTCGGACATGCCACATCTCCCCTCTCTCTAGGTATGCGCCCATCTAAAACAGCACTTGCTTACCCCTTAAGCGCCTCGACAGCGTCCTTCACTACGTCCTCGCCGACGCACAGGGTCTCAACGCGGACCTCGGGGACTTCCTCCAGGGCGCCGACGGTGCCGATATGTGGGTTCGAGGCGCCGCCGGGCCGGAACTGGCCCGTGCCCAGGGTTGCCCAACAGCACTCCGTGTACTTCCCCGGCCCGGGGTAGCGGCCTGCGCCCGCGGCGAAGATGGCGGATTTACAGGCTGCGACGGCGGGGGTGGGTGCGTAGAAGATTAGGGTGAAGCGTGGGAGAGCTGCCATGGGGGGTGGGTGGGTGGACTTGGTGAAGGGGGGGGTTTCTTATAGTTGGGTTTACTTTGTTTATGTTAGGCTATATATATATATAAATTCTATAAGAAGGGTATTAAAAGCGGGTAATGATAGTGAGGATGAGATAAATTATTAATAATGTTAAGGCGGGTGGGGAGATGTATAAAGGTTGATTTAATTGGATATCTGGCAGTTAGCTAACCTAGGTACCTACCTAGTATGGCATTTCTGGGCTTTCACGTTTTATATGCTGCTGACTACACTGCGAGTTTTGGAGCAAACAGTCTCCAATATTGCATGCCAGGATAATCCATGACTGGCCATGTTTAACCTGCCGGTAATAATAATAGGGTTATTTATATTGGAGTGGTGTTCATAAGATAAGTGCTGTAGTTGAAAGAAAAACCATAAGCCAGCTTACTGAGCAAAAGCGGACAAGTGAGATGCTATGTCTTAGTAAGGTATTGGCCGGAATTGATATGAAGAAGAGAAACTGTAATCTCTTATCATTACGACAGGGCTGAAGTGACTAATCGATTCAAGCTCTTCCTGTTATAGTCTAGCGTTGCAAGGTACATAGTAAATCAGGAAATCCCGAGTTCCCGGGTCAATCGCGGACGGCCGGGCTCCTGCAACAGGTTAAGACCCTTGAGGCGGACTTCACGGCCGGTGTCTTGGCCTTTGGCCCTAGCGCCCTAAGCTTCTTTCCTGAAAAGGTAATAACTAGAAACAAGGACCTGACCCGATCTGCCCGATCCACCTAAAAATTTATCACATTCATGTCATTTTCCTAGTCCTAATTGGTGAGAAGTCCTGGCCTAATTTTTGTGCGCTGCTTTTTTTTTTTTACTGAACCCCCCCCAATTGACTTTGGGCTGAATAAAAGATTTATTTTATCTAATTACCTACCTATCTACCAATTCCTCAACCATTCTCAAGCCTCTCTACCCTTTTCCTAGACGGTGACTCCGCCGTTAGTTCAGACCCGATGGCGTCGTCCTCACGGGCCTTGAGTAGGCTCACTAGCCCAGCTAGTAGACAATTATCTGTGCCGGCTGCCAGATTTACTACGACGTCATATCCGCGACAGCTAACCTCCGTTGTCGCAAGAACACGAACGAGAACTGTCGCTGCTCCCCGGCTTGCTAGATCCTATGCTGACGCAGCTCCGCGCCCTGCCAAGAAACCGCGCAGAATCCGGAATACCATTAAATGGACATGGCGCTTTGTTTACCTCTCCATGCTCGGTGTTGTTGGTGCCGTCATCTACGACGGTTACTTAGACCGGCACCCCGAGGAACAGTTCGTCCCTGATCCTCAGAAGAAGACGTTGGTAATTCTTGGTGAGTACCTGATCGCTACTAATCACCACCTACCGCACTACCTCTAATAATTGGACTTCAACTTCAAGGTACTGGCTGGGGCTCGGTTGCTCTACTCAAGAAGCTCGACACTGCTAACTACAACGTTGTTGTTATCTCACCGCGCAACTACTTCCTCTTCACACCTCTACTGCCGTCATGTACCACCGGAAACATCGAGCACCGCTCCATCATGGAACCCGTGCGCCAGATCCTGCGTCGCAAGAAGGCTGCTGTCAAATTCTACGAAGCCGAGGCTACCCATATCGATGTTGAGAAGAAGATTGTCAAGATTACCGACAACAGCGAGATCAAAGGAAAAGTCCACCAGACCGAAGTTCCCTACGACATGCTTGTTATCGGTGTAGGTGCTGAAAATGCTACTTTCGGCATTCCCGGAGTCCGTGAGCACAGCTGCTTCCTAAAGGAGATTAAAGATGCCCAGGCTATCCGTACCAAGATCATGGACTGTGTTGAGACGGCTGCTTTCAAGGATCAGGAGCCAGAGGAGATCGACCGTCTTCTCCATATGGTAGTTGTCGGTGGTGGCCCTACCGGTGTCGAGTTTGCCGGAGAACTGAGGGACTTCTTTGATGAAGATATCAAGAAGCTTATTCCCGATATTGCTCCGCGATTCAAGGTGACTCTCATCGAAGCTCTGCCCAACGTCCTACCCATGTTCAGCAAACAGCTCATCGACTACACCGAGAGCACTTTTAAGGAGGAGGACATCAAGATCATGACTAAGACTATGGTTAAGAAGGTGACCGATAAGACGGTCGAAGCCGAAGTTTCTAGTCCCGACGGCAAGAAGTCCATTGTTACAATCCCCTACGGCTTGCTGGTTTGGGCCACAGGCAACACTTTGCGCCCATTAGTCAAAGACCTCTTGGCGCAGATTCCTGCCCAGAAGGACTCCAGACGTGGCCTTGCTGTCAACGAGTACCTCGTTGTTCAGGGAGCGAGAGATATCTGGGCTGTTGGTGACTGCGCCGTTGCCGGATACGCACCAACCGCTCAAGTCGCATCCCAAGAAGGCGCTTTCCTTGCCAGGCTATTCAACAACATGGCCAAGACCGAGTCTCTGGAACAGAAAGTCCGCGATCTTAGCGCCGACTTAAACCTCAAGCCTGGCGACACGCCAGCTGTAACGCAAGAAATCGAGTCCATCGAGAAGCAGCTACGCCGTATCAAGGATGTCAAGCCCTTCCACTACTCGCACCAGGGCAGTTTGGCCTACATCGGTAGCGAAAAGGCCGTCGCTGACGTCGCGTGGCTGAACGGCAACGTTGCCAGTGGCGGCAAGCTCACCTATCTCTTCTGGAGGAGCGCTTACTTGAGCATGTGCTTTAGCAGTAAGTCCCTTGCCTAGAGTTCCACCTCACAGGAAATAATGCTAACAATTTCCAGCGCGCAACCGTGCTCTCGTCGCTCTGGATTGGGTCAAGGCCAAGATCTACGGACGAGATGTCTCCCGAGAGTAGACGGATTTAGTCCATAATACCTAATCTCATTGAACTACTACTCTCCCCTACCTCATTTTGAGCCCCCCCCCCTTTTCTTTGAGGCAGAAATGGCGAGATCCAATTTCCACCCCTATATCCATATAGCATTGCCCCGCTCCCCTCATCGTGTATTATTCGTCCCCTAGAGAGTTTTAGAGTGAAGAGAAAAGTGAGAGGTGCTAGTCACGATATTACGAAGACGGACGGACGGGACAGAACGGTTTTTATTTTATTTTGTTATTTTATTTATTTATTTCTCTCGAGGGGACATATGGGACACGGCACACGATACACGACACATGACGCTCGTGCATAGAGAGCGTTTTTCTACCCGTGAAAATTAAGCTCGTAGACTAGGATAGACTTGCAGCAGGCGATAGATACGCTGGCGCATGAGACGCTTCCGGTTGTATAAGTAAACAGACAAGTCGTCGTTGAGACAATACTTCATGGCTACCTATTTATTGATGCTCTTTGGCGATCCAAAGTATAAGTGATATCCGAATGGCAAGGCATGGGTGTGTTATTAGGCTCATACTTTCTCGCCTCGAGCCTACAATAGTATAACGGTGTCTTGGTCTCTACCTTGGACTTCTATTGACCAATAGCATATCGAGTTGCAGATATGCCTATGAGCTCGATCGGCTATGGATTGTCTAAGAACTATGCTCATAACACCGTGTTTGTCTTAACAGATCCCCCTGGATTCTTTACCACATGCTTTGCTGTCTCCTGTTGACCTCGGCTATGCATAATGGATCAGTATATGACCCCCAATGACTTTGCATATGTAATAAGAGAATTAGGTAGAGTCTTCATCTAATAACATTGCCAACTCCAATTAAGCAGTTTATGTGGATGCAGGGAGCCAAGGATGATAGATGGCTTCGCTAATGGTAGGTAGAAGCTTTTTTCTTTCTATTTTTACTGCGTTAACTTACCTCATGTGGGTAATAAAGCTAGGTACATAGCATAAGTCTAGATGGGTGGTTAACCTCCACACATATATTTAACGGCCACTGTTTCCAGCTCTGTGGACTCGTGCGGAACCCACCCACTGGGATCTGGTTGCGCTCGGGTTCTGTGAACCAAGTACGCGCAAAATAGTATGATCAATTCGCCTGCGGCTCGGCATTGGGTTCTCTGACCATAGTGTAGAGCTTGATAGCGGTGCCGTCGTCGTTGCATTCCAGCTCCTTCGCAAACTTGAACCCGAAGCGGCTGTAGATCTGCATGTTGGGAACGTCCCGGCTGGACTCGAGGTAGCAATTCATACCCTCGGCGTCGGCCTGGTCGGTTACAGCTTTCATCATGAGCCGGCCTATCCCTCTATTCTGGGCTTTGGGTAGCACAACCATGATGTTGAGAAAATAGTAGCCTCGTGGGTCAGCCCAGACAGAGGATTGGGCTTTGGCTTGAGCTTCTTTCCATATGTAATAACGCTAGATCGTCGCTTTTAGGTTAGCAGTCTTTTGGAAATCGAGGCTGTGAAGGCTGAATAGCGGGTAGGCAGAGCAGAGACCCTGATCGCTCGACTGATACAAACGCTGAAACGGGCTATGGAGACGGAGCCTCTCCAGGGCTGCACCTCCTGCACCGACCCGGGAATCATCGTCACCCTATTTTCACCGTGTAATTTAGAGAGCTTGCCACATGCAACTAAGCCGGTAGATCAAATGCTTGTCTTGAAGCGGGGATTTCCCCCACGCCCATCACCCGCTGAAGTTAGGTTCTTACCTTGACATTGAGACCGCCCCGGCCGTAGTAGAGGTTCATCCCGACCTGGCTGAACCACAGCCGCCAACCTTCGATCCAGTCGGCCCAGGTTGGTGATTGGTCTACCTTCTGCGGCCTTAGCCAGCAAGCGACTCCAAGTACCTCATCGCTGCCCTCTTCCTTCGCGACGTGAAAGATGCCGTTGCGTATACCCCATCGGCACCGAATGCTAAGAGAGGCTGCATTGCGTTGCGGGTTGAACTAACGGCCTGCGTTAGCATGAAGTGCGGAGACTAATCGCCATGGTACGCCAACAGGAAAATATCTTAGAGGTAAAATACCTAATACCGGTGTTACTCAGGCATCCTGGCGCCCTTGAAACGAATCTTGGCGTACACAATGTTCGGTAACGAAAGGGCCATGCATACCGTAGATTTGTCAAAGACCCAATTATTGTATGGATCGTCCGCAAAGGCTTGTCTTCGGTGGTAGGGTACATAGTTAGCACGGATGATACTGTTACACGGAGTCGAGGAGGTTCATCAGCCGCAACGCCCTCTCTTCCGCTCAGGTCACACACAGTATACCGACCCATTGTTCCGTTACTCCAGACTGTTACGATGAAAGGGAAGTTACTTACTGGATGGCAGACACAGCGCCTGGGATGTCTGCCTCGGCGAGAGGAGAAACTCGGATTGGCATGATGATGGGGTATCCGATTCGGCGGAATCAGCCGACTTACACGAAACGTAACGCTAGATGCTCGGTAAGGACCAATCAACAACTACATAGGTAGCGTCTATACACAGCTAGCCCGGTATATTTTATATTTCAAAAATGGAAAAGAAAAAGAAAAAGACAAGAAAGAGATGCAGTGATAAACCAACACGAGTATTAGATAAGGTTAGACCTATTCGGGAGCACCTCGGGATAGCAGTCCACATTCGGGCAGTCGTGGTTTGCTGATAAACCTTAACTTTCATTATTATTCAACTTGGATAGTGCTATCATGTAGTTACCTACATAGGTACCTAGGTATGTATAGAGTATCAACTTCCCAACTTTCTTAGCTTACAAGCGCGAGGGCTTTCCTTCCCGAGTCTTCACAATGGGGTTTGAATAATTAAATCGTAGGCTACCGCCACTCAAACACCCAAACGAACCTTGTTATTGACATGGTCAATTCGGATGCGGCCGACGTGTTAAGCCGGGATAAGCCATTCCAAAAAGCTTGATAGAGTAACAATCAGATCTTCCTCCTTAAGAAAAGCTTGCGATAGCTTGGCTTGGGTTGGCGCCGAGGCTTCCATGCTCCTATCTATGGTTAGTCTACATATTCCATTACGCGTAAAGATTACGTATATTACTCTCACAACTCACAAGCGCGCGAGTGAGAACTCCCAACGAGAAGTATTGATGGTCGTAACTCGTAGGAATATCTATTGTCTATCTCGTTTTCGACAAAGGAGACTCCCTACCTAGGTAGCTTAGAGTGCAACCATCGCCAAATACCTCCAGCTATCGCGAGATTCTCCATTCTCATGGCTCCGAGCACAGTCCACCGTAGGACTGAAATTCGAGATGCCAGACGCTGATCTGTATCAAGTTTGGCGCCGTCGCCCATTATCCCTGTCTGAAACCCAATAGACCCCGTAACTATTCCTTGTTCGAGACGGGAAACCCCGGTCATCTTGTCACAACATCGACTTCAAGTCGACCTTACTTGTCGACGTTTGCCCCTAAAAGACGCCGGCGAAAACATCAGCAGTTTCGCTGTGCTACTTTATACGAGTGGCATTAGTCCCTTTACACCACACACTTACACACTTACATACATTGCACTAACCGTTAGAGGGTCTAACTCCCTTAGTTGCTGCTCTTGAGCCTCAAATACATATACCTATCAACCAATTTTTGGACTCTTGCGTTGACATCGACGCGCTTCTGTTTGGCTATAGCCTCAACAATTCATATATCAACCCAGTAAATTCAACATGCTACGAAGTTATCTAATATTCATTTCTCTCTACAAGAAGAAAATGCGTATAACGTATTAATCATCATATCTGAGAGCTATAAAGCGTAAGCTGTAATCCGTATTATACACTATAACAGTAAAACCCTAGCAGCATACCGTCAATCCATTTTCGCGAAGGGCCCTATTGGCATCATGAGCCTACTATGAAATAATACCACATGGGACAGCCATGCCGGTCAGGGATATGGTCGTCCGGGGTTCGTTGAAGGGGTCTAGGGGCCCTCATTGCATCCCTGAGACGCGTTGCACTAATTGAGCCTTAGCCTCCGAATCTCAACTTGGAGACTTGAGATCTAATACGACTCTGAATTGCACTTTCTTCTCTATTACTTCGTACCTTCATTACTCTTGGCTTTTTAGATCTTTTTTCCCCTTCTTTCCTTCTCTTTTTCTTCCAAGGCGGGCCTTCTTGTATTCTATTAGTCAATCCTCAAACTTGGGTTCTTGGTATTCAATTCATTTCGTCCTGTCGTTTTCGGTGTACCCAACCAGATACGTTCTTGGGCGACTTTTAATAATATCCGTCTTTCTTTCATCTTGTTCGCATACTGGTTATGTTATGAATTCAGGAAAAGTGGTTGGATACAGAGCATTTCAGCGTATAGTAATAGCTTCTGGACGATAACATGCCGCCATCTAACAGGAGACAACAATCCCAGGACGCTCAGCCATGGAGGGTTCCACCAAAAATGGGCCAGCGGTCGACGCTATTCTCGCGTAGGAGTTTGGGACGTAGGAATGTCGAAGACGGTACTACTGGCACTAGAAATTTGAGAGCACGACGGATTGTTATTCGAGGCGACCACGAGAGCGATACTGACTCAGACGATGATCATAGACATGGTCCGGGGGACTTTAGTGACGATGACAGCGAGGACGACGAAGACAATAAGATCGGCGATTCCCCACAGAAAACAACACAGTTACCAAGCTCTTCGGGGTCTATCGTTACTCTGACTGCGCTACCAAGTCAAACCACTGCTCCGTTAACGATAATGACCACTACTCCTACATCGCGATTATCGTCTACTTCTATGCCACTATATATTCCGGTATGTTCATCTATAATCCAATCTTGATAGAAACGAACTCATGACTTGCCGACAGGTTTTTTCAACTCCTCCTAGTCTAGGGAAAGCATTCCCTCCACAACAAGGTAAAGAGGAGGACGACGATGACGATGACGATCTGGAATCACCTATCACTTCCCAGTTTGTTCCCACAGTCACCACTGGGCAGTTGTCTACGGCACCTACTCTAGTACCCATAGCCTCAGATACTGTGGGCGATAGCGATGGGGACAAGCATAAATGGCATGGTGACAAAGACCCTCAGCAGCAACAGCAGGGTGTATTAAATCCTACAGCAGAACACCTCCTCATTGCCGCAGGTGCAATAGGTTAGTAGATTCTTCTCATTTAAGCGAAATTATGTGGCTAATACGTCTAAGGTGCTTTCATTTTATTCTGCTTTATCGGATGGGTTATCTACAGGGTCTTAAAGAGAACTAAGGGCCAGGGTATTGGTATTAGCGGCGGTATGGGATCGATCGACAAGTTCCATGAGAAACAGAGAGGATCGATAGACGGCCGTACGTTATATATGTCTAACGAAGCTCCCCCTATTTACGACCAGGGAGAGTATAGTACCATGCAATCAGGCAACTTCTATGGCCCTAGTAAAGTGTATCCGCCAGGGCCTGGGAGTATGGTGCGTTCAGTCGCCTCAAATTCAGAGGCAGGAACCCTTCAACGGTCACCAGACAATAACCCACCGCTTGCGAGTATCATAAACCAGTATGTCCCAGGAAATGGAGGCGTTTCAAACAATGGCGACGTCAACATGACCATGAGGTCTCAAGTAACCCAGCCATATTACAATGAATCGGACCTTCCTCGCCAACCACCAGAAACATTTAATGCGCCGAAACGGGCTGGAACCCGGGCTAGCGAAATATCATCCATATCTTCCGGATTTGGAGACGGCGACATTATTATACCTCCGCCCTCAGGAGCGGACAAGCCCGTACCTGCACCGGTTGAGGAGAACCCTGCCGCTCGGGACTCATGGGTGAGTCGGCCAAGCGAAAGGAGGGAAACGGTCTATACGGAAGCGAGCGAGGACCGTCCAGCTCGGTTTCGCTCTATAACCAGCTGGGTCAACCAGCAGGCAGGACGTGCGAAGAGAGCGGGCTCGAGGGCGCGGGAACGTGGAGAAGTGCCTGTTATGCCAGCAATCCCAGGCGAGATAAGTGCAACACGACAGACCGCTTACCGGTGATGGATGATACTACTTAATACCAAAAGAATCCAACGAATATTTTTATTCTTTTCTTCGTTATCCCAACCCAGGACACCCTAAGGAGCAGGATCCATGGCGAGACCACGACGAAAAGGGATTATAATTTAACTTTAAAGAGGTGCATAACGTTGTGCCTATTTGTGTCGGTCAATAATATACATAACGATCCACGCTTACAATATCGTTACCGAGTGGATGGTGGATTGCAATACCACCTAGCGCCTTATACAATTAGGACCCATATCCTTCTTAGGTTTGAGGCCAATGCTGTTTCAGCACTTATACCATGCATTTTCCCATGTCGGCAGGAGTCGGGGAGTTGCACGAGGGCGTGCTACTATAGAAGAGCGGATGATAATGAATACCTCTTATTGCATAGAATTAACCCAACTTACATAACTACCTAGGTACCTACATACTAAGGTCCTTCTTTGGAAGTTGGAAATAAACCAGAAGGGAAAACTAAGCTCTCCATAAATTTGAATACCTCTTACATCAGCGAATAGAGAATGGGAGTTGCCTAGACCAGCCCCAGTTTAAGGTCTTGACGATCTTGACAAATCTCAGAAGTCTTCAAGCGATCAATTCATATTCCTGCGAGTACGACGGACGATCTTATGTGGAGTGGCTTCCTACATATCGTTGCTATGTATGTAATAGCGAACAAGTTGCGAAGATTCGTTACCGATGGGTCAAGGGCGGATATACATAGTTGTTAATCTCGATTTCCATACTTAGGTACCTATACATGTGGGTAGTCGACTACGCAGATCAACTCGCTCGTGATAGGTAAATCGTACATCTTTGTGTAGGAAGATTTACCTGACGCGCGTTGTATTATGTCGAAGCTGAGTTGGCTGATAACGTCTACACAGCTCTGTTTAGTAATGAGAAAAGAGCGAATGGATTGGTTCTTGGTTCTTGTTACCGGTGCTGCGGTGTCCGAGCTGAGTCGCACAGCCCACTCGCCTTGTGGCTCGGCGTTCCTTCAACCGGTACGAATAGCGGGGTGGTCCCCTGTAATATTCGCAGCAAAGTTCCTTGTAGGTGGTTACCTAACCATAATTATAGCAGGGTCGCGTCCACTTTTGAGCAACCGAAGCTGCAAACAAACCTTGAGCACATGACGACAATGAGACATTGGGGCCGTCGCAAACGCCTCTTCGCTCTTCCGTGACAATAAGCTGCCGGTGGCTGCATCTCACGCGACCATGTTATATGTTAATATTCCTTATATATACCTAACTATACATAAATACATACCACAAAGTACCTAAGTTTAATAGTTATCAAATGTTTTATTTCTGCTCCTATCTTCATCTTTCCATCGCAGTCTTGATGTTTTAGTTTTAGTCGACATCTCCATCGTAAGGTTGCTATCTTGGCCCTTTTTAACCCTTGGCGCGCCTCCATTGTTCTCGGAAGGCATAACGACGATAGCGAGGCTGAGTCTATTGTGCCGACCCGCGCTTGGCTTTTTTGGCTTCGTCATCCGCTCCTGCTACTGCTACTGCTACTGCTACTTCCTTCTCTTTTCATACATTGCCCACCTATATGCGAACTTAGGTCAGCTGCGACTTGTCTTGAAAGCCATTTATTTAGAATTATAGCATCCTACCTTCTCTTAACCTACCTACCTATCTACATACCTGTTACGTGGAATATTTTAGATCTTGTCCATCTCGACTAAGCTTTGTATACTACATTCATTCACTCATTCTCATTCATTGCATCATATCACCTACAACTATCACCTACAACCAACAGATGAGCCAGGACGTTGGAATACTTGGCGCAACTTTTGCAAAATGCTCGACGAGAACCTACCAACTTTCTTCTTCAGACCCTCTAATAATCCGCTATGTAGGATCTTATACTTCTCTCAGAATGGCTCCGAGCCGGCACCAGAATACTCACTCCAGAAAATAAACCCGGACCTCCCCCAATCCAGGAATAAGTATGCTGTAGCCTTGGGAGACGCGAGCTTTCAGGATGTCATCTTAGCCGAGGTCTTGATCGAGCCCGAATTTCAGCAGCCTACTCTGTCCGCTGCCGAAATCAGACAGCAGAATGGTGTTCCACCCCCACCTGTACCTTTGATCCCCGACGGGTTCGCCATACAACTTTACAACCCAGAGCAGCAGGTTGTGGTGAAGGGTGAGAAGAGCACCTGGACCGGGAAGGAGTCGTGGGAGTTTGAAATGCCTCAGCAGAGCTTTCGCATGCCCTCGGCGTCCAAAGTTGATCGCCAGCAGAATGACCCCGTCGCAAGCAATCTCACACCCAAGATTATGTTCAAGTGGAAGAGGGATAGCAAGTTCTCCAAGGACATGACATGCTACATGACGGGTACATCAGTCGGTGGCAAGAAGAGCAAGGACCCGGATATTACAATAGCGTTATACAAGAACGGGAGGGAACCCAGTGTCACCGTTTACGAGCCCAATCTTCAGAGGGTAGACATAGAAGATCGCAAAGGCCTCGAAGTCGTATTGTTGCTCGGCGCTGAGGTCATTCGCGAGATATACTTATTTGCCAACCGGGACTCGTTCAATATTGCAGGCTCAGAAAATAGGCGCAAGAACTCGCGGCCCAGCCCAACCTCATCCACATCACCACGTCTCATGACCGGCGCATTCAGCAACGTCCCTCCCGCAAAGACCACATCCCCCGTCACCCAACAGCCCATACCTCCCGCGGAATCCAGCATCGACACCGAGACCAAGCGTCTACAGGCCTTAGTCCAGCAAGAAGAGCGTGAGCGCGAGAAGCGGGACCGTGCGGAGCAGAAGCGCATTAAGAAGATGCTCGAGGAAGAGGAAAAAGAGCGTCAGCGCCGCGATGCTGAGGTCGCCAAGGAGACGGAGAGGCTACGGAAGGAATTCGGCATAGAGGGCCAGGACTTCGGGCCGAAACCAAACCTACCACCCCGGCAAACTGCCGCTGGGCCCAGTCGCACACAGCTACAACCGCCGGCTCCACCGCCGCGACCCGTGAGCGCGGGGCCCAAACCGCATGCGCACGGGGGAGGTTTCGGCAGCTGGTTCCATGCTGTGGGACCCACACCTGGCGCTCCCATGCCGCAGGCCTTGGGATACGGGTACGGGTACGGGTACGGACAGCAGTTGCAGCCGAATTCGGGGCGGAGGAGAGGCGGGAGCGCGGATAGTGGGACTGGGAGCGGGAGCGGGAAGATGTTGAAGAAGAAGAGTACGTTGTTCTGAGGAGTGTGTAAGTAAAACTGGATTTGGGACTTGGGACGTATGGCGGGGATTAGGTGGTATCATGTAAACTCCTGTTTGAACAGGCTGGATCTAGGTCTGGGGAGGTTAGGACTGGGAAGGAAGGCGAGTGTGTACCTAGGTATAAGGAATACGTGATTTGAATGATACCCATGAAAAGTTTAGTTCCTACGTTCTAGTTTCTGGTGACATTGCCGCGGATTACGAATTGTGAATATTGAACCCCCCTTTCTTTAAGGGGTGTGCTAATTATATCAGCCTACGCAGTAATTGTCGAGAGTTCTTTCGAGAAGCACCTGTTAATTTCTATCTAGATGAAAAAACCATCAGCACTTTATCCAAGTAACTTCAAGTTCCGACTTTGACGAGCTAAATAGATGGATATAAGGTCTGCAATGTCATATGAAATCCAGTGGCTTTTTATTCCATTGGGAAATGGCCTGGTTCGGCCCTTGATGAAGCTATTCGCTACTGCTTATTGATTACCATAGATCAGAAAGGGAGTAATATTCGAATCTTACAAGTATCAGCATTTAGGATCTTGTTCCTCGCCTGAGTTGCAGTAGACTACGGTTTGTGGCTTTGACGGGGCGGCTTTAAGAAAATGTTAGATGATATTTTTTTTATCTTTTCGTCTATCTACGGCGATGGTTTCCATACTGCCTATTGTCGTGGGTTTCTTAGTGGTGAATCGTACGGTAAATCCAGCACGGAGCCGTTCTTGGGGACTTACGAGATAGTCTAATTTATAATCTGAGGGTTTGTGATAGACGAGCACTTGCAGCGGCTCTGTGCACACCTGTCCTCTACGCCGTTGCCTTACGTCGTGATGCCACCGCACTGAAATACCTACTACAAACCAGTCACTCGTGATAGTTAAAAAACTCTTCTGGGGAGTCAGTCCCCTCCTGCCTGCAAAAAAAGAGACAAGGTGGTCTATGCAACAAGTTCCTACCTCAGGTGCTCATCCCCTCTCCTCTTGTCCCAACTACCACCTTTTCTTTTTTCTACAATCAAATCATACAATAATAACTTAACATAACTCTACCCTACTCTACTCTACTCTATTGAACACCGCACACAATATTCAAGAATCAAGAATCAAAAATCAAAAATCAAAACTCACAACTCACAACTCACAACTAACAACTAACTCCTATTCTACCCTTTACAACCATCATCCGCTACAATGTCACGCCCTCAAGGAAAAGGCATCTCCTCGACCCTGTCCAAATGCGACATCACCCTAGCTGGGCCTCTCGGCGACGACTGGACCTACGAGAACGTTGCGCGCTGGACAACGTACAACGGCGCCATCTTCTGCAACATCGTCGACAAGGACGTGACCCACGTCCTCGCTACGCCCGAGCAGTACAGGGCGAGGATCCCTACGATCAAGCTGGCTATTAAGTACAAGGCACATATTGTGACCAAGGACTGGTTTGAGGATTCGCTTCGTAAGAAGCGACGCTGTAAGTTTTTTTTTTTTTAAACCTGTTTGCTATGTCCCTTGGCTATTATGTTTGTTGGACGATGGTGTAGGTATACGTATACTGACACTATGGTTTCTTTATCTTTTAAATAGTGAACGAGGAAGAATATTCCCTCAGGCGTATCGACCAAAAAGCCAAGGCCAAGGAGGAACTTGAGGCGAAGGCGCAGAAAGGGATTGAACAGGCCGAATCCTTCATCAACACAAGTAAGTTCCCACTTCGGAACCCGCCCCCTATATTTTACGGTATCTAGAAGGTCAATATCTAGAAGGCAGTAGACTTACACCCGCTCAAGACCTTTATCACGTCTATCGAGATGGGACTTACTTCCCCTACGAGATCACCTTAACCCGCAACGACAAGGAGAATGGAAATGTCGGTCAGAAGTACCAACTCTACGTAAGTTTCTACCGTTTACCTAGACATCAATCATCCTTCCACCCCTCGCCCACTTCCCAACCGCTCATCTCTAACTTCCCTCTCAGCTCTGGGAATCCAACGCCAAGCCGCACCTCTACCTATTCGCGGCCAAATTCCACAAGAAGCCTCGCGACAACCGCCCTTCCATCCACCGCCCGCGAGAGACCCCCGTGCTCCTAGAGGGAGCATTGAGGGACTTCAGGATGTTTTTCTATCGAAAGACCGGGATCCGCTGGGACGACCGCGTCGCTAAAGCGGGAACCACGGACAAGAGCAAGTTCCAGTACCAGCCTCCCGTAAGCTGTACCTCCATCCCATGACCAAAGCTACAAGTAACTGACGAGATGCGTGAAAATAGACCGGCGGGAAGCCAGTAGGCACCCTCGACGACCCTGCTACCGACTCCCCGTCGGCCACGGGTTCGGCGCCGGGTGGCAAGGAAAACCAGGAGCAGACACTCGATCGGGCCGTCAACCGCAAGCGCAAGAGCAGCGCGGAGCCTATCCAGCGCACGGGCAGCGAGAAGCGGCAATGCAGGGAGAAGGAGCAGGAGAAGGAGGAGGACGCCGGCAAGAAAAAGGAGGAAAGGGAGAAGCCGGGAAAAGAGAGGAAGGCAGAGGGTCCGAATTGCGAAAACTCGGTTTCCTCTCGCACGCGCGGCAAGATCGCGGCTGGCAGCAACAGCAACACCAACACCAACACCAACACCAACACCAACAAGAAGAGAGCTCGTGCCTGCGAGGACGACGATCTTGCCGCCGAGCAGCACAAGACGACCAAGCGCCCAAAGGTCAACGAAGCCGCTGCTGACATACACGCCACGACGACCGCCGAGCCGGGCCAAGGAGACCAGCCCTCGACCAGCAATCTGCCGGCGCTGGTCCGCGCCATGAGAAAGGCTCGTGGTCGAAAGGTGTAAGTGCCGCAAGCGAATACCCAACAGCGGGAAGAAGGGACGGGAGGCGGGGAATGGAGTGAAGATATAAGATGTCGTCGACGATATATCCGACGTGTCAGAGGAGGAGGAGGAGGAGGAGGAGTGAGTGAGTGAATGAGTACCTGTGTGGATTACTGGATAGAAAGAAGTACGAGTGTACGATGGAAGCAATGGATTTCGAATACCCACCCACCCACTCACTCACTCACTCACTCACCCCCCTATAGCGTGATTTACCATAGATATATACCCTTGCTCGAGCAGAATACTGCCGCATGTTATTACGAGCGCTGATTTTAGATAGCCGTCTCGCCGTCTCGCCCTCGGGGTGAAAATAGAATTGCGAATGAACTCTCCTACACTTAAAGTCGAGAAACCTCTCTAAGCTAACATAACCGCAACATGCCCTACCATACCATACCATACCATATCGCAACACAGCCTAAACACAAACGCCTTACCTGCCAAGTAGACCAGATCGCCCAGCTACCTGCGTAAATACATTACCGCCAAAACCTCATAATATCATGAACTTGTCCTGTCAAGTCGGCATTACCCCCTTTCCTGACTCCCCTCCTTTTTTCTCGAACCCTTTTTCTTTCCTCTTCCTTTCTGTCGATGAGGCTTTACCTCCCCTAAAACCGCAACTTGGGAAACACAAAAACAAGCAACACGGCAAAAACCGCAAGCCCAGCTATCCAGAGATACAGCAGCACCCGTCCCCACCAGCCCTTCCCCTCCGTCAACCGCCTCAGCGCACCCATGCGTCCCGCGACCGCACCCAACCCGCGCTCATTGCGCTCGAGGTTTGTGCCAGCCGCGCGCACGACGTCTTCGTCCTCGCGCAGCGACGACGCGAACCGATGCGTCGATTCCTTGAGCGCGCGCGCCATGCCGACCATCGATTCGGTGAGCTTGTCTTGCTCGGCGCGATGGAGATCCATGATTGCTTCTGTAGTCGAGGTTGTGCTGGTGGTTGGGTCGGGGTGGGTGCCGAAGAGTTGGGTGCGCAGCGCGCTGGTTTCAGCCGTGTCTGACGGGAGGGGCTGCTGTGAAGGACCGCCGCGGGGTCGTAGGGTCTGCGATGTGCTGGTACCTAGCCCTGAGGGTGTTGGTTCTGATGCTGATGAAGTTGTCGTAATCGCTTGATGTGATTGCGTTGCACTAGATGATTGCTGACGATGGTCTGAAATTTGCGACTCTTCTGTCTCTATCTCCGCCTCGTCGTTTTGCTGCTCTACTACATCTTCGGCATCATCATCATCATCGTCGTCATCATCATCATCTCCCCGCTGGTCCGTCGCCGAGGTCGACTCAATACTCTCACTTGGGGTATTAATGATATCGCCTAGCAAATCCTCGCCTTCGGAGCTGTCCTCCTCACTGTCTACGCTGATCTCCTCGAGCTCGCGGAATCTCTCTATGATTTGCTCGAGCATCTCCCGCTTCCCATTCAGATCGGTCTGCACCTCCTGCCGTCGCGTGTGTGCTTTGATCATAAGCGCATCATGCTCTAGCTTCGTCAGGAGCGATCGGGCGTAGTCGATGTTCTAGAAGCAGTGATATGCCAGGTTAGCTCTTTTAAGCTCTATTAAACCAGAGGTAAGTCATCTAGATCAAGTACATACGACCCTAGCTTTGGCGCGCTCGTACTCGCTTATCCTCAGTCGTCGCTCTCTCTCAGCATCGGCACGGAGAATATTCTCTTGCAAGCGGTCGAGGAGACGGTTAAGGTCTGGCAGGGAATCTGGGTTAGATATAGTTCGCTTCTGGGTGATAGGTGCCTGGGCTAATCGTGCCATTTTGGAAGTTGGTGGTGATTTTTGGGTGGTTGTGGTTGTAAGCGTACGGGATTCGAGAAGGAGGAAACTGAAGAGTATTAGTAACTACCTAAATTTATTAGTAGTTGGTTAAGCTTGGAAACTTTGTTTTGTTAGACGTTTAACCTAGACATTGCCGAGTTCCAATGGTGACACGAAGCACGCGTCTTTGTATATATGATGTACATGTACATACGACTGCACGTTTTGCTGGTGGGGCCTCCTATTGCACATACCTTAGGTTAGGTACCTAACCTAGGTAGTTACCTAACCTAGGTAGTTACCTAACCTAGGTAGTTACCTAACCTAGTAAACTTACCTTACCCCATAACCTTAAGTAAGGGATGACTTCCCTTTTCCCTTCCTATCGTAAACAAATCAAAATGTTTGAGACAATACCTACCTAGGTACCTAATATGTATATGCGACGTAACTGCATGTACTTATTGTATAGGTGCTAATAGTTCAGATAGTTTAGGTAGTTACCCACCTACCTAATAACTACCTCACTATAACTACATTACACGGAACCTAGGAGAGCCACAGCAAAATAGATGCTTATAGTAAGAATATACTGACATCTGCTTTTATCTTGGTCAATTATGAATGAGGTTAGGTTCACAAATACAATCACAAAGAGACATATTAAATCATGGAGCTCTTAAAATTTCAACGCCTATATTAGCAATGCAATTTCTAGCTTGCATCGATAGGGGTATACTGATAATTATTGCTAGCCCCTTAAACTAACCTTCCCATGATTCTACCTCCACCCAAAATTAGCCCACACTTAGATCATAAAAACCTCTATTCTATGACCCTCCTGAGCAAATGCACATCGCTAACGTCTCGCGCTATTAGAAGCGTTTTCTAAGAAGTTCAACAGGAAATTCCTATCGGCGGGGGTCAGGGGGGCTTGACTTTCATGCCTCGTCGTGTTCCCCCGCAATCCTGGTCTCCCTTCGCCTCCACTAGAGGCAACTGAGCTCAACCGGGACCGCGGCGCGGCAGCGGCACCGAACTGGTCGAGCGTTGCCGGCTCCTTCCCTTTGCTCTGTTCGAAATTTGACGGCGACTTTCCGAAAAGAGATAAAAGTGCACTCTTTTGCTCGGCAGTTGAGTCTTGCCGGAACTGTACGCTACCGGGAACAGGTAGTGCTGCCGCGGAAGGCGGTCCTTGGAGCATCGACAGCGGGTTGTGTTGACTCCCGTGTGAGGTGCCATATGGATAAGAGTGCGTCGAGTCAGCGTAGGTCCTCGGTGATGACCGGCCAAATTGATGTGCCTTCTGTGGTACTAGCTGATATGGCTTCGGAGACGGGTTCGTAAAAGAAGGCGAGCCCTTGCTGAACGATCTATGGCTAAGCTGTGATGCCGTGGCTTGGTATTGACCTGTTTCTGACCCTGCAGCTGAGGCTACTCTGTTCTGGCTTGGTGATTGTTGCCCAGGTTGAGGGCGGGATAGTATAGTAAGCGCCCGGAATGGAAGGCTCGCTTCAGGATTCATTTGTACAGGACGGCCATTCTCGTGGGCTGCGGATCGTAGGGAACCAGCATTAGAATGAGGCTGGCTAGGCCACTGTTGTTTCTCGCCTTCGCTCAGTCGAGAAGAACGGCGCGTTATTATCTCCCTATCGGGCTCATGTTGCGATGCCAACGACTCAGTTTTCTTGAACATATTCAGTAAATCGGAGCGATGCTTATCGGTCGGGAGTCTAGGCCGCGCCCCAGGCCCCGATGGCATTGCATGACCATTGTTTATCGACGTTTTGTTCAAGTCAGAAAGCATGGCTGTAGCTTCGTATTGGCTAGCAAATGCATTACCCAGTGTAGAGAACTGGTGTTGGGGATTCTGTGTCGTTGGTACGTTTGCGGGCTGTCCTGATAATTCCGGTGCAAGGCCTGGATTGATATCCGGCTGTGTTACGCCACCTTTGAGGACATTCAAGAGGTTGGCTGGATGCGCAGGTAATTCAGTAGGTAGTGTCCTCTCAAGATACCCACCTTGCGCTCCATGGTTGTGACCCTGAGGGCCGTATGTGCCGTATTGGCGTCCTTGTGGTAATCCGGAAAGTCCTGACTGGGCAGTCGAATTGTCCACGACCTGTGGAGAGGAAGCCATGCCACGTAGGAGCATGGCCTTTTGTACCTGTGGGGGTAACGGTTGGGGATGTACAAGTTGTATTGGTTGATTTCTGGATTGACGCGGTTGTTCTGAAGATGCTGGAGGGCCAGGAAGCTCGGTAGTGACGTTAACGAATGGACGGGCTCGGTGTTGTTGCGTGTAGCTTAGATTTGGATTTGGTGCACCTGTCGCCCGTGCTGCTCCGTAACTGGAGGCAGGCTCCTGCTGCTCGGGATACTGGTGACGCGGAGCCACGGGTTTGGGGGCATTGATTGACGCGGGATCAAACGGGATGCGAGTCTTTCCTCCCTGTGCTTGTCTAGATGCCTCTTCGTCACTTGATACCTTCGGCCGTAAAAGTGATAGTAGGGCTTGCCCTGCCTGCTGGTCCGAGCTCGGTGATAATATCTGAAGACCCTGCGTAGGTGGCTTCACTTTTAACAACCTATGTAGCTCCTTCGTTGCGCTATCAATAAATTCGGAATTTGTGCCTGCGGGCGGTATTTGGACTGGCTCGTGGACGACATTATCATCCGTCAAACTTTCCTCATAGAACTGGTGGTGAGCGCTGGGGTGTCCGAGCTTCTGGGCGTCCAGCTTCTTTTGTTTCATCACCCATTGTCGCAACTGGACCATAAACGGTGCGACCATATAGAACTTATCGTTTGAAGGACCTCCGACCCCATTCTTCCCGATACCTTTCCTCTTACGATATGCTGGTAATTCTTCAACCCTATACCACTTGATGGCCCCAATTTCCTTCCTGGTTCTTGTTCCAAAGACAGTGTCTTCCGGTATGCCGCGAAACACATAGAGCCGGACCTGTTGGTCATGCATAGTGACCTCGAGGGGGTGGACTGGTTCATTCTTCTCAACAAGACCAGCTTCCCGGAGATCGTACCCTGTCTCTTCGTAAACCTCGCGGATGGCGCAGTCAAGGTCGTCTTCGTCTTTGTTTATTTTCCCTCTTGGAAAACTCCAGCTCGCTCCTTTCTTATAGCCCCGGACAAGGACGGCCGCATCCATATCGTCATTGAGCATAACTGCTCCTCGGACGGGTACTCTTGTCTTATACTGTATGAATTCTTCGAAAGCCTTGATGTGACTCTCCGCAGAGAATGATGCAAGTAAGGGGCAATGCTGAAACATCTTAAGACTAAAACTCCGCAATGACATGGACGGTAAGGCAGGATCTAAAGGTCGGATGAAATCTTCGTAAAACCATTGTGCTTCCTCAATTTGGAAGCAGATGCGCGCTACTGAGGAAAGGTCTTCTCGGGGGAGGTTTATGATGAATCGAACACAGAGGTCGTCCAGCCCTGAGGAGTAATGTTAGCTAATCTCTCATCAATATATGACGCGCTTAACGCCGCGCCGGAATCAACCGACAGATACCATCTCTAGGGAAGCGATAATACATACAGTCTTCTAATGTCATTTTGTATTGCGCCATACTGGGCTCTACTTCCTTTCATGACCACAGGTTGGGCAGACTGTTGCGTCGAAGTGGAAAGCCGACCAATTATAGGACCGCGCGACAAGCAGACGACAAGTGAGGGGTGGCGTGGATAGTAGTTCACGAAACTTGAAAGGCACGACTGCGCTGGGAAACACTACTGTTAATTAAATGACACTGATGATACTGATGAGTTATGATTTAATTCCGGATCTGATTGATTGTAGGCAAATAAGGTTAGGACGTTAGACGAGACGAATAGTGAGAAATGAATGAAAGCTGTTTGGGAGATGTTGAGTTGACAGTTAGGTAGGATCTCTGTCTGCCGATGTGGGGATCGAAGGACGATAATAAGGTTGCTGTGGCTGATAAGCTTGCCGTTGTAGAACGTGGCCAGTGCTGATTGCATTTAGAACTTGCCAAGCCCTCAGTATGTACATGTACATACCTCATATGTACGTACCGAGATACCCAAGAGGTCCCCACCTGGGCAGCCGTGCAGTGAGAATTTTCAGTTGGACAGTAAAACTTTTTAACAGATCAGAGCCTTAATATCTGTATAAATTGCGGCTGCTCATGGGTGAATTTACCACTTATACGTGTTTTAAACCATCCGTATTTAAAGAATTGGGAGGCAATTAAATCGTTTAATACCTATTTACCGAAGCGAAACCCGCTATTTAGTTTAAATACTTAAAACGTAACAACTTTTTCTTAATTAATAATAAAGGGAGCAATTTAATGTTTTTTAAAATTTATCGTTATACATTTATTAAAAAACAATTAAAACAATTAAATCAATTAAAACAATTAAATCAATTAAATCAATTAAATTAATTAAATTAATTAAATTAATTAAATCAATTAAATCAATTAAATCAATTAAATCAATTAAATCAATTAAATCAATTAAATCAATTAAAACAATTAAATCAATTAAAATAATAAAAACAATAAAAATAATGAAATAAATAAATAAATAAATAAATGAAATAAACTAAATAAATTAAATAAATAAATAATTTAAATAATAAATTTTATATATTTAATATGTATATTTTATTTACTAATTTAATAATGTAATAATCTATTTATTATTTATTATTTTTAATTTTTATTTACCGTTTTTATTTTTATTTTTTTATTTAATATTTATTTATTAAATTGTTTAATTATTTAATTAATCATTTCTTTAATTATTAAAATTAATTATTCATTTTAAATTTTTTAATGGTTTTTAATTAAATTTATTTTCATTATTGTTTTAATTATTATAATTTCTTATTACATTTATAATATTTATTTATTATAGTTTATTAATTAAATAATTTAAATTAATTAAAAAAATTAAATTATATAATCTTTTAAATTATTATAATAAATCGGTTACTTGTAACCGATAAGGCCAAGCCGAAGTTTGCAAAGAAGTATAAATTTTTTCATTAATAAATTTATATTATTTAAAAAAAAAAAAAAAAAAAAAAAGAAACTTTGATTGAAATATTCCAAGTCTTTAAAAACCTACCCTGGAGCTGCTCACGTAATTTGTGTGGCTGACTTTTTGGTGTGGCTCACAAAAAGTGGCGTCAATCGTTATAATGGAATTTTGGAGGTGGTCCGTGCGCTTATCAATTACTTATGTAATACTTATCAATTACCTTATCATTACCTTATCAATTTCCTATAGTAATTTCCGAAAAAAGTTCCAATATAATAACCAAACTTCGTCTTGGATAATAAATCAATATAAAATATAGCGTTCAGTCCGGTTGTTCCCGTGTACTAGGATAGATTTTCTGAAATAAGATTGGTACCAAATAAGATCGGGAATGTTATGTTTAATCGGATGACATGGAAAGCTTAAGATTTGTAAAGCTTAACATCAGACCAATATCATTAAGCATGGAGCAACTGATCTAGATATTCCATAGAACCCTCACGTACTTTACAAGAGTCATTATTACATGGTAAAAATACTATTGTTTGGAAGTACATAACTAGAGGCATGTTTGGTTGTGCCTACCATACTAATAACTTAGATGGGAAGGTACAGTTATGGATTGGAGGTATGCCTCCATACAGCAGGATCGACCTACATATTGAGTCTGTATATGCTGGACTATACCTAGCCCAGATGTGATGTACAATCTTCCCATAATCTAAAAATAACTACCGAAATTTAGCGCCTGGTTTTGTGACACAGGCTCCACAGGAGTGCCGTAGCCTCGGGTAAGAAAGACAGGGGGCTTTTTTTTCAACAGGGATTATGACTCCCAAGAGTCACTAAAAATTGCATTGAATTTATCTCAGCGAGCTCAGACTAGTCCTCGAGAAACGGCGGGCTACGCCCGCCACCTCCCCCGTCTCCGTTGGCGCCACAGGCGCCACCCAACGCCTGGTCCGTGTGTTTGTATCTGTGGGGCGCATTAAAAGTTTTCTCGAGATTTAATCTGAAACACTATTACGCTAAAAGGCTTTTATATATTAAATTTTATATAACATTAAAGTTAATATTAGGTTTAAAATTAATTAATATATTATAATAATATATAAAATAGCCTTAATTAAAATAACTTAAAATTAACAATTTATTTAATTTATCCTTTTAGCCTTTTTATATATTTATACAATTTTACATTTTTATATTTTAAACTAAAACGTTAAAAATATTCATTGGTAAAAATATTTAATATTATAACTAACGTTATTAATATTAACGTTATAATCAACATCACAATCAATTAACACAATTAATTAATAATATATAAAAATATCTTTTATTTTATTTTTAACCTAATAATAAAACTATTATCTAAATTTTCCTAATTTTTTATATATTTATATAACATTACGCGTTTATATTAAGCTTTATTTATTACAACACATATTACAACACATATTACGATTAATCCTAACCTTATTTAACGCCGTAAAAATAAAAACGCATAAATTTAATTAATAAATTTAATAATAAAATTAATAACTATTACATTAATTAATTAATCATTTATTATAATATATAAAACGTATTAATACTATTATTTTAATAATATTATTAATAATATTATTTTTTACCATATAAGATATTTTTACTAAAAAATATTCCATAATTGCTTTAAACCATAGTTTAAAAAAAATTTAAAGAAGTTGTACGGTGTTGTAATTGGTTGGGGAATGGCGTGGCTAGGGGGGGTACAACCCCCCGAACTCAAATTTTTTCAAACGTGTGGTCTAAGGTCACCTGAGATAACATTGAATAACAGATAACAAACTGTTAAATAAATCACAATTAACACTTTCAGAGACTAGTATAAACCCACTCCCTGGTGTAGCGTGGGTCTGGCCAGAACGTATGGATTAGTTACCTAGGTTAGAGGTAGGTACGAAGAAGATACATCAAGCACTGGACACATTTGGGATGGCGCAGGTAATGGGGTGCTCAACCTAAACCCTTATAGAGCTTTGCCATTAAAACAACTGGATTGCAAATGTTCAAACCTTAAATCAAAGGGGTTCCTCATGCAAACCTGTGAGCCAAAGACAATACGATCAAAACCGTGAGCCTCACTAACTAACCCTAAAACTTGCGTAACCTAAACTGTACAATAGAACTGTGGCCCCTCAAAAACATGGAAGATATTGATCTTATCGTCACTAATTATCATAGTTGTCCTTATCAATGCCATTGTCCTTGCTATTGTCATTGTCCTTATCTTCTTTACGGAAATAGGTAAAGCGATTTCGACCGCGGGCAGCGGGTTTCTTGCTGGGAGTGCCCTTCTTAAATGGCCAGGAGCACTCATCGTGGTCCCACTGGATCGCCCAATTCTGGTACTTTCTGGATAAAATTTATTAGACAGAGCCATATATTGAAAGGCCTAGGGGAGCTTACTATCTACTGCTCATGCACATTTTGGTCATCATTGCGTCCAAGATGGAGTTGGTCTTGATATGGCAATGGCCATCCGAAAACATAACCTCGATGATGACGAGTTTCTTGATATGCTCCATATCTTCTCGGATTTCGCGTTCGGTGAGTTTTCCCTCGCAGTTGCGAATACCAGCAGCAAGCTCGCTGTTGATGTAGCGCGGGCGAGGACCCCACGAGACGCGAATCTGTAATTAGTATCGTTAGACAACCCGAGGAAGAGGGCGGCCAATATGACCAACCTTTTTATGCTGTACGTAGAGGCCATGTTTCTGTACATGGTCATAGAATGACATAGCTCTTTCTTCGTGCACGAAAGATAGAAAAGCGGTTCTAACGGCAGATGTCAATCGCAAGCTTAACACAGAGCCGCCGCGAATAACACTGGTAACATCCAATTAGGTCGTGCTACTCAACAAACCCCTCAAACACAAGGTAGTCCCGCCCCCGGGGGGAAATCGTGGCCCATCTACATCACGGCGCAACGGCTCTTTGGAACGCGGCTGTATACCCGACGGCAAGAATTCCGGCATTTTTTGGATGATCCGATGCTTACTCGTACGAAGAAAGCACGCGGCTCTCCCTGGGCTTCTTAGAGACAGTAGATGCGTCCTTCTGCCCTGTGTGAGGGACTTTGCATTTGGTATTGTTGGCCTGCATGCTTGGAAGTTCATCTTGGCTCAAAGCCTATCAACGGTTAGCCCGTGCTGAAGTAGTTATATATAGAGCGACCATTGCATATTCTTCAAGATACAGTGTGATTATAAAGCCAGAGAGGATTGAAGCAGGTAGTAATACTTACCGTAATGCGTTTGTCGGTCATACCTTCTTGCATAAGGCGGCGTGTCAAGTTTGCTAGGAAGAGGTCAGAACAGGTCTAACTTATTGTGGGTAGGTCAATAAAGGGGATACCATATTGACGTTGAGAGAGTACAAGGCCGTTATACTCGTCCATAGGAAGACACATAAGCGGGCCTATATCTCCAGGGGCAAAGATATCCCCGAGTTCGTAATCATTGCACTGGGGATTAGGTTAGAAAGCCGTTGATCTGATCAAGTTGTAGGAAGATATTACTTACGGCGTTGGCTCTAATAAATAATAATATGTTAGTTTCTGAATCTAGAATAAAGCCCATAACTAAGGAGGGAATTCTTTTACTGGGAATTCCCTAACCGCATAAAAAACAGTACAAGGTTATATGTTGACATACTGTTGCACGAGAACCTCAAAGTTGGCTCTACCGAGCACAACAGTATCTTGCGGTGTTTCCATGGCATCAATATTCGAGCCGAGACGGAAAAGAAGCAAAAAGGGGGTAAATGAACCGATGACCAAAGATCTCGGCGAAAAGCATGAGGAAAAAGGATGTTAAATAAATCGGTGATGACGGTGTATGAGAGTAGGTAAATACTCGAATAGGTGGTGGGGAATTAGGCGGCTCTTAGGAATCGAGGCAACACGCTGTATGTTATGCTAGCTACAAATCTTTACCTGACAACAATCAACAGATAACGATTACAAACCCGTCAATCTACGCAATTGAGAACACAAACTGGGCACGACAATTCTACCAACTTTTAATATAACAAAGTCCCTATTTCGGATAACGACTGTTCAAGTTAGCCAACCAGGAGAAGACTGCCACAAAGACGTTAACGAGCCAAAGGCATAAATAATAGAATATATCATCAATGAATACTGTATTTGTGAAGCACAGAGGTGCATTGTGCCTACCTAAGCAAAGGGTAAAGAGAAGAAGAACTTAGTAGTCACTAACCTAGTTGTTTATGACTCTATTTAAGCAATGGCCATAATTAATAGAACCTGCTTCTCCTGCTAAAATATATTTTGAAATTAATATGTATATATATCGTAATTATTGAGTAATGCCAATAGTTTCTCCAATGGTCATGTGGTATACTATGATTTAGCTACAAATAAACAAGTGTATGGCATAACGAAATATAAATTGGCCTGGGAACATATGTGGTATATATTGGATCTCACGGATGTTGACAAATTTATCTCTGTAGTGTAGCAAACTATCAGCTACCTTGTGTTAGGGTTCTAGATAATACATCTAGAACAAAGAACTCATATGTATATACGAGCCGTAAGGCTCCCCAGACAGGATAGGATTCCTCGCGGAACAACGAAGTTATTACCACGCTGTTTGGTTCCACCTCGTGACATCCCACTTACTTCAAACATGCTGATACGGACGTTTCCTTATACACATGAAGGGCGTCTTCGTATACCTTTCTAGCAAGCCGTATCTGATGAAGCCATATTCTCTGTATCCCTCAGTAATGACAAATAATAAATGATAAACCTACAAAACTGCTAGCTAGCGTTATTTGCATAGGATGATTACTCTATTAGCCATGTTTCCTAGTACTATAAGTATATATACATTAAATAACATATGATGTGCCCGTGAGTTCTATGTTGAGGACGAGGTATATATGAATGCTCGTGACGCTAAGACTCCCGTAGGAGGTGGCATCATGACTAGCATAATTCTCAAATCTAGATCAAGGGGTAGCTATACCAAGTGGTCTTTATAATTATTTCGATTACACATATTAGGCATAAATCACTTGTAAGGCCATTTATTATAATAACTTGCCTACGTACCTACTCTTATGGTTTATATATAGCTGACAGCGTATTGGCTTGCCATATTCACAGCCAGTCGATGTTTATACTGACTAATCATGGGAGTTAGGACTGAAGAAAGAAGCCCGGTATTACTTTCAAGCAAAAAAAGAAAGGAGGGAAAAATACTGACGGGGTTTAGAACATTTCTGACTTGCGGGGTGGTGTCTTCTCTACATGTATGTTTCGGCGAAGCTGGTAGATTAAAGTTTGATATATACCTATATACCGGTTAAAATCTCCATTAAGGCTGGGTTAAACTAATATATTCCGGGCTGCAGTCAAAAATTTGATAGACACTGATTGACTGAAAGGCATGTGGTAGATAACAGAGTTGATCTGTGGTAAAAATCACGAATGTGAACTAAGCAGAGGTGTAGTCAATGACAGAGCCTCCCTCTCGGGTATTTGACTAGTGTAAGACTGAGAATTGTCCTATTTTTAGGTTTAACAGGCATCTACACAGTATGTACCTATGTACTACCTATGATACACGATGTGGGTGTGGATCCACCAAGACAGAGGCATGTCACCCGGTCTTAGAGTAGAAGGCATAGGGCATGCCTCGGGATGGTGACATATAAGAAATATTTAAAAGTGGCTTGTCAAATCTTGAACTGGTAATTAATTAATTATTGTGAGTAGGAGGCAGACTCAACATCTTGTTTAACAAGTTGTCGGTACCTACCTACCTATCTTCTTACCTAGGTACCTATAGAGTACATACTTGATTTGGCTACCTGTTATTGTAATGGCCATTCTTTACACTAGAAGCAGGTTCTGGATGCAGCACGTTCAGGTCCCCCGGGTACTTCTCCTACGCCACTAATACACCATGGATCTCATTGGGCAGCCAGTCCATCACCCACTCCAGTCCCCCCTGTAGTGTAACCCGATTACCGCACCTACCAATGCCGCCATACCTTTTCTGGTAGAGCGCCCCATGTTATGCTGCTGCCAACACTTCGTGTTCATCGCTCAACCCTGGACCAATCGAATCGAATCTTCTACACCATAGGCTTAGCGGGAAAATGCAAAGTACCCGTTAGTGAGCCCATCATCTCGTCTTTTCGTATCCTCTTATCCTTCTTTCATCCCATTCTTTCCCACCCTCTCGCTCTCGATGAACTGACAACTTTTCTCATCCTTCAACCCGTCGTTCGCTTTAATACTGCTTGCTACCTAGGTAGGTAGCTACCAAAAACATTCGCTTAGTTCTGATAATAACCGTTACCCGCCTAAATACATTATTGAGGGAATCTAATCCGAGTTTGCTGCATTTTGGGGTTTTGTACTGTTTTCCTCGGCATCCACACCTCGTATCGACAATAGGCGGAAAATAGGGGCATCTAGTTTAACGAAGCGGGAGCGAGCCAACGAGCAACAATTTTTTCGCTCACGATAAATTCGAAAGAAACGAAATAATTGCTATTATTGAATTTCGAGTGTTTATTTATTTGCGGCGTTCTGTTCCCTGCAACTTCGTCGGAACCAGTCGACTATCAAACGTATATTTGCATTCCATCATTTGAAACAAGATGAAAGGAGCACAAAGCCTGGGTCAATTTTTGACCATCGCACTCGCTTTAACCCCTCTAACATCGGCGTGGCCAGGATGGCTTCCGGATGTAGATTCGCTCGTAGTTCGGGCAGACGACAGCTCAGCGCGTATGTGTTATATTTCATGGTAGATGGTGATGAGGTTGGAATTGAATTTCACTAACAGCATTGTAGCAGCTGAAGCCACACCAACCACCGCTAAGGCCGACAATAAAGATGATTCATCGGATGATCCAAAGACCACAACAACAGAGGATGCTAAGAAGACTACTGCTGCCGACTCCAATAAACCTCAGACTACAAACCTTAACACGGCCGTGGTAACCACAAAAACTGGAGGCCATGGCAACACTACTGCTAAGCCCACACACCAAACGTTTGACGCGCAAGATGGAGCCGGTGGTGTCTCTATGCTTACGCCGGCCGTTACTGCGGGAACAACGCTGTACAGAATTGGAGACCCGACACCAATTACTTGGGTTTGGAACTACACCTCCCTGCAAGGCACACCCACCGCTATTGATGTCCTAGTGTCATGCTCCACGGCCTCTGCCACATGGACCCTGACTCAGAACATGACCTTCAAACCGACCGCTACCTTTACCTGGGATACCGAGAAATACGCAGAGAGCGCCGTCGCTAGCCCGCTGCTAGTCGCGCAGTACACCCTGCTGATCCACGACTCGGAATCGTCCGCCGATGCGACCGCTGAAGCCGGGTACCTGGCACCATTCGACGGCTTCCAATTCGGTCTGTACACCGCCCGGCCGTACCAGGACCTTGGAGAGTGGAAGTGCGCAACCTGCAGCGGCGCATTAGGAGATCTCGACCGTCAGGCCCTGGGTTTCGCCATAACTATGAGCATAATCACCATATTCAGTTTCACGTGGTACGTGACGGGAATCGCCGCGATCCTATAGTCAGTCCTACTGCGACCTATTCGTAGGCGTAGTAGTGCATGGGGAGATGGCATATTTTCTGAGTGCACATATTTCGGAAATAAGAGACAGCATCTTAATGGAGAGGTTCTCAATACGGTAATCTATCTGGGTTTAAGGATATACATCATCATGTAGTGGCGTTTTTTGTTGAAATGAATTGTAAGGGTCGAAAGGAAGGGGGGGGGCAAACTTCCGGCGTGGATTCGAAAATAGCGAAGATCTATCATTTACATAGAAATCTACGGCATCGGAAGGGTTATTTATATCGCTATATAGCTCTTAATGATTACACACCTAGTCAGGTTGCTTAATAACTATCTCGTCCCTCAATGACTTCGTAATGTCTAGTTAATATAGTACCTATATAATTCATTCTTATATATATTACTGGGTAAGGTACCTACCTACCTTCGTAATTCATACCATCCGAAGCGAGAACCCACCTCCTCGCTCTTCCTTCTCCCGCGCCGCGAACAGCCCGCTGAAATCCAGCGTCCCCAGATCTGCGGCCTTCTGTCCCCTGCCCGGGGCATTAGGCGTTGATCTCCTGCGCCTGCGCTCCTGGCCTGCCTTGCTAGGGAACGTTGGGAACATAGCCTCGTGCTTGGGTTTCGGGTCCTGCCTAAAGAACTCGTGGTCTAGCATCTCCTTCGCCGTGGGTCTTCGATCCGGATTTAGTGATAGAAGACTGCTCAGCAGCGCACTACCCGCGGCTGTTAGCAGCGGGAACCGGGCGCGGATTATAGGCCCGGTGTTGGCGCCAGAACTCTTGGGTAATCGTAGATGTCGGGCGTTGGGCAAGCGGCGGAAGCCGGGCCAGGACTCATCTGTAGGAATACCGCATAGCTCGAAGATCTTGCCCAGCTCGTCGACTTCGTTCTTGCCCTGCAACAACGGCTCACGCGTCAACAGTTCGCCGAAGATGCAGCCGACGCTCCACATATCAACCGCAGCTCCGTACGTCTTCGTTCCGAGCAGCAGCTCAGGGGCGCGATACCAGAGGGTAACGACGAGCTGTGTGAGTTTAGGGGGCGGGGGATCGCCGACGTAGCGCGCCATGCCGAAGTCGGCAATCTTGAGCTGCCCACGGTTATTGAGCAGTAGATTCGACGTCTTGAGGTCGCGGTGTAGGATCCAGTGGTCGTGCAGGTACGCGACGCCGCTGGCGAGCTGGAGGAGTAATGTTTTGACTTCCGAGGCTAGAAATGGCTCGGGCATGTCGCCTAGCACGGACATTAGGTCGTGCTCGAGGAACTCGAGGACTAGGAATATGTGCTCGATGCGCGAGGTGTCGTCGCCGACTACGACTTCGCGCAGCGCTACGATGTTCCGGTGCGAGCAGTCTTTTAGGATTTGGATCTCGCGGAGGCCTGTTTCGGGCAGGCCTGATGTGTCGGTCGGGTCGAATTTGAGCCGCTTTAGGGCTACTACTGTTCCTGTTTTGATTTCTTTCGCTCGCGCTACCCAGCCGTATGCTCCCTCTTCGATGTCGTTCAGCTTATCATAATTCTCAACGCTTCGTGACTTGCCCCAGCCGCCGGTCTCGAAGCGCAGGAGTTTTGCGCTGCTCTCATTTTCTGCAGTTTTGTCCTTTTCTTGCTCGTCTTGCTCGTCTTGCTCGGGTGTGATTTTCCGTCGCTTGGTAGGGGGTATGGTATCGTCTGGTGGTTGTAGGTGTTGTTGCTGCTCTTGCGCGGCTCGTTGTCGGGCTGCTGCTGCCTCTGCCTCTACTTGGGCGCGGCGTTCTGCTTCCGCTTTTTGTGCCTTCTCGGCTTTTAAGCGCTTCTTCTCTTCCTTTTCGCGCTTCTGCTTGGCTTCTAGTGCTGCATCTTCTTCCGTATCCGCCCAGCGAGATTTACTCGCCATGATTCTGGTTGTCTCGATGGTAGCTAGCGTGGTACTTGAAGGGCGGTGCGATGAGATGGTAAGAATATGGGTTCGCGCAATTGTTGCGCATGAAGCGGAAGACGTCAGTGGTAATATGTATGAGATTCTTAAATAAATCGCTAATTGTTATGTACTTAAGGTATTATGTTATGTATTTAATTATTTACGATTGAAGGAAGGTTGGACCTACGTAATTTCGAGGTCCGGAGAATGCTCGGAACTAAATTTCAAAGCTTTGGAGCTTTGAAACTCTGTTTCAATTTGGAAAGCAGCTTAACCTAGAGCTTAGTTTCATTCAAATTATACTTTAGGTGTATACAAACAATTTGCAAGTTTCCAATGTTAAAATCACAGGCATGACTCATTAATTTTTATGAAGCCTTCTGCATCTTCACGATATCTTAATTCCCGACTTAAAATGAGATCGAACGTGTTAAGATCGGCCCAATGCGGGCTTAGATACTTGTCACGACGTCCATCATCTCATGGTCCCAAAGTCGCATATCAGAGTTATAGAGGCTTCGCAGCAACACCTGCAACCAGCAAAGAAAAGCAATGGTCAACACCTCTAGCCAAACAATTGGCTGAGGCTATAAATGTAAGTATACCAATATATCCTCATAAAATCTCATACTTATGGTATGCAGATAACAGGCCCTATTCCTCTGGCTAGCTACATGCGCATGTGTCTTACAGGGGACACTGGTGGATACTACACAAGAGCCATAGAAGCCGGCCGCGATCAATTTGGTCGCAAGGGGGATTTCATAACATCCCCAGAAATATCGCAGATATTCGGCGAACTTGTTGGCGTATGGTTTGTGGCTGAATGGATATCTCAAGGTCGTCCGAAGAAGGGCGTAGAGCTCATCGAAGTTGGACCGGGCAGGGGAACGCTGATGGATGATATGTTAAGAGTGAGTATCAGAATCGATGAGCGCAACTCGCACTTCTATAAAGCTGACTTACAAATAGACTATGATGAATTTCAAAGGCATGGCTACTAGCATGGCTTCTAGCATAGATACTATATACATGGTTGAAGCTAGCAGCGAATTACGCACGGCGCAAAAGAATCTCCTTTGCGGGAAGGATGCCGTGATGACAGAATCTAAAATAGGTTGGCATAGTACATCGAAATACAATGGCCTGCCTATCGTGTGGACGGATTCTGTTAAGGCCATCCCGCAAGACCCTAGGAAGACTCCTTTCATAGTGGCCCATGAATTCTTCGACGCACTGCCAATCCACGCCTTTCAGTTGGTTGACTTACCACCAACTCAAGAACCCACTACGGCAAAAAGAAGCAGCAACAAGGGTTCAGGTTCAGATTCTACCACCACTCCTAATCGCCAATGGCGGGAGATGGTTGTCTCCCCCACGCCAAAAGGAGCAAGGCACGCAGACCTCGGAACCCCTCAAGCTGAACGACACAACCCCGTCCCCGAATTCCAGCTTACTCTCAGCCCCTCCGTGACCCGCCACGCGCAATATCTCCCCGAGTCGTCCCCACGCTACCGGGCCCTAAAATCCATTCCAAGCGCTCTCATCGAGGTATGCCCCGACTCCTCCATATACGCCTCCGACTTCGCCGCCCGCATCGGCGGCTCCAGCACCTCTCCCAAACTCTGGCCCTCCGGCGCCGCCCTGATTCTCGACTACGGGCCCACCGACACCATCCCCGCGAACTCGTTACGTGGGATCCGGGAGCACCGGCGCGTGAGCCCGTTCGCCGCCCCGGGCCTAGTAGACCTCAGTGCGGACGTAGACTTCGGCGCGATAGTCGAGGCCGCAACGATCGCTAGCCCAGGCGTCGAGTGCCACGGCCCCGTGGACCAGGCGTACTTCCTTGAGGTCATGGGCGTGCAGCAGCGCGCTGAGATGCTATCGCGGAACCTGGGTGCGACCCCTAACGCCGGTAAGAAGAGAAGGGAGATCGAGCGTTCGTGGAAGCGGCTAGTTGACCGCGGGCCAAGCGGTATGGGGAAGATTTATAAGGTCTTGGCTATCCTACCGGAAAACGAGGGTAGGCGGAGGCCTGTTGGGTTCGGAGGGGATGTGAGTCCTTAAGAGGGCTATTCAGGGGCCATGGATGCCGAACGGCTTGTATAGTAACATAGGGCTAGGCTTAATCTGATGTACACTTGCGGACTCCTAAAATTTGTACAGAATCGAATTCGCATGACTTCTATTTCTACCGTTGTACACAGTGATACACCGAGTACCAGTCGCAAATACGGATGCACCCTCGAAAGAAAAGAAAAACGTTGTTTTCATACCCGTACGACCTATTGCAATACATCGCAGATAAAAACAGGCCCTGAAGCTCTTCCAAAGACCTATTCGCGTGTGTGGATTTGTTGTTCTCGCCTTGATGTGGCCATGGAACGAACAACCCAGAATCCAACGCCATGCGCAGAGTCTATAATAGTACAATAACGAAGGTGTGCTAATCCAAGTACAGTCAATGCTGCCTTCCTTTGTCGATTTAGCAGTCCCAAGAGGCCCTACTATTTTCTTCCTTTGACTAGATTTGAACCTTCACCACGATTTGTTTCATCATCATCATCGTCGTCGTCGTCATCATCTTCATCGTCATCACTGAACTTATCACCGTCCTCCCCGACGGCAAATATCGTCTCGCCGTCGAAAGAATCCCGCGGCGTCTCCGCCTTGGCAGGGGCTCTATTCTGTGTGGGTTGAGAGATCGTGGGAGCAGCGTTTGCTGCCGGTGTCGAACGTGTATTTGTGATCTTGGAGCCAATATGGGCTTCCTCGTCTTCATCTGAATCATCCGGAGCGCCCACATCAGCAAACTCGAACCCTCCATCCTCATCCTGGGCGATCTCATCGCTCATAGCGAATCTTCTGTTATTCGCCGTAGGCCTCCACACATAGGCGACCCAGGCTACATCGGCAAAGTAGACCAAATTGAGCCATCCGTCAAGAATGAACCACCGCGACTTCCAGTGAAAAGGAACGTAATCAGGGTCAGAGGCCGAGGCAAAGGAGAAGGAGTTGAAAAAGAAGAAGCCAAAGATGACAAGAATGCTGATCAAGATGCACCACCAGAGCTTCTTATACATGGCTTCTTTCACGGTCTGTTTGCGCTCGCGTAGATCCTTAAGGGTAGCGTTGAGCGAACTGAGTGTCCACACATAGAAGCCAGTCAAAGTGCCCGCCAAGGGGAGTACGATGAGGAGAACGAGAGGCCCTAGGAACTTCAGTTAGCATTTATGGATTCTAGGCTGTTAGAGAAATCTTACCAGCCGTATCCGGCGACACTAGAAGACTAGTGATGGCGTAGACCAAACCAAAGACGAAATGGGCAATGGCCAACCACCGGACATATACCATCGTCTTGCCCAGGGAAGGCTTCACGACCCCATAACCCATACACACGATGAGGAGTAAAAAGAAAGAGAACGAGTTGCGGAAAGCGTTCAATACAGCCACCACAACCAGGAGAACCTTAGCTCCAACATTAGAGCCGTTTCTATTCAAGTAATCTATGCCAAGTTAGTCACGCCTGGTTGGCTTAGCCCTCTTAGAGGTTCAAAAAAGGGCTCACCATAGAAACCCCAAGTCATCAACATTTCAACGACCAGGAAGACGAGAATAGCAGTGATGTAATTTTGAACGGGCACTATAGACATGTTAGCTTCAGAAAAAAAGGGGAAGTTTGTGATAACTTACAGATATCGTATCTGTGCTGGTAGTATAGGAAACCCCAAAACCTGAGCACTATTAGCGGATAACTTTGTTTATAATGATACCGAAACATACACTACGACTACTGCATAGAGAATGGTGATTCCACCGTAGAAGGGGAGCTTGGGGATCTGAGTTGCGGGAAGTTCGCCATAGGCCTCTCGGAACTCTATGACGCCCATGAAATCCTTCGTATTTCCGAATCCATAGGCGGCAATACAGTAGTAGCCCGTCTTCTTGATTTCATACTTGATCGGAGCTGAAGACTTCAAGTGTATAGCTTTCGTTAAAATTAAGTTCTCGGATTTCTCAGTCGCATTAGGCGACAAAATCCATTGACCTAACTCGGTGCAAAAACCTGCCTTAATACTCTCTTCGTCGCAGATTAACACTTTCTAGCTTTCTTATCAGCCTTGTTCTTAGTAGCACACGTAGAGGATCGTACCGGGGACATATCATCATCAGGGTTTGTGGCGACGCCGATCAAATCTTCGTCTTTCCATTCAAATATAACCAAACTAACGATAGGGTCATCGTCGCCTTCGACGGTCTGATTCGGAAACTTAGTAAGGATAAACGGATCTACCGGACCACCCCAGGCGCTTCTGCTGTACATGCCTAGTTTGTTATGGTCAGTAAGGCTTGGTTGGACAGCTGGCATCAACGGAGCATACCGGCGCATTTTTGGCGATTCTCGTCGGTATTGTCCTAACAAAAAAGTATTAGCGATAGACTATAAGTGATAGAGATTAATCGCATCGTACTATCTGGACTTCCAATGCCTGAGCTGTCCATAAGGACAAGCCCAGAAGAATCAACGGCGATAACCAGCTCTTCATCTTTATTTCGTTGACTAGGGCAGTCGCCGCGCGAGGCAGCCTCGGCGAGAGAGTTTGTCGTCGCTATTCCGAAGGCTAAGTGTAACTACGACACACGACACACGACACACATCAAACACAAACTCGAATCGGAATCGGAGGGTCGGACTAGAATAAGTCGAAAGCCCTTTGAAGCATCGGGGAGGCGCTGAAAAGAGAGAGTAAACGTAATTCAAGATAACTTTTAGGTAGATTAGTTCCCTAAGTGTATGTTTGCGTTAGATAGGCTAGCTACTACGCTTATTAGAAACATTGAAACGGAACTATTGCGCAGCCTTTCCAGCTAAAGTCAGCTAGGTTAAATTGTTAGGCGCATACGTGTAAGGCAATTTTTGGAACGGAGTACTTAAGGTAGGTACCTAAGGTACCTAATCACATAAATACATGTAGTTAACCAGGATTACGATAAGATAAAGAACACTTAGACCAGTTAGCTTCAAAGCCGCCAAGTCAATTGTTATAGTTATGCATCATTGGGGAGACTTTTGTTGTGTTTTATTTATTTACTTACCTACCTACCTACCTACCTACCTTACCCAGGTACCTACCTATCTTTGCTGTCGCATTACGAATGTAAGCCATGGGGAAAGGTACGGATAAGCTATATATCACACACTCCGAGTGGTCATCTTCAGACGCCTACTCGGCAAACACAGGTTCGCGAACCGGTTCTAATGGTGCATCCTTTAAACGATTACCCTTCAACTTTTGCGCCGCCAGTCTTCAGCCCTTCAAAAACCCCGTCTGTACCCCCGATGGAACCATATTCGACGTCGAAGTCATCTCAAAATGGCTCGAAAGTCACGATACCAATCCCGTGAACGGCGAACCATTAGCAGCACGCGACCTTATTAAGCTCAACTTTGCGCGCAATGGAGACGTTGATTCCAAGGGTGTAGACGGGCTGGGTGGCGACGGGAAGGGTGATTTTATCGACCCAGTCACCTTCAAGGTGCTCACCGACAATACCCACGTTGTCGCGATTCGACACGGAACCTACGCAAACGTTTTCGCTTGGGAGACGGTTGAAAGGATGAACATCAAAGCGAAGATGTGGCGAGATCTAGTAGACGATGCAGAGTTTAGTCGCTCGGACATCATCACGCTTCAGGATCCCCAGAATGCCGCTAGCAGAGACCTAAGCCAGTTTCAGCACTTAAAAAATGGCGGAGATGCTCTCTTGACCAAGGAGCAGGAAGAGGAGAGAAAAGAAGGCAACGTCAACATCAACGCCTTGGGTAGGGTAGGTGACAAGGTCCTAAGAGCGAAAGAGGCGGTTGAGAAGGCAAGGAAGGAACGTGAAGCTGGGGGCGATATCAACCGCTCCAAAGCAGTCACAAAAGCTTCAGGAAGCAATAATGCTCGGCCGTCCATGATACAGGATAAGAAGCAAAACTATAATTCTGCAGCATATACGACGGGCAAAGCTGCAGCCAGTTTCACAAGCACAGGATTAACACCCGAAACGAGTGGCGAACGGGCCACACTAACAGACGAGGAGTACATGTTAAAACCAAAGAGGGTGAAGATAAAGGGCTACGCACGGGTTGAGACGAATCTAGGCGACTTAAACATCGAGCTGCAAACTGAATATGCCCCCAAGGCAGTATGGAATTTTATTCGATTGTCGCAAAAAGGATACTACAGGGGCGTCTCCTTTCACCGAAACATCAAAAATTTCATGATTCAGGGGGGTGATCCGTCAGGTACCGGACGAGGAGGTACTAGCATATGGGGCAAGAATTTCCAGGACGAATTCGAGGGTCCGCTAACGCACGATTCTCGAGGCGTTCTCAGCATGGCTAATAAAGGGAAAAATACAAACTCGAGCCAGTTCTTCATCACATACCGCCCAGTTAAGCATCTGGATAGAAAGCACACTATTTTCGGAAAGGTCGTGGGCGGCTTGGATATCCTAAGTAAGATGGAGGCGGTACCTACGGATGGTTCGGATCGCCCCCTAAATAAGATCTTTATCAAGGACGTCGTTGTCTACCTCGACCCGTTCGACGAGTTTCTAAGGCAGAAAGCCGAGCGCGACAAGCTCGCGGAGACGCAGGCGGAGATTGAGCGGACGGGAGGTACCGAAGACGACCAGCTGACGTGGACGGGAAAGCGGGTTAGACGGGATGGAACGGTCGAGCAGGGCGGGGGGGGCGGAAGCGTGGGCAAGTACCTTCAGGCTGCGATAAAGCAGCAGGGAAACGAAGACGAGATCATCGAGGATGATGTTGATACGTGGGAGGAGCCGGTGAAGAAAAAGGCCAAGGTTGGTGGGTTTGGAAACTTTGATAATTGGTAAAGGGATTGCATTGCGTGGCGTTGGGTGATACCCAGAGTCTGTACATAGAATACTACCTTGGTTGGACTCTAATAAGAGCTTTTCATGACTTTACGTGATTGTTGTCTCTTTTAAGATGGTTCAAGGATAGTAGTAGCTATTTGTGATTAACATAATTACATGATCTGGGAAGAGTTTGACTGTTTGAAGACTTATAAATTTGTAGTTTGTCTTCTCTTATGTCCCAACATTCAAAATCTGGTTAGATCATAAGCTCCTCAGGTGGTGATAACTACCTAACTTAGGTACCTAGGTAAAGAAACATTAGAGACAATGATGTTGTTTCGTTAATAAACTACAGCACATTCAAAAATGTAACAAAAAATCCTTCTAGTATAGCACATTTTTACTTCCTTGATCTTGGACAAATGTTTATACGGTCCATAATTACAAAGTGGTGGACTATTCGGAGAGAAGAAATGTCCGAGCTTACAACCTCCAAAAAGAAGATAATGACACAATCCTAGGCAACAGTTTCAGTTCCATCGCGGCCCCCCTTTTTACAATAATCCCCGGCATGTCAACAGAAAAGCAGACTGCCCTATCTAGGCCGCCACGGGTTCTCTCGTGCGTGTTGTGCCAGCAGCGCAAAGTCAAGTGCGACAAGATATTCCCGTGTGCGAACTGCGTCCGGCTTCGCGCTCAGTGCGTCCCGGCTACGCATGCGCCGCCTCGTCGCCGCCGGCGTTTTCCTAAGCGGGAACTGCTAGAGCGCCTTCACCATTACGAGAATTTACTCCGGGAGAATAACATACCGTTTGAGTCTATATATGGCGAGGAGAGTAAAGCCTCTAGTCCTCAGACTCCCCAAGATGCGTCTTCAAGAGGATCCGCGTCCAGAGACGACGCGGTAGTCAAGCCGAAATTGGCGTGTAGGCCCAAGTATGTTCTTTTTTTCAAGAAATTAAACTTGGGAGATTGTTAACTTCATCGCAGGGATATCTGGCGGGCTATGAGTCAAAGGGTATAATTCAAAATGATCAAGAGGTATATTTCCGCTAATGATCGAAAGAAAGACCTCAGACTCCGAAGATGATGATATCGATGAGAGCGATGACAATCACAGCGACTCCTCTTTCAAAAAAGGTACTCTGCATCAGCCCATGATCACCAAAGCATGGGATCGTATATATGAGAGCGAAGATAACAGCCACCTTCTATTTGCCGCACCTCAAACAAGTGATGATATTTCTACCATGCACCCGGAACATATACAAATCTTCAGGCTCTGGCAGATATACCTGGAAAACGTCGACCCCTTGCTGAAAATCACACACACGCCTACTCTGCAAGCACGCATTATCGACGCTACGAGCCACATAGGTACTATTGATCCTGCAATGGAAGCTCTCATCTTTAGTATTTATTGCGCATCCGTATTTAGCCTCACTAACGATGAGTGTCTTACCTTCTTCATGGCGCCGAGGGATGATCTTCTAGTGCGGTATCAGTTGGGATGCCGGCAAGCCCTGCAGAACTGTAGGTTTCTACAGACTACTGACCGAGACTGTTTGACAGCATTATATCTATATTTAGTAAACTCACCTAGTTACTTTGCTACGTAGGGCTAGCTCTAATGCTTTCTAGATCACAGTACGACCTAAAATAGACCCTCGGTCTCTGTCCTCGATGCTCAGCATCGCTGTCCGTATCGCACGTGGCATGGGGATTCACGACGAAACGACCTGTGCTAAATTCACGGCTTTGGAGGCCGAGATGCGTCGAAGGCTATGGTGGTCGTTAATAATCTTCGACAATCGGATCAGCGAGCTCTGCGACTACAAGACTGCGTCACTGGCCCCTACTTGGGACTGCAAGACCCCCCTGAACGTGTATGACTCTGAAATCCGGCTAGAGATGAAGACCCCCCTGGCGATCCACGAGACACCCACCGAGGCCATTTTCACCGTCGTACGTAGCGAGCTGGCCGATTTCGTCCGCCATAGCGCCTTTCACCTCATGTTTACCAATCCGTCTCTGAGCACCATTGCCAAGGGTACTCGGCGAGGTTCCGCCTCGGAAGGCGATGAGCTGGATGTCCTGGAAAAAACGATAGAAGACAAGTACCTCGCCTTCTGCGATCTAGACAACCCGCTTCACTTTATGACGGCCTGGACCGCGCGAGGCTACCTTGCAAAAATCCGTATCCTGGACTATTACTCGAAACACCTGACGTCCACAGCGCAGCCGACAGAGCTGCAGCGCACCACCACCATCGCCGCGGCCCTGGGGATGCTCGAGTGCGACACGAAGCTCATTACCTCGCCTCTCGTCAAGGGGTACCGTTGGCTAATTAGCTACCACTTCCCGCTGCCGGCGTATATCCACCTTCTCCAAGGCCTGAAGAAGCGGCCTGGCAACGACAAGGCCGACAGGGCTTGGGAAGCGATGAGCGACAACTACAAAGCCCGCTTTATGAGCGCGGAAGTGAACGAGGCCTTTTTTCACGTGTTCTCCCGGATTGTCCTCCGGGCCTGGGAGGCGTGGGAAGCACTGTCGAAACACGAGGGCAGACCCCTGGTTCCGCCATTGATCGTATCGGATATTCGGGACAAAATACTGCAGGTGCAGTTGTGCCATCCCCAAGACAGCGAGTTGGGACAACTGAGCAGAGTTGCAGGTGTTAACAACAACAACAACGACGACTTATTTCGAATATCTGCGCCCATGAACTTTACTAGTGGTTACAACTCGTCATACAGCACGAGAGAGCAGGATTTCTCCACGGGTGCGGGGCTTTGGGATAGTCCTAACATGCCAGCTCAGACTACGATGGATGTCACGAATTTTGACGATATCGATTGGACGACTATAGGTTGGAATCCTATGTGATTATGTGGCTTTGGTAGTGATGGTATTGTTTGGAGTGAGGGTGTAAATTAACTGTAAAATAGGAAGAATCTACACTAGATCAATACATTTCAAATCCACTCCACGTTCCCTGAATACATCTGGTTTTACATGCAAATTTGGCCAGGGGCTGTCTTGTAGTCGTCTGCGAAAATCTTCGAGGTCTACAGGCAGTGATTTTAAACGTGGGTCTTCGTAGAATATCTCACCCGAAGAGACATCTCTAAAAGCCGGAGTGTGGGACCCAAATCTTTTACTATAAGATACGATTGCCTGAGTGCTGTCGGGGAGAGGCCCGAGAAGAGCTTCGCCGTACGCTAAGCCAAGCATAAAACACTCGCCAATTACCTGGAATTTATTATTGCCTTGTGGGCGTAGTAATAACGGGTCTGAGCAACCAAGTAGAGTATAGACCTCATCACCAGGCTGTGCTGATACCGAAGCAATCCCTATATACCCACCTGTGCACCGAATAATTCGGTGTCCATTCAAACGAAAAGCACGACCGTGGAGCTTGTCAGCATCCGGGGATTGTACGAAATCCTTGTTGTTGGTATCGTTGATGTTACAACTGGACATGATAAACTCTATGCATTGTTTCGCAGCCTTGAAATCTGGGAAAGTAAAACCGGGTGAATCGTAGTTATTAGTGAATCCACCGCAAAAAAGTAGCCTGGTATAGTCTTCAGTTGCGTGTTGCTCCTCTAGGTCTACCTTTAATAGCAAGGTTCTTATTTGCTCGAGCATGGTATTCCTGTTGTATGACATCTGTGGCCACTGATGATATCCCAAGACAGCACATTTAGATACGCCCATAACTCTTAGTACGCCGGGCTGCGGGAATTCATACCAGGCCGCAAACGGTGGATGATATAAGGAAGGGTTGAGCGAGTTGAATCTAGCGTTCGATTTCGACCAGTCAGGAACCCAACTCGGGCATGTACTACCTAGAGGCTGACACCCAGACAATATAGTTACCGAACCATGGTATTCAATCCAGTTTCTTATGACAGTTGTGTAAAGTTTATCGTAAGACTGAGTGTAGTCTGGCGATGGGATTAACGCCTTGTCCCTTTCGTCAAACAAAGCCAAGACCGCATAGAGTCGACCCCGTGGGTCTAGACACTTTGTATTGCCATAGGAATTGTTTAAGCCTATTAAACTGCCTATTTTCTTCTGAAAGATAAACCCTTTAAGCAAATCCATCCGGGTGTTAAATTGATCAAAAAAGCCCGTGTTCGGGATGGGTTTGAAGTAGATACACGCTAAACCTCGTCGAAAACTTGACCACTTGACTTGATAGAGACCGCACATAATAACTGCTTCCGGACCAGCCAAATAAATTTCTTGCCTGATCCACAGTCTTTCGAACCACTGTCGGCCCAGTAAATGGTAAAGTGAGTAAACATCTCGGTCTCCGAAACGATGTTCGATATTGCGGTCGCTAATGTCGGGATCGGTGCAACCCGCCGCAGGTTTCATTGTCCCCATGATAAAATGGACTTGAACCTGTGACCCAAGATAGTTTAAGAGATGCATAGCATGATTGCTATCATTCCCTTCTGGCCCAAGCCAAGCAATCACCCGACGAGCAAGCCGAAAAATCTCACCCATCATTGTGACCTGAGGGCCTCTTTCGACTTCATTCGCTTGGCTAATACAGAGTGCGTCGATCCACATAACTCGGGGTGCGTTGGCATAACGCAGATGTCTCAGGGCCACATCTAAATTGTGAGTGACTTGGATTTTCTCGGATTTCATTTGAATGGTATCCCGGAATTTCTTAGTAGTAGCGGTATCAACCTTACTAACGTGGATTGGCATACGGCCTTTTTCCGAACCCCATACATATGAGAGAGCCTCATACGGCAATATGTCATTAGGAAACGTCGAGGTGTGGAATGAAATGACGATGTCGTCTTCGAACTTTCCGGGATGAATGGTAGCGAGCCTAATATAATCCTGTCCCGGGAGGGGATCGTAACGGTAGCTCCCCATGATGAAAGACTGCTGCTATAGTATGAATTGAAGTGTCGATGCTTGTAGTATGTGATCTAGGTACAGATATGACAGGAAGAGCCTTAGTTTAATTACATGATCTGAAGAGACCAGGTATAGACGAGGTAATTTTGAAAAAGGTGCGGAGAGAGAAGGGGTAACTTAGAAATTCATCTCGAGTGAGGAGGCCTCGCGACGTTTACTCCAGGAGTCACTGCCACCGAGTACCGCCACTATGCACTACTACCTAAACATAAGTAATTTCTGAATTAAGCCCTCCATTAGGTATCAAGCGATCTACTACATACATAGTCGTGTAGAGCTCGACTCGACTCAACCAATAGCTGAGATTGCATGCTAGGGATATCTCATTTGATTTGCGACGAGGTATATATGGTCTAGGAAGTCCTTAGCACTGCCTGGTAAACAATGGCCTTAGGATACCTAGCTATGTACCTAGATAGCGAGTCTAAATTGTCCAATCCAGGTATCTAAGCCCAAAGTCTTTTCGTTGGGTCAACAGCCAGGTGAGATTGAGGTTATGCAAGCCCATTTTTGTACATGTCTAGGTTAGAGTCGTATGATTGGTTGCCATTTGTGATCAGTTCTAGTATATAATAATACCTTAACCTAGTAAGTGATGAGGTTTTATGTAAATAGAGTAAGGATATAATTGCTGAAGCAGGTCTTTCTTAAGGTAAGGCTTTCTGAGAGAAATTAAGATGCGAGAGTTATGTATGGGGCGTTGAGATATTATTTCTATTGCTACCTCCTTGTAGTATTCGTTGTCGTCAGCGACTTCCACAAGGAGACCCATTAATTTCAGGCTGCCAAGGGCTGAGCATACGCTAGCTTAAGCTTGGCAAAGCTTGATGAGGCTTAGTCACTTAGTTTTATTGTAAGACCCAATGGAAATTGTATCTAAGACCAAGGGTCTATTTCGTTCTCGCTTTCGTCAAAATCAAGCCGAGATGGGGTACATTCAATGCGAGTCTTCACAAACTGGGGCTTTCAGCTGAGTCGGTTCGAGGAAGCTATATAAGTAAACAGTAGATAGGTAAGTTCTGCTTAAACATCAGCATCTCAACTCATAACAATCCTCGTGCTTCACCTGCAACTTATTCTTACACTCGTCTGTATACTCTTCCTCACTACTTAAGATGGCCCTAGCTGAGCGGGATAATATCTCTATCGCTGAAATTGTCATCTATATACCAGCACTCTTCATTGCAATATGGCTATCCATACGCCACGGTTTTGGTCGTAACTCGGGATGGCTCTATTTGATTATCTTCTCACTAGCCCGCATCATCGGAGCAGCTATGCAACTGGCCACTATACCGGATCCTACCAACCTTAGTCTTCGCGTCGGAGCGGCAACTTTACAAAACATTGGCCTATCGCCTCTAATCATGGTCCAACTGGCCCTGATTGGACGAGCAGCCGGAAGTATCCGAAAGTCGACAACATCTTTCGTGACCGAGAATCGAGTCCGCCTCATCCAGCTTCTTGTGCTTGTGGGCTTGATCCTAGGTGCAGTCGGTGGTAGCCATGAACAATTTTGTTTTCCCGCCGCATGCAAAACAGTTCAAAGTTCGTTTACAATCGAATGGCTGGGACATTCCTCTTTTCTCTCATGCACAATCAGATACGTCGTCCAAGAATACGTCATTAAGCAAGTCACGAGGACTTACCACTGGGTTCTCCGGTAGGCTTCATACCCCTATTATATCCGCCTTCCCCGTTCTGTCGGCTCTACCGAGGCGATGGGATATTATTCAAGGTACTAACATAATATTCTATATAATAGGTACAAACGATATTAAGTCACTTCTGCCCCTTACTATTAAACAAGACGACTTACCCTCATTGTCGCATACGAATGCAGAGGTACTCACGTATCTCCTGCAGCAAAGGTCAAGAGAGTATGTTGTTATGGCTGATAATAACCAGAAGCGTCTCAACGAGATTGCATTCTTACAGATGCTTAAAAGATTTGATAAAGGTATCCGTATCTTGATCGATTCTGGGGCCCAAATCCTTGAACAATCCAACAGGGAGTTGGCCGAAAACTGGCTCAAAATAGATGGAAGGGCTGCTGCTGCACTGTACTTTGATGGAGATAGCCCATTCATCCTATCCAAGCAGAATATGAGGACCCCATTACTTGCCTCGCCCTATGCGGACAACCTTAATGAGGTACTTGTATATCTTGACGAGGTACGTTTACAATTATACCAAATAAAAGATACATCGTCTAATTACTCTCTTTGCATAGGCTCATACACGGGGAACCGATCTCAAGTTCGGTTCAAGAGCTCGCGCCGCTCTCACCCTTGGTTTAGGCCAGACGAAAGATCATACTGTACAAGGTAGGGCCTCTGAAATTTCAATCCATGTTCTTTTTTATAGAAAAAGGGTGAAGTATAACTAACTCCAAGTACTTAGCTGCAATGAGATTACGACAACTCGGAACGACACAGTCTGTTACCTTTTTTGCGCCCCCCGAAGTTAATCAGAGTATTCGAGACCTGTGTAATAAAAGGGATAGCCAGCGAGTAGATTCATACGACGTGTAGGTTTGGCTTGTTTCCCATCATATCTAACCCCAAGCCCGCCACCCATATGATTCAACGGAACTAATGCGGCAATAGGATCCGCTGGCTTATCAATAATACCTGTGAGGGGATTGAGCAACTGCAACCCCTATTCTACTCCCAAGGAACAGATTTCTGTAACCGAACGCAGGCAGCCGAAGACTTTCCAGACTTCCTAATGAATGATGACCACAGGACAGGTTTTATTGATGCTATTAAACATAAGGAACGACAAACCTTGCAGCAGCTTTACGGGATTCAATATAGATCAAAGCCAAGTACATCCGCAAAATTAAATGCCAAAATTGCAAGCTTCGCTAAGGAGCTAGAATCCCGCAAGAAAAACTTCCAAGATACTGGCCAGGCTGTTCGTGCTGAAGCCCTGCAAGAGGTTGAACAGGAGCGGGAGACTGAGATTGAGGTTGAGGCGGTACGCCAAGTCAAAAAGCCCATGTCGTACACGCCCCTCAAGTTCCATGGGCTCCACAGGGACCTAGAGACGTTTGCCAGGACCGCCAGGATTCCTGCTGGGTCAGATATCTTTGTTCATATCATGAGAGCTCTGACGAGGACTGCGCTTGGAAGAAAGCATAAGGTAAACCACGAAGCTAGCTCTTCCCAACTATTTGTCTCGAGTGAATTCGAACGGACGGTTAAATTGATCTTTGAAGCGGCGAACGATAACTTCTTGGTAATGCTCCTTCATTCTTCTGCTTTTCCAGTATGGCTAATCCCTGAAAATAGCGCCCTGTGCAGTGGGTTCTTTATGCAACTTCTCCAGAAGTGGCCATTGTTGTCACGCCCGAAGAGGCTGAGCATTTAGTCCAAATCATTCAAGAAATAGAGAAAGAGAAACGGGGAAGCCTAACTCGTCTCCTAACATATGCAGCCCCTGTTACTCGACGGATGATGCATTTCAACAAGTTAAACTTCTATTCTATGCCACCTCTTCCGCCGGACTGGACGCCCTCGGAATGGCTCACCACTGAGCTGGGCTTCTTCGCCGGCAGGCTGTACTTCGAGTTCTCTGAGTACGGCAGCATCTGTAGGATGCTTGGTATAGATGTTTCTAAGCCTGGGATTGATGAGTTTGACGGGTCCGAAACGGATACGACTGAGCAACAGACAGCTTCTACCACCGAGAAGTCCAGTGTAGGGACATCTCCAAACTCTAACGAAGCGGGCAAGTTCGTTAAAAGTCCTTTAAATGAGAACCCGTTAAAGTCCGAGTGCTTTGCCTCGACTCTCACATCAAAGCCTTATACTTTCACCCAGGAGTATTTAGCTGTTCGTCGACGCGGGCAGGACTTCACGCATACCCCAATGGGGTTCTTGAGCAGCGGGAAGCCATTGACAGAGGAGAGTCCTTTCTTCCGTCGTGCGGATACCGCCAGACGTAGCCAGGGCTTAGTACCCGTGGGGATAACCCAAGCCGACAACGAAGAAGAAGATGTAGCGGAAGACATGATGGATCTAGGAAACTACGATCCTTCGGCAGAGGTTCAACATGACGAAGAACATATCACAATAGAATACGACGAGTCTGAGTTGCACCCCCTGGACGAGGAGGATGATGACTCTAGCACCGAGGCACAGCCTTCTGGAAAGGGGGGTAGGGAGCTTCTACCTACTAGACAGAAGTCCAAACGAGGTGGATTTACTGTGAGTTAGGTTGAGGAAATCAGGATGGATTTTGTTCTTATTTTGTTTTCCATTTTCGAAGTTTGCTTGGCTTGCTAAGTGTGTAGGTAGGTTTTGGATATGCTGATGGGGAAAGATGATATGGCTAATAGCCTAGCCTGTGTGTACTGTGCGTGGGACTAATTACGTCCCTATTTCCATCTCAAATTTACACGTCGCTACTCGATCTCATTTCTAGGTAATTACATGTTTGACTTTCCGAAGTTTATTTCCATCTCTTGTACCACACGCGGTAGTATTTCGTATAAATACACCGGCCAGGGACAGTTTTATTTGCGCAACGTCAAGTCATAACTTCAAACAGGAGGTGATATTTTCCCAAGTACCAAATATTACTGAGCATCATTGATGTTCAACTCGAACAAAACCGCGTATGTGATACTTGATATCATGAAGGTAACGAGATTTCATCTTCAAAGCACTCAACTTAACTTAACGGATAGGTACCTACTAATCCATCCCTTCTCTAGACCTATCTCTCCCTTCTCGCGCTAAGCGCCTGCATCGTCGCTGCGCCACACCAGCGTCGTCTCCAGACAGACGAACCGACCGCGTACCAGCTCGACTGCCACGCCCCTAACACGACGGAGTGGTGCAGGACAAATTATCACGCGGGGTGCAATGACAACGGGACGTTACATACGGATAACGTCTTTTACTGCGGTACTAGCGTGTGTAAATGCGTCCGCTGGGCGATGGATCCTTAGAGACCCGTGTTTGGGTTGGGGGAGAGGAAATGCATGTCGGATGTGTAGGCTACATGAGGGAATGAGTCGCATCTTGGCGACCATGATACATGTTTAAGATGAATTCATTGTCAAAATCCATCTACTAACTTAGGTACCTACCTAGGTAGACAAGATGAATCAGAGAATTATCTCGTCGCAGGTATCTAAACGCGTATTGGTCCGTGCTGTCTTAGCTGTCGATCCGGGTCTTTACGCGCATCGCACAGGCCACGGCGCGACGATACATAAGGATGTCTGGACCAGGGCCTGCTAATGTACATGCAGTGGGGTATGTTCTATAAAAACATATAGTTACGCCATTAGATATCTTTCGAATACGGCGTCCCAAAATGCCAGCTTCCCGCGGGTTACGGAATCTGTTTTGTTGTGATAGCTTCAGGGGTTTAAGGCATACGTGCGGCACCGATCCCCAGGTATATAGTACCTTTCAAGGTAGTATGTAAACAGGGGTTAGACCCTTGTCAGCCCAGATGTGCACTGACCAGGCTTGGCAACACCTAACGGCTTAAAAGTCCTATGTGTTTTACTATACCTTTTATGTTTACAATATAATTGCTATTTTTATAAAATATATAAAAAGAAATTTAAGTTATTATTATTATGGAAATTCTTTAAAGATTATCTTTTACTCTTTTTCTATAATTTTATATCTTTGAAATAGCTGGAAAATGTCATGGTAATTATAGGTAGATGTTTTTAATATACAAGGGGACCTCACTGTATCAGGTGGCGAATACTGTCTGCCAGCTGTTGCCAGCTTAACAGGGGTTTCCCTATGGACAAAATTTTTGAAAGGGATATCCGTATCAAAATGTTCGATTCAGCCACAGACATGTCAAGCCATGTTTTATATACAGTGCGAATAATATTTCCGCACATACATCTGTTGTAGACTGAAGATATCGAGACAACCAACTCTGTTATTACTTAGTACAAAACTTGAACTATATTCATGTTGCTTGTCAGTGCCCGGCCTTTCATATTTCTTATAAAGTTTAATCGTTAATAACTACAAACCATTCTTCGCTACCAGCACACTCCCAGTAGAATATTCTAAGTAATGAATGACAAACTAGAATTGAATACTGAAGTAGCTAGTCGAGATATATGTTGAAGTGAGTGGTCAAGGGACTCTTGCTAGGTATAGTAAATGGTATTTTAACTTGGGATTTACGTATAAGAAGGGCCTCCCTCTTCACTCATGCATTTGATAGACTAAGTCAATATATAACATACAGCCCCATATACTACATCTTTGAGCAATACCCGACCCCTTTTGGGACCTTTTAATTAATCATTTACTCATGAGTACAGTACCACAGCCACCGTGACGGGGATCATGATAGAAATAACAGCAATGCTTGTGTTTAAGTTGCTTACGAAAGTCCAACGTAGGTATAAAAGTATTCTTCTAATGAGGGCTTATTGATGATAATCATTATAGTTAGGGTTAGGCATATGCCATAATTTCCATTGCTAAATATTACGGCCGGTATTCCTGTGCCTGGACCAAAGACAATGCTATAGGCCGGAACGAACGTCTTCGATATAGCACTCGCCGCTACAGATAATTCGATACTTGACCTAGATCAACGTAAATGATATAGAAGAAATTGCTACAATATTAAATGAACTTAGTTGGGTAGGTAGTAATCAAATTACTAAATACTTAATGTACGTAGGCGCTTAGCGATTAATTATTGAGCTGCTCTACCTAATTGTTGTCATAAATCCCATCTAAACGCAACGCCACAAAGCATCGTGACGGCGTACACTTGCTTGCAGCACAGCCGGCAATTCTGCTCAACCCACGCCAGTGCGAGGTTTTGCCCCTCGCCGTCGCCCGACATTCGGGTCTCTAGGCAACGAGGTACATCTGCCAAAGTACACACCTAGGCAACAAGATATATATATCGAAATAAACTGCAAACTCTCAGCCGACCCCGCAAAAAGGAAGTATCCCTGGGTGACTGGAGGCTAGAGAAAACTGCACCGTGGTGTCATATGCTGGACCGGTATGCCCGTGACTTGACAGTACGACATTTACAAAGTAGTTTTTCGTAGGTCCTGGATTCAATTCCCGGACTGAGCTTTTTTTGCAATTCTTTTCTACTATTCTTTTTTGCTATTCCTTCTTTTTGGTTAATTACCTAGGTACATTAATGGTAACCGAACACCCCTTTTTCAATTAACGTTTCCCCTTTATCTACATTTTATTAATTATTAACCAACCATCTTTACGGCCCAGCAAGTAATAAAATAATTAATTCTATACCTTTCTTTCTATCTATATATTCCTAACGTCAAATCCGCAGTGATCTCATGGTAGGCACATACTTGTCTCTTGCTCCCGAATTCCAGAAGTCGCGTTGGGATGAACCGTGACATGCATTAGAACGGCTGCATCCTAAATCTAGAAGTAGAGATACGATTGCATACCTACCTACCTACCTACCAGGTAATGAACGATGTGGTAGGCACTGGTTAAGTACCTACCTATCGACACCAACCGCTGCCCCTGTTGGCCAACCCTGTATTCATCCCGAATCACCAACACACCTTGAAACGATTCCCATTAGTATCTACTGTTCTTAGGATCTAGATACCTACCTATGAACTATATATCGATATAACTAGCATTAATAATACATCTCTAATCTAATAATCCCCTACACAAAAGCCTCCTCCCAGTCACATACAGTTAACTTCTTAGGCTCGCCGCTTCCAAATAGCCATGTCGTCTTCGCACGGCAAAAGTATCGACCAATACTGCCTCACTAGGGTCCCCTCCAACGATGGACCCATATGGCTAGAGGAGATAATGGGCTGCATGGACATCGACAGCGCTACAGATACGCATCCGTGGGAAACCCTCTTTATCAAATGCGGCGCCCTGACTGTCACGTCGTATAGCATATCCATACCCAACCGCGCCTACGTTACTCATTCGGTCACGATGGGTAATATGCAAGAACCGAGAATGAAACACAGAGACATGATCGTCGACAACTATAAGGCCGCAGGGGGGGACTTGGCTACTTTGAAACGGATCGGCGTCTGCATTGTCACTAATCTGTCGGCCTATGATTGCATCGAGGCCGCGTTCGCTGCGAGAGGGATAAGATTCCCAGATAGGGGCCGTGTAGTAATCGATTTGGTACGCACCCCCTTCTCCCTTCCATTGCACAGCTTTCTGTTTCTAATCTAGCCCCGTGTACGTACGTACATACCGCTGCTAACACACATCCAGTAAGTACAACACAACACAACACAACACAACACAACACAACAGCTCATCTAACTCTCACCACGACCATATAACCCCCTATACGGTTCGTCAAGAGCACTAACACATAGCAGCGAGCCAAACAATCCCGGCTGGCCCGAACTCGTAAACGGAAACCCGTTCCTCGAGGGCCAACTGAAGATGCTTAGAGAATACAGCAAAGAATTCAACAGCGCGCGCATCAAAAAGGTCACGGTTTCCGCAAACGGGAAATCCGGCATATCCAACACGAACCTCTTATTCATGGCAACGCATCTAACGCACGATAGGGAGCTATGCAGACGGCTCCGCAGGAACGGCCTTCGCTAGAAGCTCGGAAAAAGATCCAACCTTGGGGTTGGAATATAGGCTATTACATAGGAAGAGTTAAGTGATACGGGACGGCTACAAGACGTAGAGGGCTCGGTATGCTTACCATCAGCGCTTATTCTGTAGCGTAGTGTCCTAGGATAGTGTGTATACCTAGTGATTCGATAATGTTAAAGCGAGAATATAGGTAATATACATTCACGTGTAATCTTAAGCCTCTATGACACCCAGGCATAGCAGTGGAGTATATTCATAATCCAAGAACGATACTAAGTATACCATGTCCAAGATCCTCAGTTATTTCTTCCACTCAACAGAAGGCCTAGCCAATACAATCACTAAGCCCTACATGAGCTTCAAACCCTTACCGCGGAAGCGGCAACGCCTTCTGCAACCTCAGATCCCTCGAACTCGCCCCGACATAAGCTGTTTTCGGATACCCGGTGAGGCGCCAGTCTTCCTCCTCAGAGCTCCAGCTACTCAAGTCGCGATACGTCACATTAAAAGCCACCGTCTTCGTCTCTCCCGGCTCCAGGTATATCTCGTCGAAACCGCGGAGCACGACCTTCGGATCTACCGGACCGCCATGAGATATGTACTAGGAAAATGCATTAATTAGGTGGGATCATCGACAATATTATCTAAAAGTTGGCGACCACTTACAAGCTGTGGAATCTCAGTCCCGGCCACCTCTCCGCTGTTGGTGATATCTACGCTAATAACGTAGAGTAGCTCGTACAATTCAGGGTTTCCGCCCGACAGACCTCCCGCGGGCAGGATCGGCTGCGCAGAAGCATTATGGCCCCCCGGAGGAATCTCAGCAGTTATGTTTGGGACCGTGGCATTATTGATATACGGGTAGATGAACTTTGGTATCTTGGAGAAGCCCTCAGGGGTCACCGCATTCTTCGGGTCTAAATCTAACTCGCCGTACGTTGGCGCCGGGGGCGTGGTTCCATACGCTGGTTTATACACGCCTGGGTCGTGGTGAACCGTTGCCAAATTCGAATACGTGAAGTTGGTGTAGCTAAGCCCGAAGCCGAATTCGAAGCTAGGATCGATCTCCTCTCGGTCAAAGTATCGGTAATCAATGAAGAGGCCCTCGGCAAAGTCCTGCTGTGGCTCGAGCGAGGTAGAGTTGAACAGGATAGATACTCCCCAATCTTTCGCCCCCTTTCCCCAGGTAAACGGAGTTCGGCCCTGTGGGTTGACCTTTCCATATAGCACGTCCGTCAGCGAGTTACCCGATTCTTGGCCTGGAAGACCAGCCCATAGGATGGCGGTCACGTTAGGGTTCGTCTTGATGTGGTCGATTAGAACCGGGCCGACACTGTGAATAACAACTACAGTGTTAGGATTAACAGATGAAACAGCTTTAATCAGTTCGTCGCCACCTTTCCAGAGCGTAAGGTTATTACGATCTCCAAAGTTACCGTCCAGAGTCGTATATCCCTCACCCGAATCAGCATTAGCAAAGACAATCGCAAAAGACGCGCCACTTGCCGCCGCTTTAGCAGCGTCAAGGTCGAAGTTCCCCTTAACATTTGTGAATACCGTACCATCAGCCTCCGCCTGCTTCTCAAGCGCAGTGGCCGGGGAGATCAAATAGGGGTATTCCGCCGTTGCCGAACCCCAGCCCATCGCAAGCGTCCCGTTATTGCAAATTCGGTCCACGCAACCATTCGGCCCATCAGGGTTATCCTGCGCGTCTTCGCCAATTACTGCAATGCTCTCAGGTTTAACCAGAGGCAAAGCTTTTCCAACATTCTTAAGCAGTACCGTCGCCTTTGCACCCATCTCGCGGATAAGCTCGCCATGATCGGCCTGCACGTCCACATGGTAGTTCACCGTCGTATTCCCCTGCTTCGCAGCCCAATACTGGTAACCAGTGGTCTCGTTCGTCCAGGAAGAGTAGTTAATATCGACCTGCTTTGTGTCCCGTCCTACCTTGTAGAAAGCAGCCATAATACGGATAACCATATCGTCAAGTCGCCACTGCGGAACCGCACCGCTAAGCACCGCTTCAGTCAAAGCGCCGCCCCAATACGACCCATAAGTGCCAGCACCAAAACCCTCCCCAGGCATCGTCATATCCAAGCCAGCGAGCGCGCTGGCAACACCACTGTGCTGCGCACCCCAGTCGGTTACAACTGCATTAAAGCCCAATTAATCACACATATCCCCATAGCCTCCAAAATATTGTTGTAATTCCCCTAAAGACTCCCGAGAAGGAAGACGACTCACCGAACCCTTGAAACCCAAGCTCATTCTTCAACAGCTTATTCAGGACATACGAGTTCTCGCACGCGTAGCTATTATTGATCTGATTATACGAGCACATGACGCTACCAACACCCGCACGCACGGCATCCGCAAATGGCCACAGGTATACCTCATGCATAGTCCTATCATCAAGGTTGGAGCTGATGCCGCTGCGGAAGTGCTCTTGCTCGTTCAGAATGTAGTGTTTGACGCTGGCCACCACACCCGCGCTCTGCGCCCCGATGATCGTCTCGGCGACTGCTACGCCGGCGAGGTACGGGTCTGGCCCGAAGGCTTCGAAGTTGCGGCCGCCGGCGGGGTCCCGACCTAGAGGGCCGACTACAGGACCTAGGTGCACGTCTGGATAGGGGGTAGGGATTAATATAGTTCTTAATGGTGAAGCAGGAAAGAAATGGGTGCTTACCAACGCCTTTACCGCCGAATTCCTGTCCAATCGCCTCGCCCCTTTTCCGAAGTAAAGATCGCGACCACGTTGCTGCTGCGCTGATGCCCGCCGGGAACACGGAGTTGAGATCAGCTATCGACAACCAAGCCTTCGTTAGCATAGACCCTTCCAACCAACAAATTAAACAGGTCCCTTCACGCTTCTTTCGCTCGCCTCATTGGTTTGAGATATCTGAACTTACTATACCGAACCCCCACAGGTCCATCCTGCAAACACAGATGGCGGAAATTGAGTCTTGGTACCGACCCCGTATTCCCCGTACACAAATCCGCCTGGTTACCAGTCCCGGTCGTCAAATTAACTTTCTCAAGCAGAGTAAGCTTGCTGACGAACTCCCTAGCCTTCTCGTACGCTTCCTCCCATCCCGGACCGCCAGTTCCCCACGGTGAGGGGTACGAAAGCTCAAATGTGGCCTTCTGAGCACTGCCAAAGGCAGCGAGGGAGACAAGAACCGCCGCTGAGATCCGCATCGCTCCTATTTTATATTTTCTCTTTCTCTATATAACCTCAATAGGAGTCTCGAAAAATATTATCAGTTCCAAGGATGGAAATGAGGATAAAGATATTGTCTCATTCTCAAGCTGCCCGCGATCGCATCATCCGAATCTATGAACGGAGCCAATTACCGCATACATATACCAGAGACGCAAGGTCCCGCTATGAACAATATACAGGCGCACTCGGGGTTCGCTTGAACCGAGTGTTGAATTGCCTGATTGAGTCGTTCATTTGCGGTAGAATGTAGGAGATCTACCGTCGGAGGATAAAACCAAAGAATCATTGCAACGGCGTGAGCCGCATCCCCAACTTGGCATGTTTGGAGGATGAACCATCATGATGTAATAAGATGCAATAAAGTAGCAGTAGTGGCTATCAACCTTCAAAATCCGGACGTCGCCGATGCTTTTAGAGATACCTTTACCAGCCGACTCTCATAACTCCAGCGTACATGATATCTCAATTACAAAACGCAAAGCTAGGATAGATAAAAGCATGCAATCTACGAGAACTTGCTCACGACGCTCCCAAAAATCATATTCCTCTTCTGTTGGCTGACGTACTTACTAACATCATCGGCCCATCTTTGGCTACTATCTGCGGCGGAATCCAGGCTGTCGTTCATCAGATTTAATTTCTCCGTACGCTCATTCAGTTGCCTAGTGAGATAGTCACCCCAACCCTCTTGGCTACCGGAGCCTGAGCTGGGACCCGCTGCTAGATCTCGTTCGATCGCTGCCGTTGAAGCGTTCATGCGCTTACCAGGAGGCCGATCGGGACCGCCAATCAAAAGGTCCAGATCTGCCGGCGTGACATATTGTGTGCCCGAGATCCATTGCACATTTGAAATAGTCGGCCTTGGGGGTATTTCGAGGTTAGGATTAATGAGTTTATCAGCCGTATTCTCCAATGGTAAGCCGGTGCCCCATGCCTGAAGAATTGCAAGTTCGGATGGGCTCGTCCAGCAGAATATATCACCATCCCCTGTTACTACGGCATCACTGGATCGACTACCATCCATCATAGGGAGTGGGTAGCTTCCTAGTTCCTTGAGCCCTGGCAGGCTAAAAGCTCTTGTTGTTAGGTCTCCAAATACGCCAACCAAGGCCATTCCATGCAATTCGAATTCGGTGACCGCAGCAGCATTGCAAAGGTAGTCGTCGAATGATTTCGAGGCTCCTTTAGCCGTAGCCGGCTTGAAGATGCGGGCTTCGCTTTGCGTGACTGCAATAGAGTTAGCATTTGCACAAATGTTCCCCTATATCGGTTATCCTACCAACTACAAGTAGCCCGTTGACATGTTTTCCTTCTCTAAGCCCGGCGACCGCTTGGCCCGTAGCGAGAGCGGGCTTTCCATCCGCCGCGACGATAGGACATATAGATACCACCTTGTCATTTAGGTGTGCAACGCCTGCTAGGGTAGCAGTATATCCCGTGCCAGATGGTAGTATTTTAAAAGTAACGACCTTCCCCAGGTTTGTGCCAACGAAGCAGCATATGCTGGAATATTTGTCCTCGTCAAGAGTCATGACACCAAATTCAAGTACCACGGGCCATTCTTTAGCCATCGACACGCTAGACCGGCTTTTAAAAATTGATGAACGCTTTTCATGTTTAACAAACTCCGTCATCGATGCTTGGAACATGACTGTGGGCCCCCGAAGATCAATTATGCTTATGAAGCCGTTTCCAGATCCAATCGCAACGAAACCTGCATCTGAAGCCTTTATAGCGCTAATTGGGCCCTGCATCATTTCGTATAATGATAACGGTTGAAGCCCACTCTTTAGAGACGGCTCGGCCCTCGCGCTAATATTGGAGATGCCACCAGGGTTTGGTTCGATGTGCTGGTCAGGGGGTTTCCCAAAATACGGATTACCGCCCCATCGGTAGATGACAACTTCACCTTTGCTTGTACCAACAGCAAATTCGGCGGTGGTGGAAGCCATAGTCATAGCTGTAATCTCCACATCCTCATAGCGGTCAAGAGCTCTCGCTACATCGACTTGAAGCTGGGACGAATTTTCGATCTCATCACCGTGGCCCACGTCCCAAATCCTTACAGTACTATCCGCGTGTGCAACCTGGATGATAGTCCGCCCCTCAAAACGCCGGCGTGGTCGTGGTGCCTCGGCACCTCCTTTCAACAACGGCTCACCCTGGCTCCTATTTTCAATCATTCCAAGCCACCTACTTCGATCAAGTACAGTAATCCCGAACTTCGTTGCGAATGGGTGAGCAAACGATACGGACGGATGAAGCTGATTTGTTGGCGAGATAGGATAACCACTCGGGAAACTCAACGTGAGGATTTCTCCCGACGAAAGTAGAGTCATGATAGCAATAGGGTCCTGCGCACCAGCAAAATGAGGTGACAGACGTTGGATTAAAAAGAAATTTGCAATTCCAACCCCGGCCGGCGTCTGTATAGTATCCTGGTGTTTACCTTTTAGGTAATCCGACAGTATTTGCCATGACGAAGTGGCATAGTTGGGCGTAATTCCAAGGTCAATAAAAGTTAGACCATTTGAGGATTCATCCAGCTTCCGGCCGCCTGCGATGAGTAAGCCGCTATCTTCTGGGTTCTGCTTGCAGCACCAGGCGATGCGAGTGTATGGGTGCTTGGGGCTCGAGGAGCCTGGATTTGGTACGGGCTGATCGATATTGGTGTCATAGAGAGTCCGCGCCAATACCACGCGCCCATCCCTCGGATCCCAGAATACTAAGCTTCCATCATCATGGGCGGTCAGTATGAATGTTCCAGTAGGATGCCACAATGCATGGGTAACCTTTGGTCTCCTCATAGATTCGACAACCTGACTCGACCCTCCCGGAGCTCCTGGGGGTAGCTGGTACTCGAAGAATTTGGTCGGAATGTTCTGCTTGAACGAGTAGACCACTATTCCATGCGTGTAAGCGATTAATAGCTTACCTATGTCGCGTGGGTGCAGCTGCATCGAGACTAGAGCTACCGCCCTGGCTCTGGGGTCATTTTCGACCCATAAGTTAGGAATTCGAAACGGTGCCATGCGTTGTCGGTCAATATCATATGTATGTACCTCTCCCGTCTGCGTGCCTAGAAAACACCAATCCAGTACGGGATCAGTAATCATGCAAGAGACGATTCCAGGCACACGAAAGCCGACGATCTTCTTGCCAGTATCTAGATCCCATATAACAACCTCGCTCTTGGTGTCTAGGCTCACCAAGCGATTACTAGTAAATTGGATATCCGAAAAAGAACATGATCGTGATGGAATGAGTAGTTTTTGAACACGGTTTTGACCGAAGACGTATATCTTTCCACTGCCATATTTAGACTCGCTCGTCCCAATGGCGAGAAGAGATTGGACAGGCTCATATGCGATGCAACTACATAAGCTCGATGAGTTTACAATGACGGGGAAAAGGTGTAAGAATTGATGGCGTACCTGATTTGAGAATTAATCCCATAACGCGCCCGATCGTCGGGTATGAAAGAGCCTGGGATGATATTAGCAGACAGGTCATTTTGCATGCCTGCCTGTCGTCCTCGAAGAAAAGCAGCCATTATTTTTCAATGGGAACAATTGACCAGACTAGAATTTAGGACCGTCCTCTTATTCCTATCGCCTATCCTAAATTCCTCTAGTTAAAGTAATTGGAGAATATTAAGAGAGGAAGTTTGTCTGCTAATGAGAAACATACGTCATTGCTGTTTTACATAATGGCTCCCTCCCGGCTGCCCGGCACAGCACTCCACATAAAATGCATGAAAGAGATGAGATCCGGCCACGTGATTTAAGCCACCTTCCACGTGCTTGACTTATATATAGTACATAGGTACAGACAGTAATTAGGTACCTAGATACCTTAGGTACACTACATTTCAACACTACAACTTTAACAGAAAGAACTGCATTTCACTTTGCGGCCAGGCAAGTCTAAATCCAAAGTAGCATCTTTTATCAGATTAAATATTCACTCACTCTATTGTATCAACACCATTATCTACGAGAGCTTATCAACCACCGAGGGGACAAGTAGATACCCGTCACTACAGCTTCCACGTCCTCCAGTCATAAGACATCTCCGCAAATAACAGTTACAATCATGAGCTCCCAGCAAAGACCTGCTATACCCACAACCCGGGACATCAACCGAGTTTGATGCTTTGGAGCGCTCCTCGGTTCTGCTCCCAGATGGCTTTAGGTACCCGCCCCACAGCCTTTCTTTCCATGAAATCGCCTCTCCTTTCGACCCAAAGGACGTTGTAGAAATCGTAGCTCTCGTGACGCCACTCTCTCGGTAGGCGGCGGTAAATTGGGGCCGAGCAATTCATATTTTTAAGAAAGAAGGGCCCTTGGTCTCGCTCTTCGGCGTCTTTCTCCATGCTCTTGTAGCATTCAGATTTCGACGCTCCATGGTAATGCACTGTGACACTATTAGCATTAGACTTTTTTGAGGTATCATCCATTCTTGCCTGTCTCCTGTTGGAAGTTGTCAGTCAACGCGAAATGACAGTGATCGGCATCATTGCCTCCAAACTTGTAGCAGGCTAGTCTGTCGACCGTCTCCTCGTACGCCATAGCAGCATCCATGAGGCTTGAACTACCCTGCGATATGGCTACTACTTCGACTGCTTCCTGAGCCTTGATACTTTTATTGTCATCCATTACCCGAAGCAACCCAGCCCAGCGCCCCTTTCTGTCTTCGAGGGTTATTATGGGGCAGTGCGTCTCTAAATCAGGCTCATTCTGGTATAGATGTGTGTCGAAAGCTGAGATAATAAGCGCACTCTCGAGTCTTACCATCTGTATTGCCTTCTGGTGAGGATGCAGAACTCTCCGGACGTTAAAATTAGCGGTATATGTCGTGCAGGAGAGGAAGCGTTCATACCCTTGGCTACCGACAGTTGATGGGACACGTGTCATTGGTAAGGGATAGCGAAAGACAGACTTAACGTCTGAATCATAGGAGTACCCGTCGTTTGACCTGTTTGTGGATGTATACGGCTTTTCTCCGTTCATAGAAGTTGTATCTTCTATTTTATGAGACCACCCATCAGGCAAAACTTCATTGGAAGGGTTATCCGGTAACCCTTTATATTGCTCAAGTATTTCCGGTTCGAATATCTTGCACTCATCATCCACAGTAGTCGAGCCAATCCAATCAACAAGCTTCCTGGTTCTCCATGACCACGTGGGTTTGGCCACACCTCCCCGTAAAACACCATCTCGGACCTCGTAATCTAAACCACTCTCCAGGCTTGCCGGGTCAACCAGGCATTGCCACCCGGCCCAAGACCAGGAAGGCAACGGCGGGGACGATTCAGGTTTCTTGTCAGAATAAGCCCTCCTCTTCGCCTTAACAAGTGGTTGCCAAAGAAGGGCAGAATCGAGGAAAATAGCCGGCAGTCCACTAATGAAGCCACCCGAAAACCCGCGTGTCAAGGCATCAAGTACACCAGAAATGGCTGGCAGTGCATCCTGGGCGTATGTTAGATTGCGATGGTTGTACCGACAAATCAGCTCCATGTAAAGCCTGAAGTTAGGCGTAGATAGAGCTACAAGATTCTGTGACGAATGTTTTTTTGCATTGTAGATCCTTGTTTCCGTGTAGTCTTTTCGGCTTTGAAACCTGTGTCTTAAAGACGAATTGTTCTCCTGCGTGCTGAGGTCGCTAGCACCTATTTCCTGGTCGGTGATCAAGGATTCAGACCACCACACAGCACCCTGACAATCCCAGAATGCCGTTTCCTCGAGAAAAATAAAAGACCGCTTGGAAAGCATTTGTTCCTGGAATGTCCATCCACGTGTAGCCCAATGTGTTGTGAGCAGTGCCCCATGGAGGCTACCCGCATCAGGAACGCCTTTTTCATTTTTAACTCTCTCAATATCAGCTCCCAACCCGTAGAGTCCCGGAGATTCTGCAGCTGCTATTATCGTGAAATAGGCCCCAGAATATATTTCCCTCATCGATAGGACATTGTCACCGGTGCTCTCGTCGTTTTGGGGTATACAAAGACAATCAACCCAAAGATACCGCACGCTGGATTGTTGCACGAAGTGTATCGAGTCCCGAATAACTTGCGGTAGTTTTTCAGCGACTCCGAACCCGGAAGATAGAAATCCAGGTTTTCTGAATTCGTCCAACTTGTCCCGTTGGAGCATCAGCCTCTGTGTAGGTGCCTGATTGCTGCTGGCTTCCAATGGAGACCTCCAGACGTAGCTAAGAGCTGCATATTTGTCAACTGAATTACCCGACACGAGACAGTTTTCTTGAGTGTCGATAACCCAGAAGTTTGGTATGTGTTTCGGTAGCGTAACTTCGCATTTGCTATCGTGGAGTTCTTTACACCTCCGAAGTGCGTTCCGTAGTGAAGACACGAGGTCTGCAGTCGACAGACGTCCAACCGCCATACTTTCCACCCCTAGCAGCTCTTCAAATAGCAACTTATGATGTAATTGGAAATTGCTTGATCCCTCCGTTAATAAATTACTTCAATGTCAATAATTTGTGCAGAGAAAGATGGTTTCTTAACCAGGGAAACCATGCGTGATATGGGGAATAGTACTTAGCGAAGGGAATTTGATATTGTATATTACTATATTTTTTAAGCAAGATTCTTCTATGGGAGACATTGAAGTCATAGATAGGTATATATAATTAGAAGAGAACGCGCGATAATAAAATCTAAATCTGGCTGGTGTGGGGTTTTATCTATCTATGTAGGTACCTACCTAGGTAGGTACATAGCAAGAACAGAGGGGTTGATACATGAAGAGGCGTTATGGGAAGTGGAACCCCCTCTCCAAAAGGCAATTGATTGAGGTTAATATCCGAGAACTGAATGAGTTGAGGTTTCAAAGAGTAGAGGGGATATATATTGAAGATTTGGCTTCAAATTTTGGGGTTTTTTGTATTTCCTAAACTAAATGGGCGTTACGGTCAAGGTATTAAGGTAACTAACTATACGGAGAAACAGCTTGGACGTAATTACCTATATATAGAACTGCCATAAAGACAATATGGCTGAGACCTGTTGGCCAGAATACGAATGCAGCCACGAGCCAGTAATGCGGCTAGGATAACTATTTCCAGAATCATTGGAGAAACCACATCATAAGACGATGCAGGTAGAATGCAAGATAGTCAGCACACAAGTGAGGGGCGGTTAGATATAAGGATACATCTCCTTGAGATTGTCTACCAATAGGTGATGATCTCCTCAGATTGAGAATATGGAAAATCATCGACCTTAAGACCTTAGAAAATTATTAGTAATCTGAATCCGTTCCAAGCCCTTACAGACCTTGTTACAAGAACAACCTTTTTTCTTATTAGTTACATAAGTTTCTAAACAACTTACCTGATGTGCCCATTATCAGTTTACCTATACCGTATCTTTCAACAATCTTCTAACTTTTAGGTGTTATTCCCAACCTTAGGGCTCAGAGTTGGAGCCTGGGTTAAAAAGGGGTAAGATGCGCTTTTTACGACACTGGCCTGAAACCTGGCTGAGTCTATTTCCCGGTACAATTTATTTCACTGCTCAATCCACTTCTTGCCCGTTCCCTCAACTTCCTATGGGATCAAAGCCCAAAGTGGTCAAGTATAGAGAGTGATCAAACTCGGGTGGATGAAGAACACTTAACTTGATCGTCCAGTGATGCAAGGTTAGGGTTGAGTGCTTTGTCAGTCAAAGCTTTATACTGTAGCATCACAATCTTTGTGGCGGAGACTCTGCTATCATTCACTCATTCGTTTTAAACGGACCAATAGGTTCCCCTACAATTAGTCGCATTTGACCTGCTGTATTGATTTTTAAGTTCCGTCTAAAGTTGATATATTCGTGTCGATCTTGGCATCAAAATATTGTGGGTTTAACCTAAACTCCATGGCGTGAGCAAATAAGTCTATAACACTAGATCGGATCTAGCTTTTCATGCCTCCCCTGGCCACTTTCGAGCATGATCCATTCGTAAACCGCCCATTGAACCGCGTTAACAATGAAGGCCCTAATACTACATACGGTTAACCCTCTAAAGAACACTCGTATGCCTTCTTCTCTATATGCGGCTCTAGCAATCTCGGTTGCTCCTAGGCGCCTCTGGGTTGATAGAGAGGAGTTAAGCAGTGGTATTTTCGTAGTATCAGACGCTTGTTCTTGAACTCTGGTCTTGATGACATCGAGAGGGAATATGCTAACCCAGGTGACAATACCAGCCAGACCGCCACAAAGCAAGACCTTTGCTGCATCTTGTGAGAAGTCCGGGGCGCCCTGTCGGCTAGACTCAACCCACTTGCTGCTTAGTTCGTAGGACCAGAAATAGAATCCATACCCAATACTATCTCTCAGCGCTGTGATAACACCACCGAAGTATAACCCCCTAATACCCTCGGTCTTGAGTACCTGCTTTGCGATGCTCCAGCTCGACGCTGGAGGCGATGACAACTGAGCACGGCACTTGATCAACTCGGTTGGGGTGCTCACGGCCCAGGTTGCTAGGCCACCAATGGCACCAGCAAACCACGTAGTCCAGAGGTTTGACTGGCAATTCAAGGCAGTATTTATAGCGGCTTCGCTGCGGTTATACGAGACGAAGAGGAGAGCGTTTAGAGCACCATAGCCGAGCACGGGTGCAGCAGTCCCGGCTAGAAGAGCAGACTTGCTTTCAAACTGCCGGGCATACGATGTGACTGTTTGAGAAGGTATGCCACCGCATGCTTGTAGCCGCACCTTAATAAGGTCCAGGGGATTTCCGATTAGGATACCAACAGCGCCGCTGATATATCCGGCCCAGAAGTCCGCGGACATAGCTGGAACACTTGACCTTATGATACCACGGCTAATGATTCATAAAGACTGGGAAATTTGATAATATAAGTTCTCGAGACAACAACTTATTATCCTACTCTTGTCACCTCCAAGGTATGCAGAACTTAATGTATATGGAGAGTAATATAAGGACCTAAGAATGAGAGGTTCTTATCGAACAATTAAGAGAAGATAAGTATAGCTCGTTTAAGATTTCTACTAAATATAATAGCGCATCAAGGACTTGAATTTGATAAGCCTACCAAGTGAGATCAGTAAGTGAGATGAATAGGAGGTGGGTGTATAGGAGGTACCAATTAGAAACCCCGCTATTGAGGAACAGCCAACAATCCTAGAATGATCAAGCGCCAACGCGGGGCGGCCGATAACTTTAAACACATAGTGGAGCTGATTATTACACCGTCTAAAAGATAGGACATTACTAAGGTATAAGACAACCTTGAAGATAGGTATTTATAGAATGAATAGGATGGACTGGCATAAGGAAACGTTAGGCATGGTAACTTTGTAGTTATATGATGATTGCAAGTTATTAAGTAGAAGAGAAGAAATCGCAAGACGGAGCTTCAATTAATAAAGTATGTGGGGCAGACGAGTCAACCACGTGACTTGGTGTCAGTTCCCCGCCAGTTCCGGAGAAGGCGCGACGCGCTTGCCTCGAGTCAACAAAAATGCCTAATTGATTTCTAATAAGTCGCTGTCAAGTGGCAAACTCCAAGTCTCCAACTCTAACACATTCTTTAATTAATTCCTACGGCAGCACTTCCGAATATATCTCGCTTTCTCATAGAACAACTTTTAGGTGTACGGAGGGGAAAATGTACCTAATTTAGCAATACTCTTCTAATAATCATTGACCAACTACTAATATATTATACAGGACGAGTGCACCCACTACTCCGCTGGTAAAGCCGAACAACACCCCGGGGAAGCGTCTTCATTCGCAACAATCGAAGGACCAGCTATTTAAACCATTCAGATGTCCCGGTGCAGCTCTTAGTTCCCCGGCTATTAATCGCCCAGTTCGGAAAAAGAGGAAGGTCGATTATAAAGGTGCTGATGGCGATGACTCGAGTGATAAGCCTTACACAAACGCCGATAGATTAGCTCTGGCAAATCGAGATGTCAACCGCTTCCCCGTCTTCCAGCCTAAGGATAAAGACAAGGTATTTAGGAAAGCTTTCAGCGTACCTCTGATCAACAAGAACAACGGTTCCTATAATCCCAATCGTCCTCCACCAACACTCGGCTTAAGACAGGGAGCTGTTTTTGTTGCCAAGCCTTTACACGACCCAAGCGGCGAGTTTGCTATCGTGCTCCACGACCCGACCGTCGACGATAAGCCGAAGGAGACTAGCAAGTCGGATGGCGATGAAGTCAAGGATGCGACTCAAGAAACGCTTGACGCACCCTTAGTCCACAAGAGTCTAGCCGAGATTCTAGGCATCAAGAAGAAAGTCGACAACGAGCATCCTAGAGTGCCAGTCGTCATTGACCCGAGACTCGCCAAAGTGCTACGACCACATCAGATCGAGGGTGTCAAGTTTATGTACAAATGTGTCACAGGAATGATCGACGAGAAGGCCAATGGCTGCATTATGGCTGACGAAATGGGTCTCGGGAAGACGCTTCAATGCATCACGCTTCTCTGGACTCTCCTAAAGCAATCTCCCGACGCCGGCAAGACGTCGATACAGAAGGCTATTGTCGCCTGTCCATCTAGTTTAGTCCGCAATTGGGCAAATGAGCTTACCAAGTGGCTTGGCGCAGACGCTATCACCCCTTTCGCGATTGATGGCAAGGCCTCCAAAGAAGAATTAACTAGACAGCTTCGCCAATGGGCTATTTCGAGCGGTCGCGCGGTTACGCGCCCAGTCATCATCGTTTCCTACGAGACACTTCGGCTAAATGTTGAGGAGCTTAAGAACACTCAAATTGGTCTGATGCTGTGCGACGAAGGTCATCGATTGAAGAACGGAGATAGCCAAACGTTCACAGCTCTAAATAACCTCAAAGTCACAAGAAGAGTCATCCTCTCCGGTACACCCATTCAGAATGATCTTTCTGAGTATTTCTCTCTGATCAGCTTCGCAAATCCCGGTTTGCTTGGCAATCGGCTCGAATTTCGAAAGAGATTTGAGCTTCCTATTCTACGAGGCCGCGATGCCGATGCAAGCGAACATGATCGTAAGAAAGGTGACGAGTGTTTGGGCGAATTACTTAGCATTGTCAACAAATTCATTATCCGACGAACGAATGATATTTTATCTAAATATCTTCCCGTCAAATATGAGCACGTCGTATTCTGCAATCTTGCTCCATTTCAGCTGGATTTATATAACTACTTCATCAAGAGTCCCGATATCCAAGCCCTCTTGCGTGGCAAGGGCAGTCAGCCCCTCAAGGCTATCACCCTACTCAAAAAGCTTTGCAATCACCCAGACCTGCTCAATTTGTCAGAAGACTTACCGGGATGCGAGAAGTTCTGGCCTGAGGACTATACGCCAAAAGATGCACGTGGCCGCGATCGAGACGTTAAACCATGGTACTCGGGCAAGATGCAGGTGCTTGACCGTATGCTAGCGCGTATCCGACAAGACACAAACGACAAGATCGTCCTAATTAGCAACTACACCCAGACACTTGATCTCTTCTCTCAACTCTGCCGGCATCGCGGATATGGCCACCTGCGCCTCGATGGTACCATGAACGTCAGTAAGCGACAGAAGCTCGTCGACAAGTTCAACGACCCGGACGGCGGTGAATTTGTGTTCCTACTATCCAGCAAGGCCGGTGGTTGCGGTCTCAACCTCATCGGTGCCAACCGCCTCGTCCTATTCGACCCCGACTGGAACCCCGCCGCCGACCAGCAAGCGCTGGCCCGTGTATGGCGTGACGGGCAAAAGAAGGACTGTTTCGTGTACCGGTTTATCGCGACCGGGACCATCGAGGAGAAAATATTCCAGCGCCAGAGCCACAAGCAATCCCTGTCGTCGTGCGTCGTTGATTCAGCCGAAGATGTGGAGCGTCACTTCTCGCTAGACAGCCTACGAGAACTATTCCAGTACAGACCAGATACACGAAGTGACACGCACGATACATTTAAGTGCAAGAGATGTAAACCCGATGGACGGCAGTATATCAAGGCGCCGGCACTGCTGTACGGAGACACGAGTACCTGGAATCATTTTGCCAATGGGGACCTCAAGCCTATACAGGATTTGCTGCTGCGACAGGAGTGTGGGGAGAACGAGGTGTCGGCTGTGTTCCAGTATATCTCGCATTAAGACGACCGTTAAGAACGAGGAAGGAGAAGCGTGCAAGGTGCAAGGTGCTCTCTTTTGACATGATAGAATGGCGTTGGAGGATTGGTCCACGGCATTTGCAACGGTATGGTGTTAGGGCATGGCGTCGTTGCTTTGTAGACTTGCTTGCAGCATGGCGATATATTGTATCATGAGAGGCTTTACGAGAGTTAGGAGGTACTTAATGATAGTATGGTTTTGACGGACGTTTGAACCCATTTACTACTTGGGGCGTATGAGATTGCTCGTCACTACCATGGAATCGTGATACGTTTATCGCCAATGTATTATCCATAGAAATGAACTGTTGCCTCATTAATGTCGCTGTTTACCTCAATACTAACACACCCGAATCCTAGATATCGTCGCCGTCTTTCTTCACTTATGCTCGAGCGTCCCCGGGTTATATGCAACGTCATGGCTGTGCTGGTCCTTGAAGAGGACCTGTGAAATATTTATTAGCTCTTGTTTCGCATCAATACCTACACACTCGTATTTATACCCCTTTCCCCTTTCCATTTATAACATATCCCATTTACGATATAGATGAAACAACATTTTATAAAGAATCAAAAGAAATAGGGGGACAGTATAGGTTGGATACCTATGTACCTTTGATGGATTCTTAACCCCCACGTCCCGCGCCTCGCCCTCAGGCTCAACAACCCAGTCGACTTCCCCTTCGCCCCGGCCGCCGCGCGCTTTAGTCCACACCGTGCCGCCTTCTCAGATGGGCTGGCCTTGCTTACCTTTGCTTTGGGCGGAGGGCATTTTGGGTTTATTGAATGATTGATTAGTTGATTTCTCTAACCTAGGTTACTATTATATATGTCTATCTGTCTGTTTCGTAGAACCGCGATTGAAAAGACTTGAGTATGAGAGGTAGTTGATAGCGCTGGCGGGTTTGGCATGTAGGGGTTTGGGAGGTATAGCAGGGCGGTGCCGATCTTTATAGATACATTGAGGACATCGCGGAATGCTTGACGTGATTTAGGCGTCAGGTTTACGGCCTCATGCTACTGCGCACAATTCGACGCCGATCTGAAGAGTGAAGGGTGGTGGTATTCGTGTTAATAGGTTTCGGGCTATTACTTCATCCTTTTTGTATTACTAAATCCATTAAAGTCGTTAAGTCTGTACCTGATCAAGAAGACCTCGACATTAACTATGAATAAAAGGGCCTAACTACCTCTTATGTTAACAACCGAATGTAAAAAGCATTGTTTTTGATAAGTTTACTTAGAAAGAGTTTCTCGGCATTTTATCATCTTTGCCTCTGGTTATCTCATCCGACCACCCCTAATATAACTACCATTTATATGGCCAGCTGGAACATCCGATTTCATCATGTACCTGTTCGTCCCTCGGGCCAAGAGTCTTTACAGGAAAACGTAGATGGAAAGATAAGAAGAGATCATAATGTCTTGGTTAAAATGGCATTGGATTTGTCGATAAGTTAAAGAAATCAGCTCAAGACAACTGGGACGAAGGGTATAATAATCTAATCAATAAGGTACCTAACTTAGCAGGCGACATAGCATTGCTAATATCTTAGCCATAGCCCCTTATCCGCCTCATCAGCCGCATCCGTACTCATCCGAACTCGTCCGTACCGACGTGAGCAATTTCTCATTCAAACCACGATCACTCTCAGAGCTATTCTCATCCCATCTCATCTCACACCTTCCACGGCAAACAATACATGCCGTTGGTAAATAATGACAATGAGTTTATTGCCAAATCCATAACACAAGATCTACCATTAGGTACCGTATTTACACCAGACGAACCAGTATACCAACCATCTTCACGAAGGATTATTTCCTGCTAGAGACCATACTGCGTAAATACCTATCCTATCCATCTATAGATCCGCCTCCAAGCAAACGCCATCATCTACCATGCAAGAAGTCTCAGGCGCCGACATCCTGCATCTACCTAGCAGGCGACTTGACTCAGCTTGGCCTGGTCCAGCCACGTCTCCCCTATAATCCGCCGTCTTGATAAAAAAGGGGGTTGGAAATTTGGTGCGCATCCCGACAGAAAGTGGTATCATGATAAGAAGTGAGAAAGCCGCAACCAATCTATGCCAAACACACAACATTTGTCTCGTTACATGACAACCTGAGATAGAGTTAGTACATTCATGAGATTGAGGTAAAGGGTTAAAAAAAAAAAAGATAGGCCGGAGACTTACACAGTCGTCGCTCTGCTTTCCCTGAGGAATACCCATCGCCTCGAAAGTAGCAGGCCCTTGGCTAGGCTTGGATGAGGGTTTAGGTACTGGCGCTGGAGCCGGAGCCGGAGCCGGAGCTGGTGCGGACGCTACCGAGGTAGGAGTGCCGGATGGCGGTGGGCTTGATACTGGTGGTCTAGCCTGAGCCTGTTGGGGCGGAGCACTTGAGCGACCGTAGTCTAACTGACTAGGACGATCTTTCAACGGTGCACCGCTTCCTCGGCCGCCGCTTGACGTTCTTTGCCCGCCGGGGCCTCCTTGCGGTAATCCTCCAGGCATTGGCATGGAGCTATTGCGAGGCCCGATACCACCACTCATAATTGGAGATGGAGGACCTGAACCCCGACCACCATGGTCGTAAGGGCCAGTAGAGACCCGGGGGCCAGGGGCATGAGGGTTCGGTATGGACGACTCCCTCGGACCATAGCCAGCCGGGTACTGCCCGGGCGGAGGCCCCTGTTTCGTGAGCCGGTTAGGTCCAGAGTTCTTGGAGGGTCCAGGGCCAGGACCAAGTCGCGGGTCATATCCGGTTGGGGGCGGTCGCTGATCGAATTGCCCTGTGACAGGGCGAGCTCTCGGGTCCCTTCCAGGGCTGGGCTGGCGGTAGCCGCCTTGACCTGGTGGTCCCCAACCGGCGGAGACTGGGCGACCACGGTTGGGGTCCATGCCAGCTGGTGGGATAGGTAACTGGTTTGCTGAATGGGACGGACGCATACCACCGTTGCCTGGAGATTGGGTACGGATCCCAAAGGAACTTCCTGGTCGGTCTGCAATAGGCCCATTTGACAATCGAATGTTTGGGCTATAGTGAGGGGAAAATTGCGGATTTCCACCCAGATCATCTTCGGGGTAGGGTACAGCAGCAGACTTAGGGCGTAGGGACAAGGCTGGTGGCCTATCATCTTCTGGATACGGAACTGCTGATACCGGTCGGTCTGGGAGGTTGACGGTGAAAGCAGGAGGTCGGTTACCACCGCTAATAGCGAGTCGGGATGGGTCGGGCATGTCTGTGTGGTCAAAATTCTGTACTCTGGGGGAGGGGTGCGGTGATACCCTGGGCGAATTTTGGTCTTCCGATAGCGCCGGCAACGGGCTCTGCAGTTGCTTGAATCGCTCGGGTCTTTGGCCCCTCTGTGAACCATGTTTCGACTTGATGCGCGTTAGCGCCGTCGTCTCGTGGTCCTTCTTCGACAACGTCTTAGATTGTGATAGACTCTCCAATCGGTCCACGGCGTCCTTGTTACCATGATCTGCCGCCAACTCGTACCACCTTCGGGCTTCTCGTAAATCCTTTTCAACCGATATTCCGATTTCGTAGTAATAGCCTATGGCAAACTCTCCAGTTGGCAGCTTTGACTTGGCAGCTAGCTGAGCGTACTTGAACGCAAGCCCTTCGTTCTTCGCAAATGTTCCTTCGTAGCCAAACAAAAACCACCTGCTAACACCTAGACACGCTTCAGGCTGGCCCTGTCTAGCAGCTAGGGCATAGTAATGTAGCGACAGGGCAGGATTGAAATCGCAGCCAAGTTGACATAATTCGTAAGCCTGTCCCATCTTCAGCTGGGCCTTGGCGAAACCGAGATAAGCAGCCTTTTCGATATATTGTCGTGCAATACTAATGTCGTACTGTAGAATACCTTCGGGTATGGCAACGTCCGGAAGATCTCTTGCTATGAGCATGCCGTATACAAAGGCACCTTGGGGCGCATCTTCATCGGCCGTATCAGCGGCGATATGTATCATATCTAAACCCCTTGGGATGTCTTTGGGCTGACCCCGTTGACCTAAGAGGTTGATCATGCCTAGTCGGTAAGAAGCTGCGGAATCATTCGTAGATAGGCCAAGTTGATAATGGTGCATAGCTTTTTCCATGTCATTCGAGTTTTCGTACAGCATACCAATTCGATAGTCGGCGCGGCCCCATCCTGACTTCGCAGCGGCTGAGTAGCAAGTGTACGCATCCTTCTTGTCTTGTCGCTTACCAAACTTGCCAAATTCTAGCCACTTGCCCCTGATGAATAAAGCCTCAGGATGTCCCTGGTCTGCAAGATAGCTAATTATGTTAATAGCGTCGACCCGCAGCTCGTGCTCGATCTTAGGCGTTGTCGTCCGTATTGGTAGGTCTCGATCGTTGGGGTTGCGCGTAGCCTCCTCTTCTCGAAGGGCAGCTTCAGCAGCTATCTCGACATAGGACAGGACGTCGCGGGCCCAACAAATCTGCATGTTAGGATCGTTGGAGTGGAGGACATGGTAGCGACTCTCGGCTAGTACCGTCTCTTTCTCTTCGTCGCTGGGAGGGATGTGCTCTCCTTGGACCTTAGGGAAAGGCGAAAAAGAAGGTAATTCGCGCATATCTCGAAGATCACTCTCGAACTGGGGAGCGCGGTCCTGAGTTTCTTGGAATGGACTGAAATTGGATGCAGGACTATAATCAGCGGCGGGGTCGCCCCCTTGGTATTGCTGCCCAAAGTTATTAACTTTGGTGTTCAGCACGGTGGACAAGGACGGTTCGCGGGAATGTCGCGGACCGGATCCGGATGCTTGCGACGATGAGTTTCTCGGATCTACTGATCGAGCTTCTAGTTCCATGCGTTGAAGGCCTTGCTGCATGTTCTCGGGAACTTCTGGCATTACCCTATTATGTGCAAGAAGGTTAGGTCGGGTCGAGTCAGGTCAGGTCAGGTCAGGTTGAATCAAGTCAGACGCTGACGATCAGGTCACAGAGATGTTGCATGGGTAGGGTAGGAATAGAGGTCTTGCATGCTGTTGGCTGAGGAGTAGGATATAGTTTCAAGAGGTAGGCAAAGGTGTAGGTAGATATGTCTATGTCTTAGAGGTATGTAGGTAGGTAGGTAGGTAGGTAGGTAATGTTTAGATTAGTTACATAGGTAGTTAGGTTAGTCCTTTCGAAAACGTACCTTTGTGGTGATGGGGCTATGACCTCGGGCATGTAATAGTCGTCCATACCCCCTGGATAGAAGGTAGCTCCAAAATTAGGCATTTCGAAATCGTCTTCGCTTGTTCGCGGCTGGAGAGGACCTGCATAAATTTAAGAAAAATGTACTTGTCAGCCTGCCGCTCCTGGGGCCTATGGGTCATGCCAGTCCGGCTGCAGACCGGTGTAAGATGATAGAATGTACTTTAATCTGACTGGTAAAGGAATAATCCGTTGTTGTGGCGGGGTCCCCTATTTTCCTATTTTCGACCGAGTGGCGGCCAAAAAACCGTAGTACGCAACGGGTTATGGGGTATTGAATGGGTAATGGGTAATGGGTAATAGGCAATAGGCAATAGGTAACAGGTAATGGCTTATTGTTACTTGTTTCTCCTTTGATCGTCTCTGGTCTCCGCGTCTGAAGTAACCAAGTAACTCTGGCAACTCTGCTAATGCAAGAGTAAGACCTATATCCTAGGATCCAGGACCATATGAATTTCGGGGAATATGTAAGCCTTAGGTAAAGTTATTGCTGCTGATTTTAATTTCCCATATCTAGCGACAATAAAAATAAAATCAAAAAAGGGGGAGAAATATTAATGGTTCTGAATAAAGTTAAAACTCTCAAGGGTGACGATTGTTTAAGTGCTCTGCGATGGTCCAGATGCTCTGGTTAAGACTGAAAATGTCACCGCTGAGGGGCTCAGGTACATTCACCTGGACCTACCGCCACTTCCCCAGATTGGTTAGACAGATTTGCTAAGCCCCCTTAGTGCCGAATTTAGTGTATTTTTTATAGATACTAATTCGAGCCAGTGCCGGCCGGTTAGGCACCATTAATAAAGACCTTTAATAAAAGACCGCTCTAATAAAAAACCCCGCCTAAAATCAGACGTAAGCATCAGATCGTTGAACATGGCGCTTATTGCCGATTTACCAGTATTCTGAACGGATAGACAATACAGATACGTCAGATCGTAGGTATTTCTAACATGTAAAGAATTGTCTCCCGAATTCACAGCCTCATATGTACGATATGTAGGCAACAGTTGGATTCGGTGTCGCATATGTTCCTGCATGGCTGCACGATCGTCCCGGATTCCGGATCGTTGAAAGTCCAAGGGTCCAACGGTAGTATCCATTGGTGTCCATCGAGCCGGCAAATCTTAAATCGATATCCGTGCAGGGCCTCATGGGTGGTGTAGGTGGTGTAGGTGGTGGTAGGGAGGTGTGGTGGAAGGGATAAAAAGGGGATCTGTTTACATACCTTGATCGATTTTGGACTGGGCGTCCGTAGTTGGTGTCCTCGGCCGCGCGTAATGTGCTTGAGCCTCTATCGTCATCTTGACCAGTACGCAAACCGATCGTATTAGTCTAATTAACGACTACGTAATCCCTGTCGCCGATGTTGAATGCTGCCTATTTGCTTGAGAGGAGCCAAGGTCATAATATATAAAGAGTGTGGCAGTAAAGGAGTTGTTAGTCAAAGTTGCGCAAGTTTAAATAGCAGATTCTTAAATGTCTACAATCTGGATCTTAAATTCTTTTTTTACCCTAGCAACTATCAGGGACACATTCACATATTTAGGTTCAGTCTGGGTAGGAAGGAGTCGGAAAACAGATGGCAGCGTCCGAACTAAGATGAAGGGATCCCACCCTTCACCGTCGGCGGCCGAGATTCCCGCTGTCTATCTAAGGAAGTTGACATCAAGAGCGAAATGTGAAGCCTTGACGATCCTCTTGTTGTCCCAATATGGTAAAAGGCAGGGGAATGATACAATCATTTACCTTATTAGTTTATACATCAATGCTTAAAGTTACCATGCAGCTGTCACCGCTGGTACGATGCTTCATGTTGTAATGCAAGCCAAATGGAGTATATCGCGGCTAGTCTACCACAGCCTCGTTGTGTTTCTATTTCTAGATCAGCGCGGTTGTAGCCGCAGCTGAATATAGGATGTACCTAGCCTCGGATATCCACCGATAGCAAACGGTTGACAACAATCCTCATCCCCCGCTGATCCTTCCGGGTGCTTTATACACTGCATGCATGGGTTAATCTATGTATGCATGTAGACAATGCCAGATTGAAAAAGCAAAGAGACGATTGAATAGCGCAATCTGTTTTTCTCTCTCTTAATGATATGCATGAGCATAACTTACCTGATTCTTCTATTCAACGGAGACGGAATAAAAAGCTAGGCCGAACCAAGTAATACCAAGAACGATAGACAAGTTTAACACAAACATGTTACTATCCTACTTGGATTATCGAAAGGCGCAGGAAAGGCACAGGAACAATGGAAATTCTATACAAGATCCATTTGTTACAGTTGGCAGGACGGGGTGAAACACGACTGTATCTGATGTGTCATGTGGATCTGGCGACAAATAGACCAATAAGCCAATATTGGACAAGACTGAAAGAAAAGAAAAGAAAAAAAAAGTGTCCGAAAAGAACTATAGAGGGTGGCCGATACGTGAGTGACCAGGACCTCGTGGACAATGGACAGTGGGTAGTTGTCAACTGACAAGACCCAGAAAGAGACGAACAAGTAAACAGAGACACACAATAACAAGTAGCTCGTATTAATAGAATAGAATAGAAGACATGTCGATTTACGACTTGTGAGTCGTCTTGATAATATCATCAATATTTGAATATTTTAGGATACCTGTATCTACCTAGGTTAGGTAAGAGACAAAAAGGAAGTTTGGGCAAGAATGAAAATACGAATAAGAAATAATGGGGCCTCAAGTCCACCAGGCACAGCCACAAGAACAAGCACAAGCACAAGCACTGGAAGCACATTTCGGAACTTCAGCCACATATGGCACAGAGCTCGTCACTCCATTAAACAAAGTGGATCAAGTTCTTTCGTCAGCCTCTCAGCCTGTTGCTTGCCTTGCCTCATCACCAAACCGATAAATCCACCTTCACCAAGTCCCCAAGGCCAAGCAGCAGCAGCAACAACACCACCATTTGCCATCCGTCGTATTGAGTTCGCTTCATCTGAATATCCTTCAGAAGTGCCCATTGGGAGATCCGAGCTTGCGAAAGCTCCGCATTCGTATTCGCATTTATCTCCGCCAGCGACCCCGACGAAGCTACCACAGCAGCCCAACGGTACCAGCGAAGCCGTCACCCCCGTAGCTCTCTCATCGCTGCCGTCCACAGCGCCATCCTCACCATTGCTCCCGCCCTCTTCATTGTCGCCCCCGCCGCAACGCACTAACATGGCCGAGCGAACACTCCAGCAGATACTCAACCAGCTGCGCTCGAACCCCGGGCTGCCCTACCCCGAAGCATCCTCCCTGCTCTCCAAAGCCAAGATCCAACTGCTTCAGCTCAAGGCCGCCACGCCCGGCGCCCCCGGGTCGACCGGTGCCTCCCCGCAAAACCTAGCTCTCGCCCGCGATGTCTACGAGCAGGGCGCCCTCTTCAGCATCCGCGCGCGGAACCCCGATGCCTTCACCCGGTACGTATCGCAGCTGCAGCCCTTCTACGAGCTGCCGGCTACCGCTGCCGGGGGTGAGCGCAACAAGGTGACCGGTCTGTACTTATTGTTGCTGCTGACGCAGGGCCGCTATGCTGAGTTCCACTCCGAACTCGAGACTCTGAGCACTAGAGCGAAGGAGAGTGGTGCCGGCGAGATCGAGGGTGACCGCTTCCTGGGGTACTCGATCAACCTGGAGCGATGGCTTATGGAGGGGAGCTACGACCGCGTGTGGAAGGCTTTGAAGAGCCGGGAGGTGCCAAGCGAGGAGTACGGCGTTTTCTCTGAGGTAAGTTTATATATTTTATACCTTATCTGCTCTACCCTCATATACCTCTACTTCATTCTCCCATCTCATCCCTCCCTTTCATCATCCCCACCACCCCCATCCAAACCAAACCAAACCAAACCAAACCATATAACACACAAACTAACCCCCCGCACACAGATCCTAACATCCCAAATCCGCTCCGAAATCGCCTCGAGCAGCGAGCGAGCATACCCCTCGCTCCCACTAAGCAGCACCAAGTCCCTCCTATTCCTCGACTCCGAAGGCGCCGTCGTCGACTTCGCGCGCCACCGCGGCTGGGTCGTGCGCGACGGTAACATCTACTTCCCCACATCAGCCGCCACCGTCGACGGCGAGCCCATCAACGTCGCCTCCGAGGCCGACGCCGGCGACGAAAAGGAGTTCAGCCGCATGGTCATCGAGAACGCCCTCGGCTATGCTCGTGAGCTCGAGACCATCGTCTAACCAAAGCCTAAAGTTGAAGATAGAGCTAGTGAAAGTCGACCTACCCTGCCCCTTATGTGCTACGTTGGGCCGTAATGAGAACTAGCCCCTGGAAACAAAAAGACCGTCGAGATTCCAGTGCTATGTAAGGGCTCGACTAGCTGATTACGCGTGGGGGTGGGAATTCCGGTACACTTAATAATATCCGTCGTAGGAGACGAGCGCAAGATGGATACGTCAGGTGAACCGTCTATGGGACAGGTTACGGAGGTTCCTGGGCCTCCGTATGGATAAACATAAAATTAAACACCGATAGCTAGCATGAACGTATTAATGTAGAGCTTCGCCAGGAATTAAGTGCTACTTTAGACGTGAATCGTATGTATGAGCAAGAGTACTTGTTATTACCATAACAGTAATAACATGAAACCGAGAAGCATCAAATCATCTCTCTAGACACAACATGGTAACTACTATTATTTACTCCCATCGGACCGACGATTGTATGGATAGGTAGGTAGGTAGGTTTCATTTGGCTCAGGCAACTCCTCGTTCCAGCTTTCTACATAAATATATGGATCATTTTAGCCCCTGGCCCCGGTCCCAGCGACAATGACTTTTTCCTCCTCCGGCCACGTCCACAGAGTACGACTCATAAGATTCATCATTACCTACTCCGTAGCTAGGCTAAACTATCAAACATCCCCTTTTTATCTAAGCGAATAACTTAAGACCACTGCCGTGCTTTCCGATCTCGCACACCTCACAGACAGCGCAGACGGCACCCTTGTACTTGGTATGGTACTTGGATCCGTCGAACGCACACTCCTCGTACGGGGTACCGCTGTAGATGGGTGTGTGACTGGCAGCACAGATCTCGAATTCAGCGAACTGGTCGTATTCGATCTCAACCGCGTCATGCGGGTTGCGCTCGCACTGCGATTTTATCCTTCGTGCCTGTATATCGGATTAGTTAGGTTATATACAATATATAAATAAGAAAAGTACTTACGGTCTCAAGAATTCTTTGAGCACCGCCGTTAGCCAGGATGCGGTTTGCAAAGCTCAAAGCGGAGCTGAAGTTCTTGCTCCTAGATGCCAGGTTCATAGCATTGAGAAGGGCAAGTTGTCGGTGGGGGACCTCGATCTTGGGAATTGTAAAGTATGCAGACAGCTCAAGGCTTCGCTTGAGAAGCTCGGGGTTGCCGTTAACGGCGTCCGGAGGGCCTAGCTTTCTTCGTGAGAGTTCGATCGACATGGCGATGGTGTATTCGCTTGCTGAAGTGATGAGCTTCTTAGCTTCTGCTACCTCGCTCTCGCTCGCAACCGCATTTGCAAGCATGGCGTGTAGGATACTCTTGAAGATCTGAACACCCTCTTCAAGTTTGTTCGTCTTCATCGCATCATATCCCTTATGTAGATCGGTAGTGGCAAGATGCTCGATATCTCGAGGGATGATAGGCAGAACTTTCCGAGGATCCGTCTCTTCTAAAGTCCGGCGAACATAATTAACTAAAGGTGGTAACCCAGGAGACGCGGGGAGGAAGGTCCTTGCCGCGGAATAAATTTCCAAGAAACGTGGCTTGAGCGGAGCAAAGTTGACCGCACCAACTTGCCTGTTAAGAAGGTTCATGGCAGACTCGAAGGAGCCTGCAGCGATGTGGTCCGCAGCTAATGGAGAATTGCGAGCCCACAGGTCAGCTTCGCTGCTGCCAGCTCCTCCAGCGTCTGTACTCTCAACGTTAACGAAGTCGCTGTCAGCTTCGGGAACAATGTCTTCGCCCATATCCCATCCGGCCGCATCCTCATCGTCTTCGGCTTCTAAACCGCCGCTTCGCTTAGGAGCAATATCTTCATCGGCAACCTCATCCAGAAGTCCATTGCCGGCTGCCGAAGGCTCCTCCTCGAGAGTTATACCTTCTAGTTGACTAGCAAGGGCCTTCTCAAAGAAGGATTGTGAGGTCGCTTTTGTAGGCCAGTTCGCCTTGTACGTTGGGACAACCGGCTTTGGAGGAGTGAGGTTCTCGCCAAAAGTAGGCAGCGTCAATTGCTCTTCAGTAATACCAGCCACTTCTAGGATGGATTGGCACTCTTCCTCGAGGCCATGCGCTTTGGCTGTCATGTATGCCAGGGGATCTTCAAATTTATTAGTTTTCCCACGTCAAGAATAATTGAAAGGTGCAACTCACATAAGTCGATCTCTTTGAACATCTGTATCCTGTCCTCGACTTCACCCAGGTATAACGCGTTTTGGAATCTCGCAGTAAAGTCACCCCGGTGCTCGGCAATCTTAGCCATCCTTGCTAGTTTCGAATGGTCACCAGTTGCGAGATATAGGAAAGAAAGCTTATCGAACTGCTTGAGCTTCTGGTAAGCCATCTCCACGACCTGGTGGTTTCCATGCGCCAACGCTTCAGCGCCTAGCCTCGTCCAAAGCTTAGGTCGGTCTAGTTCCTTGGCCATCTCTACAGCTACGTCGAGGTTGCCACATTCAATAGCGAGTTCGAAACGAGTGGTTGGATCCTGTACGAATTGCAAAGCGATCTCGGGATATCCCTTCTTCTGGAGGTACGAAATAATAGATTGGCCGACCAAGCTAGATGTGCGTATGATGTGAAGCATCTCTTCATAGTTGCGCTTCACTAGCGACAGCTTGAAGCGATACTCAGTCGGGTCGATGTGGAGTATCTTGGGCCTAGCGGCGCGGTCGAGGCAGTAGATATTTCGGCCCTTGACTCTAACGAGGTAGACTGTCTGGTCAAGGGTCCTAACAATACCGTTGTCGCCGTTCATAAGAGTGTACTTGACGTGGTTCAGGGTGGAATATAGTAGGACACCCGCATCATCCCAAGTTGCGCTCTTGATCCTGATGGTCTCGTGTAGAGTGCTAACCTGTTCGAGGGTCTTCGTCACGATTGTAACATTGTGTTTGCTCAAAAGTGCTGCATGAAGACCATCGTTCGACCAAACAACATACTTGACACCATTCACTGACAACTCCGCAATGCTCTTTTTCTGCTGAATATCGTACAAGTGAACCGCGGTAGGGGTAATTATGAATAGGTTTCCAGTGCCACCAAAGTAGATATCGGTCGTTCCAGGAGGGGGTTTAATGCTTCTTGCCGTATTATTAGAAAGATCTTTAATGTCGATGGTCTGCGTGGACGTGTCGAGTACGGCAAATCGGTTTCGAGCTACGAAAATAGCCGAATTACCCGATCCGCTCTTGGAGTCTGTCGCTTCCAGCGCACCAGAGCCATCTCGGGGGAGGTTAATCAACTCATATTTGCCACCCTCGGCAGGGGAGGTTATGAGAACAGATCGCTCAGCCGGGTTGTAAGATAATGTGCGAGGGGGGACCCAAGCGCTACCAAGTCGCTTCAAGGACAGCAACGTTGGGCTCTCGGCATTCTTTTGAAAGTCGTAAGAACGGACGTGCTTCTCTTTCGTGACGAAGAAAAGCGAATTCTGGTGAACAGTCGACGCCGGACGTTCGCGCTCGAGTTTGAACACCATCACACCATTATCGTGACCAGCAGCAAACAGGTTGATCTCCGGGTGCGCTGCGATGACCCAGAATCGGTCGTTTTCTCTCTTGAAAGATTGGACAGCGGTACGCTTCTGAGAATCCCATACTCGAATCGTCTTATCCTCGCCACAAGACAGAATTAAATCTTGGTGAGGGTGGAACAAGCAACCGGAAGCATTCTGAAAATGTCCACGGCAAGTATCAACTTCCCAGGCCTTCGTCTCACTAAATCTCCATAACTTTATGAGACGGTCATCGCCAGCGGAGACGATATGCGGCGCTGTCGGATGAAAAGCGACCCAGTTTACACCTCGGTCGTGGCCTTCAAGTACAAACTTCACCATCGCGTCGGTGTTACCAAACATGTCGGTCTGCTGGGTGTTCGATCGTGCGACCTGGTCCTCGAAGGACATGGACGTCGGGGCGGAATGCTTCTTTCGTAGGCCAGATATATCCCAGACACGAACGGACTGATCGAGAGATGCGGATACTACAAGGTCGTCCTTCGGGTGGAATTGGGCGCACATTACGTAGTGATTATGGCCAGTCATCGTGCAAACTAGACCGAATATTAGCACATATTTCCAAAGCCTTGTTTCCTTCGAAGCTCATACTCAAAGAACGGTTTTGCCAGTTCCATATTCGGATCGTCTGGTCGTCGGAGGCTGATATGATCCACGGCAGCTCGTGGTGGAAGAAGACAGTTCGTACATAGTCTAAATGCCCGTTCAGAGTAAACAGACATCTCCTTGTCTGGTAAGACCAGACCTTGATCTTATAGTCATCGCCACCGGAAACGAAGAGAGGTTGTGTCTTGTGGAAATCGACGCCTCGGACGGGACCATCGTGCTCTTCGAAACGATCAATGAGAGTTCCCATGCGGTAATCCCATAACTGTATAGTCGACGAGTGTAGTGATACGAGGATCCATGGTCTGATTGCTCTCGGGTTAGCAACGAATAGCGGTGACGATAGGCAAATATATAGCGAAGGGGGAATGCTCGAACCTCTTTGGGTGAAAGGCAATACCTTTCGCTCTCGAAGACTTGGACTCGAACTGTCACGAGATGCGTCAGTACATGGTTTAAGGGTATGCGACCAACTTGGGGACGTGTCAATGGGGTATGTACCTTTGTTAGCATTCCCGAAGAGGCCTGCATTGTGAGGACGGTAGAGGCAGCAGGAAGCCCCTAAGCTTGTGGCATGAATGGGCAGAAGGGATGCGCCCAGTTAGGATGGCGGCTTTAAGAGATGGTGGGAAGAAAATTAAGTAGTGGTAGTGGGTGGTGGAGAGCTGTAAGGCTCCGAAAAGTGATCTCTTAATGCCAACTCTGGGGATTCTTTAGAGGCAATTCGTGAAGTACAAGTCAATTCGTGGCCCCAAAAGTGACGGTGGATTAATTCGTGACCAAGGCTCTAAACGTTGCAGTGTTTCTAGCCTAGGCTTACCTAACTTCCCATCTAGCTGTCCTGATTGTGCCGCTACGGAAGAACCATTATCCCTGGGGGACAATGAATGTACTGGATACTTGTATTCTGGCCAAGCATAAGGGGAGCATATTGTACAAAGTACTAATTGGAGGGGCAGCTCACTTATGTAGCACATGCAGCTCCAGCCCAAAACTTAACGCAGCTGAACCCCTGACAGCTTTTATCCCCTTAGCTGTTCTCATTGGTCAAGTTCCAATTAAATTATCTACGTTTAGGTGTTCAATTGCAGCGACTTCTCCTACCTCTATCTTATCACTTACACGGCAGCTTTGCGTACCTTGTTCCAAAAAGTCCAGACCTACAAAAAGCCACTTTGCATTTACACCAGACTTGACCAGACTTGACCAGACTTGAACTGCGTCCCAATGACTTCAAAATCAGGTCCTTGACTTGACTCGCAATATATGGTTCTGTAAACTTATCTGCTCTAAGCTCTGTCGCAAGCTCTGCGACAGAGCTATTTCGTTTCCTGCCCCTCTAGCTCAATATATACTATTTACGACTCTTAAAACATCATGATACCACGACTTTTTCAGTTGCCGTGTGGCCTGGCCACCACTCTTCTGGCAACTCTCTGCTTGAGCCCGGGTCATGTCGTAGCTGGTCCCTCCGTTAACGTTGCTATGAAAGCTGCATTCCCAGCTCCTCCCTATGTCGTTGAGCTCTTGTAGGTTATATTCGTGATAGAGTCCAATTAGAATATGTAAATGCTAAACGTAGCCCAGAGAGACAGCCGCCGGAGAGAACACAACATCTTACTTCCCACACCTCGATCGAATCGCTGATGGCACCTTTGCGGATGCGAAGACAGACAAGGAGCTGTACGAGAAGTTCCTCCAAGTTTTAAAAGAAGATGGCCACATGGAAAGCTCAGAGGCGCTGTCTACTTTCAAGCTTGCCCTCTCCATGAGATCAGCAGCTCCAAGGATAGAGGCTCATTATCAATACTACGATACAGCTGTGGCGCCGTCGTTAGGAAATGCCAGGACTGACTGTGCTGGGTGGGTGCTCATGAGCGGGAAGCAGTACTGCTCAGCTTCACTTGCGCATGCCGACGGTCACATCTCAGGAGACTCGTATGTACCATATCTTGCATTTATTCGACTATATCTTACGTGAATCTAGGCAAACACGGTCACTCCCATTCGATCGCGCTTTCGGAGCAGGTTCTGAAGCAATACTATACGCGGATATCGCTAAACCTGAATTTGGGGCGTTCCATAAATCCTTATCGGAGATGGCCCGAAAGGGGGAGATTTCGTACCGGCTAAGATATCGCGTTGACCAAGCCGAGGAACGAGAACCACTGCCGGTCAGTGGGTACGGTGTAGAACTTCAGTTAAAGCGAACAGACTATATTGTCATTGACGACCGCGAAGCTGAATCTGAGACAAGTTCGACTGCTAAGCTCGCACCTACTGAGGTTGTACTCGATGAGGAAGAGGACGTAACAGACCTAAAACCGCTGTCAAGTTCTGAATTGGCACCATTAGGCCTCAAAGCTGGTTCTTTTATCATGCAAAGTGATGATCCTTTTCAAACTTTGATCAAGTTAACTCAGGACTTTCCGAAGTTCTCTACGTCGGTCGCCGCACATAATGCTTCGGATGCCTTCGTTAAGGAGCACCGTCAGAATCGAGCTCTAAGCGTACCTGCTGGGATGAATGTGCTCTGGATGAACGGCGTCCAGCTGATCGAACGACAAATCGATCCGTTTACCCTCGTCAATAGCATTCGACGGGAAAGGAAACTTATCGAGGGGGTGACAAGTTTAGGTTTGAGCGGTAAAGAGGCCGTGTCCCTGCTTGGCCATCGCGAAGTAACATCGGCCAAGTCGGATGATGAGCCTCGTAGATTTGACTGGCGGGACGAAATTGAAGAAGGCCGCGTCATTATCTGGTTGAACAACATTGAAAAGGACAAGCGATACGCCGAGTATCCTCAGAGTCTCATGGCTGTAAGTACTAACAAATCAAGAGGTACTTCATTCTACAACTGGCTAACTATTTCTTAGCTTATGCAAAGGACTTACCCTGGGCAGATTCCTCCAATCCGTAAGGATATATTCAATCTTGTCATCCCGGTGGACTTCACCAAACCAGAAGATCTGTCCCTGGTCGTTGAGCAGCTTCAGACTTTCATAAAAAGACTGCTACCCGTCCGCTTTGGACTAGTCCCGTTGACACCAACGAAGACAGCCGAAGAGCGAGCGAAGGTAGCCTATTATCTATTAGAGAACTACGGTTTATCCAGCCTCATATCTTATTTAGAGGCTTGTAGTACGGGGGGCCGCTCTGAACAAGCACACTTTGATAAGGCAATTCAAAATCGTACTCCGAAGGACGAAGTCGCAGCCCTTTCATTTAAGGATATTCTCCAATTAGAAGACTACACCAAACAAATCGAGCTTGCGAATCATTGGGTAGAACGACTCAACGCCGGTACCGAAGTGCCTCCGCTGTTCCTCAACGGTCTGGCCATACCACGAGAAGACAATTGGCTTCAAGTCATGAGCATGAGGATGGGTACCGACCTACAATTAGTTCAACAGGGAATATTCATGGGCACAGTTGACGACGAGACGTGGATTCCGCAGCTCTTCCTAGAGGGCGCAGCGACTCGGCGCAACCTCTACATTTATCCCGACGGCGAGAATACTCTCATCGTATTAGATGTGAATAAGCTCTACTTTGAACACAAGGATCTGTTCGAACAAGTTCCAGTTATCGAAGCGGGCGAGGACACGAGTAAGGAGACCTGGGCTACACTGACAGTTGTCGCCGATCTGAGCTCGCAGCAAGGTCTCCGTCTTCTCTTATCTGCTTTATCCTTCCGGCGTAACAACCCCGGAGTGCGTCTTGATATTGTCAATAACGCTCTGAAATCGAACAGCGCGTACGAGATCAACGCGCTGCTCAGGAAAGACGTTGCCAAACTCTTGGAAGTCGAAAATTTGGAGACGCTAGAAGTCCTTTTATCAGGCCCGGCTGACGTGCAGGACGACGGATATAATGCGGCGTTATCGCGTTTCCTAACAGCCGCAGCTGTTGCCCCAGGCGCACAGTTCCTTGTCCTCAACGGCCGTGTGATCGGTCCATTCACTGATGACTCGGTATTCAGCGAGAATGACTTCGAGCTATTACTTGAGTTCGAGCAGGAAACGAGAATACTTCCAGTGTATAAAGCAGTTGATGCGCTAGGTTTAGCGGACAAAATCACCCATCCTCTAACTGCTGCGAAACTTACGTCAGTAACTGCTCTATCCACTATATCAGACCTGCCCGAGGGGATTTTCGAATCCGCCCCTACTCTTAGAACGGCTCTGTTCGATGCATGGAACTCCACTCACACGATGATCGACGTCGGTGATGCTTCCACAGCTAACATCCACTTCGTTGCCGTGATCAACCCTGCCAGCGAGATAGGACAGAAGTGGGCTCCTATACTCAAGGTTCTATCCCAGCTAGACGGTGTTTATATGCGCATCTTCTTGAACCCAAGAGAGAAAATCGAAGAACTCCCAGTCAAGAGATTCTACCGCTACGTCTTAGACCCGGCACCATCGTTTGATGAGGATGGAAAGGTCAGTGCTCTGGGTGCAACATTCAAGGGGCTTCCTTCAGAAGCTCTTCTCAACCTTGGTATGGACGTGCCGCCTGCTTGGTTAGTGGCAGCGAAGGTTTCAATTCATGACTTGGATAATGTGAAGTTGAGCTCCGTCAAAACTGACGTCGAAGCCACTTATGAACTCGAACACATCCTTATCGAAGGTCACTCGCGAGAAGTATCGGGCGGTCCACCCCGTGGCGTTCAGCTATTGCTTGGCACCGAGCTTGATCCCCATTTTGACGACACGATCATCATGGCGAACATTGGCTACTTCCAGTTCAAAGCTAATCCGGGGTATTACAATATACACCTCGAGGAGGGGAGAAGTTCGGAAATCTTCAATATCGTCAGCGTGGGCGCAAAGGGATACAATCCCGTCCCTGGTGACGAAGGTACCGAAGTTGCTCTCATGGACTTCCAGGGTACGACTCTATACCCGCGTTTGGAAAGGAAGCCGGGCATGGAGCTAGAAGATGTCCTCGAAGAAAGCACTTCGGATGGCGGTGACGATCTCCTCTCTCGCGGGCTCAAGTTTGCCGAAGGGATCCTCGGGACAAAGCTCAAGCCCAAGTCGGTCTCAACCGAAGAACACGCCGAGATCAACATCTTCTCCGTAGCGAGCGGTCATCTATACGAGCGCATGCTCAACATCATGATGGTCTCCGTCATGAAGAACACAAACCACACGGTCAAGTTCTGGTTTATTGAGCAGTTCCTGTCTCCGTCTTTCAAAGAATTCATACCTCACTTGGCTAAAGAGTACGGCTTCAAATACGAGATGGTTACATACAAGTGGCCGCACTGGCTCCGCCAGCAGAAAGAAAAGCAGCGCGAAATCTGGGGCTACAAGATCCTATTCCTAGATGTCCTATTCCCCCTGTCTCTCGACAAGGTCATATTCGTCGACGCAGATCAGATTGTCAGGACGGATATGATAGACCTTGTCAATCTTGACCTGCAGGGCGCGCCCTACGGCTTCACGCCAATGTGCGATTCTCGGATCGAGATGGAGGGCTTCCGCTTCTGGAAGCAAGGTTACTGGAAGAATTACCTCCGAGGGAACCCCTATCATATCTCAGCTCTCTACGTGGTTGACCTTCGCCGCTTTAGGCAGCTAGCCGCGGGCGATAGGCTCAGGCAGCACTACCATCAGCTATCAGCCGATCCGGGCTCCCTCTCTAACCTCGATCAGGACCTGCCAAACCACATGCAGTTCGTGATCCCAATCCACAGCCTACCGCAAGAGTGGTTGTGGTGCGAGACGTGGTGCAGTGACGAGAGCCAGAAAGAAGCGCGAACCATCGATCTATGTAACAATCCGCAGACCAAAGAGCCGAAACTCGACCGGGCTAGAAGACAGGTTCCGGAATGGACGGTGTATGATGACGAAATCGCAGCAGTAGATCGGCGGCGGAGAGGACTAGTCACAGATGGCGACACTCAGAAGGTGCTTACTATTGGTAGCGACGAGAAGAACGCCAAGAGCAGGACGCTTGAGGAGAAGTCTGATGTAAAGACGAGGACGAAGGATGAATTATAAATTTTTAGATATTTGCGCAACCATCTATAGATATCTACCTACCTAGACTTAATTGAGTCTGTTGACGAACCCCTTGGAGTTTGATTAGCCGTGGCATATTTATAAAATCGGATTAGATTATATGAGTCCTCCTTTCTAATACCTACTATCATGTTCTCTTAAGAAGAGGCGAATTCCCTCAGCTTCCGCCGCATAGGTTGCTTATATCCGAAGATGACCATTTCAAAGGTGATAAGTCATATTTTTCAGCTAATCATACCTAATAGGTACCTAGGTATTGTCAGCAAATTCAATTTTACTCTATGCTTCACCAACATACAGTTTCCGTCTATAGCTTGGCGCATCCAGACGTTGAGATAAAAATACGTAGATAGTGGATTAATAAATAAATACCTAACGGTTACTTACTTGGTAGGTACCTAGGTATGTATGTACTACCTAGGTAGGTATGTACCACTAAATAAGATACTTATTACCCCGGCCCCTTTCGCGTCCCCATTATGCTAAAAAGAACATGCACCATTTAACTTACCGTCCCCAATAACCATAACCATATCCATAACCATATCCATAACCATATCCATAATATCCATATATCCATTCCCCAGCGTATGTACGGTACCTTACCTTACCTTACTTTACTTTACCTTGCCTTGCGCACCAGGTTTAAGGCAATGCCAGCTTTTCTTACTTACATACCTCTGCAGCAGCACAGCATTTCATCCATCGTGTCGCGCGTCGCCGTTAGTCATTAGTACCTGGTGTATATAAATTGAGGGTCAGGTACCTTTTGCATTTACATCTGTCTTGACATTTATATCATTTATTTCATTGAGGTACCTACCTACCTACCTACCTACCTACCTGACTTAACCTAGCATACCTACCTGGTATCTACCTACCTACCTTATCTACCCACCTAATATAGGCACATACACACATACACACACACACAGGTACCTACCTAAGGTATATCCAAGAATGGAGCTCGGGTGCTCGGTGATCTCGCCGCTGGCCCCGCATAAGCACACCCACACCGTGATATTCTTGCACGGCCGCGGCGACACCTCGCGGAATATGGCCGATGCCTTGCTGTCGCGGTGGACGAGGGATTCCCGCGGCCTCTCGCTTGTGGATGAGTTTCCGTCGGTGCGCTGGGTCTTTCCGGTACGTCCGTTCTTTTATTTTATTTTATTTTATTTTGTTGCATTTGTTCCCTCGGCGATGACGTATTTCCCGAGATCACTTCGCGAATTTGTCTCAGCGGCCAACCCGATCCCGATCCCGATTCCGCTCCCGTTTCGACTAAATGCTTGATGAAGTCATCGTCGCTTTCTAATACTATACATACATACATACATACATACATACATAAATACATACATATTTACCTATATATACGCTACCCCTCTTCCCCCCCTGTACACTTACTTATTTACTCCCCCCTTTCTCCGTGCATCATCTGTCAACCCACCACTAACACCCCATCCCAGGAGGCCGAGCCCCGTCTCGCCGAAACCCTCGGCGAGGTCTGTCCGCAGTGGTTCGACGTGTCCAACATGCTGGACCTGACCGACGCCGAGGAGATACAAGTGTTCGGGTTGCGCGGCAGCGTCGCGAGCATCCGACGGATCGTGCGGCGCGAGGCCCGCACCGTCGGCGGCATGGACCACGTCGTGCTAGCCGGCGTCAGCCAAGGCGGCGCCACGGTATTCCATACCCTCCTTCACCTCGACGACGGAGGCGGCGCCGAGAGCGCCGACGGCGAGCTCATGGCGCTGCAGGAGAAGGCCGAGGAAGACGTGCCCGAGTCGGAGTCCCGGCTCTGCGGCATCATGGGGTTCTCGTGCTGGCTGCCGTTCCCGGGCGGGTCGCTGGAGGAGACCCGCGAGGTCCTCGGGATGGAGGACGGCTGGCCCAAGACGGACACCGTGGTGCGGAATACCCCTGCGTTCCTGGGCCACTGCGCCGACGACTCGCTGGTCTTTGTCGAGTACGGGCGGCAGCTGCGGACCGGGCTCAAGAGCTTCGGCATGAGCGTGGAGTGGCACGAGTACGAGGACGGGGGCCATTGGATTAATGCGCCGAAGGGTGTGGATGACGCGGTGGAGTTCCTCAAGGCGCAAGGGATACCCCTGGCGGAGTTGGAGGAGAAGGAGTAGACCTATCTACCTACCTACCTTAGGTACGGGAGAGTATTATAAGTCGAGCTTTGGTGTCGTTACAGTTGGCCTAAAAGGTCGCTGTGCTTCGTTGCTCTTGCTCTTGCTCTTGCTCTCGGGGGGGGTATGAGATAGAATGTTAAATAGAACTAGTTACCGTGTAATTATAATGTTTTGCCAGATATCATCAATGACCTACCTAACGTGTCATATTGCTATTTAACTTGACTTAACTAATAGGTCTTTGAGATAAGTTGACAGTGCCACCAATTGTCTTCTATAAAGTTTAAATGCGCTATACAGCAGCTGTTTGCAGGAAATAGTTGGTTTGGATTAGTTAAGAAATCAGGCATGTCAGATTAATATCGTGAACTAGAAGAAAAGAAGAGGTTGAGTAAAATGGGTTTGGAGGTTTAAAACTATACTTTTCTTTGGAATTGATAACGCATTGCACTAATATTAAGTAAGATCTAATTAGCTACCTACCTACCTATCTGTTAGTCAAACCTTTGGAAGCTTAAAGATTTAATATGCTAATTGTCCTGAAAATATCCCTCACTATCCTTAGCATTGCTAACATGTTGAGAAGATTGATGGCTTTCAAGTCGATAGTATATTTTCATTCAATTCTTCTGGCTTTTCTTTTCCAACTTGATCAAGCTTGTCCAATTATTATCAATAGTCCTTTTCACCTTCTTGAACCTATTTCGATAAGAACAATTAGTGTACCTAATATTTTTTGTCTTAGTCTTTTTCTTCCGTATGAAGCAACCTGGTTTATTCCTAAATGGTTTCAATCTGTACCGTATGACCTCCTTTCCCCTCCCCCTTTTTTGCCATCCAGGATCTGGGAGTGTATTCTTCTAACGCGGCCCGGATTTCGTCGTTGCTATACCCTTCACGCTGGTTCGCTTCGAATTCTTCTTATAAAATTAAGAGTTGAAACATCTAATACTATTATCGAGGAAGAAGACGTTAGTTACCTCTGTTGCTTGGCCAATCCGTCAGCCTTTGTCATCCCGTTTCTCGCACAAGATTACCCCTACTACTAAATTGATATTGATACACGTATCAAATTAGCATCTCCACGAAAATATTATGAACATCTTCATGTAATATGGCGTTGTAATATATAATATATTGTGTGCCTACCCAAACAAGATCGTAGTTGTCTGCGGATTTGATCGGCAAGGTAGTCGATATAACTTTCTTGTTCAACATATCGTTGCTGCCATCGTCATCATAATCCTTTACCGTATTTCCTACTACGACAACTCATTCGGACATTTTATATTAACCCTCTGCTTTCTAGTCCCACTTCGATATAGTCATTCTAGGTAAGCAGTTAGCAACTCATTCCTTGTTATGCAGGCTCCTCCTTTCCCTCAACCCACATCCTCTCAATCTAATAATATTCATCCCAATTCACACCCAACACGATATTTACATATCCTCTATATCACATCCTCCACCTTCCCTTTCCCTTTTGTGCTCCAGACTTTACGCAAACTTATCATCTGTGCCTTGTTCCCCTTTTTTTCTAACATCATTTCGTTTCTTTCCCGATGCCTATATCTATTTTGTCTATGCCATTCCCATATAAAGCGGACATCTCTTCTTCACTTTTCCAAAAGCATATTTCATACCGTGGTATCTCTAAGAGTTATCGATTCATAGGTCGATATATCTTCCGTTACCTCGCCCCAGGTTAGAAAAACCGTGTTGCGAATTACAAATCTTGCACGTTATCATACCTCTCCCTTCTCGGCCCTCGCGGTAACTAATAATGGCTCAGCGGCAAAAGTTCAAGCAACCTTACGCGCGATACTGACCTCTTCACTGTTCTACCTTCTTACCAGTTCTTCTTTGCGGACTGCTAGGTACGCGCTTTCCCTAGAATAGCGATCCTTCTCGTTGCAATATCGCACATTGGAGCCTCGCCCACACCTTTCTACATCTTTATTAAGCGGGAGATGAGGCTAAATCTTGCGAGGAATTAAACCCTAGTGGGCTGCAACAATCCAGCGAAGTAACGAAAGACATTGCTACGGCAGCAAAATTTGCGTACCGGGCTGTGATCTTGGCTAAGGAATCCGACCCCTTCTAATATTTAATTTGTCACAACGGGGCTCGCAAGGATGTTTCCTTTTTTTCTCCTTTTTTTTCTCCTTTTTTTTTCTCAGGCCTGGTCGTTACTACAGTAATGGTTTCACTTTTAGAGATTCTCGGTAGCATACGTTGCTTGATTGTCTTCACCTGATGCTGCTGCAAGTCTTTTCAGTGGGTTGCCCAGATGGGGTTTGTCTTCGCTCTTTTCTGGCCTTCTGCCATGTCTTTTACAACGGAGATGGAATCACCCTTAGTGTCTGGCGATACCCAAAGAAAAACGTGAGTCGGAACATAGTGGGAGTTGAATCCACATGTGTTGCGGTGCGTAGGCACGGACTAGTATAAGGACGTGCGAGGCCCCAAGAGATATGAATAGATATATACACGTCGTATCTGTTTAGCCAGCTCTCCCGACTGTAGGCCACATTGATTATCCCTGCTTCCTATCGTCGCCATCACCCCTTACCGCCACTAAGCAAGTTCCTAGCCAAAGAGCGTTCAAGTTTGCTCACAAAAGTATATGTAATGGAAACTGGCCTTATTGAGCCAGGATGCTGAGGATACATACAGTCTTGTGAAAATGTACTTTTGTAGAGAAGAAACCTTATAGAACTATGACAGGTTAGAGATATAAGAGTCAAATTAGAGGAGAATATATAGGTATAAATACCTATGTAAAGGCATAGGAAACAAGACATAATAGTTACCTATACAATGTAACAATTAAAAACTTAAGGTAGCATCATGGAAAAACGACGGAAGAAAACTGGAACGATATAACGATTTAAGATTCTTTCATCAGAGTTCGTTTTGTACAAACTATAAAAAATTCTAGAACTAGCTGGAGAAACATCATGACGGGGTAGAAATATAATGGTCCCATAAAGCATGACATCCGTACAACCAACCCAAGTTCCTATACACCCCCAGTATTGTAATTCAAGCAGGCCTCCCCACAATGCGCCTGCATGCATCTCTCCTATATTATTGATCTGATTTCCTGCATCATCCTTCAGAGCTTTCATTTCGCATTCTTAGCCATCGTGTTCAACGCGCTTCCATTCTTAAACCATTCGATCTGGGCCTCGTTGAATGTCTGGTTTAGCTTAACGTCGAACGGCTTGCCGTCCTTAGGGTGTACCCGCATCGTCACGGGCTTTCCAACAGCTAGCTCAGTACAGAAGATATCGATCTGGATAATACGCATATATTAGTTAACCAAACACGAGAAGTAGACACAGTTCATAAAAATGGATCCAACATACCCTATCATCAGGCTTGATCTTGTCGTAGTCGGCAGGATCAGCGAATGTGAGAGGAAGCATACCCTGCTTCTTTAAGTTGGTCTCATGAATACGGGCGAAGCTTCGGGTAATGATGGCAAGACCACCAAGGTGGCGAGGCTCAAGAGCCGCGTGCTCTCGGGAGCTTCCCTCGCCATAGTTCCAGTCACCGATAACAACCCACTTGATCCCTTTGGACTTGTAGTCGCGAGCCACAGCCGGGACAGCATCCCAGTCATCCGTTGTCGCGTTCTTGACCTTGTTCGCCTCACCGTTAGCCTCGTTGATAGCACCAATCAACATGTTGTTGGAGATGTTATCAAGATGTCCACGGTACTTGAGCCAAGGGCCAGCCATAGAAATGTGATCAGTAGTGGTCTTTCCCTTCGCCTTAATTAAGATGGGCATGTCTAGAGCATCCTTGCCATCCCAAGGCTGGAAGGGTTGTAGAACCTGGAGACGGTCGGAAGTTGGAGAAACTTGGACATCGACCGAAGAACGGTCAGCAGGGGGGGCCTGGTAGGTATTGTTTCCAGGGTCATATCCATTTGCGGGGAGACCATCGCCGGTGGGAGGAGCCAGCAGGAACTCGTTACCATCCTTGTCCTTTAACTTGTCGGTTAGAGGGTTGAAGTGTAAGTTGCCAGCAATCGACAAGGCAACGACTAAATCGGGGGAAGTAACGAAGGAGTGAGTTGCGGGATTGCCGTCGTTTCGGCCGGTAAAGTTGCGGTTATAGGAGGACAGGATCGAGTTGGCCTCGCCCTTCTTGACATCCCGCCGATCCCATTGGCCAATACAAGGACCGCAGGCGTTGGCTAGTACCATGCCGCCAAATTCCTCGAAAGTCTGAAGTTGTCCATCACGGGCAATGGTGGCACGGATCTGCTCGGAGCCAGGGGTAACAAAAAAGGCAGACTTAGCCTTCAAACCATGGTTAAGGGCATCCCGGGCGATAGAAGCAGCTCGGGACATGTCCTCGTAAGAAGAGTTTGTGCAAGATCCAATCAAGCCAACCTTAAGCTCCTCAGGCCAGCTATTAGCCTTGACAGCTTCGGAGAACTTAGAAATGGGAGTTGCTAGATCAGGCGTGAAGGGGCCATTGATGTGTGGCTCAAGTTCGGAGAGGTTGATCTCGAGGAATTGGTCATATTCGGCGCCCTCGTCCTCGCGTAATTCTTTGGCATAAGAACGGGCGAAGTCGCCAATTTCGGCTCGCTTGGTAGCCTTTAGGTAGTCGTACATGCGATCGGTAAAGGGGAAGACGGAGGTGGTGGCACCAATTTCGGCCCTTTTATGAAGGTTAGCATTTGTTCAATTTATAGATAGGGGGGTTTTTGCCTAAAAAGGAGGAAGGGGCAAAAGGAGGCGGGGAAGGAAGGAAATGGGAAGGCATGAGAAAAAGGATAAAAAACAGAAACCCCTTTCCAGGCATGAAAAAAAATCAAAAGATTTCGAAAAAAGTCCCCAGAGTGCCAGAATAAAACGAGGAATGAAGATAAAGCTGAGAAATAAATACCCCATGTTGGCAATAGTCCCTAATCCTGTTGAACTAACACTGCTAAGACCAGGGCCGTGATACTCGACTATACTCCCTGTGCCGCCCTTCACGGTTAACTTGCCCGCCACGTCAAGAATAATATCTGTAGACTCATTAGAATGGTTAAGTTTAATACGGGGAAGGTAAAAAGATTAACCTTTGGGGCTAGTCCAGCCCTTTAGCTCTCCCGTGAGCTTAACTCCTAGTACAAGTTAGCCGCTTGTAACAACAAACTTTGGGATGGACTTTACCAATATATTTTGGTGCCTTTAGCTCCCAAGGCAGGTTTGCCATGACGTCAACAGCGTCGGCACCACCAACACCAATGGCAGCCATACCAAGACCACCAGCATTAGGCGTGTGAGAATCAGTGCCGATCAGGAGACCACCGGGGAAGGCGTAGTTCTCGAGGAGGATTTGGTGGATAATACCGGAGCCGGGTCTCCAGAAGCCGATGTTGTACTTGGCACATGCTGAGGAAAGGAAGTCGTATACTTCCTTGTTGATGTTGACGGCTCGCTCGAGATCCTTTTCTCCACCGATCTGGGCCTCGATCAGATGATCACAGTGTACGGTTGTGGGGTTCGCTACGGAAGGCATGCCAGCAGAAATAAATTGAAGGATAGCCATCTGAGCAGTGGCATCCTGACATGCGACTCGATCGGGTCGCAATCTGAGGTATGACACTCCTCGCTCGATGTCTTGTCCGTGTGGGTCGTCAAGATGGGAGTATAGGATCTTCTCCCCGTATGTCAAAGGGCGATTCAAGCGGCTGCGAACAATGGCTAGGTTCTCAGACATCTTCTTGTAGTTGATAAAGTTGCCTTCTTCCCAGTTGTTTTGCTTGACCTATAGTTTGAGGGAAATATCAGCCTCCATGATCACCCCTCTAACAGTCTCTAGAGCTTTGCGATCGATGCTGGCTTACCTTCTTGTCCAAGGCCGAGTCGGCCACGGAGGCCATGCACCTACGCAGGTTCATGTTGGACATGACCCGCGGTCGGGCAACATTGCCCAGGACCTGTCGAGTGGCCAACATGTTGACAACCGCGGTCCTGAGGGTAGCTGTGAGGGGTTCAGGTGTAAGACGCAATCTAGGCCAGATTCAACTCCTGTGAAGGTGGGAGGATGAGAGAGTTATCAACAGGGAGACGATATGCCTCTTGAACCTGGAGGAAGAAGGAGGAATTGGATCTTTAGGAGGAAAGGAAAAAAAAGATTGTGATGGAAAAGAAGAGGAAAAGGTGGAGAGTTTTTGTGGTTTGCGATTAAAGATGTTACCTTTGGCCGCCCGGTACTACGGTACTGCGGTAAAGGGAAGCTGCTAAAGCCTACTGGTCACTACTGGCTGCTACTGGCTACTACTGGCTAGGCGCACTAGGAATTGTAGATGTATCGGGGTACTTCGGCTAAGACGAAGAGGTACCTCCACTATCGATGGTATCACCCGGCTGAATGGACGAATCACAGCAAATCCGATTACTTTCATGTCAAAAACTGTGACCTCACCCTGCTTATTAGAGAATCAGCCACCACATGCGATAACGATACACTATGTACATAGGTAAAGTAACCAACCTACATACAATTCTTTATTGAACGTGCATTGATACAACGAGGTACATTCATGGAGCTAACCCAGGTTGCTCACCTTTAACATACATGTGCATACATAGGTGTGCGTTCATATCAGGTAGCTTGCCTATACTCATTATATAAGACAGGCGTCATCATTGCAAAGGTTCCAAGAAAGCGAACTTGTCTTTCCCAATTTGAGTGGCTTTTAAAAACGAGGGGCATTTTCTCGGCAACAGGATGAAAAAGACTAGGTACGCTAGGGTACCTAGGTAGGCAAGTTAGTTACATAATGTATTAGTTATAGTTATACCTATACAAAGCTGAAATTTTCACAGAACGCGCGGAATGCATATGGATGAAAGCGGTTGGATGGAGACTCTTCATGTATAACGGCCTAAGAGAGGCATGTATGTATACCTTTACTTACCTAGGGTATGTATGTAAGGTATTGCCGGACTTGGATATGAGTTGGGTTTAGCTGCAAGTTTCAATGTTGTTAGTCAATTCCTAAAAACGCTTCACGAACCCGAATTCCTTTGCATGGTGTTATGTAGTACAACAGCCACAACATGTACCTGATCTAGGTAGTAGGTACTTGGAAACCCACGGAACCATCGTGCAATCAGATCAATGGGATTGGTCAGACTTTCAACTTGAAAACTCATTTTAACGTCGTCCCTACGAATAGCGCAATTGTTAGTAGCACATATATTCTACAAGTCAGGACAAAGTCGTTTGTCAAGTTGATAGGCACATGTATATAAATCTGTGCGACTTTCTTGTTTTCCTGTAGCTGAAGTCTCATTGGAAAGCTGGACGATCTATGACCTAGCTTCTACTTAATCCTTGCTCACCTCTGAGACCCGGAGGGTAGTAAGCGCTGCAAATCAGCCCCCTTCAGTTGCACAGCTACTACCAAGCCAGCGGTAGCCTTGCAGCAGCATTTTAAAACTCTAAGGCTAGGACTGAGATTCAAAATTGCCATAAACACATATGGTTCTGCATCCTAACGAAATGCAGTTTCGGGCTATCTAAGAAAGCCGGATTAATCCTGGAGGAATCAGACACATGTACCTCGTTCCTGGAAGCAAGTACCTTGGAAATAACCGCAGGTACCTCTTCGTCGCAGACCAAGTAACACCGTAGTGTAAAAGCCCTGAATCGCTTCACGAATGCACGAAGGTCCACATTTACAGGTCTGCAGGCCAAAATCGACAGGGCGAGACAAATTTTGCTCAGTCTGGAGACCAAGCGGGTGGGACTGAATTGGCCAATCGGCGATACCACTAGGATCAGTGGACAAGGGACATACCCCCACGGCAACTTTGCCTCGGTGAATATTTGGCACCGAGTTGTCGAACCTGGCGCATCGGCATAAGGGCATTGCTAATGCCACATATCTTTATTGCTAAGCCGAAACCTGAGTGTATAATAATGCCATACAACCGTACATCCATACTCCAAGGTTGAATCCGTTTAAATATTTTCCCATGCCTTTTTCATAGGTAGGAACTTTGTAAGGTTTGCGGCATGGACCTGACTAATAACCTGCCGCTGTAATGCCGCTCGCCCGGCGCTGTAAAACGGATGGAGCCGAATCAAATTCGGAGGCTCGGAACGATAAACCATAATTGCAATTACGGGTTTGCGCCCGGACCACCCTGTTGCCACTTCCTTAACAGGTACGAAGTAGTGTACATACATAGTAGACTAAAAATATTCACCCCACCAAAATTTCTACGCCTGGGAAATCTTCAATTGAACTTACCTAATACATGTGAAATTAATTACCACCATCAAAGCCGTCGGATTCTTCAAGACGTAATAGTCGTCGTCGTCGTCAAATTTGCCATCGAAAGAATCGCTGCCTACCATGGGTGTCACCAACAAGCGTACGCTTTCCAAGACCCGTCGCAAGACGAGGGATCTCGATCAGATCAAAGCCGACCTCCTCTCGCCAAAGCATCTTGCCCAATTCAAGAACTTAAAGGCGCCAGAAGACCTACCTGCCCTAGGCAAATGGTACTGCACCGAGTGCGCAAAGTGGTACGATAATGAAGACAATCTTGTTGTACACAGAAAAGGAAAGCCTCACAAGAGAAGGTACGTTTTACTTGATAATAACCAGCATTTATCATATTAGGTATTTAGACTAACAGTGGATATAGAGTCAAGCAGCTTCGCGAGGAGCCGTATACTCAGAAGGAAGCCGAGGCTGCTATTGGTATCGGAATCGGCAATCAAAGCCCCCGCCAAACTGGGAGCGCCGCCGACAACGAAATTACCATGTCAACATGAACGACTCAGTTCCACCGCGCAAACTTCTCAACAAGCATCTATGGCGTTTCGGCATACTTGCGAGTGTTATCAATAAAGCACAGGTTGGGTGTCTTATATAATGCGCCCGTGTATTGCAATATTAGGTACCTAAGGCATTTTCTGGCCAAATCAGGGCTAATATCAGGTCTCGAGGTTGTGATATCTCGAGGGTTCGATAAGCCATCGACTTCGCTCATTTCAAGCCACGAGCTCTGGGTCTAACGAGACCACTTGTGCGACCTCGTCCCGTCCCGGCTCTACCTCCGGACTGGGTGCCGCCTCTCGAGGGAGGAGGGACACGAGATTGACGAGCATCCGGCGTCGCAAACTTCTTAGGAGTCGGCTTGGAGACTGTCGGTGGGTTCTCTACGAAGGAGGTGTCCGTAGTCCTAGATATAATCAGCATTGGCCCAAGGCCTCGTACCAAATGCACATACATGAATGTCGTCTCCCCTTCAAATTCGCCTCCTCGCTCTGTGCTTCGAGATCGGACAGCTGCCGGTGATTGCTCCTCTCTAACCTTCGCTCTACGGAATGATTCGGGAATCGGTCCCTATGATCCCATAACTTATCAGCAGCTATTAGACTCCGTAGAGATAGAACGGCCTATTACCTCGGCAAAGTCGACGCAGAAAGCATTCATGTTCAGTCCATACATGAAGCTCGCGAAGCTCTCGCTGAAACGCGAGAGGCTCTCATGCATCAGCTGGAAGTGCATCATGTTTGCCTCTAGGTCGGCCATAGCATCAGACAACTCGGCGAATGCGGGCTCGAAAGCATTCAGCGGGAAGGGCTCGCCGCCTTGGACGCTGCGTTGAGCGGACTCGCGGAACGAGGAACGGGAGGAGGGGCGGAGAGGAGTTGTGGGACGCGAACGCGACGTGGAGCGCGGTCGTCGAACGCTATCGTGACCTTCGTTTCCCGACATGGTGTGAGCTGGCTGAATACCTAATGTATACAATGATGATGATTATGATGAATTATCATAGTAGGTAGAACTCCCTACCTAGGTATTTATGTAGTACTTGGTTATCCGATTAGATGTGTCTAATATGTCGTACGTGTTTGAACAAGACCAAGCGTTGCTTAAGAAAAGGTAACTACGCCCATTGGGAAGATGGAATTCAATGCTTGGCAACAATGAATTAAGGTTGCCAGGGTGCTCAAGATACGGTGGGGTCCAAGGCCTAAGGTTCAAGGTATTGGACACGTGCTAAACTTCTATTTAGATGCTGCCCCTTAGGATAAAGTGGTACCTGAACCCCAACATGACGTAAACTGTACCTAATATCTAGAAAGGAAGGGACGGAAGAGTTGATGCGCAGCGTCTACACTAGTACCTAGGTACCTAGCAGCTCATCTCAAAAAGAAAAAAAAGACTAAAAAAAAGACTTGCATACCAGGTACATAGGTACCAGGTATGTAGGTAGTTATGTACATATGTAATAGTATAACTCCGTGCTCTTACTGCAGTTGCCTAAGTCCGCTAAGTGTAATTGTACTTAGTCCCTCTAGCTTACATATGCACATATTCTGCGCACTAAGAGTTAGAAGAAAAGCAAACCGAATATGTAAATGCTTTTTTTCTACTCATCTTTAATGATCGCTTGATCGTCTCTTTCTATATATCGCTATTTGCTACGTATCATCGAGACTTCAAGGTTGTATGCGCCCAGAGTCTAAGAGCCGAGACATATATAAAACAATTAGCTATCATAAATCAATAAGCTATTAGACATACGTATTCTGCATTCAATACAACCTTCCATTCGGTAGCTTGGGTGGACAAGCCGGACTCGTACAGCTGTTCGTACTCGGTTCCTATACGTCAGGTTAAGCAAAGGGATACGGCAGCAGCATATACATACATAGCAGCATACGGCAGCAATCTCTTGGGTCTTGTCAGCAAGCCGGGGACTTTGCAACGGGGCTGATCCCTCCCCCCCAGAAAATAAGATAGCCAGCCTCAAATCGAAAAAGGGTAGTTCGGCTCCGTCGGACATTTGTGCGACAACTTCTTTGCGCTATCTTAGACCTTATGAAGACACCAGCGCCTCTTGTACCGCAACCATTTCTCTTCTCCACAGTTTCGAGACTCTACTTTATTGCTAGTAGTCTCTCAACTCATCAAACCTTCAATTTACAACACTCTCTTCTACTTACTCCTTCACCAAAAGTCTTACACCCATTCTCTAGCCCCGCCCTCCTTCTGACTCGCCCGTCATCAAACTCTGCACAACCCCGCGGATCGTTATTACTACATCCTAAAAGCCATACTTATAGTCGCAATTTCTGTTTATCATCACTCTCATATCAAGTAAAAACTCATCCGAAAAGGCGAGGATTTACAAGACACGAGCAGAGACGCGAACACTGCTTAAAGAGCCAGATCTCACCTGCGCTATATTTTTTACCCTTGCTCATATTTGGCACCTTAGTACTCTATGGTGTATTACCTTCTCATCTAAAAGTATCGCCAACATTCGACGACATTGCTGGAGACTATTTCAGCGAGCCCACAGAAGAAGACATGGAGCCTCTTCCGGGTAGGCCGGGGAACTTGACCCCCGAAGAGGAAGAGAAGCTGCGCAAGTTTTGGGAGATGTTCTTACACGTATGCGGCGTTCTGGGCGAAGAGGCCTCCGGCGAGGTGGACAACGCCTCAGTGAGCCAGGGGAAGACGGGCACCGCGGGATCCGAAAAGGCTAAGAAGAGTCGAATGTCTATTTTTAAGAAAAAGAAGGACAAGAGTAAGGATGGCGCAGCGGCTGCCAAGGTCCCCGCCATGGACAGCATCAAGGAAAATGATCCAGAAGATAAATGGGGTGAGAACAAGGCATACCTCGATACCCTAGCCACGCACTCCCCAGAGCAGATAAGAGCCACGATCTGGTCTATGGTCAAACACGACCATCCCGATGCTCTCCTCCTACGGTTCCTAAGGGCTAGGAAATGGGACCTCCAGAGGGCCCTTGTCATGCTAATGTCGACCATGAACTGGAGGTGTTCGGAGGCCCATGTTGACGACGAAGTTATGGCCAACGGCGAAGAAATTGCTTCCGTCAACGAGAAAACTGGTGATGAGAGGACTAAAAAAGTAGCACAAGACTTCCTAGCTCAACTGCGCATGGGAAAGAGCTATTGCTACGGTACTGATAAAACAGGAAGGCCCATTTGCATAGTTAGGGCTCGCCTACACAAAGCAGGCGAACAGTCTGAAGAGGGCCTGGAACGGTTTACGGTTTATTTGATCGAGACGACGCGGTTTATGCTCCACCCTCCTATTGATACTGCTGTTAGTGGTATATCCCAGCCACCCCGAATATCTTAGGAACTAACATTATTAGTGTGTCGTTTTCGATTTGACTGGCTTTTCCCTGGCTAACATGGTGAGTTGAAGGCAAACACTAAAATTTGCGACGAGGCAAGCTAACGCCTATCAGGATTACACTCCGGTGAAGTTTATGATAAAATGCTTTGAAGCTAATTACCCCGAGAGTCTTGGTGTTGTTCTCGTTCATAAGGCCCCGTGGGTCTTTCAAGGTTTGCCAACTCACACATTATACTTATGAAAGCATATTCTAATCCAATATATAGGCATCTGGAAGATTCTCCGGGGGTGGCTCGATCCTGTAGTTGCAGGCAAGGTCCATTTCACAAATACAGTCAAGGATTTAGAGGAGTTCGTTGCTAAGGAGAGACTACCCGACGAACTAGAAGGCACGTCTGGTTATACTTACAAATATGTAGAGCCGGTACCCGGTGAGAATGCCAAGATGAAGGATTTAGAGACAAAAGAAAAACTTCTGCAGGAGCGGGAGGCTCTCTACGAAGACTACGAAAGCAAGACGATCGAGTGGATTAATGAGACAGATGCTACGAAGAGGGCGGCTATCCATTCAGAGCGGAACACCATTGCTAAGAACCTGAGGGAGCAATACTGGCGCTTGGATCCTTACATCAGGTCAAGGTCTTTCTTCGACAGGGTAGGTGTTATCAAGCCCGACGGAAGCCTTGACTATTACCCTTCCAAGACCACAAATGGGACGACAGCCGCATTGGCGGCGGGGGAAACATCGGCCGACGATGTCGATTAAAACTAATATACGCGTAGAGGGATGTAGTATATCAATAACAAGGGCAAGGGAGCGGGCAATTAGCATAGACTAGGCATCAATATTACCGAAAGCAATGACGGAGATGTGTAATTTCTTTTCTTCCTTTGTGAACTCTTGGAGTTGAGGGTCTATCAACTAGACGAGTAGTCGTTTAGCCGTACATTAACATATATACCTAGCTACTTCGGGGAAAGCCTCTTCAAACAAAACACCCTCACATCTTCGATTTGATCTCTTCATGGAGCGCCTTTAGCGCATCCATGTCTGTGGTCTGCTGGGGCCAGCCTACTCCTAGTCCTTGCTCCTCGTTCGGCTTGGGGATCTAAGCGATATGTTAGTAGAGTGTTGGGATAGGGATAGATTACTAGGGGGTATTTCTTACCATGTGAAAGTGGACCTAGAATGAGGATATTCACGGTTAGTTCACTGGTTCTCACGCTTATCTCATCAAGCTATATCCATCCACCCCTTTCTTCGCGAGAAGGGCAAGGAGACTAGGCTAAATATTAGGGGCTAAAAAACTTACATGATCAACGACCTGGTGGGCGATACGGCCGTTGTTTTGTAGGAGATTGTAGTTGGTGGCGCCGGTTGCCGCGACGAGCTTCTTGACCACGGGCAGGATCTCGCTCAGCTGGTCGTCGGGGATATCAGCGAGCTTGGCGCCGTGGAACTTGGGGATGACGAGCTAGGTGGTGTTAGCCTTTCTTATATATATCTCTTTCATCTTCTTGATTTAGTATATGTGATGAGGGGTGGCATCTTACAGCGTGGCCCTTGCTCAGAGGATTGATGTCGAGGAACGCAAAGGTCTTGTCGCTCTCGAAGAGCTTGAAGGAGGGGATTTCTCCTATAATTTGTTGTGAGCAATTTACTATATTTCATGAAGATTTAACAGATAAGTGAGAAGATGGCGGTGAAGATGACATAAATGAGTCTAATTCAAGACATCATCAACACCACAAATGAAACTTTGAATATCTAGGTTAGGTAGGTCCTTACCCTTGATGATTTTACAGAAGATGCAGGCGGCCATGTTCACTACTACCAAGTGAGTTCGACTTAATAAATGAATATATGTATGGAGACGTGGACCTTGATGGCTCGCTAGGTTCGATGTTCCCAGATATACTATGTATACGCTCTTGTCGGATCTGATAAATTGTGGACAAAGCTGACAGGCCGAAAGATCAATTGATCACACCAGATCGGACGTCACCAGGGTTGCAAAATTAGTTAGTTAGTTTTTAGTTTTTTCTTAGTTACTAAACTAACTAAAAACTAAAAAACTTTTTAGTTAGTTTAGTTTTAGTTTTTAATTTTTTAGTAACTAATTAGTTTCTCCACTTTAATTTTAATAATTAATAATATATATATAAATGAATAAATAATATAAATAAATACATAAGAAATATAAAATATATATCATTATGATGAGCGGAATTCGGCGGATTTATTAATAGAAACCCGAAAATTTTCCGGATTTTATTTGAATTGTTTTCAATTTTTGAATAAAGTTTTATAAAAAAGCGTGCATCGGTCCGAATATTGATCCGAATGAAATGAAATAAATAGTAATATTTTAAATATAATTTGGATGATATAATGAAAAAGGTTGAGTATTTTTCCAAGTTTTATTGAATTTAATATAAATTTTAAAAATAAAAGAAATTTTATATAAAAATAAATATACGTGCATCAGGATAAATATTAATCCGACAAATATAAATTAATTAATATAATATTCAAAGTGATAAAGGGAATTTAATAAAATTTATCCGAGATTTTTCCGGATTTTTGTTGATTATTTTAATAAATAAAACATAAAATTAAAAACAAAAAAAAAAAAATAAATAAAAAATAAAATAAAATAAAAAAAAGAAATAAAAAAAAAATTAAATAAAATAAAATAAAATAAAATAAAATAAAATAAAATAAAGTAAAGTAAAATAAAATAAAATAAAATATAATATAATATAATAAAATATAATAAATATTAAAATAAAAATGAAAATTTATTTATTAAAATATTTAATATAAAATTTTTATATTTATTTTATTTTATTATATTATATTATATTTTATTTCATTATATTTTATTTTATTTTATTTTATTTTATTTTATTTTATTTTATTTTATTTTATTTTATTTTATTTTATTTTATTTTATTTTATTTTATTTTATTTTATTTTATTTTATTTTATCTGTTTTTATTTAATAAAATAATTGAAAAAATCCGGAAAAATGTCGGATAAATTTTATTAAGTCTTTTTTATTATTATAAATCTTATATCAGTTAACCCGTATTTATTGGACCAATATTTATCCTGATGCACGTATATTTACTTTTATATAAATTTATTCGTTTTTACCTAAATTTATATAAAATTAAATAAAATCTGTAAAATTTTCAAATTTGCTCCGTTATATTATCCGAATTATACTGAAAATATTACTATATAATTTATCTTATTCGCATCAATATTCGGATTGATGCACGCTTTTTTATAAAACTTTATTCAAAAATTGAAAACAATTCAAATAAAATCCGGAAAATTCTCGGGTTTCTATTAATAAATCCGCCGAATTCCGCTCATCATAATGATATATATTTTATATTTCTTATGTATTTATTTATATTATTTATTCATTTATATATATATATATATATATTTATTAAATTGTATTAAAAAATTTAGTTAGTTTTTAGTTAATTTAGTTAGTGCTAAGATTAGTTTAGTTAGTTAGTTTTTATCTCCACTTATTTTTAGTTAGTTAGTTTTTAGTTTTTAGTATTTTAGTTTAGTTAAAAAGTGGATTTTAGTTACTAAACTAACTAATTTTGCAACCCTGGACGTCACATAGAGGGGCACAACAGCTACCCCACTTTGTACTACAAAGCTAAAGTACCTACCTTGACCTAATGTACGCATCGGGATGTTCTCGGTAATCGGAGTCAATTGATGCTATCGCGACATGTATAAGTGTACAATTCTCAATCCTGACACATAGAAATTTAATGCTCTCCTCACAATTATAACACTTAGAAATATCCGGACATTATTTCCATGTAATCCTATAAGTAGTACGGTTTATCAAAAAGAACCCAGAAAAAGTAAAATCGAATAAATAAATCTAAATGCCAATCGCATATACAAGTGCGCAAAAAAAATGAACTTCAATCCAGAAATCATAAGATGCGTATTTAAACATAGAATGTGGAAATGATGGATGCGAAAAAGGTACAAAAAAATAGACGGACAAAACAAAATTGAATCTGGGAACTCCAGAGTATTGTTTCCAAAGATTGATGAAAGGAGCATTGTGGGTTACACAAGGTTGAGTCAGGTAAAAGGCATGAGTCAAGTACTTTTATGCAATCCCGCTCCTGAACTTTCTTGTTGTTATTTAGCCTTATAACGCTTTCAATTGCCGGAGAATACCCGGACGGTCAATCAGATAGCGGTACAGTGCTTGGAACTTTTTATCGTCCGATAACACGGTGCGTTTATAAATTGACGTTGAGGCTGCAATTTGGTCGGCAATGATGTATATTCCTTGCAAAGCTTCGTGACTACCATTGTAATAAATATACTCTTTATTCAAATCATTGAGGCCTATTTCGCTAGATTTCATAATTGAATAGCAATCTTTCGGTCTTTAAAAAACTAGGTTAGTCCTTTTACTTCTGGATAACATTTCTACTAATTCTGTACCTTGGTGAAACGTTCTTTAGACAATACGGTTAAGAGGCGGCTTATAAGCATTCCATATATAGGTCCCATAGTATTAGAATACAGAGAGCAACAAATGCCTCTCTATTATAGTATACGGAAGTGTGTCTTGACCCATGGTATCCAAGGTGGCTACAATTTCAAATCACAACATGTATATTACTGCGATTTATTCTTCCTAGATATAAGCTATCTAGTTCTACTCTACCATGTACCTATTTGCTTTCTCGAATGTCTTATAGCATCGTTTAAAGGGCGGTAAGATTGTCGAGGACTTATCTCCGGCGGTGGGTATCAGAAAGGATTACAAGACTTAAAGCCAACGAGTTTACGAGAGTTTCTAGATAGCAATTTACCTACGTAAAATCTATAGAAAGTCTCTTATAAGAAGTTTTATTGTAGTTCTTTAATAAATATTATAGTACATGGAAATAGGACAACTTGTCATTCTCTTGAGAAGACGTTACGAAGTCGCCGTGGTCAGATTATTACCGAGCTAACAATAGTCCAACATCTATTAATTATCAACTCTCTGACGGCCTTCCTCTTAATTCTCGAGTCGCCGTCAGCACTCTCTCCAGGTGAGCAAGAGTCCTAAGAAAGACGAGAATTTCTTATTCGACAAATAGTTTCGGGGCCGTGGCCATTTCCGCCCGTTTCATACCAACCTGATCGTTTCTGCCCAAGGGTTATGGAATTTCAATACCACACTTTTGTTAAGGACCCGCCCTGTCCGCTTATTCTACATAATACCACAGAGGGCACCGGATGGGTTAACTTGGAACATCAAAATCCAAGTTCGTTCTTCTCAATATGGGATGCCACTAGGTGTCTCTATTAAATGATACATATAAGGTTGATCCCTATGTGTCAGGATTCTAGATGTATCATCTAGAAGAAAGGATACATGTGTATATACGAGCCGAAGGCTCCTCAGATAGTTATCATGCTGTTTGGTTCCACCTCGTGACACTATGTACATGATGCCCAACTTTCGCGCCACCTCAATCGTGTCCTGGAACATCGGGGTAAATTCCTAGTTTCGACACCATGCTCTGGGCCTGTCCTTATATCGTAGTTTTCTTATGTCGTCTGTGTTTTGTTTGCTTCTTGGGTCCATCCATGACTTGACGTGATATAGCTTCCTTTGCGTAAGTCTCCCTCAGGAAATACTACGAGAAGGGCCTTACCATCACAGGCATCTATGCAGTGTATTAGGAGCGGCGAATATTCTGGATCAGTATGCTGAGTATTGGATAAATTAGTGTGACAAATTTCATGGCCTTCGTTGTAAAGACATATATTCAGCCACTCTTGAATGGCCTTAAAAACCTGCCCAGAGTCAGGATCATCACTGGTGAAGTATCCAATAACATCCCATGATCTCTTTGCTGCGCTGCCTTGGTATGGGTAATGTACTAATTTATGGAGACCCTAGTTCCACGGGCTCTTTATTACACTACCTAATGTTTAGAGAGATGCGAGTTCATTGTGACAACTTGGGGACGTCATACCTGGCGCTGGAATAAATCTGCTAGTTAGGGACATGAAGAAACAAAATTTCTATATATTGATGATGCGTAGGTAGTCTTTGAATTAAACCCAGGCATAATAATCTTAAATACAAAATCATGGCTACTCGATGGTTTGCTTTGATTTGTGCATCCTATTTTGGAATTGTCGGTACGCATCCGGGCGTTGTATCCGTTCTAAAAAAAGTCAATATGAGATTTATATTATTGATGCTCGGTAGTTGTGCATTTGGTCAGAATATAAGCTTCATATCTGATCCTGGAGTAAGCTGGGGCTTAGATTATTTATGCTCCTAAAACTGTCCCTGGAATCGTGCTTTGACGCTGACGTTAGGCAAGGTGTATGGGCCACCGCTTGATATTGTTCATGCATACTACCAACAATGGCCAACTGGTAAATCAAATCAAGTTTAATAAACCATGGTAAATTATTAAAAGCTAATTTTATGGTAGGAATTGCGGTCTCGAGTACTGGACGCATGTTCTCCAGTTACCCCGGTGGTTAGTATTTTGCATGATAGGTGTATGCCTTGCTCTAATGGCTTCACTATAGGGCTCGATCCTAGCAACGCTTATAATGGCCACAATGAAGTATTCGCTGTTGGGGAGCTTATCTCGCTCATAAGTGAGGTTGCCTATCCGAGCCTGGAGATGAATCACCCACCAGGAGGAGCGATCAATTTTTCTACAACGCCACCAAGTAGGTATAATGACACCTTCAGGATATTGAAGCTGATAGTCCCATAGCCTCTGTAAACTACCAACAATATCTCATCGGTGTTCAATCAGTTGTTGTTGATTCATTAGATCGGTTATGGATTTTGGACAGTGGGCGAGTTTTGGGTATGTATGAACACGTCCTGTATTGCTATTTTCAATCCGCTCCCCTTTCTTAGAATGAAACTGAAGCTACCTTAGTAAGATATATATATAGTGGCTAACGCTGGGTAGTAAGTGTGATGACCCTACCATTTCGACTTGGCCGAAAAAGAACAGCGAAGACTCTGGGATTGTGGGATCGCCAAGCTGACGCGGAATGTTAGACTACTGATGGGGTCCTCTTAGAAGCAATGTACGGCGGTCCAAAACTCGTCGGAGTGAACCTCACGACCAATACGGTATTCAAGACAATCGTCTTCCCGAGTACTGTCGCTTACGGAGACAGCTATCTAAATGATGTGCGCTTTGACCTTCGTTCTAACTTATCTGATTCTTCGGGTGAAGGATTTGCGTACATCACAGATAGCAGTACCTTCGGCCATAACGCGCTCATCATCGTAGACCTCGGCTCAGGTGAGAGCTGGAGACATCTTGGGCTGACGAAATCCGTGGCTGGCGAGTCCCAGTTTGTGCCATTCATCTGGGGTCAACCTGGTTACTACACTCAGGCTAAAAAGCCTTATTCAAGGTTTCCCATCGGAGCTGATGGCATTGCCTTGTCTGCCGACGGAGAGACGCTGCATTGGTGTCCACTCGCTTCTCGGTACATGTACAGCGCCCCGACAGCCAAGTTCCGTGGACGAGGGGATGCCAGTGAACTCCTCGCCCAGCAGTCCGTGATGAATAACGGACAGAAAGGCGTGAGCGACGGCCTCGAGACAGATAGCAATGGGCTGGTATATGCTGGTAATAACGAGGGGAATGCCATTAATGTGTTTGACCCTAGCAATGGAACAACCTTGACATTCTTACGGGATCCGAGAATCAACTGGGTAGATACGAGTAAGTGTTAATATTGACCCCTTCGCTTTGGAATCTTCACTCTAACCGGGCAGTAGTGTCAGTTGCGACAGACGGATACTTATACTTCACGGTCAACCAGCTTAACTTTGCTGCAGCTACTTTTCCCGACCTAGATATGAGGGAACCTCCTTTTGCGCTCTTCAGGGCTAAGCTCCCAAACGGTGGTTCTAAGGCATCATCTCGTTGACATTGTTCATGTAAAAATATGTAAAATTGCGCTTGATAATACTATGATGTAAGGGATAATGTATTATAGGGGTTTGAATTAAGGGGTTTAAAGCTTAGACGGTGGTATTAGCTTTTACTTACCCCTATTTGCTACCCCTAATTTATTAGTGCCCTTGACTTTCAACACTACATATGTTCTTCCATGTAAGCTGGTTAGGTATCGTCGCGATTTGTGACATTAGTAATAGTTGAGATATTGAATATTAGTAGCGGGGTGAGGGAAGGTGGGATACACCTAGGAGGCATGCAGCTATATGAGGACCAGAGAGGTTATATTAGAATTGTTGAAAGCGAATGGATTGGTGTAAGTGAATTGGAAGTGAGGGGCTTGAGGCGATTAAGCGATTAATAACCCCACAGTAACCCCACTACCACGGGGGTACCTGGGAGGTATGTACATAGGTTCGACCTTTAAACCCCCTCAAATTGTGGCAGATCTGCAAGTGTGGCTGGTAGGCAAGGTTTTTTCTACATATTTTGCACTAGGAAGCCTCACTCGGAACTCGCCTGACCGGGGCAGGTGTCTTCCAGGTCGCCGAGACAACTTGAAATGACCCGCAATTTTTTCCCGAAGGAGCGCCATATTCTGACCGATACTTTAACTCTTTCTGTTCTATCTTCACTAGTTATCAGCAGATAATCAAACATCATTCGATCGCTGTTGCTGTTACGCTGTTGCTTGCGCCATTGCTTTTGACAAGCTCGGTTCCTCGGCTGACATCGTTGCTCGCAGTCGACTTTTTCAAGCATTGTTAAATCCTTTTTTGCTATTGGGTGCACACCTTCAGAAACATCGCCAGCCATCGAACATCCTGCAAGTCGATCTTCAACCCCCCGCCAAACCCTTCAAGCGCTGTCCACGATGTCGGGAACCATGAGAGGTACACCTAGCCGTGGTGGAAACCGAACCCCTGCTCCGCCGCCATTTGGGCCTGGTAGTCCCGCCAATTCCAATATCCCCAGACCCGTCAACGAAACCCATCCTCACCCCGCTCCCAGCGAAGTCGCCTCTGGTGTCAGCGCAAGCAGGCAGAAGCAAAGCAAGCGCGATGAGGTATGAGTATCGCGTCTCCGTTACAATGGCATGGAAGCTGACTCCTTGTACTAGGCCATCAGGCGAAAGCTGGAGAACGACCTCTCCAAGAAGAAGCATCACATTACGGGCCGGGCCCGGCACTCGCGCAAAGCACCTCCTGGAACCGTTCTTGCCCTGAAGCCGAGCCCTGCCCTCCAGATTAAGCCCGGTACTACTGTCTCTGAAGCTGCGCAGTTGATGGCCGCCAAGAGGGAGGACTGCGTGTTGGTGACGGACGAGGATGACCGGATCGCCGGTATCTTTACGGCCAAGGACCTCGCTTTCCGAGTCGTCGGTACCGGTCAAAAAGCTAGCAGTATCACCATTGCGGAGATTATGACGAAGAACCCGTTATGCGCGCGCACTGATACTAGCGCTACCGAGGCCTTGGATCTCATGGTTCGGAAGGGTTTTAGACATTTGCCTGTTATGGATGAGAACCAGGACATCTCTGGTATTCTCGACATTACGAAATGCTTTTATGATGCTATGGAAAAGCTGGAACGGGCTTACGCATCTTCAACAAAACTCTATGCCGCTTTGGAAGGTGTCCAGTCGGAACTAGGAACCAGCCAGCCTCAGCAGATCATCCAGTATGTCGAAGCTCTTCGCTCTAAGATGTCTGGTCCGACCTTAGAGAGCGTTCTAAACGGCATGCCACCCACTACCGTCAGCGTTAGAACGACCGTAAAGGAAGCAGCGATGATGATGAAAGAAAACCACACGACTGCCGTGTTAGTTCAAGATCAAGGTCAGATTACGGGTATCTTCACGAGCAAGGATGTGGTCCTACGGGTCATTGCCCCCGGTTTGGATCCATCCACATGCAGCGTCGTCCGCGTCATGACGCCTCATCCCGACTTTGCGCCCATGGATATGACCATCCAGGCTGCTTTGAGAAAGATGCATGGTTAGTTTCCAGCCAACTAAGAATTATGAAGCGCAGGTGGATATGAGCTAACATAATATGCAGATGGCCATTACCTTAACCTCCCGGTTATGAATGACCAGGGCGAGATAGTGGGTATGGTTGACGTGCTCAAGTTGACTTATGCGACACTTGAGCAGATCAATACCATGGGAACATCGGGCGACAATGAAGGCCCCGCCTGGAACAAATTCTGGCTTTCGCTCGATAATGAGACCGAATCCATGGTTTCCGGCGATGGTAGCCATCATCAGGGCACTATGGCGTCGCGATCGATCCTCTCTCCCGACGTCAACCGCGAGCGTTCGTACGACCCCGTTGCGCCTGGCGATAGTGCTTCGCACGTAGGCATGGAGTCGTCACCGATGCACTCTGCGGTAGCCCACCAAACCCCTGCCGATATTCCCTTTGCATTCAAGTTCAAGGCCCCAAGCGGTCGCGTACACCGAATACAGGTCGTCGCGAACGAAGGTATTGCGCAATTCGTTGAGCACGTGGCCGCGAAGCTTGGTAGCGAGGTGGAGGCCATTGGTGGTATTCCAGAAGTGGAAGATGGCAACCTGAGTACTGGTGGCTTCGCCCTGAGCTACTTAGACGACGAGGGCGACACGGTGAGCATTACGACCGACCAAGATCTCCTCGAGGCAATCCTGCTAGCTCGCCATCATCACCACGAGAAAGTCGATCTGTTTGTGTATGATCCTGAGAAGCCGCCAGTTACGGTTACTGCCCCTCAACCTGATCCTCTCGCTACACCGGCCCCTAGTTCGGCCCCTTCGGAACTGCGCCGTAGACGGACCGTGGTAGAAGAAGACGATGGGGACGAGGATAGCGAAGAGGAAGACTATGCGACTGTTAGACGTCGTAGGAGGGCCCACACACACTCGGAGCCCGACCAGGTCATTGCCGGCGTGCCTAACGAGCTGTTACTGCCCGGTGCCATCGTTACTTTGGCTGTTGTCATCATTGGCGTTTTCACCATTTCGAAAGCTACCAGCCGGTAAGAAGTCGCGTGTTGTAAGTTGAAGCATTACTATTTTAAAGTTTTTTTTTCCGGCGATCGTAGAAATCGTTGAAGTTCGAGACGGAAATTTATTAGATTTCTGAATCCTCATGATGCATAGATTAAATAACTCATGCCTCTCTTGATTACTCTAAGTTTTTTATTATTATTTGGGATAATGTGATTGTAATTATATCTTGTCTTTTTTTTTTACTGTAATTACTTATTTGTCGTTTTTTTGCGTCTTGTTAATAGTGATATTTCTATTCTCACCTTTAATAAGCCTGTCTACCTAAAAATGGAGGATGGAGGATATAGGTACATGTATGTACCTATGTAACTACCTACCTATTGATTTAACCTAGAAAGTGAAGTAGGTACCTAGGTACAGAGATAACTATAACCTACTAAGGTACCTATTTTCAATTGAGTGCTGCACGATAACGATAATGATAATGATAATGGTACGGCACGGGAATACGTAGTGCCTGATAAGATCCTTGTCTAAGCTCCACCAAGGCATCGGGACTTGAAATCAATCCAACCGAAAAAAGTCATGATAGAGGTGTGAGACCATATATTCGACGACAGCAATTGTCGCAGCTATGATTGTCAGAGACATGGGTGTCCGCCATGCGCGAAAGGCATTGGCGACCCCTCTGCGCCAGGCCTATCTCCGCGCCCTTTCCACGCAACCGACAGCGACGGGAGTGCCCGATCTCACGGAACCGACCCTCCAGTCCCCCAACGTCAACCCGCAACCCCCGTCCATATTCAACTCCAAGATCCGCGCCCCCGCGCGCCGCAAGAAGGCCGCCGCGCCCGATACCACCGTTGCGGACTACAGGATGGCGCTGGAACTCAAGTCCAGGATCGGCAAGGTGGGCACCAAGGTCCAGCGCACGTACAGGCCGGCAGACGTCTTCTTGAATCCGCCGGGGCCAAAGGACGTCACGCTGGAGCTGCTCATGGCGTCGCAGGCGCACATGGGACACCACGCGTCGCTGTGGAATCCGGCCAACGCGCGGTATATCTACGGCATCCGCCAGGGCATCCACATCATCTCCTTGGAAGAGACGGCGGCGCACTTGCGGCGTGCGGCACGTGTGGTGGAAGAAGTCGCGTACCGCGGGGGTCTGATCCTGTTTGTGGGCACGCGGCCCGGACAGACGCAGATCGTGACGCAGGCGGCCCGGTTGGCACACGCGTGCCACCTCTTTACGAAATGGACGCCTGGGTCGATTACTAACTCCGAGGTCATTCTTAACGGCATGCCCATGCAGATGGTGGACGAGTACGACGAGCCCGTCAAGGGGTTCAACCGCCATCTCACCGAGCGGCGGCCTCTAATCCCGGATCTGGTCGTGTGCCTGAACCCCATGGAGAACTATGTCCTGCTGCACGAGTGCGCGCTGGTTAATGTGCCCACGATCGGGGTTATTGATACGAATGCGGAGCCCACGTGGGTTACGTACGCTATCCCGGCGAATGACGACAGGTAAGGAAAGCCGCGCAATGGCCATTTATAAGAGGTGAAACTAATACACGTGCCACATAGTCTGAGATGCTTAGCTGTCATCGGCAGTGTGCTGGGACGGGCCGGCGAGGCGGGCTACGACCGGCGTATCAGCGACGCGAAGAAAGGCATAGTAGCGTGGGATACTCCGTTAGACGTCGCCGCGTTCATGAGGCGGGAGAGGATGAAAGCTGCGGAAGAGTCTACTGCGGTTGCCGAGGAGGCGCAGGGACCTGCTTACATTCCCGAGGGGGGCGAGGTTGGCTTTGGCACTGGGTTCCAGCAGAGCCATTCGACCGGGGCGAGGTCGGATCCGGGACTGGATTGAGCCACCTAAAGCAAGGGACCCGGGACTGGTGTATGTGTAAACTGCTGTATTAGGCAAATGCACATGTATAAATAAAAATAAGGGACAAGAAATCCCCTGAATGAACTCATGCTTCTTCTTCAATGGTTTGGTATCATTAAGCTTAGCCCAGATCTATATTTTACCGCTTGCCAAGTCCCCCTGCTTGTGGGTAACGCCGGGCAGTCAGCCAACTTAAATATTATCTAGGTAAGTAGAGATGAAATAAGATTCGTTCGTATGTGTGCGGAATATGTTAAAATATCCTATAGTTGGCGGAGTAAGAATAAGGGGATTAGTGCCGTACGCGAGGCCAAGTTACTCTCATTCCGGCCCGTTAAAAACGACATTGTAGATACTACTTCGTTTAACGGTATTACTGGTCCCTATCTCCCCTATCGCGGATTCTTCTCCTGCTACGTTGGCAGTTGGCTTATCACGGGGATCGAGTCCCCCTTCTCGCCTGGTGTCGGGGTCATTCAGTATACCGGCATCGATATCCATCTCAGAGTCGTCACCATGTTCGATTAACATATCCAGATCCCGGTCCACGGCATCTTGATCTTCGGGATGGTCATCCCCGCCGTGCAATGGATGCGCTGCATGGTGATGTGTCTCGCCATCGACACTATCGGCATCATGTAGCAATGCCTGGAAGGAATCTGGGTGGTGATGTGAATGATGGTGTGTCTGTATATGAAAAGGTTCATGAAGGACGGTAGAATGGGTATCTTGGGGGCTGTAAGGCTCATGGCCCGATAGTGATGGATCTGGGGCGTGCTGACTAGAGTGTACAACTGTATCACTAGGGTGGAATGAGTTGAACGCATGCGGATGATGATGGTGGTGATGGCTCTCTGGTTGATGGTGGTGCGCAGACTGGGATATAATCTGCGGGTCTATGGGGTGGTACATATTCGTAGCTTCATGTAGTGAAGCGAGAGTAGCAGCAGAATCGTGATGGAGCTGAGTCTGTAGAAGGTGGTGGTGGGGCTGTAAGGTAGCATCCGATAATGTCTGCATGGGTGGATTTAACAAAGACGTGATATCACTTGGGCGAGCATATGGATGTTGAGGGCCAACTAAAGTCGGAAGTTCGCTGTGGATGGGTGGTGGCAACTCGAGAACCCTGTCAGTCGCATCAACACCTCTGGACCCAGGAGCTAATACAGGAGACAATATTGACGATATGGGACTAACACCGATAGTGGCATTGTCGGAGTTTACATTGAGACGCCTAATAGGGTTCTGAATGGAAGGTGTTTTGCTCGCTTCCTTGCATTGTTCACACGTCCTAATTACATCCGAAACAGTTTCCTTGATGCGACTCCAGTGATACTTCTCAGCAATAGTTGCCGTAGTCTTGTTAATGCCGGCGTGACCACCGACCTCATGGAGGCGGCGTGAGATATCCATCTGGCGGATGGGATCGCTGATAACCTCCTTATCCTTCAGCATCAATACGTCGTTGTCAAGTAGCTTATAATGCGTCGCGGCGCTCCGGAGCCTGCTTTTTTCGGCACGGTCAGATCCATTCGGGTAGCGCCCGTATTTGAGGTAGAACTTGATTTTGTCGAAACGCTCTTCACTCACGAGAAGGGGTTCGCCGTTGCCCTCGCCGGCACCAGGCCCAAGGTCCCGCCCGTAGATGATGGCGTCTATTAGCCGATCTGGGTACGACTTAAGGTTGCCACATCCCTTAACACGTCCGATGCGTTTAAACCCGAGCGCGTCCCAAATCTTACACGAGGCCACGTTCGTCTCATAGACGAGGTTGAATACCGAATATGTGTAGCCGAGCTTTGGCGCCCAATCCAAGTAACTTTCGCCCATGAGACGGCCTACGCCGCGGTTGCGGGAGGCGTCCGTCACGAGAAAACCGCCGTTGCACACGTGGCTGCTTCGGCCTGGATAGTTAGGCTTGATATAGAAGCTTCCGAGGCATTCTCTTGACCAGTCCTTACCCTCTACCACGTCGGCAGCGCTCTCGATCTGACCGAGAAGCATAATTCCACCAAAATTCTGGAACCAGTAAGCAGAGAACTTCTCAAGGGGCATAGGGTCTATCATGGGATAGGTATCCCCGCCCTCGATCTCCTTTGCGAATTGGTCCGAGAGGTAGGCTAGCAACGAAGGGGGTACTTGATCGCGGGAAGCAAATGGCACGACGGTTGCGATGGTTTGTCGATCTCGTAGCGTCACCTGACGAGGGAGGAGGTTTGGTGGTAGCTCCGGCTTATTGGGATCCGGATAAGGGGGTTGGCCGGTGACGCGGTAGATAGTAGGACTTGACGGGTCATCCATAATTGCCGGCATCTTGTCTCCGAATCCGTGGTCCCGTTATGTGCTGAAAAGATCCCGTCACTTAACCTAGACATGTTACCTATCAACAATACGTACTTATTAAACATTAAACACATTACAAGACCTATCCTATTTCTTTCACCATCTCCCTTTTCGTCTCCTTTTCACGCCCACTACAGTATTGCCGTGTACATCCTCGAACAGACAGGTGAATCATTCCTTCTCGAATCATCATAACTCGAATCAAGCGTATAAAGCGTATAGTGGCCATCTTACCGAAATTAAAAATGACTGGTTAGTTTCTGGAAACGCGGCTCAACGCTGTGTTACTGTTGCCACACAGTACCCCTCGCTGTCGGTTAAGGGGGGGTTAAAGGGGTATTGGTCAGGGATGGTAAGGCGTGTGGTTGGCGATGATGAACTGTGCGTCGGGAAGGGAAATTCGTAGACGTGAATATTTTGGAACGCAGTGCTAAAAGGAAAGCGTCGCGGCAGAAGCTCGGAAAGTCGCTTTCGGCTTAGACGAATACTTTGAGTTATGAATATATACATAAGATTAACCCGCACCCGTGAACACCAAGAGGGGAAATACTGAATGTGATGCTGAATCTATGTACGGATGCATATATCTTGATATTTTAGATTTAATTCCCATCAATACGCAAGTAGCAGAGGGAACGAGGGGAAGACCCAGGTAATCGCTACCTTAAGTTATATTTAGGGAGTCAATCCATTTGAGAAACATTCATTAGACGGTCTTTTATTTATTCGTGTGGTAAATATTCCTATATTACCTATGGAATCAAGTAGCCATACGTAGCTTTTCAGGTATCATAGGTACATTACCGCGCCCCTAATGCATCGTCGATCCTAATATACCTTTACCGTCGTGGCATACCCCTTCCTCGTCCTCTTAACGCCCTCTGTGCTGCTCCCGGCGGCAGCGGCTGGCCCGGCGCCTGCGGTTGGGCACTTTCTTCGTTCCGGATAGTCTCATCTACACCTAGGATCAAGCAACTGGCCTCAGTAGCTGACTGTATGGCATTGATCTTGACAAGAGATGGTTCCCAAACGAACCGCTCCATCATGTCAGCAACACCCTCGTTCACGAAATCGACGCCAGCCCAGACACCGCCTCTGCGGTGCTCCACGCGTAGTCTATTTAAAATATCGGTTGCATCAAAACCAGCGTTGTCACATAGCTGGCGGGGAATAACCTCTAGGGCTTTAGCAAATGACTTGATGATACCCTGTTGCTTGTGCGGAACATCTTTGTCCGCAAAACGATGTAAGTATGCGGATACCTCCATCTCGCAGGCACCGCCGCCACCAACGATCATGTGGTTTTTGATGGCGCGCTTCACGATCATGATGGCATCGTGTAAGGATCGCTCAACCTCGGCGATAAACTGCTCAGCACCACCACGAAGGACTAGGGTGCACGTCTTGGCCTCTGGACAGTCTTCGAAGAAGTTGAAGCGCTCACCACCGATCTGGCGTTCCTCGAAGGAACCACACGTGCCTAAGTGGTGGGGTTGAATATCGGAGCAGGTTGACTGTATGGTGGCGCCGGTGGCTTGAACTACTCGTTCCATATCCTCAGAGGAGACACGGCCAGCACAGAAGATGTCCCGATCAGCAAAGTACTGTGTTGCCAGATCTCCGATAGGTAGTTTAGAGAGCACCACTTTTGCACCTGTTTGGAAAGCGGCTTCTAGCTTCTTGTAGATAATCTGCCATTCGGCGTCGACGATTGCCTGGTACTCTGAAACTTGCTCGACTCGTACTTCGGCGTTGTCCTTCTCGGCCTTCAACTCTAGCTCGACGTTCAGACAGACGATCTTGGGCTTCTTGAAAGACTTGGGCTGTTGCTCAAAACCAGCATACGAAAATGTCTTCTTGAAAGCTACTCCGTTGACGAACAGAGAGTCGGTAAGGGAGCCACCGGGGATCTTCTTGATACCAATAAGCTTCTCGTTTAAGTCGTCCTGGTCTAGTGATAGGACAGCGTCCACGACCACTGCAATGCGGTTAGCTTTCGAATGCGTAAGGGGTTTGGATTCGAGTAACACATACTCTTCGTAAAGAAGGGAGTATCTTTCTTGATCAGCTTGCTCGTCATCGCCGTGGCCGCTAGTTTCGCTAGGGTATCCCGCCTGTTAGACTCGTCCGTCCTCACCGCAATCTCTTTGATCTTGTTGACCGCCATCGTCGAAGCTTTCCGTAAACCCTTGATGATGATTTGTGAGCTAACACCTTGCTCAACGTGTTCCTTAACCTCCTTGAGTATCTCGCCAGCGAGAACGACTACGGATGTCGTTCCGTCACCGACTTCAGCATCTTGTGATCTTGCGATATCGACGAGGATTCGGGCAGCAGGATGTACAATGTCGAGGAGCTACAAGGTTTTAGTGGCATGATTTAAAGGAGGAGGAAAGATTACTGAATCGAACCTTCATCACTGTTGCGCCATCGTTGGTAATAGTCTGTCTTCCATTTTCATCCACCATTAATAAATCACCACCGTAGGGACCTAAAGTCGACTTGATGGTCGCTTGAACGGCTTGGCAGGCATTTATATTTGATATTATCTGGCCTTTTCCTTGAGAAGTATCGGTCCCTACATCCAAGTTAGTCCAGAGATGGCCTTAATTCACAGATCGAGGGGTAGCTTCTGGTCCTCACCTTCTTTCAGGACGATGATGGTGGGGGTTTGACCTCCGAAAGACATTTTGGAGGAGTGTATATGGCGGGTGAAGACGGTGGTTTAAGTAGAGGTAGAATTTGGTGGAGGGAGTTGGGAAAGTTTATTCGCCTCGAAAATGGCCAACACTTGACCCTCAATAACTTTCCGTTAGGTGGGAGAGCTTTAGGAGCTTCAAAAAATTGTTGTAGCCTCGCGGGGTGGGGCACCTACAGCACGGGCCATGATAACCCCGGCATGTGGATATCAGCAACCCCTCATTAGTAATCACATGTGCCTTCCCCCTTTGACTTCCTGGGTTGAGCCTATGGTTTATTTAAGTATTTAACTTTAGTCGCACGTTCCATTCTTGACGATTTAATTGACTAGCACAACACTTATTAAAGCCTTGATCACGAATGTGTCAAGAGCTTCAGCATCTCTAAAAGCAGGCGATCCGTGAATCCAACAAGATACGCATGTTCAGTCGACGTATTGACATGCCTTATTTTCGATCCAGCAGGAATACCCCCTTGGTATAGCTCGGAATAATTACCCGGCACAAGACAGGACAAGGAGTCGTTTAAGCCGTCGAGACATAACTGGCATATTGACCTCGTTGCCGTGATCATGCTAGTGGAATCCCGGTATTATAACGACATCTCCTCGTCGCATCGGTATTTTTCTGCCTTCAAAAGACGTGAAGTCCTCGCCGTCAATAACAAATCTTATAATAAAATGGTAAGTGACGATGAACCGGGACGGTTTCACCAAGGTTAAAAATCTGCAGTCCACCATAAGAATATTATTGTGAACAGACTCATATTCGGGTTTGCTAGCATCAGGACCCTTCTTTGTGCCTGCTTTGTTGGGATCAGTTCGGCTGCCTCTATAAGTAAAGGTATGCATTTCGATTACTTCCAGAGATATGGCAGGGCTATTGGGTTTGGGTTGAGTGGCGCTATTCCGTCCATTCTATACCAAAGGAGTTCTAGGTTCTTCTCCGAGAGTGTTTGAAGATAGGCTCTCAAATCAATATTTCCAGGGCCATCAGGTGAGTTTTGAGCCGCCTTCGGTAGGTAGGCAGCAACGTAAAACTGAGAACCTCAATGCAAAAATGTCTTTATTAAGCAGTACGACCCTTTAAAGTGAATGATACCAAGTCCTAATTCGTATAACCCAGTTACTAGGTTAGACCATTCTTCATATGATTCAAGTTATCAGAGTATATTATCTTGAGTTATTACTGTGTTCGTCAGTCGAATCTATTTTGAAATATCTTCGTTCTTATTCCAACACTCCCTGCTTCCTTCAGACAACGCTCTCATTTGTTAAAATACTCATTCTCAGCTGTAATCAGGATAAAAGAGTCCATCTATGAATTTAAACTATGACGGCGTGATGAATATCCGGACTACATAGCTGGGCAATATTAAGAAAATGATGTCTAAATAATTGTTTATAAATGCCATACGAGGTAGTTAATTTGACTTGACTCGGATCAGTTGGAATATCTTGTCTAGTAGGTATATGAAATATTCTTGCTCAGTAGGTCGACAGTGACTCGTTCGAGTATTACAAGATACCTCCAGGCATACTGTTGAGCCATTCATAATTGTTGGCGTCAAAATTGAAGCCACTGATATCAAACCCCATGTCTCCCATAGATCCCTCTGAAAACCTGTCCAATACCTCGCCTGTGGAGATCGATTGATCCATATGGCCTCCTAGACCTCCTAGATTATTCGACCCTTGAAGTATCTTCGAGGACAGGATGTGTAGAGCGGCTACACAACGGCGTGCGGAAATGCCAAAATGCTCATGAGACCGAAGACTCGACATTGCCATATTCCAATGCTCAGATATGGTAGAATGCGCGAACGTTTCAACACGGAGTCCTGCAGCCAGGAGGATAGTAGCCGCGGAATATACCTATGTAATAAACCCGATACCACCACGCCGGCAACAGCGTGATGCTGCGACCAACACTTTCGTGTTCGCTTATAATTGAAATCGTCTTTTGAGCGCTGACGACACATGCGTGGGCGCACTGCTCCACCATACGACCGCCCAAGCTTTCTTTATCGCATGACCTGTCCTTCTGGCTCTAAAACAGGCAGAATCTTGCAAGGATCGGTCGGAGGAGTAGCATACGAGCATGTAAGAACCTGAGTTATCAACATCGATGTGTAATAGCAACCACCCGCGAATGGTATAGCGTACCTAATTTGTAGGATCACAGCTCGCCTATGAAGTATTTCATCCTCGGAGATATTTGGACACGTTAACTTTAAATACGACGGGAGATTCTTCTCTAGTCTATTAAGGGCGTCGTCTAGCGAAAGAACTGTTATAAGGTCGTTGGTTACTGTACTAGCGGGGCCGCAATGTGACAAGCTTGTACTGTCGCTGGCAGTTGGATCCGAAGTATAAAATGCGAGCATGATCTGGTTGATTGTCTCGTAAAGTTCTAGTGAGTTGATTAAGAAAGCCGATGGGTCAACATGCGTATTCCCTTCCGACCCTACTGCATCTCTTCTACTTGGCCATATTGTTCCTAGCTCTCGATAACCCGAGACGGCTGAGATATTATGGCCGGATATCATAGTTGGTCTGCCATGGGTGACTGATGTCATACTGTCTATATGTTAAGGATGGGGATGATCATAAGGGTAAGCTAAGATATTCGGCTCACCGATCCATAAGGACACATCCGTGCCATAACCGCCGAACCAAACCTTTAATTTTCTCATTTTTCAGCCCTACGGACGTCTATGGCAGGTGAAGGCCGAGCCCTTGCGCGATTCTAATCGCAGTTCCCACAACCATCCAGGTCTGATGGGGGCTAGTTACGCTCTGAAGATATTGGCTGAGGAGTAGAAGATACTGTAAAAGCTCTATTGAGCCAGTATCCCAAATATCAAGTCTCACGAGGCCCTGGGCTCTATTAAAGAATGTCCTACATGTTGCTCTCTCTGTTCCGCGTCTAATGTTTCTTGTAATCGAGTTGATAGAGCAAGAACAACATTTAGGGTCGCCATAAATATTCGTTCGTCGGCTTGGATTGGAGTGCCATTGAATATGCCATGATAAGAGCTTTCGAAGCTTTCCCTTTCTAAAAAAGGGTAAAGTGTATCAACATAGCGCCAGTATATCTCTAAAAGCCTGCTAGCCTGTCTTCGTGGAGGCAAGGAGTAATCTATTTCTCTTGTAGTTGTTAGACCTAGCCGTGCGTCAATAGCAGCCTTTATTTGGCTAGTAAAAGACCCTGCACTACTGCTGCCGAAATATTCTTGTGTACTGCCGCCTTCTACTACAGCAGTCATCGAGTCGATTTCCACGTGGGGGTTTGTGCTGCCGGGCCCGGAGGCCTTCGTAAAGGGGGCGAGGCCGTGGGGTCCGAAGCACGTGGAAGTTCTAGGGAGACCACATGCGTTGTTTGTGGGAGGCCACGGACATCTTGTCCTGAATGGGTGAAGCCATCCTCCGTGGAGTTACTAGTATTAACTATGGCAACTCCGCTAAAGTCACTAAGAGTCTGACATGTTGAAAAAGGATCATCCTGCGGCGCCTTTGGACCTGAGTTGCCCGGACTTTCACTATAATCACAAGCCCTAACTGAAGCAGCTCGTTTTAAACAATTCCTGCAAGCTTTGGAGCAAGTTAATACTAATTATCCTAAATAATGCAATGCCTAGTTCGGGATTGGTTGGTGGCCACGACTGGCGCTGTTTCCAGGAGACAGCTATATTTCCACTCACCCGGACGAACGCCATCACACTTTACTTTTCTTACGCGGCATAAATCACACGCAACGGCAATTTTGAGTCGCTTTCGGCGTGGAATGGATGATCCGGTGCCTCCGTCGACAAGTTCTTGCTCTGTATCCAAAGTCTTTGTCATTATGTCGTCTATGGTACGTCGCGCAGGAGTATTCGGAACCTCGGAATAAGTAACGGATGTGAATTTAGAAACCGAATATCTCGGATCAGATCGTTAAGAACTTATCCTATTTAATAAATAATTCAATCCAACCTTGAAATATAGCCTGCTTCATAATCAAACGTTGTCGATTCGTCAATTCTCAACGTGCAGTTACGATAAGGTTCCGAAGATGCTAACGGATCCTTGCCTGAGACGCCCCTATTCCGAACCTGGTAAAATTTAGCCAATCATAGACCGGTCCGAGGAAGTGCTAGATATGGCGGTCAGTTCGAACGAACATCTCGAACGTCGGCTTCAAATCCGGTGTGTCAGCAGTAAATCTCACTATAAAGTATTGATTCTAGTTACTTCTGGGACGAGAGTAGAGACTCTTGGGCTATGGATCGTGGAACTTACCATGTTTTTGTTGAAAATAGTAGTCGAAATGAGTGGTCAAGGGACTACTCTCAGGTATAGTACATTGCATCTTAGCGTGGAATCTATATATAAGAATGGTCTCCCTCCTCACTCATATAGTTGATAGACAAAGCCAATATACAACACACAGCTCACAGATCGTATCTTTCAACAAATAGTTCGAAATAAGGAGAATACTATAGTGGACTAGATTATAATAAGATAACCCTGTCAGGAGGCATTTATACCAATCTTCTAGAGCCTCGAGTCCGAGTTATAAGTTTACTACACCTGAAAGTGGTCAAAGCTAAGTCGGGTTGTGTTTGAGCACCTGAGATGGCATTGCAAAGGTTATATTTCGTAGCAACTAGAAAGCCTCTCGGTATGAACTAGATTGTTAACTGATAATGTGGTAGATGGAGAGGTACTTCCAGTACTATTAATCTATACTTGCGTAATATGTCATAGTAGATAGATTATGCACACGTCCAAACAGATAAATAGCAAAAGTAGATGGATTGAGTAAATGATTAAATGTATATCCTACGCCTAGGTTTTAAAAATATGGCGACAAATTGAATATCAATACGAAGTAAACAACCAGATCCTCTCTCCAAAGTGCTTACTGAAGAACCGCTAGCCCCTGAGAGTTCCTTCCAGCCAACCCCTCGACACCGAATCTCTGAAGAAACTTAGCTTTTCCTTGTCCCCCAGAAATATCCAAAACAACAACAGCAGCGCCAGTAGTCTGGTTTCCAGGCGCCAGGACGTAGAGAAAGTTGCCAGCTGCGGCGAGGTCGATGAAGCCCGCGTCACCCGTGTGGGACAGGTCAATCTGGGAGATGGTGCTGGCGTCCTTGGCGCTCATCTCGACGATGCGAGGCAGGGCAACGTCTGTAACGAAGACACTCTTGGTAGCGGCGGCATAGGCCGACCAGCATGTCGCCTTCTGGTCGCTGAGGGCTTGCTTGCCAACAACAGAGACACCTCCGGTTGCCTGGTCGAGGCTGAGGACCGCTGCTCCAAAAGAGGCGTCGGTGGAGAAGAAAGTGCTGGTGCCGGGGATGATCTGGGATCCAAACAGGACGGCAGTGCCCTCGGGCGTGGTGCGAGTGTCGTGCGGACAGTCCGAGTCAATCTCGGAAACAGGCAGCGTAGAGATAAAACCCGTCTTATTCGTGGCAGGGTCGCCCTTAACGATGGTAATGAGCGTTGACTCGTCGTCGGAGAACAAGACTTGGGAAACGGTGTTTGTCGGGCCGACGGGCGGGTTCGACTGTCCGAGGTCGAAGGAGAGCACGGACTTGAACGAGTGTAGACCCCCATTGTAGAACGGAGCGCAGGAGACACCGGCTTGTGTGGCGGTGGTCGCGGCACACAGGATGTTGTTCTTGGCCGATACGGCGACGGTGTTCGGGAAGGGCTTTTGGATAGAGCTTGCGCCTTCGCTGATAAACGACAGTTGGGTTGGGTCGCTGTCGGAGATCTTCATTGGGGTCACAGATCCACTGAGTGCGTTGACGGCGAAGACGTACTGTTGTTAATTAGCTTTCATCTTGCAGAGTAAGTAATGTATAAGTCAAGCCTACGTTTCCAGATATGGTGATGGAAGACTGGCTCAGAAGCGCGTCCGGCGCGGCAGGCTGTTTCATGGCATTCAGGCTGTTAGTCCCAGCTCCATTCACTAAGTTTCTCTTCCCGGCCTTCAGAGTGCCGTCCGGCTGGATAGGCAAAGCTATGATCGAGTTTTCGGCGTCGTTGGATTGGAAGTACACAGCCTTTCCAGTCGTTGGGACAGCCGGTTTGCAAGAGGAAGGTCGCTTAATGGCATGGCCAGCAATGCCTTCAGCCAGCATCAAAGTCGCGAGGAAGTTTGCCTTCATGATGAAAAAATAGAAAGTCAAGAGAGCGGATGGCCCGTGAAAAGTTCTTGTTGGATCTCGAGGGTATATTACTGTAGAATAGGAAATGGGATATTAGTAGAGCTGCTTGGTCGTGGTGGAATCTGATGATGTTCATATTCAATATGGATTGGATATCTTGGTTATATACACATCTCAACTACACCACGTCGTCGTTCATTCCAATGGTACGATGCTCTGGGGATCAAAGATTGGAATCTACATTTCCCGTTTAGGAAATCTGACTATAAGATTTGAGGCTGCAAATTGACCATGCATTGTATAACACCTATGATCTCTCACAGGGGTTAGGCAGGGACTAATCTCGAACTGCACATTGCTTGTTTTCTTACAGGTGCACCCAATCGCATACAGAGACGGTTTCATGCTAATATAGATGCCCCCCTGTGAGGGATTCATCAGCAAAACGAGGGGCTGAGCGGATCTGACCCTGCCCAGGTACGCGCAGGTACTCTTTGGAATCTTTCCAGTTCCTAATCTGGCTTGTGGATCTGTCAGTTCGTGGAGTAAAAATGGGCCAAAGGCCTCATTGAGATTAGATACCTCTTCAGCTCTTCAACTAGGTACGTATTTAGACGTCAGCACGTAGTCACTTTGATCAGCCACGTCTTAACGTCCATGAGAGAGGTACTCGATATAGATGATAGTTACATGTAGGTAATGACAACTATTCGCTAGTACGTATGACAAGTATCACTACGTCTTACATAGCGATCTTACGGATGTAAGGGCTAAAGAGTACCTACACTGAGGCAGGGGTTGTCTTTGTGGGGTACGCTATTAATAGGTAGTCTAGATCTACCTCATTATCATTCAGTCGCAATACCACCTACATATGTAAAGGCAGTAAGGTACTCTATAACTTATCAAAAAAACATTTGGACATTCTGCTTTAAGTTTGAATGAGTAGATATTCATTAGAAATATATATTTCCCGAATAGAACTACGGATGTTTCGAAAGCGATAAGTTTGGACTAGTTAATCTAGCTGTACTGTAATTTGGATCCTAACCTGCCTACAGTAAGATGTGCCTAAAGTAAAAGGGTTTAATCCAGAGTTTCAGCGAGACTGAAACGAGCTTGCAAATGTGAATACCTCGACTTGAATTCTTTAACCCAAAGTTGAGAATTAATTAATATTCCCCCTGACCGTGATGCCTTGGTGAATGCTGTGTTCTCCATCTCGGCCCGTACATATCAAATTCCCTGGTACAATATTTCCCCCAGTTGCGTTCCACTACTCTCATACTCCATCCTTTCTTCTTAGGTATCTGTTTGCTTTCCAAGTTCCTCTTTTTTCTTTATCTCGGCCTTACACTTCTCGCAGACCTCATATCTCGTGCCGCAGTGCCTCTTGAAAGTTCTGCAGTTCCAGCCTACCCTGGCACAGAAATCCAAGTCTGTCGGAATAGTATCCATAATACCCATACAATTACGGCATTTGACCAGAAACTCATATAATGTACACATGGTGGTAGCTGTAAGGAGTTGATCTTATTCGTTAACTGTATCTTCCGGAGGGGTTTGTGCAATAATTAAAGGGGTTTCACTCTTTAATTATCCTTGATGGGTTTGGGGCGGCAGAGGAAGGAGTTTTGTTTCCCTATACAATAGAGTGCATGTCTTCTGTAGGATCGAAGAATTATATATAAATGTGAAAATAGTGAATGGCGTTGGTGTACAAGCTGACTCCTACGCACAAGTTAAAAAAGGTTCCTGCCCTTTAGTTAAGACACGTTAAGCAATACATTACAACTAAAAGTAACTTATTCATCTCCTTGGGTTCCCCTTGAATTGCTAATGAATGTTTATTATACTGCCTCGGCTATTCTTACTAATATTAACTAAGAGAAATCTTTGAAATTATTTTTTCTATATGTATCAATCAATCATTAGTACATAGTTCCGCGCCTATGCTCGTAGGCAAGGTATATTTCTGTTGTATAATTATGAGCGAAGTGATTCATAGGAGTTCCTCTAGTACGTCACTATGTATAAGATTACCTTTTCCTATTGTATCACAACGACGAAAGAATACATGTATCATTAAATTCCAACTAGTGCTTTAAATTGATAGAACTTCAGGTTTTAGCCTTGCAGTAAGCTTGCTAACGCGACCCATAACTAGGGGTCTTCCAGATTTAAATATTTTCGGAATTATGACTTCAGATACAGATGTCAGGATCCTAGATGATACATCTAGAACAAAGAACATTCATGTATATACTAGCCGTATGGCTCCCCAGATAGGAGAGAGTTCCTTGCGGAACAACAAAGTTGTTACCATGCTCTTTGGTCCCGCCTCGTGACAGCAGAATTAGGTACCCCCTAGGCAAGTATCCAATTTTGAGTAGGAACATTTTAATAACATTGAATGCATTTCACTGCCTGTATATGAATGATGTAGGTGCCACCAGAAATTGGATGTCTGACGTTGTAGTAGGAATTTTCGGTCTGGCTGGAGTCCTGATAATTAGGTAGGTACCTACCTACCTACCTAGGTACCAGGTAAGTAAGTATTCTTAAACCGAAGTTGATATATGTCGTCAAAGATGCCGTGGTTAAATTATATGCATGCTGCCTTCATCGAATATTTATGCCATACGAATACCTGGTACCTACATGGTACCTACGTTAAAGCTTTTCACTAGTAGCATCGACTGTAGCATTTTTTAATATTTATTCAATCGGATATAGCACATCTCCTCAAGTGCCAACTTGTTACAGTACATAGGTTTATTTAATTCGATTGGTTGGGATTTTTTACAATCCTTAAAGTGGTACGTTTCAAGGCTTTTTAAGGCTTTGACTTATTAATATAGGTGAGACCTTTTACTATAACAAGTTGGTACTTGAGGAAATAGTAATTTCGATATAAATGTTTTTAATGGTAAGAGGTCACTACCTAAATCCAATTTCACTACTTCATTGTCTATAGACTATCCATAAACTGAGAACGTGAAGATACACCATGTTAGTTTCTAGTCACGGGGATTCATGAAATAGAATGATTATTTACTTAGGTAGGTAATTAATAGGTATAAATAAGGTGGTTCGAGAGACCAATAATTATAACACGGGTCTTGCAGATTAAGAGAATCACTATAGAGTTGCGGCGTAGTCCATGCTAAGCACTAGTTTTGAATTGGGACGTGAACTTGACTTTCATTTTAAGGGGTAAGCATTATAGGTGCTAGTATAATAGTTGATAGATAGACGATCCAGATTTGGACGAAGGGTTCTAGAAGTGATTTAGAAGCTGACGCCACCACGGTCGGGAAACCCCTATTTCAGCCTCGGCAATCTCCTTGTCTTCTTCCAAATCACGACGTCTCCCCGACTGTAAATCGATCTCTTCATTCTTCCAGAACCGCGTTTTGAATGCCAGTTTGTATCCAATAAATATTACAAAAAATAATGGCAACAGAATGTAGGCGTCGACAAAGCCGCCGGCGTCCCAGGGAGAAAAGTTAGACCAACCTTGTACAAAGGCCAGAAATATATTCGCTGCTAAGCCAAAATATGCATTCCAGGGGTACCAGAGAGAAACGTACGGTAGATCCTCGACGTGATAACCCTGTGCCTCCCAAGCTTGGCGAAATCGAATGTGAGTGAGAGAGATAGACCCCCAGACCAGGAAGGTTGAAACGCCACTCAAGTTGACGATGTATCCATAGGCTTTGGAAGCACCGGTTGAAACGTTCATCATAGACAAGGCACCGAATGCATTTGCTAGAGTGATGGCGGGAATTGGTACTCCCCTCTTGTCCGTCCACCCAAGAAAAGATGGGGCCATTCTCTGCTGTGCCATATATAGCAAGGTCCGCGATGCAATGTAGATAGAACTATTGATGGCAGAAATGCAAGTGATAAGAATAAAAGCGTTTATGAGATGCACGCCACCTTGCCAACCTGCATTTTGAATCGCAACGGTCATTGGGCTCAACAAAGCGCGGCTGCCACCATTGACAAGCTGATCAGCATTTGCTGGACAGGTGAGGCCGAAAAAGAAAGCTGCACCCATGTAGATGAATATGATGCGCCAAAAGACTTGGCGAATGGCCAGCGGGACAGCGACTCGAGGGTTCTTGGTCTCGGTGGCAGCCACAGCTACCGACTCGCAACCGGCATAGAATGTAGAACAGAAAACAAAGACTTTAGCTACACCACGGAAGCCCTCGACAAAAGGTCCCGGGTCGTGCCAATACCGGAAGCCTATAGCATCTGTCCCACTGATTCCACCTGATACGTATCTACGGTTGTTAGCATACCTACCTACCTAGGTAGGTAGATGCTAGCTGATAGTATTCTATGAGGGTCCGGACTTACACGATGGAAAATATGTAGAATGCCACCAATCCTACAAGTTTAAGAAGAGCTAGCCAAAACTCAGCCTCGCCAAATGTAGAAACACCCAGGAGTTGGAATAGCAAGAAAGCGGTCTGGGAAAACGTCAGCAAGGTGAGTGAAGAAGTTGATTGGAAAGATTGATAAGAGCGTTACATACCCATAAGAGCAGGAAATATCCCCAGACGGGTACCTTGTCACTCCAGAATACGAGAATGCTAGTTGTAGCATTATACTCGTTGGCAAGGACAGCGAACCAGATGACGAAGTAGTTCCATCCGACAGCAACACCAAATGCGGGATCCACAAATCGAGATGCAAGTTGAGTAAATGCTCCTCCCGAGGGATAAAGAGTGGTCAACTCGCCTAAGCTTTGCATGATACTAGTTTCTGCAGGTCAGCACCAGATAGATACCTACGTACCTACGTACCTCCTAAGGGGGTATGCTACCTAAAAGCAATTATGCCGATGACGCCGAAGCCAATCAACAACGAGGCCGGCCCACCGGCGGATAATGCGCCTCCGCTGCCGACTAAAAGTCCGGGTCCAATGATTCCGGCCAAAGCCATCATGGATAAATGTCGCGTCTTCAGGCCGCGTTTAACCCCGGACTCGGGGTCAATTGAGCGGAAGTCATCCTGATCGGGGTCGTCGCAGGGCTGCAAGACGGACCGGTCGAGGTCTTTGGGGCTACTACTCATGGTAGGAAAAGATGGCGACGCTTTGCCGCATTAAAATAACAAAGTTACAATATTAATAACTAGATTGATACTGTTTGCCTGCCTGCCTGCCTGACGAAATATCTGCTATTTCTTAAACGAAACCCGTACAAGCGGCGGACACGACGTTGGCGGACTCTAATAACATTTCGCGCCCCTCGGGAGAAGAAAAAAAAACTTGATCCGGTTTAGAAAACTCGGTGATAATTTCGTTAAGACGGGACATATTTGCCATTGGCGAGTAAAATTGCGTGATTGACGGTGCCAAGCCGGCGGCTAGAGTAATCCGGCACAGGATTAGCGCAATGTGGGCAGTGGTGTATAGTGTACCTATATTTGTGCCATACTTTAGCATGCGTTAAGGCCGGTCTATAATTTGTTCTTTAATATATCGAGAATATTTTTGATAATATGCACTTTAGTGTTTTCTAATTCGGATGTTATAGTGGGAAAGTGCATCGGAAATGATAACATAGGCATAATTTATGGTGTAGCAAATACTAACCTAGGTTAATAATATGTATTGATACTGCTGTTAAGTCTACTCTATTCCCCACACATTAAGTGTCAGTTGAATAAGGCTGAAATGCATCTAGTTTACGAGCACTGGTGGCATATATTATGATAATTGCCTAGTCGTACTATTCTGTGGTTTGTATTGATTCAAGTAGGGTTCTTAAGGTTTATCGTCCTAGTTACCTTAAATACCTAACCTAGGTAATGTCTAAATTTTAGTGTCATGTTTTCACCCCTTTTTTAAAATCACTTCTCATCCCGGTAAGAAATTTAGATATAAGAATCTCATTAAGCCTAGACATTAGGTGACTAGGACCTAGGACCTAAGTATCTATCAAATGTGTTTTCCCATTCGCTCAAGTACTTCATCTCTCATGGTCGGAACTAGTCGCATGCTTCTTCAAGAAGCTGTTATACCTTTCGTAGAATACCGGTGTGCTAGGATGGGTCAGGATAACAGAGGGGAAACAGTGCGGGACACCTTGATAGCCGTAAATCTCGACATCAACACCCGCAGCCTTGAGGGCTTCGGCATATGCGAAGGCATCATCTCGGAGGATATCATAGCCTGCGCATTGTATCACTAAAACAGAGTGGACGGAACACCGGTTAGTTACAGCTAAGTGATTTGAAATGGGACAGGGCGGTGTTCTGAAGAAGGGATAGGCGAGAAGTTTCTTACAAGCTGGCGGAAGGTTCGTAAGTGATTCTGCAAGTAGAGGCGACTGCCTGTAGTCGGGTTTAGGGTCAGGATTATAGGCCCTGAGGAAAGCCTCCATCCTTATGGTGCTAAGAACAGGATTGTCCGCGTTTTGAATGTAACTGCCGTATTCATATTTATCCTGGGGGAAGAACTTGGGATGGCAGACCGTGGGGAAGTGCAGGACTTGGGCGATGATTCCGGTAATACCAGTTTCCCGAGCCATTATGGCCATGACAGGAGCCTAAGTGGTGATAATACCTATTAGTAGATGGAATTGTATGTAGTAAAAAGAGGCACCGCTGCAGAAGCTTACGAGATTGGCTCCCGCGCTACTCCCGGCAACAATCATCCTCTCGGGATTGATTCCGAGAGTTTTCGCGTTCTTTTTGCACTATAGTTCAGAATTAGTTAATGCGCGACCTTTTAATTACAGTCTGTTAGATTGGCGAACATACCCATAATAATCCATCATAGCAATCTTCAACTGGTCGTGGAAAGGGAAACTCGGGCGCTCTTTTAGGGGTTAGCTACCTCCTATGTACGTCGTAGGAAACATGCGGTATAAAATACATACAGTCGGTAATCTACACTGACAACAACAATGTTGGGATTGGTGGCCGCATAAACGTTCTCGGCGCCGTCTACCTCGTGTCGTCCGACTGCAAAGCCTAGGATGCAGAATGTCAGCAGAGTATAGCTAAGGAAAGGGGGTTCTGTCCAATATTCCTTACCGCCGCCGTGCATGCGATACACTAGAGTCGCGTCTGGCGCAACATTAGGAGACTTGTAAACCTTTAACTCGTTCAAATGGCCGTCGCGGGCAGGAAACTGGAGTAGCTCCGTTGTGACATCGCGATACCGATCAGGTCCACCAGGGGGCATAACGGCGTCAGGGTCTCCTGCAGCCTGTCGGAAGGCCGCAAAATCGGGCAACGCCCAAAGCGGTGAATATGCGGCATCGATAGCAGGCTCAGCTGCTATATACTCGGGTGTCTTTTCCGATAGGTGGCCATACTTAGGTAAAGGCTTGAATTCAGAGTTGAGGTCAAAGTATTCAGACTTATCCTTGAGGTACTCCATGATGATTTGCTTTCTGATATTCTGTGCTGATAGCTACCTAGGTACGTTATAAAGATTTATCACGAATATCAACGGGTTTGGGCTTGTATAAGTCTCGAAGGAGATTCTTATAGTTTTAGCATTCTAGTTAGCAAAGGTCATAAAACCCACCTCCTATATGAGATGGCTTCAACCCCGACAACTTGTTGAATGACACGGTTTCGCGTGAGATCCCAGGATTACCCAATGTTCATGAGGCTATGTGACCGTGCATAGAAGCAATCTATTAATTTACAATCAGAATGAATCATTTTGAAGAACTTTTGCGGTGTAAATTGGATGGTCTAGGTAGGGTAGCAATGAGGTTTAGCTGAATAAGCGGTGCTCAGCTCCATCGAGCTGAGAAGTGATTCTGGGTCCCGTCATTATGAATCATAATGCCAATAAACATGTTAGTCCAAAAACGCAGCCCTTGTAATTCGGTGCCCCTTAGTGCCCGATACATGCAGTACATCATTTAGCATACATATTTTAGTGTAAGTGTATGTAAGTCTTAAAACTAACACTTTTTATAATTGACGGACTAGCTGAATAAGGTAGCTGTAGCAGGAGTAGTAACCAGTAGACAGATCTAGTTATAGTAGTATTAGTTGTGCATCTTACTTCGGACACAGCCGTGGACCCGACCCGCTGGCTAAAGGGGTTCAGATATGGGCTTAGAGAAGTCGCCAGCATGAATCATTTAATGCTACTATCCACCACCTACGGATATATAAGTACTCGGAGGTAGTTCAACTTTAAGAATGCAATATAGCGACATCCTCACAGCTTCACACAAATATCATAACGACGTCTTTAGTCAAGATGGCCAAGTTCGAACTACCAAAGTCAGCGAGTGATCTCCGTGTAGTGCCTAACACTCAACTCGACCTACGGCCCGAATCTGAAATCATAAACGAACTCCGTTCCTTTCGACCCATCACTTCAGAGAAAAATGTATGGGCTTTCTGGGACAAGGGCATCGACTACATGTACCCAAGCTACAGGTGCACCGTGGTGAACTGGGTGAGAAAGCTCGGCAGGTCCTGGACGGTTCGCCTCGTAGATCTTGTCGAAGACTCACCTAATAACATCTATAACTACGTCTCTAAAGATTGGTTCCCCGATTGTTTCGTAAACCGTACGATGGACGGCAGACATGCGGCACAACATTCTGCTGATCTCGTGAGGTTGCCGCTCCTATTCCAGCACGGAGGTGTCTGGATGGACGTCGGGAATATGTTACACACTCACCTCGACGCCCTATTCTGGGATCACCTCACGGCTCCGGATACCCCTTACGAGATGGCCGTCTGGATTATCACTGGGCAGATCAGGAAGCAATGGGGCAGCTTCGGAAACTACATGCTGGCTGCACGAAAGGGTTGTATTTTTATTAAGAACTGGCACAATGGTTACAAGCAGCTGTGGAAGGGACGTACCAATGCAGACGGCTTCCATAAAATACCCTTAATGCAGGACATCGGGCTTGCTGAGGGGATGGCCGATTGGAATTTCGAGGACAAGGTCAAAGAGATGAGCGACTACGTGGCACAAATGCTCATTGGGGACCGCACGAGAAACCTGCTCGATCTGAACGCGAACTGGAACGGACGCGAGTACTACAAGAACAAGGTGTTCATGGTAGAAGGGATTCTGAACGGCGTGCTAGGCGCGATCAAGACAGAATACGACGGAGCCAAGCAAGTAGAGCTCTTCACCACCCGGCTCGACGAACCAGACGAAGCAAAAAGGCAGGCGGCCGAAGCCTTCATGATAGAGATGCTGGAGAAAAGCCACATGTACAAAGTATACCATAACTCGGCGGGCGGACTCCCCGCGCTGGGAGACCTTGTGAAGAGGAAGGAATTCGTGGATGCGGATCATAGACCGGGCACCTTCGGCGAGATGTACAGGTACGGTACGGTCCACTGGGAATCGACCCGCGGCGTGGAACGGCTGATCCCGCAGATCGACGAGAAGGAGGAGTTGATTCGGGCTACGCCTACGACTCCGGCGTTACGCGAGCATGAATAGGGGTTATTATTAAATTATAATATCGGAATTATATGTATATCAAGACGCCTAATTCAGAGTCTATTAGATATGATCAAGTTTTCCTCCAACGCCACGGTTGACTTCCAATGGTGTTCTATTGTAGACCAATACCGAGAAGGATGCACCCTCATGTGGCCGACGTGCGGCGAGTCATCGAACATCTCCAACGTCGTCTTGTACCCCTTACTCCTCGCCACCTCCGCCTGCGCTTCGACGTCTTCCCACCAGATAATGTCGTCCGTCTTGGAGTACAAGTAGGCTCTGGGGGCGTTAGGCGTTGCTACGGAGTGATCTAGGAACACCCTGCAGCTATAGATCCCGGAAGGCTCCCTTCCAATCGCCTTCTCGATGAGGTACATGGTATATAGGAATGACCACCATATCCGCTGCGTCACTGTAAACGGCCATGGGAACCATTTCGCCGTTCCTACTGCCATTGCCCTCGACCACCGCCCTACTTCTTTGGCGAAGTCAAGACTGCCGGGGGTAGAATCGTTTATGCATAGATGGTGCGGAAGAGCCTTGTCTCTTCCGTGACGCTCTTGGTAGGCGTTTAATGTTGCGGCAGCATAAATACCCCCAGTGTTAGACATTATGTGTAAGATGATTCTTGACGAATCATCGTCAGGAGTAGGGAACACGGTGTCGACAATAGGCATCATATCCCTAGTCCTCTGGTCGAGCGACTGATACGTAGCTGCAAAGGTTGACGATATCACCATTAAGATGCGAGCTCCTGGGAACAGCTTATTATAGCCGTCGACATATTTGGCGACATTCTTTGGGTGGCCGTCACCCCACCCGTATATAATGACCGTTGTAGGGTGATCACTTGGTGTTTTCTCGGTGGTTTCGGACGAATCTTCGTTACGGATGAAGATCCGATCGGAGATAGGCGTAAACCCCGGCAGCCCCTTTTGTTTCCCTGCCATGTCTGCAAAGGAGAAAGTCGATAACTAATTGGTAAATAGATGTAAGCACAAGTTGTAATCGAGATATAGCTAAATATAATACTTGAAGAATTATTAAATTTGAGGTCAAGTCGTTAATACATAATAGGTCCGATTCGGTTAGTGTGATTCAACGGTGTCGATAGGGGTAAAGTGTTGTCAAGCTTGTCAAAAAGTGTTGGGCGCGAAGGATGAAGAAAGATACCCTGCCAGCCGAGGTAAGTGGAGCTGATAGATACCTATGTTCAAGGAACTAAAGCTATTTTGTTATGTTATTTTTTCTTATAGTTAGTTGGTTGGGGTATACTAAAAAAGCACGGCAAATTGCAGGATTAAAGATAGGCCTCGATATAAGAATAGTTTTCAAGCCGTGATAATCGCGGGATGAGGTTTTGACTTAATTATATTGACGAGCCAATCGTTAAGAAGTAACTCACACATTTGCCTCTTTATCGACCAATACAGGACGGGAAGTGATGTCATTTAATTCAAATGAAAATCTGTAGTACATGAAGTATAAGCAGTGGCTTAATCGTATAAACCTCTCACCTGGGATTCGTGAGCTCCCATGGGTTTCTACCTTCTAATAGCAAGTGCAAGTCGAACCTCTAGACTTTGGATATCCATGCTGATGAATTGCTTCATCAAGTCATCATTATTAAGAATATCCCACACGTCGTTATAAGAAGCCGTATGTTCGGCGTTGATATTGCCTGGTTCTCGAAATTCAAACTCATAGTTATAGGGATCCCAGGTGAATACTCCCTCTTGTAAAGTGGCCAGCTCCCACTGTCCAAGTCCTTCTTGTTGAATGGGCTCTTGGCCGATAATTATTAGTAAGTCTGTAGCTTTGTTGAACCACCACATCACTTCCGGTAACATGTCCATGGCGATAGGTTGCCGAAAAACCTCCAGAGACATGGCTAGATGCTTGATTTCTGACCGAGCGACGAAAGGTTGACCTTCCGTGTCGTCCAAGGATCCTTGGCGCAATTCGTTCCATTTTCCGGGTACGAAATATAACGCATCGTGCTGGGGGTTGAAGGAGCGTGCACAAATATGTTGGCCGTTCTCACTAGGTTTGATCTTGATACCCTGTGGGCGTTAGATGGGCCTGACTATGCTAGGCATTGAAGATTCGCAGTGCTTACATGTTCGCGGGACCAGGCTAGCGCAACATTGCGAGACTCGTGGCTGACGTGGAAAAGAGGCACGTCAAATTGGACATCATCGTCTAACAGCTCGTGGTGGAAGATCAAATTTACATCGCCTGTCATTAATGTAGGACCACTATAGTCTATCCGCCAGTATCCTTCCCTGAAGAAGAATAGACTCGGCCCAGTGTGTTCTGGTAGAGCCTCGCGCCAAATCAGGCAGCGAATTTCCGCCGCAAATTCGGGGAAGCGAAGGAATGTTGTCTCTGGCATTGCAATCGAGTTGGTAAGTGGTATTGGGGACACTTGGTGTATTTAGGAATCCAAGTTGATACTTTTACCCGGAAAGGATTCTGAGATAAGAGATTCAGTGTTATTCTTGATATTAACACATTCCCTATATAGTGCTTTGTTTGGACGATGCTGTGTTGCAAAGTTGTTGTTCAAGGCAATTTATGAGGTATATACGATGCGCGAAGGATCGCTACCTGTAATATAGAAAGATTGATAAGAATGGCAAGTTCGATATAACTATAGGTGCTAACTATATAATACACATCGAGTATCTACGCCATTTAACATCTCAGTAGCAATTACCTGTATTAACCTAGAGTGTTTACATCCTGAGCAGGAAGCCAGTCCAAAGTATAGGTCGTCTCCAAGGATCATTTCCCCTTCCCCTCCCCCTCCCCCTCCCCCTTTCCCAAACTTCCTCTCCTCCGCTTCCCCCAAGTCCAATGCGCTTTCGGATTCTCAGCCAAAATTCTCATGGCCTTAGCATCAGCTGCATTCGAACCAAACTCTCTTTCCAAGGCTTGTACCGCGGCCAGCGCGTACTCTTGCGCCTTCTCCTCTTCGCCGAACAGTGCAAAGTTGAGCGCTGCCCGCGTGTACACCCATCCGAGATAGACATCTAGTCTCTCCTTCTCGTATAGATCTGCCACCTGCGCTCCGGTTTCTGCAGTGACGATAGTCTGGTTGAAGTTCTCGAGGGCTGTTTCCAACTCTTCGATCTTCTGAAGCCTCGCATCTGAAGCGGCGGCCTCTTCGTCGCTCATGCTGCAGTGAGAACAGGAGCATTCAAATCCCCACCGGCTTAGGCGAGAACGACGTTCTTCTCGTGAGAGCATTAGTTCGATATAGCTGATACTTAGTTCTTGGCCAGGCTCTATATCACGCGCGGCAACTGTGATATGGGTCATGTTAGAGATGCGATAGTGAACGCTAAACAATAATATTCTTATTAGTCACTTGGGTATCGAGAATGTGTTTTCGAGAAACAGGCTTACTTTGGCCGGCAATCATGATTAAATCGAGATATCTCCGGATAACATCCAAGGTGGCTGCCGGAGTCGTGTGCCCCATCGATGTACATTTGAAAGCAGTTTGTCTCTATTTTATTGTAGACGTCTTTGCCCATCTGGCCCATGAAAAGCCCTCGGTCTCTAGTGGGAAGCTTTCCCACGGCGAGGTCGTATAGAATATCCCTAGCCCCCGACTCCATTTCAACGTGAGGGCCGGCCTGCACCATCATCGTCGGGGAACGTATAAGGATAGTTTCCCCTTTACGAATTTTCCTATCGGCAACAATGCCGACGCCCTTCCCGGGAACTTCTGCCACGTGGAATGGTAATGCTGTTGCACTATCATGGGTTGTGATGGGGAAGTTGGTTATAACTTCTGCATTCTTTTTGCTGGTAACAAGTACGATGCCGTCACCTATGTGGTCGTTTGAGAAGATGCATGTTTCGTTTACACAATGCTCTGGGCCCTTCCAATCTAAGTTAACCCTCGGGGGTTCGCTTACACTTTGCTTCTGTCCTAATTCAAACCCAGCACAGGTCCCGTTTTCTATTCCACTCAGTGGGCTCCAGGGACATATTGCAGTTAGCGAACTTGCTCTGGCAACCGCCCCAAAAAGCGCCAGGCAGCCATAGAACTCGATAACGCGCATGGTCTTATATGGGAGAATCTAGTAGAAATCGTGCAATATTATAATAGTATGTTAGCATTATGTTTATCATTTTATTTTATTGAGGAACGTCGGATACGTGAAGGACAACTGTGTTCATTCGAGGACAATCACAATAGGCCGTGATCACCAAAGATGTTTCCTTTTCTTTGGCTATATACAGCTTTATCCGACCCCCAGCACAAGATTTGCGAATCCCGCTACAACTCTAGAGCAAGAAATTAATCTCTTGGCTATCACTCTAGCTGTTACTTTCCTGTGACCGACTACCCGCTGTATATATAGGGATGATTGACTTGGCGGGTATTTTGATCTACTTCAGATATTAACTCAGTTATTTGCTCAAAGCCTAGTTTCTTTTCCTTGGCCGCTCTCGCAGGGTAGAATGTATCACGCTATTGTACTATTTTGCAGAATAATCGTTAGCCGAGCTTGTTGAATACTTACCGTAGGTACAACCGTGAATATTATATTCTAGTTGCGCGATGTTCGAACCACCAATATAATTTTATTGATAGGCGGAGCCTAAAGCCCCTACGGTCGGCCTACCATAACTATATTAGTGAATTGATCTGCCAAACTTGATCTAATAGCCTTCATATTGTTGGACAGTTCCTATGGGTTGTAGAATAGGGAGTCTAACACCACGGTCAAGATACCAAGAGCCACAGTATAGTATTGAGAGCATCTGGGTCGATAATCCTTCCTGAATCAAACACACTAATACGGACTATGCAACATCCCAGGTCTTGACTGCTCCAACCCCGGTAAGAATGTAATTGAAGAACCCTCGGAGGGAGTCCATCGTGCATTGAAAAGAGTACGGTACCTAATTACACCACCTTCACGGGCCTAATTGTTATAGACACTTGCCCAACTGCCAAGCATAAAATGACTTGGACCCTAGCTCCAAGACGTCCGATCTGATATGTTGCTTCCTCCACAGACAGTTACGTCGCTAAGAATCCTTATCCTGTCTTCCCAAGCTAAGCTTTTTCACCCAACTCCAAGCCGACTTCTTGGGCTTCTTCTTCACCTCCCTGACGTTGCCGATCCCCAGGCGCTTACACTGGCCCTTCGTCGCGAGGAAGCACTCGTCCCCCTCCCAGCAGCACATCCCCGGATACCACACCGCAGCGCTGTTCGTCAAGATCCTCAGCGTCTTGGACCCTTGCGTGCGCACCGCCACGTTGGTCCCGGTGAGGACTCGTTCGTCGTCGTCGAGCTGCATCTGCCCGTACAGGAGGACGACGATACATTCGTCCGGCAACGGTGCTGATACCTCACACGGTTCTCCGTCGTGTGATTCCGTCTCCGAGTAGGCCGGGATACTTTCCCATCCGAGCTATGAGCCATATTAGTCCTGGGTTGTACGTACGTGTGATGGCGAATAACCCTGAGACGTACGTGAGCGGTGATAAACTTAGCCTTCTCACTCAACTCATCACGACTGTTCAAGCCTTCGCGGAAAGCTTTCCTATCCGGAACGTCTGCTTTTCCTACGATCGTCATGTTGTCTCCTGTCCAAACTAGGGGCTACTGGATGGCGATGTTTTAAAATTAAGGGTTGAAATGCCCGAGCCGTGCTGGACTTTCTAGGGGCTTAGGCATCAGGCTGTAAAGGATACCCCGCCTGCGATGGCAATGATACTTCGCTGCATACTACGTAGTGTAACGAAACATGCCGGAATTCGGAGTAGGTCATGGTTGGATACCTGAACAACTTTTCATACGACTTTGCCAACTGCGACACATGTCATATTCTAATCGGTGCAGGACTGCGGTTGTTCGCGGAGAACTGCAGTGCGCGAGGGAATAATATAATTATCACGTCAAGGTATATGAAAGGTATATGAGCCCAGGACAACCAACATGACTACCTACAAACACAAGAAACGCCTAATAGTCCTAGACCTACGTTCTAAAGCCCCTCCAGGACTTCTGTGACGAGACTCTCTAGCATCCGGAGGCCAAACCACTTCGCCACGCCTTGATACACACCCAGCCGCCTGACCACCTCGCCCCTCTTGACGCTCTCCGCCCACGGACCACTACATGTACAATGCTCCATGAGGTCATTCAACCGCACGCTGCCGCACCGCTCGCACTTTAGGTCTTGCGTGCTCCACTCCACCACCATACTCTGCACATCCGCCAGTAACCTCTCCTCGATCTTCAGTCTGTCCAGCTCAGCATCGCAGAATGGACACTGCCAGGTCTTGGCTGCCGCTGCCCTCCGTATTTCCGCCTCGTTGTTACCGGCAAAGGCATTTAGGTCCGGTAGTAGGTGCTCGTCGCGGCACAAGTCCCAGTCGCGGGCGAGGGTGCATTCGTGACAACTCCACTGTGCTACCTTGAGGCTCTCGCTCGGATTTGCGAATGCGCCCTCTTTACTAAACTCGCGCACTTCGAATAGCGCGAGCAATTCTTTCCTTAGCAACCGCGCTTCCATGGTGATGTTCTTGTCCAGTGACAGGACTTGCATAAGGTTCTTTACGAGCTCAAGTGCTGCATTGCGATTTTGCATGTTCTTCAAGTGGCTACCCGGTAGAACCGGGAATGACCAGTCTGACGCTAGTTCTGGGTGGAGGAGCTCACGGGCTTGGGTCGAGACGAGGGACCTGATCTCCTTCTTGAGTTGTTTTTCGAAATTCTTACCAAGGATGGCCTGCGCGATATCGCTATCATCACCCTGAGAGCCGTTGCGCAACGGTAGCTGCGTGAGGCGTGGTGTCGCATCGGGGTCCCCGTTCACCATCAAGGGCCGTTTGAGTCCGTGCATAAGTTGTATAAACTCAACAACCCAATGCTGGAACGTGTCCTGTAGTCGAAGAGGTAGGAAGGTCTTCATCTGCCAGTTCATAATAGTCTGCAAACTCTGTTGCTCGGCTTCAACAACTTCCTGGCAAGCCTTCCCGCCGTAGTTAAACTCATCATACCACACCAGATAGTCCCAGTACTCCTTAATTTCGAGGTCAATAAAGTGGAATAGCGGCTTGCTCTTAATGCTCTTCAGGATGTATTGGCTGTATGCATATGCGTTGCCTACTTCCGACTTGGTTGTCTGTAAAAGTAGTCGATTGGAATTCGCAAACACAACTTGCGAACCGACCCGACGGAAGTCTGCCATAAGCTGTAGCATGGCTTTGCGGCTCATCGTCTGCACATAATACTGCAATGCTCGGTCGTACATGAAAGAGTCGGGAGACTCGACCCATCGTACCAGGTGCTGGACGAGAATATCGGCCATAGGACTGCCCTTACATGCTTCCGCCCACCAAGACTTAACCATCTCGCGTAGTACAAGCACTCCAGCATTGGCAAACGCCGATTCGGAATAAAAAGCCTCGTTACCATCTGATGGTGCAGAGTCAGCAGCGGGATTGAATGAAATCGAATCTGCACCTTCGAGTTCGTTGATTAGCGCTGATGTGAGTATAGTGTTGATAGCCAGATTTCGAACTTCGATATCAATACACACTGATGCATAAGTCCCGGGGGTATTGATCGAGGGCATTGTAACCGTATCAAGTGGACCTGTCACATCATCTTCCTCATAACCGGCATGATCTGGCCTAGGGCCTGGCGACCACCATAGTACCACGTTGTTTAACTGTAGCCGGCGAGCATATGCAACGTCGATAAGAAACCTAGGGTCGTCGCGCTCTAAGTTACATAAGGGTATATCGCCATACCTTGCTAGGGCTGTGAGGTGAAGAATCCACGACCCAAGATTGAGGTAGTGAGAAACAAGACGTTTGGCTACAACGGATTGCCAACCAAGAGGCGGAAGAGAGCTATCTGCTTGGTCGTATCGAAGAGGAAGGATAGGAAACTCTGCGAGGGTGGGGATATCATGAACTAGCAAGTTTTGCTGAGATGACTGAATGACAAGCATGAGAGGTTTCAACTCATCCTTCTTCATCTTCTTGATCAGATCACTGATCTCAAGGTGCGCCTTTCGTCGCGTTGTTACCTGAGTTACCTTGAACGTTAGTTTCTCCTGGTAGCCAAAGCATTCTTGCCAATTAGTGCCCTCTCCTTCTTGTCGCCTCTTTGCAAACATCTCACTATAGATCTTCGTAACGTTAGGTAGGTCTTGCCCGGTATCCCTGTTCTTCTGAAGGATAACTATATAGGCATCGTCCCTAGTCGAAGAGAATACGCCAAAGATCTGCCTCTCGCCCGCGGTGATATGTGATATGTAGAGGTACGCAAGTGGGTTAGAGTCCAGGTAGGCCTTGGGCTTCGCCGGCTTTATTAAACTCTTAAGATCGAAGCCTTGATCTAAGCCATTCCCGAGTACACCGGGCTGACTTTCATCAATGGTACACGAGTTGCCAAGCTGTAGCACGGCTCGAACGTTCAATGGAACCTGTTTCTCATATACTCCTTCTACACTAGGGTGATTGAACAGTAATGAAAACTTCTGAGACTCGGCAAAGTAAATATCCTCAGGTACGGTGATTTTGAACAAGTGTGTCGACGAGTGCCCATTTGGTAAGGTATGATAGACTTGCTCTACTTCACAACCCCGAATATCAATGTCGGGGAGGTCCTTGCCCTTGAGGTTTAGAAACACCTGCCGTGAGACTTTGATCTTGAGCGAGTGAACCTTTGCGTCGATCAAGACGAAGGCAACTACTACGCCTGGATTATCAGTTGTTCGGAGCTGAAGTAGTTGCCACGTATTCCTGAAAGTAACTTCTGCTCTCTGGCGGAATGTCTGTTGGATGTTGCTGCTTGCGTTGCCACGACGGTCTCCAAAGAGGTGGCGCCGGCGAATTCGAGCCTGCTTCTGAATCTTCCACTTTTTCTTTTGGTATTCCAAAAAAGCTGGGTAATCATCAGAGGGATTGGGCATCTCCTTCGGAAGAGCCGCAAAAGGATCCGTATTCTCCTTTTCTGGTTCGGGAGATTTTCGCTTTGTTGCTGTTGGTGTGGGCTGGGATGCGTTGATTGCTGCAGTTATACTCTTCGGCTTTAGTAGTCTAGTCCCGAAATCTTCGAGATCGCCTACCTTGGAACCTGCAAGATTTGTTATATCTTCTAGAGGTCCCTTAGTGCTTGTGAAGAGGTCGGTCAACTTTTTCTGTTTCATCTTGTCGTCCTTGATATTAATCCGCCGCTGAAGCCAGTCTGGGTGTGCTACTCGCGGGACTGGGTTACGGACTTTTTGCAATGCGGCAGGAATGGTGATCAACTTCTGGATAACGGAACCTAATCGTTCTAAATAGTAGTCCCAGTCTAGGAGCGCCCTGGGATCGGTATCGGAGGGTTCTTCCTTGAGCCATTTTGTTAGGTATGTTCTCTTGATCTCCGGTGCAGCGGAGAAGATGGCGACTGGGACAGCTCGTTCGGTAACTGGAGCATTTCGAGGTCTAGCGCAAATAATATACTTGCAATTGAGACCCTTATCTTTGACCATCTGCTCGCCTAAGAACTCTGCCAACCTTTTTGCCGTCGTGATCGATGTGGACTTTTGGCTTCCATATTCTTCGAGCGTCTTAGACATGTTTCTGTTTTCGCATATGAGATCAATCAGTTCCTCATCAGCCAGTGTCGAGCCCTTATTGTCAAGGACATCCAGCCATCTGTTTGCGACTTTTGCTACTTCGGCGTAACACTCAGTGAGGGTAGTTCCCTCTAAGAAGAACTTGAAGATTTGCTGCTGGAAGATCTTGATAAGCTTTAGTTCACCTCTTCGCTTCACCTCGAATCCTTTGAGCTCAGCTAGACTACCGTCGTCATTAAAAACAGCATATCTTTTCTTCAAGTTCTTGTCTTCTTCTTTCGATGTCGGCAAAACCATCGCCTTGTAGGGGCCGTCGACTTCGAAGAAAATTGAATTATCACTATGCGTTTCATATTTAAACGTTTTTGGATCAACTAGAGTCTGATATTGGTGATTCGTGAATTTGGCGTGGACCAGATGGTTTAACATGACACAAGGATATGAGATAGCACATTTTTTGCCGTTCTTAAGTTTAAAGACGAAGTTTTCTGGAAATGTCGCAGGCAACATACACCAAATACCATCGGTATCGAGTTCAAGCGGTCGGCCGAGACGTTCGACAAGAGATCGTGCTAATTGAATGATGGTTGCGCCAGTTAAACACGTCACACCGGCCATTTCCATAGAGTACCATCTCGAACCCTTTCGCATGACATAACCGTAGAACGAGTTTAAAATGACCTTGTGCGCAAGTTGTAGAGAGTCGTAAAGGACAATCATTTTCTTCGCGGAGTCAACCTCTGTGCTTGGTGCTCCAGAAGACTTTAGAGACTCGGTCTTGCCTTTCCACTCTTTCGCTTTTCCTTTGTAATCGTATCGACGATCCCTGAAATCTTTGACGGTGTCGATATAGAAAGGGTTTTCTCGTTGACAAATAATTGCCTCCCGGACAATAGTGGTCGAATCACGGATCTTGTGGTAGACCTTTTGGCTATATATCTGCAACCGTTTTCTGATGAGGCCGGCCTGTTCATCTTCTGGTAACTCTTGAAAAGTTCGCATAGGTCCGCCAGGTCGTTTACCCGGAAATCTCTCGTTTACAAGCGCATGTCGAATCATGTTGTACTCGTCTCGCTTCGCAGGCAGGTACTCGCCTCTCCAAGCCCAGGGCATTCTCCTGTCGCAAGTTTTACCTGGGCGGTTGAAATCGCAGGCAGCGCAGTCCGACTCCTGAACCATCGAGTCTGGCTGCAACCGATTTGTTGTCATAATGTTAGGGTACATAGAAGCAACGTCTAAGTGGTAAATCAGAGGTCGCTCATTTCGATTGGGTGTCTCTTTGAGTTGTAACAATCGCGATGCAATCTGCTCTTTAACCTCATCATAGTTTGTGACATCATCTAGAGACTTCTTCTCTTCAATTTCGACGACGAATTTAAGAGCCGCATCTAAATCCCCGAGGAGCTCGTCTACCGCACCGGGATCAACAGCAAAGTTCACAGGGATATCAGCTCGAAATACACCCGCCTCAATACTTTCGACGTGGCCACCGACATAAGTTTCGGCATCGAGTAGATGTCCGTCCCAAAATGACTCTTTAGGTGACATATGCTTATTAGGTAGAATGATTTCATGCTGGTATGCTTGCACCATCAACAACATCTCGCACAAGGTACCCGTTCCTTTGCGCAATACGTCATCACCTCCCAGGGGTAGAATTGTACATAGTGAGAAGATGAATGGGTGGATGTACTTCATGTATAGGTAGTACGTAGCGACGGCATCTGAAACTGAATATTCTGCTAATGTCTGAGGTCTTTCGTTTGCGTATGGTGTCATAAGCTCTGGATCGAGTTCGTCTGGATCGTACCCAAGCTTGGCAACGGTAACAGCCTTCAAACCTCGACTACCCTGGGGTAAGTAAGAGTCTCGGTTGACCCACGCTAGACAGTCCATATGGACGCCATAAGTGCACTTATAGATGTCTTCATTATCTTTCTTCCATCCAATTTCTCGGTACATGTCGATACCGTTAATACTTGCTCTCGTTTCTACAAACGGCCAATCGAAAAAGTCACCGTTGTACGTGGCGATGACAGTCGGTCTCGCCTCCTTGACGTGTGAAAAGAACCTCTCGATAACAGCTTTCTCGTTAGGCTCGTTAAAAATCATGAACGTTCCAGGGTATTCAGGTTTTGGGGTGTATTCGAAATCTGCAATGTCCTCCGAGACGATCTCCCGATTCGTGATGAGGAAACCTTGCCCGTCGATCATGTACGACATCATCATGATTTGATCTATGGCGGCGTCGGGGAATTTGAGAGGGGCCTTTGACGTCTCGATATCGAAGGCCATTACTACAGGGTCGGCTTGAACGATGTGTTCTTCATTGAGCGTTATAGTGGTGATGCCATGCCTTACTTCCACCCAATACCACTTTCCTACTCGAATATCTGATATTCTCGTCAGCATGGTATAGTATCAGAAGCTAGTGATATACGCTCACCCATATCTATCATTACTCTTACATGGTACGGCACGTCGTACTCTCTGATATCGACAACGTAGTCGCTAGCATCCGCAAAAGAAGCATTATGTCGTCCGTCGTCACCTCGTGAATCATCAAATAGGTCGAACCCCGCTTGTTCGCTATATTTTATGTTAGTGTCTGGACACTCGGGTAACATTCTTCTGGAAATAGGGAGACTAACGAAGCAACCTCTGCATAAACATCCACTGTGTCCATCGACTTTTTGTTCTTCTCCGCTATAGGCATTATATCTCGCCTCGCATTCATTAAATCTTGTACGTTCCTAAACCGTAATTCGAGGAACGTTCTTCTATATCCGAGAAGGTGGTTCGGCATAGACAGGTCTTCCTTCTCGACTCGTCTAATGCTGTGTACAACACCGCCGCCTGGCACCCGTTTAAGCCATTCCTCGACTTCGCCCTCTCTCCCTTTTCGGCAGGCGATGACGAAGTATGGTTCGTATTCGACGGTTGCCTTGAACGTCTGTCCGTCTTCCTCGATAAAATAGCAGTCTAATGCCGCCCTCCCACCAGGGGCTCGGTCGTCGCCAAGTGCTACAGTTGTCGGTTGAACATTGACAAGCCATCCCTCTTTCCTCCTACCAGACTCATATCTAGCAAACCCCATAGACTCGTCGATTTGCTGTGCAAGTAATGCCCGTTCCGCCTTTTCGTCGGCTGACGTAGCCTCGTTGCGTGTAGTTGACGCAGCAAATGTTCGAGTCCGATTGCCGCCATGGTAGGCATTCTTACCTCCTTGCCGGGCATAGCCCTTTTGAGGGCGGCGTAGAGATGTGTTGGGCATATTAGAATCGTATAAGAATCGGTAGGAGAGGAATGATTTTAATTATGGCTTGACACAAAAGTTGAAGGAATTGTCAACTATGGCAATAGTATTGTTATAACGCAGGGTACTTTGGGCGTCATTTGCGACGGCAGGGTTTAAACAAGACAACTAATTCAATTGAGGCCCATGGAATTACTTGGTTGAAGTAGTTAACCTAGTAGTTGTACCTAACAGAATCCATAATCGATATGGAAATGGCTATGTAGGTATGTACAAAACCCCTGTTCCATTAAACGCGAGACGCGCCTTTGCATAAGCCTGTTCGCGTTTTATGTATTACCATTGTCGCGTTCCCTTAAAGTGCCCTCATTATATGCATAGTACTACTCAATTCGCCTCACTCCTTTAGTTGAATATTCCTAGTGGGGTATCCGCATAACGGCGTCATAGCTCCAAATCGCGATTTTATCATCAAAACATCGAACCATAGAAATTCAAGCTTGGTATTTTCAGCTCTGGTGATGGCCCAAGACGACAACGAGCCTCCCAGGGTGCGAGGCCCTCCACCCGGGGCAACAGGCCTTCCTGAACATGTCAAGAAACCGCAGATCTACGAAATATTCCCCAGTTCAAACCCCGAAAGCCATGCGGGCGAATCCACGGAAGGGCAAAAGAACACTCCTGAGCCCACGATCAAGGACGGGATTCAGTCCATAAAATCTGATGACTTCCTCAATGTACACAAAATTCCGTGTGCCCGTCAGGGTCTTATGACGGGTATCGCATCGGGCGCGGCAGTAGGAATGGGTCGATATTTCGTAGGAGGTACCTAGGCGTATTACTTCCATGGGAGTCCAAAGTGTACTTAGACTAATTATGCCCTGCAGGGACGATACCAAAAGCAACAAATTGGGCTTTTGGTATATTTTTCTTAGGCTCCATAATCCAATGGGAATACTGTCGTGCGCAACGAGCGAACGAGCGCATAGCCATGGCGCGCATAGTTGAAGTCATGGATAAGAAGCAAGCCGAGAAAAAGGCACAAGCTGAAGAAGCTGCAAGGTTAAAATTAGAAATAGAAAAAGCAAGGCAAGACGCTACTACAAGAAAAAGCTGGTATACATTTTGGTGATCCCAGTCGACCTGCAGATGTCACAACGAAAATCAGGAATCGTTACTATACTATGGAAATTCGGGGTATGTCGCTCTATCCATACGCTATCCTTCCAACCCCGTAAATCACTCATCAATATTGACGCTTTCGACAGTCTTGGCTCTGTTGGTGTGATCTATAGCGATACCGAATCCGAAGTTATGTAGTTTTAGGTTATCCTGGAAAGTATAAAGAAAGTCGAACAAGTTTCAAATAGATAAAGGCAGCCTTGCCATCATGACGGCCATTTAAGGCTATAAATCCGCGCCAGAGCTATTCGACGCCTTATTAATTAAATCATTGCCGGTTATATTCCACTTAACGCCCCGATTCCATGATAGTCGTATTGGAATTCAAGTGGTGGAGGACATTGATGCTGGCATCAGGTTGTGACCACAGTAGTCGGCTCTGCATCCGAGAAACGCACTCGTACCATGGGATGTTTCCTCTCCAATTCCGCGACATTACCAATCCGTTGCCGACGACGCTGATTTCTCTTCGCTCTAGCTTCGCTCTCTTCCCGTTTTCTATAGTCGGCCAGCTGCTGTCTTCGTTTCTGCGCCCGCGCGTATGCCAAAGCAGGGGTCGGTCTGAAGCCGATACCGTTGATACCAGTGCCATCATCGTCTTTGTCCTCAGGGTCATATATAGTAATTTCATCCTCATGCCACGTAAGCGCGGCACGAACTGGGTCAACGATGATAGGATCCTCCTCGGCCAAGGCTTCTATCGTCTTAGGCTTTGCTAAGGGAGGGGTGCCCGATCGTTTTCGAATACGCGACTTAGATTCTGACAATCGGTTGATAGACGGATACGACTTCTGCAAGCGGCCTGGACCTTCGGTCTTCGGTCTCCTTAGAACAGCAGGATCCACAGCTGTCTGTAAAGTAAACCGAGGGGACTGGGTAGGCTGGGGAAAGTTGGGATTCGTTACGTCTACTTCTCCCCCCAACCCTACCTCAGGAGAATTTTGGAGTTCGGTAATGTCAGGCAACTTGACACGCTTACGCGAGGCAGTATCGTCATCGTCAAGCTGCATGTCTTCAGCAGGCGTGCTACTTCTGATGCCTCCATCAAAATCGAAGACGGTAAGCTCTGGCGAAAACCTCGGGCTATCAATTGCAAATTGGGGACTAGCCTCGTCTGATCCCGTTTCCGTTCTCGTTCCCATAAAATCAATGCCATCGACCCTGTCGTTATTAATTACCCCGCCCCCACTTCCCAGGGCCAGTTCTTGGAACTTCTGAGCAACCTTACTTCGAGGACTACTGTTACCATCTTCGGGAGCATCGTTTAGGGGATTCTCCACTGGTTTCAGGGTCGGAGCTTGAAAAGAGAAGGTGGTCTTAGGCAGACTATAAGTATTTGGCGAAGGGTTGAAAATGCGTTGCTCGTTGAGCACATTGTCGCGCTTGCGTTTAGGGGTAGCTTGTAGCGGTGACGATTCAGCCATGGTTCGTCGAACCCTTTAATTTGAGAATTCCAAAGTAGCTGGATCTCTATGAAGCTCTAAACGAGAGCTTACAAGACCTAGAGCTGACAGTCCATTGGTTAATACCGTATATAGTGGGAGGTTTTCAAATAAGCATTTTGGGGTTAACTAGGCTGTGTATCTATTCCTTCGAATCAGAATAGTAAATGATAATGGATAGGAGATAATCGTTTTTGAATATTAGGTAGACAAGTGTGAATCAGGAGGGTTAGCGAAGCCGGTGAGTTGGTTGAACAACAACCTATGTACCTACCTAGGTTACATGTAGGTACCTAATTCAATGTACGGTAAGCATTAGACGGCACCTGCAGCCGGATATAGGGCAGGTAAGTATGTAGGTACTTCCACGTGGGTATTAGGAAATAGCCACGCAGGTGCAGATGCAGATGTACCAGGTGCTGACACGGGTGCCTTAGCATGCCCTTTCCTGCCTGATGAAGAGGACGACGTAAGGCTAAGACAATGATTGGCCCAAAATATTCTCTACCCGGGCAGCACGGATGTCCCTTTCAAAAGTTATGTCTATACACTAGGGAGACCCTTGTCAGCCCCGATACGCACTGACCAGGCTTGGCAATAGCTGTTGGCCGGAAAATGGTATGTACTTTTAATATATATTCTATGTTTACTATACAATTATTATCTTTACAATCCGTATGTAATTTCGTAGCGAATTATTATTATTATATTATAGTATAAGTAGATATTTTGTAATTACTTTCTTAGATTTTATATCTTTATAAATGGTTGAGAAATTATGAAGTAAATATACGTACCTAAGTATTAGATGTATAAGATAATGTTGTGGTAGCAAGTGGCAATTATTGCTCGCCAGTTGTTGACAGCTTGACAGGGTTTCCCTATGGATAAAACTTTTGAAAGGGACATTCGTAAGGCATGAATAATAAGACATTCTTGTGAGTTCAAACACAGTTTAAATTCCCATCTGCATCCTTTATACTAGTTGCATTATGCATAATATCTCTAGTTGAATTCTCTCAAGATTCCATTCTAAATATGATAGACAAGGTACCTACCTAGGTACCTTAGATATTTGAGGTTCAGTATATTTCACATAAAGTTCCCGTGTTGACGTTTAGCCTTCCGAAAATGGCAACCTAGGCCCATCAATTTTGGAACCCCCAAGCAAGTACATTTTTGGCGCAGCACATGTACCATAGTCCAATTCCTCCAAGTTCACTCACTACCTCTAGGTACCTAGGTTAATACAATTAACCTAGGTACATTGCACGTCGTAGCGGGCGCAGGCGTCCTGGATCCGGGATGCATACGAACTGAAGTGGGAAAATTAGATGCGCCGACATGGGAAGAAATAACTTATTGTACCGCTTGTTTTAGACCTACAATGCTGCAATGGAGCAGTCCTGCGAGCCAACGATGACCGTTTTTGACCTTGACCGGACTGAGCGAATTCGAGGACAGCTTGTAGAGCTAAAAGTGCCGGAAGCCCCTCCTTCACTTTCATCCAAGGAACTTCAGTATTTCTGGGACCGAGGAAATAAACGACGTCCACTTCCACCAAACCCTGCTGATAATACAAAGGTGAACATTGTTGACGGTACAAAAAGATGGCGCGAATTCTGCGAAGCCTTGCCAGACTAACCCCCGTGGAAGGCCCTTGTCATGAGACTGGATTGTAATAATAGGGGCCTTGCCGAATCACTTGCCCGGTATTTGATGCGGAGGACGAAATCCAGAATCCGCGCGTTGAGCACAATCCGCCTATACTTACGACAGCTATCGGCGATTTATCGAAAGTATAAGGGTGAGCATCTCGACCCGCAGCTTTGAAACCACTTCGTAGCCGTATCGAGACTCGAGCTTTCACGTATATTTGGGCTCCGCCAGGAACCGAAGCACAAGAAAGTCCTCGACCCCTCCGGGTTCACATATCTCGCACACTTCCGCTGGGTCCGAGACAGCAAGACAAGATTCAAAATCGGGCTCGACCGGCTCGATGATTCGCTCATCCGTGACTTTCTTATGTGGACAGGGTGTCGGCGGCACGAGTTAGTGTATGCCCAACCTAAGAATAAGAAGGAGAAGATCAAGGAATATGACCGAGAGTCCGATGCATACACTGATATAGATGAGCCAGACCCTTACATTCTACCGCGCCCCAAAGAATGCTGGTTATGTGGCGGGGTAGACGAGAGGACAGACGCGCAGTACAAAGTAATTTGCTGGGAAGATATCGATCTCTGGATTCTACACGACCCGATGCGTAATGGTGGCCGAGACCATCTCGCCATGCAGGTTCTTCTGCGTTTCCACAAAGGCCACAATAAGGAGATCGTGTCTACCTGGTTCTCCTTTATCGAAGAGAAGCTCCTTGCCAAGGCAATATCCGAGGGGGTTATTGACTTGGCCGGTTACGATACGCGCGCCGAGCTTTACTTTGGCACCAATATTAGTATTCCCGCCGTGTACATACCCTGGAAGAATGAATTCTGGCACAAGCCGGTGTTTCGGAAGACCGTGAAATCCGTTGAAGGCCCCATAAAGTCAGATGAGCCGTTGAAGGAGAAAGCGTTCGATGACAACTCGGAACGCCTTGGAAAGGTGAGGGGTTTGCCTGACCGATTTCAATCCTATGTCTATCAAAGAGGGATCCTCGAAATCCTCGATAGTAAGTCTCCCCTACGATAGTTCGATACTCTAATATAAGATAAGAGAACTACCGTCAGTTAATTCGGGACCAGGTAGCACGGCACCGCCTTAATAGCGCTATATATCAGAGATATTATGCTAACGCCATAAGGAATGCCATTTTTCAAGACGCCGGCTTGGGCCGTGGCACTGAATCTCCTTATCTGACGATACTTAACCACCTTGGTATCTAGGACCACGAGAATTCACTAATGGGGGTTTCTGACGAAGAGATGCGTATCATAGGTCCAGATAACACGATTCGCCAGCTAGAAAGAGAATAGTCGGCTCTAGAAGTAACCCTATGTGCCAAGTACAGCAACTCTACTAGTGCCACGGGTGACGACCATAAGATGCGCAAGCAGAAAGCCAATGAACTGAGGGCGGCAAGACAGCGGTGGCGCAGAAAGGTGGCGGGTCTTCTCAGGAAGGACCACTTTGAGGGGATGAATAAGACGGAGCTCGACAGACAGTTGCGTGGGATCCATGAACCCCAGCAGCCATTGCAGAAGGTCATCTTCAGCCTACCGGAACGGAGACTGCTTGCCGAAATTCTCGGCGACTTGGATGGGGATATACCGGAAGCCGACATTGTACAAAGAAAAGTTGACGCGATAAATGCCTGGATCAATTATGCTTGTAAAACCGAGCCGAAAGAGCTTGCTAGTTCACGGAATAAAGATATACTGCAAATGCCGTTGGTAAAGCAAAGCGATGCGCCCCAAGCCGCGCCTTTAACGCCTGGCCAAATGGTAAGGCTTAAGCTACATTATTTATCAATGATATAATATAAACTTTAACAAATCTTATAATACCGATAAGTCTAAATAAAACAATAATTTAAAACAGGTTGTTTTATCTCAGGTGACCTCAGACTAGATATTTGAAATCGTTCGGGGGATGTACCTCCCCTAGCCATACCACTTTTTAACCAATCAAACCCCGGCACACCCTCCAAAAGATGTTCAAATATCTAGAGGTACAAACGCATGGACCAGGCGTTCTGTGGCGCAGGTGAGGCGTTCCTCGAGATTCTATGTAGTCTGAGCACTGAGATAAGTATAGCCTTCTAAGGTCACTTGAGATAAACCATCACCAATTACGTCTCATTTTGGTACCAACACATACTTAACACTTTCTTATCTAAATATTTACCTTTAAATTACTCAACAATTATGGCTAGTTCCAAAACCTCTTCGTTCTTTCGGGAACCTGAATTCCTTAATGTAAAGCTGGCAGAAGCTGCATCTATTCCGTTCCTTAGCAATGAATTGATGCATGGATCCCCAGATTGCTCTGCCGAAGCTTTTAAGCAACCACAACTCCGAAAATGTCCTTTCAATTTAGATAACATTGACTGGACCCGTTCACGTCCAATTACCGGCGGGCTTGACGGATTTGTTTGGAAAATTCGGTTTTCTGGAAATAGGCGTGCTTATGCCTTAAAAATTGTAAGCAACAGCATTAGGTAGTTTTCATTATTCTTAACGTAGTAAACCTGGGCCTTTTACTTAACGTTCGGCATAGTTCTTTGATCCAAAACCACCTCTTGATTACTATGGCAATATTAGGCACTACGCCTTTCAACGAGAATGCCAAAATGCCGCTTCACTCCAAATGATAGCAACAGCAATAGAGGAAGCAAAAGAAGGTATCACACCGCCAATCCTCATTCACCCTTACCCAGAGACCAAAGATATTGCACAGCGTAATCTCTTCAGCTTTTCCCTCGAAGGTCGGCAGGCAGGGTTATCTCGTTGGACTGACGCTAAACCCATGCCTGTAACATCACTGCCGCGTATGAGGGAATGTTTCGGCTGGGTAAAAGTTAATGGCAATTCGATACTCGGAAGCTGGCCAAAATATGTTTTGCCGTGGCCTATCAAAGTTGGAAAAGTCAAGCGAGAATTCGAGTATAATACAGAATATAGTGCGATTGTTTACGAATGGATTGATGGAAAGGACAATGACCCGGCTACGGTCGAAAATGTTGATGCATTTCTCTGGCGTGCTGGTTTTAGCTTTCAAGGAGGTTCTCATGAAGATAATTGGAAGAGCTCGGTGTTGATCGACCTTGGAGATATTGTTTTTGCATATGGTTATGCATGGGATAAAAATGCATTTAGAGCTAGAAATGCTGCCGAAATTCTTCCAAAGCAAGGGAGATAATCTGGTGGGGTAAGCTGTATAAACCAGGTTAAACTACCTAGGCATGAGGTTATACATACATGTACCACTAGATATAAGATGAATAAGAGTGATTTTTGTCAAGTTATAGGATACCTAGGTAAACAAAAACACAACCCTATTATTTAGGGCACGATAGGGTTCGGAAACAGACGAGAAAGAACCCATAAAGGGACCATAGGGCGTGGAACCCCAAAAGACAAACTACTAAACCGACCATCTAGTTAAGACCTTTAAAGCCGAAAAGCTTGAGATTAGGCCGATCGACAGATATTAATCGCTAATCAAGAAATGTTAAGCCCTCGAGGCAAGAATTGGCATCATAATTCAATATGATATTATTAGTATCATCAGTAGCATCATGTATATTAGAGCTTGTTACGTCCCATACCCCTAGGGAGGTTGCGAAGAGGAGCCCACGCTCGTTCGCTCAGACGTTAAACATAACAACAATAACAACAACAACAACATAACCTAACCTAACAAGGTACCTACCTAACATAGCCAATACCTACCTACGTAATGACCTTAGGTACATGAGGTATTCCACATTGCTTCAATGTGTGTGCGCGTGTACGTACCTCGAGTTGGCTTCACATGTAAACATTCATAATCAAGAGGCTGCTAAACGATATCCTTTCGAGCTTCGTAGCCACCTGATCGACGCCTTATTTATCTGCCACCGGGAGGCACTTCCGGATACGTTAGATGTATTCCAGGTAGAGCGATCACTTCGCGAAGCTCTCAATAACTTCCATGGGGGCCAAGAGCAATACATCCAAAACTACGTTCTACATCGAAAACTCGATCGCTGAATGCAGGACACCCCAAGAGCCAAATTAATTGACTCTTCATTGAATTATGGCGGTATACTCGCCTTGATTGCCGTATATTATGGCACTCATGATGCGCTTCGCAACCCACAAATCCGCTCACGGCGAGCTTTACTCTTTCAGACCCATTTTCTACTCGGCATTTGAAGAAGCCCAAAATGGGGGAACATGACAGGGCGATCCTTCGGTTAGAAGGGCAACTGAAGTTTGTCACGCATCCAGAGAGAGGCTCGGTAGCCCGAATCCGCCTTGCACTAGCAAGTGCATATCTCATGAAACTCATGCGGGAGATTCTATCCGCACAACCCCGGGATAGGCTAGAGTACGAGGGTGTTCAAGACATGTACCATGAGTTGGAGTCTGGCTGTCTCCTAGGATGGATGGACCAAGTCACAGTTGCCTTGGGTATTGCCATATTGAAACACCTGAGTGGCGAGAGTGAACTGGCTATTCGCGCCTGGTAAAGTGTACGTGATCTTACCAGGAAGCTTCAGCTAGCTTTCGGTTATACCGATAGGATAGTTAATCTTTCTGTTTGCGAAATAGAACTACGCGAGGGAATGGCAACAACATCCAATGTGATAGAGACAAGGGCAGCATTGGCAAGCGCAAAGCGCCAACATCACTTTACTGGGTTGGGCTCCGTTTGGCCTGACCTCCTGGAGGGTTGGATACTACAATATGAATGATCCGCTGACATCGAGTGGTGAAAGATACGGTATGAGAGCTGTATATTATATTGACTTAGTCCATCAACTGTATGAGTGAGGAGGGAGGTCCTTCTTATATATACATTCCATGCCAAGATACCATGTACTGTACCTGAGAGTAGTCCCTTGACCACTCATTTCAGCATCGAGAGTGTTGGTAGCATCGAATAACCTCGTATGCATGCATATGTAACCAACATTGGCTCAAATATCTCACTCGATAGAGACACGGGGGCGGTATACTGAAGATTTGTCTATGATGCATCGACTACCACACTCACATGTCCGGAGGAGACGACACTTATTGGATCGTTTCCGAGTGCTACCAGGGCTATTAGGGTAGCAATCCTTCAGAGACCAGTGTGATGGTACCCAGATTCCTTTGCCCAGAATGCGAGGGGAGGGGGGACAGAGACGAAGAGAGAGGATATATAACTCCTCTCTTATCTTCGTTAATTTCAATAGCAACACAAACCACCAAGGATTTTACTCCAACGAACTTGCCTATCATTCAATATTTGGTTCCTAAACATTAGCAATGCCGAGTCAATTAGAAATCCTTTCCAGAGCGTTCGTCACTGTCGATGCGTCCTCAGTGCGTCCGGGCGGGAACACCATAACTCCTGACTTCGACCTCTCTGCCCCTCCCGTACCGTAGGAGGATTTCAGAGAGGAAAGGTTGCTTCCAGAACTCACCGAAAAGTTATCCTGTGAATATACTGGAGGCCCGGAGCCAGTACCCTTACCCAGAGACCTGAAAATCTATAATGAGGAGACTTTTAGCCGTGTTGTGCATGAGCGCATCTTATTTTCTATAAACCGGGTATTGCATGACCGCCCCGAAAGTCCCTACATCAGACATGGAATTGTATATACGCTCTTGAACAGAGCTACGCCTGACACTGCTCTTACTGCGGAACGATTCAAGAGGCCAGACAGCGCTTTGATGAACCTCGTGCCAGGAGATATCAAACTAAGCATCAAGTTCGGATCGCACACACGAGAGGAAGATCCCCTCCATGGCAAAATGTAGACCCTCCCTTATTCTATAAATCCAGGCCGGTCAGAAGTTCGCGTAAGTTCAATTCCCATTATTTACTTAGGACCTTTCATCGTCGTCATTATATAACTAGTCATACGTTAGACACTTTTTCTTTTATACACAATGGCTTACAAGAAACGTAGTAGGAGCTAGGCCCAAAAGGTACATAGAAGATTTAACGAGAGGCTAAATATTATCCGAAGCAAAATCGAAGAACTCAATACCATCAAGGAAAACCGAGCGATCATAGTATGGACAGACAAAGGCAAAACATTAGCTTGGGAGACGAGCAACTCTTGAAAAGCCTGGGTTACACTGCCCAAGTTCATCTGGATCGCGTTTGCCGCCCTACATTGTCGCCTACCAATTCGGTATCTTCAGCCGCTTCTCTAGGTGAGACTCGCTTCAAATGTATCAACTTCCAGCAGCTTCTACGAATGGAAACAGCATGAAACTAAAATGGAGGAAGGAGGACTTGGACACACTGGCTTACGACTTCTTCAGTGATGATTACCAACGTTGGTGAATGTACGTGGAGTCTTATGTGTAGATATTTACCAATTACTGTATCATCTGTATCATACTTAGAATAGGTACACTTAGCCTTACCATGCTGCATCCCAGTCGCTTTCAAATCCATATGACCGACCCAGTTGTATTATTACTAATTGGTTTCATCTACAAAGAGCACCATGTGTAGACTATAAGGGCTCTTGGGCCAGTTCGGCGAAGGTATAGCCAAATAAGCCCCAAAAGCCAGTATACATGTATTTGACCTAATTAGTAAACGCCCAAGTTAGTACCTACAGTTATTTAGCCTAATTTGATAGTCTCGGATTACTAGAAATAGTAGACCGCTAAACGTCTATTACTAGACACGACGATACCACTTGTCCAAGTTACTAGGAATGATGACAGACCAGAATTGCGTTACTGGAGACAATGAATTTCCCCACACCTATTACTAGACACCATAAGGAACCGTGAAGCCGGAATGTGTATTACTAGACACTGCGCTATTTCGGGATTACGATACTAGACACCGCAGTACCCTGAAATTGCGCTACTAGACTCGCCCTGAGTGACAACCCCGGAGAGAACCATCTAGCAAATTCAGACCTAATAATAGCACCTATTCCTATCCCTTGTCATTTAGACAGGCTTTCCGCTTCGTTGGGGCAGAAAGGACAAGTGAATGCCTTGTTCGGTGCCACGGCGGAAATTATTTTTATTAAGGCTGTGAGCAACAAGTTCTATGTTGGTGACGCTTGGGCTAAAGGCATTAAGCGCTTACCCTGGCGTTTCCACCCCCGGTCTCATATCCCTAGGTAGCTATGTTAGTTGGAAGTGGGTCTGCACCAAAGTTGATAGCAAGAATAGCTTTCGTCTTCTATCATGTGGGTGTCTGCTTTTGTCGGAAGGTATATAGGTAAGCGTTGGTGATGATAAAAACCTTGGCTGTGGTAGCGAGGGTTAGTCAAAAACGACTCTTTCATTAAGAGAAACGTCCTTCGCTTTGATTGGTCCCGACAGTTCGGCACCAGCACCGCCACAGCCACCTCCGAAGTGGCGTGGCAGTACCTGGGTACCTATGGTAATGTACAGCATCCCAATTTTCGATTGTCCCATAGAAAGAAGACAGTACTGAAGAGTATAGCTTCAAAGTCTAAGATTACTATCTACCTAGATATACTCATGGATTTAGTATAGGGCCAAACCGTGTAGAATTATTAACTCTCGTATAAGTACCAATCTTATATTAGCGAGTTCCACGAGTCAGATGATAGCCGACCTGACTTGGGCCTGGCTTGGCTTAGCTTAGGTATCTCTTCTTTTGGAATCTTTATTCGAGTCGAGTGCAAATAACCTTTATTTACCACTTCCTATGAGGAATATTAATAAACGTTTGAGGCATTATTATTACTTGCTAGAAGGGGTATTGGGTGGAATATATGGTGTGGCTGATGTAGGTTATAAGTCAAGTTAACGATACAGCTAGATAAGCCTTAAATCCAATATATCTGACCTGGCATGGCTTGTGGAACTCGGAACTCGTTGTCTTATGTTGATTGATAGCTGGGTAAAGGAGTGATCAAAGCTTGACCTCCCTTTTCTATAGCATCCTACGAAGATCTTAGTGTACTGTTCCCAAGAATGGTCCACATTTAACAAAAGTATGGTTATTATCCGCACAACCACACTTGTCGCAGTGTCCCTGGCGGTTTGACTATTCTTATTGTAAGAATCGGTAGCGTAAAACTGTAAGGAAATCGCGACTTATCTCGGTGGAATGATGAGGTAAACGGAGTTGTATAATCCGCTTGTGCGACCGTTGTACGACCGAGTTACCCCGCCATACGTAGGCACATAGCAAAAGGTATGTACTACCTATGCACATACTTGCTACCCCACCATAGTTAAGAGGTACCTTTGGAAACTCTCCCCACACTTGTCACTTGTCTCGTGAACATCGTATATAGCCTGAATACCTACCAATGCCCTCGCTACTGAGGCCGAGCGTTCTAATTTATTTCCCATATCTAGCTGTCATCCCGCCTTGAGTCCAAGACTCTATTTCAAGCCTCCAGCTAAAACTCCACATCCCGCAAATTCATATAGGTACCTGTTAACTACCTACCTAGGTACATAGCACCAGTAACAACTTAACAACTTAACAACTTAACAACTATAGCAAACGCCACCATGGCCGACGAGATCTCATTCCTACCACTTGGCGCTATCATCCAATCCTTTAAAGTTGGTGGCCTTAACATTGTCCAAGGCTTCCCGACCCAAGAACTCTACGCCGAGCACAACAGCCCGCACTTTGGTGCCACAATTGGCCGTGTCGCAAACCGCATTTCCGGTGCCAAGGTCGAGGCGTTGAACGGAGGCAAGTCGTATAGCTTCGTTGCCAACAACGGACCGAATACCCTGCACGGCGGAAACGTGGGCTGGGGTAAGCGAGTATGGAAGGGTCCGACCCCGGTGGGCGTCCGCAAGAATATCCCCGGAATCGAGGGCGAGCTGAAGGGTGGAGAGACCGTCGAGTTCTCGCTAACGAGTGAGGACGGAGATGAGGGGTTCCCCGGTGAGGTTCTGGTCAAGGTGTTCTATACGGCCGGCAAGATTACCGAAAACGGAAAAGAGGTCACGGTTCTTAGCCAGGAATACGAGGCTGAACTAGTAGGAGGTGCGGAGGAAACTATCATCAACATGACAAACCATTCGTATGATCACCTAGATTTCTACGGATAGGAGCAATAATCCATTATGCTGATATCAATAGGTACTTTAACCTCTCGGGCAAGCCAACTATCGAGGGGACCGTCGTCCAACTTTCTACCAATTCATATCTCCCTCTCGATGAGTCGGGTATCCCAACGACCGGACCAACTGCATACTCCAAGGTCGCAACAACGACTCCTTTCACCCTCGGCGTCCAGGAGCCGGATTTCGACGACTGCTTCATTGTCGACCCTGCCGCTTCTCCAAGCTCTGTGCCGATAGACACACGAGCTCTTCCTCTAACTAAACTCGTTTCCGCTCATCACCCAGAGAGCAAGATTCACCTAGAGGTTCTTAGCACGGAGCCCGCATTCCAGTTCTATACCGGCAAGTGGATTGATGTTCCGGCCGTAGGCGGAGCTCCCGCGCGCGGGTCGCGCAGTGGTTTTTGCGTCGAACCCAGCCGATTTGTAAATGCCATCAACGTTGATGATTGGCGGAGCCAGCAGCTTCTAAAGAAGGGTGAGAAATTCGGAGCTCGGATCGTGTATAAGGCTTGGAAAGAGTAATCGGCATTCTGATTGCATAGTCATGAGTAGCGAGGGACTATGGAAATATGTGAGCTGTATTGGCCGCTCAAATCTAATTGAACATCTACAACTCTTCTTCGTTGCCTTCCTCAATCTCCTCCTTCACTGGCGCCTTAGCCTCTTGTTTTCGATATAGTGCAGCTAGAAACTCGCTATTACTAGCTTCTTCTAGCCCTTTATCCTCACGCTTTTTGAGAAAACGAGGGAACCGTAGACTAAGTCCTCGATCCTGGCTCACCAATCCGATGGCCGCAGTATATGTCGGCGACAATGTAATGTCGGCAAAGGCCATCTCCCACACTTCCTGAGGTTCGAACCAGACATCCGGCTCGGGACCTGAATATTCTACAAAGCTAGGCTTTGTCTTACGGATATTTTTATACCTTCTCTCTTCCTCCTCATCCACCTCGTCACTGCCCTTATCTTCTTCCTCTTCACCTCCTTTGACTTCACTAGAATCCGATTGCGCTTCGCCAGAACCATCGTCGTAGAATTTCTTATTCGCCTTGTAGAAGGCATCCGTAAACCCGGACATGCATTTACACACGACGTCCAGAGTCCCTGTCGCGTCGTTGCGAACGGCCATGAGCATAGGCGACCACCATTTCGCCTTGCGGCCTTGTCCATGCCATGCAGCTACAGGTACCAGATCTAGCGTGTCGAACGAACTGCTATAGTCCTTCTTCACTTTAAGCCACGAGTCAAGGCGCTTATCAGGCTCGTAAGTGGCAAGTAGTGGTTTCCGGCGTGAAGATGGCTTCTTCTCTTGGTCACCATTGCCGCCACCTCCTTTTCCTTTACCTTTTTTTCCTTTCGACTTTGTTGGTAAAGTGAGGGTCTCCTTTTCCTCTACGTCTTCCATAGTCCCATTAGGATCATCTAAGACGTCGCTAGGGGCGGGTAGATTGGGCAAGTTGTCGAGAATCTTAACCATAATGCCCTCACACTTGCTCTCTAGGGCTTGCTTGAAGAATTCCAGCACACCTTCTGAATCCTGTGACGTGGCGTCGAGGCTCTTCACCCAGGTAAAGTGGTGCGGTATTTCCGTAAATAGAGATCGCAGTAGTATACGTCGCTCGCGAAACGGCCGGTCTAGAAGCGGCTGACCGTTCAGGTACATCAAGTCGAACGCGAATAGGCAGACGTCAATTGTGATACTCCCAATCGCCACGTCCTTCCGAGCTCGGTTCGTGAGTGTTTGGAAGTTCTTCAATTCCCCTGTCTGGCGATCCACCGCAACCACTTCACCCTCCATGATAAAGCTGCTGACACCCTCCCCACGCAGCTTTGGCACTAATTCCACTAGGTCCGGGTATTTATCTGTCATGACCTCCAGACGTCGGGAGAATATTGATACCTTGCCCTTATCGTCACAGTGGACCTGCGCTCGTTGACCATCATATTTGAACTCGCATGCAAAATCTCTCCCTTGCAACTTCGTAAGCATCTCAGATAGATCTCTTGTAATACTCCCCAGCATTGGCCTTAAAGGTATATGTAGCGTCAGATCGCACCTTATTAGCAACTCATCACACACTCCTATCTGAAGCATAGCAGGGATGAGATCATTATAGTTGGGACGCCTTGCGAAACAAGCTTTGACGATCTCCTCGGCCCTACTCCACACGTCCGCGAGCTCTTCTTTTTTCAACGTCGTAAGCTCGCTAATGGATTTCAATGGAAAATCCGCGTCTGGCGGTCTGGAAAGGAGGAACGCGCGTGATAAAGCGATTAACATTGTCGTTTTCACAGCGCCAATCCGCAGATGCTGGCATAGCGTACGGACGACATATCGACTCTCCTCGCCACCCCGGGCATCTTGGAGTAATCGATCCACGATACGCTGTTTCACCTCGCCGCTGCCCTGTCCTTGGCTATTAGCTACTTTTACCAAAGACTGATAAACGCCTTTGATCGTAAGAGGCTTGGGCTTCCGCAGCGTGAAGCTCTGCTTCTTCTTTGCCTCGAAGGCAACGTCTCCTGCATCGCCATATTTGTCGTAGATTGCCTTTAGAGATCGACCGTCCAGACCGCAGACATTTTTCAAAGCCTTTGAAATCGCTGAGCCTCCTAATCCGAGTTCCAGAGAGATATAAGGTGGTGATATTGAGTTTGTAGCAAGCCAGACCTATTTACTGCAATTAGTAGGGCATATAAATAGAGAGAGAATAAACATATAACTAACAGCTGGCAGTAGGCTCTCAGGATCACCTTCTATAAAGACGCGGAGGCAATTTACAAGGGTATCTACTATCTTAATTCGGCTAGATGTGCTGTTGATGAGTACGAAACAGCGCGTTAAAAGTGCGTATGACGCTTCGCCTCCATTGTTGGCCCAATGTTCCTGAAGCTGTGGTATATACTTTGAAGGGTCGAATGTAAGAGGACTCTCGTCAAATGGTACGTTCTCTGAAACTATGTCCACAGAAGCTGTAACAGATTGCAGCGACAGAGTGCCTTTACCCTTATTTCCAGTCTCCTTTACTCTTGCTAAAGGATCCGAGGATATTAGTGGAACATCAATAGCTTCAGTGAAATTGACCGATTTGGGCGGATCGGGGTCCGCTGCCACGGCTGAAGATCCGGAGGCGTGCCCCGCAGCTTCGGTCTCCTTATCCCATTCGGCCTGGAGCTTTCGTGCGAGCTCCTCGTCCGTCATCATCTGATTCTGTAGAGAGCCTTCATCGCTCGGTTTTTTATCCTCCGGCGTTTGATCATTGGGGCTTTTGTTTTCTTTCTGCTTAGAGAAAAAATACTCCAAACCTCTAGAAGGTAAACCAGATGATTTCGAGTTACCACTATTCAACTTCCGCTTTTTAGTTGGACTGGGCATCTCAATCTCGAATCCGTAACGAAATACTTCCCGGATATGAATACAAGCAATGTTTACCTACTAGAGGATGTTTAGCTCATCTGATAGGTCTGATGCGTCTTCCTCGCATCCCGTAGTATGCTTTGGTCAACGATAAGAAAATATTGATGATGTCGTTGACAGCTACCGTTGGCATCGTTGTTTTGCATTTGTAATAAAGTACCTAATTCAATTATACGAGACATGCATCCTTTGAGGTAGCGACATGGATTATATAAGATACCTATTAGTTACCTAAGTACCTAACCTAAGTACCTAGGTACCTAGGTACCTAGCCCAAGGAATTGGCGCGCGCATTGGACTTCTAAAGTCATTTTCCACTTTTAGTAATTCTCCTTTACCCGTGCGCGAATAGGCGACTACGCTCAAGTCAACAAATCTAGAAACAAACGCTTTGATCTTTAAATGAGATAGCTTATCACATCGCAAAACTTATCCTAAGATAGACTACTAGTCAGAGATACATATAAATCGGCTCTTATTATCGGTAGCCCTAAGAGAGGGACCCTGCTCAAGAGCAGTCCATGGCGAGATCCCAACAGAAATGAAAACTAACCCAGTCTGACGCTATTCCAACCTGTCCATATATCTCCTATCGTGATGACAACGACCTAACCTAGTTTGCCGTGATTCTAGATCAAACCGCCAGGTTAAACCACCTCATGTCGGCATCTCGGTCCACAGGAACCGTATGACCAACGCTGCGAGCAGAAATCCCAACTAAGTAGCCACCATCTCCGTATACCATCTGAGTATAACCTCCATGCGGTGTATCCGTAATATTCTGAGTAAGCTCGACACCCTGGATAGTCGACCACTGTTTCAGCTGCTCCCCCAGGTTTTTATAGTGAACAAACTCATCCGCGGTACCATGGAAAGTCTGCAGGCGGGGATATCCTCCGGTCCATCCTGGGTTCATGGCCCGGACCATCTTTGCCCACTCCTCTCCCGTCTTAATATTCTGGCCGTTGGCACATTTGGGATCAGCAGTCCCTGGGCTCGATCCGGGTGAGCCCGCTAGGCAGCCTGCTGCGACACCAGAATAACAAGACCCAGCCGAGAATATGTCCGGATAAGTGGCCAGGAGAACATTCGTCATCATGCAGCCAGAAGATGAGCCTTGAACAAAGATTTTCATCGGGTTTGCGTTATACTCCTTCATGAAATAATGCATCATGTTTGCTAGGCCAGTGCTGTCACCTCCTCCGTTGACCGTGAGAGACTTTTCGGACGCAACGTCCTGCAATACCATCAACTTAGCAAGCATCTCTTTCGGGTTGATCGACTGGGCATCATTCTGCCATTAAACTCACCCAGCAATTGTTGTCGTTTCTGGTAGATGGGTAAACTACGATAAACCCTTTTGCCTCAGCATAGACATCGAAGTTGGCCATTTGATGATACATATCCCCCGATCCGCCACAATAGTGTAGCTGTGTATCTTCTTAGCTTTTTTTCATAGCAGGTCTCAAAAAGGGCAGAGTCTCACGGCAAGAAGTACGGCGGGCGAACTCTCCAACTTTGCGGGAATGTACGCCTTCATGTCCAGATTTGTCGGGTTCTCGCCCCAATTAGAAATCTGTACCCATTTCGCATATGAAGTCGAAAATGAAAGCAGCCAGGCTGCTGTGCCCGTGAGGGTGAATCCGCGCATGGTGACTTGACTTTAGAAAGTGCTTGGTAGGTAGGTAGGTAGGTAGATGTGATTGAGAAGAGAAGAGTGTAGGATGTTCTACAAGTCAAAATAAAACCTGGAATCTCGCTGGTTCTTATGTATTTATAGACTTGAGGTCTCTTAAGACCAAGCGGCAAGATACTTTAATGGCTGTCAAAACTCAACCTTATCCGTTTGACTGATCCGAAGTTTAGAGTCGGCTAATTGGACGTTCCATGCAGGAGGAGCCAAGAGTTTAATGTAACCAAATGTCATAGAGGATTCAAAGCGTGTAAATTCATATCAATCTCGGTTCCCCGCGCACAGTTCCATCACAGTAGTTTATACAAATGCCGGCACACGAAGCCGCGTCTCTCTATACAGACGCGATATATCATTCAGGAGAGTTTTCGTCGGAGTTACGCCTCTCGAGCCTCCGCAATTATCAGTAAGGCATATCTCAACGGCACCTAGGTTCTACACAAAAAGTCTAGGGTCCTTCTATCGTGACTCTATTCTTAATTGTTTCTTCACCTTATTCTTTGCACACCCCTTTTATCTTGAACAACGCACAGGCTCATAAGCCTATCTAGGATACTAGGTTACCCGAAAGGGGGAAGTTGATTAGATATTTTATTAACTTCTTTTATGTAAGACGTAATGCGTAACATGATTAAATCCGTACTATTCCCCCCATATATATGCCTTGGGATACAAATCTGATTAAATCGTTGATTACACCACTTGTTGCTCCGTTGGGACAATGCTCAGTTCATACGTCATCCGTTTGCAGGTAGCTCTTGTGGTTCGCTGGGACGACCTGCTTCATTATATGTCGTCTTCGAGCCGGGTATATAAAGCTCCTGTGGGCGACTAGAGGCGTCTAGCTCCGTCCTAACTGCTGAGTTTCCATGCAACTCTATTTTGCGTTGCGCTTTAAGTTTTCTTTGCCTGCGACCCCATAGTAAAAACATAATCAGAATAATAATAAAAGCCCCAGAGAAAGCGCCTACGACAGGACCAGCGATCCAGGCACGATTGTTCGGTGTGGCCGGCTCAGAGCCAAATATAGGCGATGATGAAGCACTGGTCACTACGAAGAGTCAGCGAGACAGTTACACTAGGCGAGATTATTTTAAAAGCCAATATTCTACCGCTAGAAGTCACATCCCCGAGATCTGTTGGCAGGCTACTTGTGATCTGTAGATATGTTGTTGTGAAAGTAAAACCTGTCAGCTGCCCGTTGATTGTTTTTGAAATCTCAACAACCGCTGTGGATGGAATTTGCGAAGTACATAGTGTGACGTTTTTTGGAAATGACCAGGTCGTTATGATTCCTCCAAGCGTTGTTGTGACTATATCAAAGTTAACGGCAAAGTAGTGGCCAGCATTACGTACGTAAGCATTTATCTCGAGATACCTAGTTAGAAAAGGGGACCTAATACATACTAAGAATCAAGTTAGTGGAAGTTTCTCTCAGTAAAGGGGTCTTGAGAGTTATATTAGATGGTTTCCAAGGAGAGTAGTTCCTACAACATACCCCGTGAAAGTTGTTGTCACAACATCATATGGAATAGAAATGAAGCTTGTCGAACTTAATCCTCTCGTAATCGTAGTTAAAGAAACAAGAGCCTGTGTATCACAATAATAGATACGTTGGCCCGTCGTCCCAGAAAATGCCGTTGTCCAGTTACCCCCCGAACTTTCCACGCATTGCTTACACGCACTGAGGTATACCATAAAAACGGTGTTAGAATAACACATCGACGGTGTTTTGCCAACACGTTGTGCTTCAAGGAGTGCATTGTCTGGATATTTTTTCTGCGTGAGCGATGTTTTTTAAGAATTAAGAAGTAGATAGATGCTTACTACATGTGGAGTAGCAGACCGATAGGAGCGTTTCGTCCCTAGCAACTTCTCGTTTTAATACTCGCATGATGTCTGGTAATCTGAGTATGAATAGCAAAGACCTTGAACAACGTAGGTCTGGCGGTAAAGGCAGGTTTTTAATCAGGATCTTTCCTAACATGGAGTCAAGGCTGTTATTTGACCCCCAAATATTCCCAGTTGGCTTCACTTGGTTCCTCGAGCTGATCGCCCCCTTCGGAGTTGCACTGCAGGTGAAAATAGATTGCTAATGGTGTTTCACTGGCTAGAGGAAGACGAGTGGTTACACCAATGACAGTATAAGTGATGAATTATTTACTAACGTGCCTGTTTATAGGCTGCCTTAGGACGGTCTGGGCACTATTTCCGAAATGCAATATAGGTACCTACCTAGCTAGTCAGAGTAGTTACGGGTATGCATCATGCGGCGTTACCAACAAGAAAATGTATTTGGCTTATTTAGGGGTAGATAGGTAGGTAGGTACTTTACTTTGTGAGAAATTGTACGAGACATGAAGGGGGATACCTACTGTCATTATACACAACACGAAGTGAAAACTATCGGATATATTTTACACAGGCACTTATACTCGGGTTCCTCTCTGCGGCAACAACTAAGGGGTCACCAACTACCCCTCCCCTTTCATACAATTGATGTATTACAGAAAGATAATATAAAACAATTACTGCCCGTACAAGAAGATGTGTAGTGCTAGGTACTGTAACACTGAATACATGATACGCGGTTTTGCAAAGCAAAATTACACAAGTACTTACCTACCTACCTAGGTACCTAGGTAACGCCTATGTTTTTAATGATGCTCGGAATCCATCACGTCTTCAGGTAACTTCCCCTTCCCCAGCCTGCTCCTAGAACTCCTTGGATTGGGGTAATACGAATTAATACTCGAGTATTACCTGAGTGGGAATTACTTACTGGTAGTATATATACTGGGATAGTTAGTAAAATTTGAAGTAACTATAAGATTGGTAAGTATTGATTGGGTATCGACAGAACCTCTAGTCTATGTAACTGTGGCCGGCTTTTATCACTTTACCTAAAATTCATCGCGGATACCATGCTATTCCAAGCATTTTCACAGAACCCAAATGATTATATCGATACTTCGACATATTATCTGCAGCCTTGCAATAATTGTGGGCTTTATCACTATCGTAGCGTGAGAAAGTTGGATTTTATATACCCCTCATCAGAAATCCTACTGGGGAATGTGGAGTGGATCTGCTATAGTTATCTGGATATGTTACGGACCGTGTCATCCTTGTGCTGATCATGCAGTTGGTGGGTATTTCTTGGCTCTGGAACAGGAGTTTGTTTCATCCAAATCATTACTACCCGTGCGTTGCCGACTTTCCTAAATCTCATATATTCCCGCCGTGAGCTTCTTTACCATTGTCAAATTATTTCCTCTTGACGATCACTGAATTGCCACATCTGTATCTTAGACTTTACTTTACTCGCCCTATCTGCTAAAGATCCAGCTCGAAAACCGAACATGGTAAACCCATTTCCTATGGTTGGGGAAGCACTTAGGAACCCCGCTAACTCGACGAGTAGGCTCGAAAACTGTCACCGGAGGAAATCCAAGTCTTCAAAGAGCTCTTTGACTCATATGTGAGTATATAGTCTTCCAAGAGATAATGGATAGTCTGGACTTGATCTGACCTCATTCCAGGACACAGATAAAGGCGGTCAGTACTTGGAGCTCATCAAAATGATGAATGCTAGCCATTATGTATTGACTACTGTCTTCTAACAATTACTAGGCAACATTAGTGTGGAAGAATTTGCGAAAGTAATGTCCCAGAGCCCTGGAAAGCAGCCAACAGCAGATGAAGTGCAGAAAATGATCAAAGAGGTTGATCTCGACGGTGATGGAACTATCAACTTCAATGGTAAGGTTCATTATCCAACAATTCATTCTAATCTCACCTGGGAAACATGAATATGAAGGGAAGATGTATAGGCTGTGTTCAGAAAACTGATGCGTAATAGAGTTCATCACGATGATGACGGGGCAGACCTACCCTCCAGTAGACGAAGAGATCGACTACGCTAAAGCATGGAAGGAATTTGAGCCCTCCCTCAATGGCTCAATTACACAAAGCCAATTCCGCCAGCTCGTGGCGGGATTGGGAGAGCCCATCGGCGACGTTGAGATTGACCAAATAGTCAACAACGTAGATGGAGAAGGCAAAATTACCTGTGAGTTTAGTTTGCGTTTAAGTGTAGGTACCTAGGTAAACATGCTTTGGCTAACTGATGTCTAGTCCAAGAGTTTGAAAATTTTATGAAGAATAGGAGTCTGGTGGACGAGATCGTGAATGGTTATCAGTGATCAGCTTGGTATAATGCTAAAGATGACTAAGGGTCATGATTCGATGTACACGGCATTATTATCAAAAAACGAATCTAGGTATCTGGCAAGACTCCTATATTTAATTTCATCTCAACATAGCCTTGGTAAAGAGATCATTAAGGATACAAGGCCAAGCCCACCGACACTAATAGAAAGCTTTACCAGGTAGGTACTTAGCCAGACTAGTCTAATCCTCTTCAGTTGAACCATCCGTCTCCTCTTCTTGGGTATCTTCCGAACTTTCTTCGCTAGTATTGTTGCTTGATTCGGTGACTGACGAAGTCTCTGATTGATCTTCCTCGTCCGCGTTGGACTCTGACATTGCGTCGTATTCTGGCCCTCTCTCTTCAAATTCGTGGTCGTGCTTGTACTCATGGACAATATCCAGATGAGCATAGCATTTCTGACAGAGTATGTAGCTGAAGCAAGTCTTGCACGCATAACATAAACCCTTGACTTTCTAGAGGTTGTTTAGCTAGCCCATCCTTATGTCATATTCCAATATAGGGATACTTACCAGAAAGCAACTGTCACACCAAGCACTATCGTGTACATGAGCTGCCCTTGGGAGTTCTGGTTGGTTTTCTTCGGTTGGGGTTTGGATTTCCTCGGCTGATTGTCCCTGATCTTCCTTTTCAAGCCCATCTTTCAAGAGGCCAATAACTCCAGGATCAGCCCCGAAATAGGAGGCGATTTCAAGCGGAGTCCAGAGTTCATTGCCGACCGGGCACTGAATAGATCGATCAGCGTGGTGCTCTAACAGTATCCTAGCTACCCCAATGGTATCCAGGGTATCATTGGCATCATCCTCAAATAACCAACTACCTCCCCCCTTAGCGACCCAACAGAGAGGCGTCCATCCGTCTATGTCTCTTTGGTCTATATCTACTTGAGGATTCAGTTCTATAATATGTTTAATAACTTGTAAGCGACCAGCTTGGGCAGCCCAATGCAAGGCACCACGATTGAGCTTGTCTTTTGCTTCGATATCTGCTTTCGCTTCGACAATAATCCGGAAATTGGCAACACTGTGAAGTGCAGCAAAGTGAATTGGTCTCCGGCCTAAGGCATCCTCGCTATTAACGGATGCCTCCTTTTCCAATAGTAGCTGGATAATATTTGGCTTCATCCCTAAGGCGGCGGCTGCTACCGGGCTTCCAACGTAGTAGCTCTTAGCATTTACATTCGCGCCTTGGTCGATGAGATGCTTGATTAATCTTTCTGGGTCTTCCTTTTTGCTATCATCCCACGGGAGGCATGCTCTCATTAGAGGTGTGCCGTAGCCTGATACTGCCATTGTTTCCATATCGGCTCCAAAATCAAGTAGTTGCTTTGCGATTTCGAAAAATGAGTAGCCGCAGGCTTCGTGGATAGGAGAGTCTGCAGCGGTGGGATCCAAACCCCTTAGATTAGGGTCGGCGCCTTGCCCAAGGAGGTAAGATACGATTGTTTCATTACTGGTTTTAGCCAGCGCTGTCCGTCCCTTGTTGTCCTGTGCATTTATGTTTGCGCCTCCTCGAATGAACAGTTGTATGGGTTTTAATTCGTTTTCAAAAGCCGCCAAGCCCAGTGCAGTCTCGCCTACGTCGTCGGCTTGGTCTATGTCTATTCGCGTACGGAACTCCATCAAGGCTTGAAGGCAGCCACCATCGATGCCATCGATGCCATCAATCACGAGGTGAAGTGGATTGAGACCGATAACATCCTTGTGGTTCAAGTTTGCTCCGTAAGAAGCTAGTAGTGTTACAGTCCCTGGATGATTATAGAAGGCAGCAAACGATATTGCGGTGTATCCAGCCCAGTTAGTAGCAGTTCGATCAACTTCTATTTCAGTGTCGGCCTTATGCTCCAGGAGAACTTTCACAGAAGCCTCCCACCCTTTAGACGCGAGGAACATCAGCTGTGTAAGGCCACTGTCATTTTTGAGATTAAGATCGTTGGTTTTCTCTACCAGAAGCTGAGTGATTGGCGTACTCGAAGAGGCAACGTGGAGAGGAATTAAGTTTTGGGTTGTTTGGACATTCACATCTGCGCCTCTCTCGAGTAGTAATTTCACTAGACCTTCGTCTTGATTCCGTACTGCCTCGTATATTGGCGTTACTCCATCAGCATCTGCGAGGTTAACATCGGGTTCATACTCTAGGAGACACCTAACAAGGTCTTTGAACTGGTTTACGATCGCGATAAGCAATGGGGTGGCTTTCTGGCTATCCGTGGCGTTGATATTTACGTTATATTTGACCAGAAGCCTTGTTAGGTCGATCCGCTGTTCAGTTGTAAGAGGTAACGTCCGATTCACCACGCCATGTAAGAGCGGTGACTTAAGAAGTGGGTTATTAGGGTCGGCTCCGCGTTCTAGTAGTAATTGGCATATCTGTACATTCCCACTGGCGACGGCATGATGCATGGACGTACCCTTTCCTATTCCGCTTGGTGTATCGGGGTCAACACCATGATTTAGCAATGCCTCAACGCACCTCTTATTTCTATGCCTTGCCGCTATTTCAATTGGCTTCATGCCACCAGGGTCCGGTTTGTTTGGATCTGCTCCGAGTTCGAGGAGTTTTTGTACCGCTGTCGGACGTCCCCATCCGCAAGAAAAGCACAAAGGGGATGGCCTAGGAGTGCTACCGTCGTAAACGCTATGCTCTAGAATGTCCTTATTTCCTTTGGCAAGAAATTCTATCACTTCGACATGTCCTCCTAGGATAGCCGATGTAAGTGAATTCCCATTGAAAGAGCCAGAGTTGATGTCAGCTCCGTGCGACACTAAAGCTCTGACTGTTTTGAGATGCCCAGATGATGAAGCAACGCGTAGAAGGTCCATCGAAGAGTCGCCTGTGAGCGGGTTATTGCAGTCGATTGGACATCCATTCGATATCAAAGTTTCCGCAAGCTGATCAAAGTTCAATCTCGCTGCTCTGTACAATAACGGCGGACCCCATTCGTTAATAGTATTATAAGAATCGAGGTCGAGGTAACTAAAAAGATCGACTACCAGTTGTTCTTGACCACTTGGGCCTGCTGCTTCGATAAAACGCAAGATGGTATCTTGGCCCCACGTTTTCGACCTGACGAGCTTTTGAACCACTTCCACGTGGCCGTTGAGAGCTGCTTCAAGTATCCCCACTTCCAAGTCTTCGTCATTTTCTGGCTCAACCTCCAGGCAGCCAAGACTAGCAAGGAGTGGAAAGGGGGTTTTCCAGCAACTGTCACTCATAGTGATAGGGCGTGCAAAAATCCAGAAAGCCTCTGGCCAACGCCCTAATCCAACTTCTTGGAAGAGTTGGTCTAACTTTCCGATCTTCTCAACCCGATCTTGGATCTGCAAATAGTGACGGAACCAGTATCTAACTGCATAGGAAAATAAATCATGGGAATCATCTAATACTATGATAGATGGGTCACCCCCCTCATGTTTGTCGATAAATTCAATACATCGCTCTTGGACATTAGGTCGTGAGAGGTAAGTTAAACAAGTAGTAGCAATTTCGTAATGAGCGCCGAGGGCAATCTCATGCCAGATATAGGTTGGTCCTTCGTCTGCTTTGGGTGTCATAAATATGTCTCTTACACGAAGGCTAGACACATGGACCTCATTGTTGTCAATTCTGATAATACCGGCCAACCAAGCAAGCCAGTTATGATAGTCCGGAAAGATCGTTTCTATACCTGTATTTTTGGGTAGACTGGTAGATCCTCCATCCTGTCCACGACTGATAAATACTACCGTGGCAAGTTCCCAGATTGATAACGGCTTGGTTGAGTAGAGAATCCAAGACAGCATTAACCGCAGCAACGGCTGATCGGAGACATTTCGAAGTATACGATCTATAATCAATTCAGCAGGAGTATTGGCCGTTATGTCATCGATTGGTCTGAAAAGGTCTTCCGGTGCAGCGTTCCTATCTAGCGCTATTCTCTGCACCAATTGCTCCTGGATTATCGAACGTGCTAGGGGATCAATATCATCGAACCATGGTGGAATTTCCCATAAAATATGGTCGAAGTCGTATGATTGGGGTAGATCCTCAGTTTGCTTCTGTTTATTTTCTGTGTCCTGCAATGGATCGAGTTCGGTGTCGTCCGAGGTAGACGCTGAACTAAGATCGAGGCTTCGCCATCCCAGTAACTCATCACTTAGACTATCAGCTCGACTAGTAACGAATACTCTCCATGGCTTCTCGGAAATTACGACAGCACGGGAGATATATCGAATAAACGTTTTCCGCGAGTTCACGTCGCACTCATCAAAGTTATTGATGACAATACGAACGCCATCGAATCTCAAAAGAGCCTGTTCGAACCAATATATAAGATCATTTTCGGTCCAGGCTCGTTCAGTGTCTAGAAACCTCAAGAAAGCCATTACCGAAGATCTCGGACTTGGGTGATGGCAGACAATCTGCGCCAGAAATGTAAAGAGCATCTGGGACAATCGATCTCGCCTTATGTCTTGATGATCAAAGGTGAAGTAAAGTGTAAGAAATGTCATACCCATTGGTGCTATTATCGCATCCAGCTGGTAAAATGCCTGCTCCGCAGTTTCTTGAATATTTTCACTGCCATACGCGTAGAGTAGCTGATTATCATTGCTATCAAACCATTCCCTATATGTAGAATAACCACGGAGTTGAGCCTCTATATTGCAGCCTGTGCGAAATGGTTTAACGGCCGTTGCGAGGGACACTAGGGTGTGTTCATGATTAAATAATCGCGGGACAAGTTTTGTTACTGCGTCAATTATTAGTGCCTATCTATATATTATAGGATATTATGCAAAGTCCTGCAGTCTGCCATACCCTGTTGAAAGTTACGAAATAGGTTACCAAGTATTATGCCAAAGTTACTTGGTGTGTTTTCGTGTACACGCGTTTCGAATGGTGTCCCTAAAGTGAGGGTAAAGGTGTTGAAATACTATTAGACGTCAGAGAACAATCTTGCAACTCCATCTGGATATATTTCTAACCTCATGCACCCCGCTAGAAATCCACATAGTAGTATAAATACTAATCAGTCGAGCACGAAGAAGAGCTTTAGACGATATGAAGGAGCCGTTGATTTCGACGATAGCAGCGGCGAGTCCAGGTAGTGCAGCTGTTGACGGGCGGAGAGGGATTTCAAGCTCGGGCGGTGACGTGAAAAGCAGCCGACTTAAACTATCCTGCATTCCTGTCAAGCTCTTACATCGGTGTGGGCAGTGGCTCAAAACCTTCATGGATTAGATATATGACTAAAGATGAAGTATCCAGGGTTAATCACCAGCATCCGAGTATAGTCTAAGACTTCCATCCAGGGGCCTGCGGCCTGAGAGGCTTGGGATAGTGCCTGTGAGCGTCACCATTAGGATTGGAATCGTAGGCCAATGTGTGAGATCGACTCACATCTTTGACAATGATTCCCCCGATGTCAAAGGCCACGAACATTACAACGCGTTTCTGATAAAGTTAAACTATGAGCTTCAAGGTCTATATATTAGATTACGCTTTATACTTACGACCTCGTCGTCCCGCTGCTCTGCGATACTATCTAGAAGACTCGAAGATAGTCTTCGAATGACACGGTGACACTGGAGGCTGCGAATAACCTCATTTGGATCGTATTCGAACCGAAATAACCTAACATTAAGATTTGCGGAATGCGTGTAATCTAAGAGCCATTTTGGTGAAGTGTCAAGCTGCTGGTAGAGATCGAATAGCCGAGGGATGAATACAATGCTACTCATAAAATCAATAGTATATTCTGTATAGCGCTAATCTGTACATACTCAATATATATGATATCTTCTTTGGGGCCGGTGGTTTGGGAATCCGACCGATCGGAGTTTGGGCTGGGTGTTGACCACTGAAGTGATAGCCCCTCATGTCGAGGTGTAGATACTTCTCCCTGTCCTGGAGAAGTTGGACTCGTAACTGGCTTCTCGGCAGCCATAACAAAGGGAGGCGGAGATACCATCACCGTAAACAGATTGTAGACGACATATTCATAATATCAGCTGTAATTCAACACGCAGCTTTTTCTAATCCTAGTCTAAGTTCTGAGAGATGTTATGGGGAGCAGGCACCAAAGCGTGGGGCGTGTGGCTTCGCCGAATGTGTACAAGTCGGAGTTGGGGGCAGAAAATCTGCCAGGCTTTTACATAAGGACCAACGATCAGACCTCAAGCTTTGTCGCTTGTCCTGCTCGCACAGTGTGAACTACCTGTAGAAACACATGCAAGATGATATTTCCTATAAATAATATCGAAAGGATTTTATAACCTAGAAGTTGAAAGAGTTACGGTAGGTATTCTAATTCGACTAATAAGCTGATGAGTTCTTATTCCCACTGTTGATTTCTTATTTTACATGCAAGATATCTCTTAGGAGCCTAACCTAGATATTAGACATACCATATCCCCGTCTAGCCTTTCTTAATCACGTCGTCCAGCAAATGGTGAAATACAACATCAGATAACTTTCTTACATCAACCGATGCGAGATTCTCTACAGGATATCCATCCTTTTCTAGGTTATTCGTCGGCTTCTTCTCAGGATCGAATAGGATAGGGTCATCGCTATTTTTTGAGCCAAAGAAGTTCTCCAGTTCAGTTTTCCAGTCCGTCTTTACATGTATTTCCGCGGTGCATTGAAATTCGGTATCATCTTCTCTCTTCAGAAGTATTGCGGTTCGAAGGAGTGATGGGATCCCTGTCTTCCTTGATCTGTTCTCGTGTAAGACCCAGCTAACCCCGATCTCATTACCAAAATCGTCGCATTCTGTAGATCCATTCAAGGTTGTTGCATCACTCGTGTCAAGGGAAATAGCCTTCTCCCATTTCAGAGCGCCACCTAACTCCCCGCCGAATTGAATGCCCGCGTTAATTTCACTGCTAAAAGTTGTTGACTCTTGTTGAGTCGTCGGTAGCATAACAAAATGACCAAATGGGGAAAGGTTGTGAATTCTTGGAGGAACTTCTCCTCGCACTGAGCTGCCGAAATTCAAGCTAATTGTCGCAGCTGTTATGCGGCGCCCAGGCTTCACAGAGTTGAAACTAAAGTCATAGACAAGTAATGTAGCGAACTCGTTAGAGTCGGAGTCGAGGAATCCGTGTATAACTTCTCGAGACTTGCAGCGGATGGCGACAGCTCCACGCCGTTCAGTGACGGTTTCTCGCTGATACCGTCGCGATGGATGAGGATCGTTGCGAATATGATAGCCACTGCCTTCATCTCCGACCTCGTCCAGATATATGTCAAACGAAGCGTCGTCCATTCTGAATCTTTTATAATAGGTCCTTAGGAGGTAGGTAGGTGATCCCTAACGAGGAATGGCGATAAATATACTCTAAGTTGGATTGGAGATGGTATATGCACTAAAGGCTTGAAAAGGTAGGGGATCCTTCGTGCTAGAAGTAGCCAAAGACATGTTAGCTGAAGGGTAGGTACTTGCACTAGAATCCCTCAAGCCACGCTTAGTTTATATATAGGTACCTAGGTTAGGCTATAGGTATTTATATCGGGGTAGATCACGCCAAGTAGCGTATACCCTTTTTATCTTGCACCTAGATTCCTATTCAATTTGGCCTCTTAAAATTTGAAATGATTTTCTCTGAAGTTTTACGGATTATTCATATTTTAATTGTTATACCCTGTCCAATGCCTTCCTAGGTGTTGCTAGTCTGATCCACCTGAAATATCTTCAGCCCCTGTTCAAAGCTAGTCTCTTCCTGAGCATAAGGCAACTTTTACAGTATGAGGGGTGAGAAGCTGAAATGTCTACCAATAGGAGTAATAAACGTATATCACCTATTTACACTAGCAAATCCAATATGACTAAATCTTATAATCATGCTAATCTAGTCGATGGAATATGTATGTATAGACAGTGCGAGCCTTGTACCCATGTTATCTTCGTCATATCTTCTTCCTAAATTAGGATGGTTGCGCTGAGTTAGGGCAATGGGGGTGGCTGAGCATCTTGTCAACCCGCCAATTAGATGAGCCGGTTAGGCGCCACTTACTGCTACGCTCCAGGGTGAGGCCGACCTTTTCCAAATAGCCAGCAGCCGAACCCCAAGTCGTGAGATTGAGTTAACAGGGGCTGAGTTGTTGAGCCTCTCTCAGCTTGACTGACCCCTCAGCCTCTAGTTCGTCCGTATAACTTATCTAGGTACGCAGCTTCATAAACAATACCGCCTATAAATGCTAAGCACTATAAAGCGTAGCTGCTATGGATTTTATCCACGAACATCCAGAAGAGGATGAAAATGATTATTCGACTGATAGCGACTCGGGTAGGGAAAGCTCCGGAGACGAGGAAGAGCCTCTCGTTACTACATATGCCGTATCGGCAGAAGGGCTGCTTAAGAGTATCTTAAAAGATATATCTGAAGGGGTGGAAGGTTTAAGTAATAAAGGGGACTACCAGAATCTCGTACGAGATGGGATATCGGCAGAGCGTCTCACTGAGCTCGCCGCAGACTACACTAACCGCACTGTATTACATGACCTAGCCAGCCGAAAAGATGATATCCCCGACCTCTCAAAGTTACGGGGTTTACTCGAATTTCTCGTGCAACATCCAAGCAATTTATTGGCTGAGAAGAATCAGAGTGGTGGTCATACACCACTACATATAGCGATAATAGAAGGAAAAGAAGATTTTGTAAGGCTGATTTGCGGTGCGCACCCCAACGTTGATTTCATTCTCTCAATCCCGGACCACTTGGGCAAAAACTGCCTTCACGTGGGTATTGAGCAGGAAGTAGAATTTCTCGATTACCTCGTTGGGGTTGCTGGGGCACAGACGTTGAGTGCCAAAGACAGCAGGGGGAATACACCACTCCATCTAGCTGTGGAGTACGGGCACTGCAAGCCTAACCAGCTTCGTGTGGTAAAAGCTATTGTAGCGAAGTGCGATGATGTTATGAGGTTTTCCGAAGAATCCGATGAGTCTAATGATTCATACCCGCTGACGTATAATAACAATCACTTATCTCCCTACCTCTATCATATCACAACCCGCGAAGCAGCCGAGGTAGAAAGGAGAAGAAGAAGGGAAGCCAAAAAAGCGAAGGCAGACAAGACTACAATTGAGCGAAAGAAAACATCGGGTTCGTCCAGGAAAGACGGACGGACAAAGAATAGGGCCTCTCCGCCAGATGCTCGTTCAGTTCCTTCGGATCCCAGTCAGGGGGCGCCAAGAGATCCTCGAAATAAGTCCACCATATCAGCCAATATTGACTTCAATGAAGAGTTTGGAAGGGACTCTTATGACATGAGAGACAATGCTATGCAGGCGACGGATCCCTTACCATCGAGTATACAGGGCCATCGGCTTAGTGCCAACAGTTCAGTACAAGCAAACAGCACTAACCCATCTAGCCACGATTTATTCACTAAGTCGGAATTAAAGAAACGTAACTCAGGTCTAAAGCCGTCAAGCAAAGAGACTAGAGACGTCCGTCAATTGAAACCGACCAAAGAGTCTGCGGAAGAAATCAGGCTTTTCCTTAAGTACCACTACCTTCGGAATCGCGGCCACGACTCTGCTATAGAAATCATATATGATCGAAAAAGCTCGCTAGGTGAGGAGTCATTATCCCTTTAAGGGGTTAGTATAACGCTCTGGCTCACAAAGCTAATCTTATTCAATAACAGATAGGCAAATTTATTTTGACCTCTCAGGATACACTACTATGACGCGACGGCGCCTGATGACAGCACTTAAACATATTAGATTCGACGATATTCTACAGCATGTAGAAGTGCCACATATAATCATTGAAGGCAACGACTCTTTACCAAACACTCCCAAACTTCGTGATTATTCTGCAAAAGCAGACTTAGGCGGCAACGGACGCGCAGATCTAGTATTTATATTTAGATGGCTCCGGAGCAAGGGTGTGCACACAATCCTCCAGGTCATTGTTGATGACTTGGGTCCTATATCCCATGGAGACGAAGCAATTGAAAAAGCACTTAATGGCTTTGGGGTTGAGATTTGGAATTGGAAAAAGAGGGACTTATGCTCCGAGGTAATTATTAACACAGCGCCGAATGTGCAAGTCGTATATCTATATTGGAGTGGAAATAATGCTGTTCTACGAGGTTGGTGCGAGGAAGGTGGTTTAAAGAAGCTAAAAGGGTTGCGCAAAATCCATATTCATGGTCAGCAGGTAAGTTAAGATGTAGGACCCGATGCAGTTTAACATGATAATTAATAACAGGCTTCAAGGGCTTTGACTCTTACTCTCGCACAGAGTCTAATCTTGAGTACTTCAAAGATCGGATGATTACGACGAACCCCAATATCGAAATAACATGGGACGGGCTGCAAGCTGTAAGAGAACCACAGGCAGCCAAAGTCGCTCTCCCACAACTTCCTCGCCAGCCCGTTCAAGATCATTGGATTAAGTGTATGACTGAATTCAGAAGGTTTCTCTTTCAGGCAGAAGCCAATTTCAACAAGAGCCAGAATATGGTAGTTGAAGACAAGATTGACGAACCGGTAAAGGTGGCGCTAATCGACGATGGTATTAACATTAATGAATTAGAGTATTACCCTGTGGGTGGAAGGAGCTTCTGCCCGAGAACAGAGGACAAGGCTTTCAACTATCCGTACTATGTTTCGAGTAGTGGCCACGGCACGGTTATGGCGAGCCTTATATACAGGATATGTCCACGAGCACAGCTCTACGTGCTAAAACTAGCAGACCACATAGGCCGTGACGGGAGTCGCCAGATCACAGCTAAGAGTGCTGCACGGGTATTTCCGCACCCACGAGTACCTGTATATCGTGGTGGCAGAGATAGCTAACTTTCTTAGGCAATCAGCGAGGCCGTAAGGATGCAAGTCCATATCATCTCGATGTCTTGGACTATCGACCCCCCTAAAGACGAGAAAACACGAAGTGAACTAGAAAATGCGATTGGAGAAGCAGTGAAGAGGAAAATCCTCCTTTTCTGCTCAGCAAGCGACGGCGGGGCAAAAGAAGACCACAGCTATCCGTGGATGGCAGCCCGTGACAGGATTTTCAGAATCGGAGGGGCACACGCATCAGGTCGAACAGATGACGAAGTTGGCAGTACAAGTCAAATAAATTTTACATTCCCAGGGAATGATGTTGTATTGGAAGGCGTCGGTTTAAACCAAGAAGTGAAGTATCGAACCGGTTCTTCGGTTGCCACGGCACTTGCTGCTGGTCTTGCCGCTCTGATCCTCTACTGCGTTCAAATACGGATACTCCGTGCTAGTAAGGAAGATGCCGAAGTATATAAGTCCCACTTTAGGAAATTGACGGATCACGACCAAATGGTGAAGGTATTCAGGAGAAGCATCGGGGTTACGGAGGAGAGTAACTATAAGTATATTGCAGTATGGGATACGTTCGAAAAACCCATTAAGCTAAGCAAGGAAAGGGACCCTGAAAGATGGATTGACCTGATTGCTAGGGTTGGTGAAGAACTCTGCATGAAGATTTCAACTTGATGGATCCTACCAGAATTACATAGCTTACCTAGGTATACATACTTCATTAGAGACTACGTTATACGTATCAAGTTCAATATCTGTAAGTCACCCATATAAAGTAAAAGGAGGCCCAAAATTAGGGAAGGAAAGAAAAATGAATTGATAAACTAAGGAATAAACTAACTAGCAGAATTTAAAGGGAAAACTCTGATTTAACCACTCATCCAACCGATCCCCCTTTGGTAAACGACTGTCCTGAGGCCTCATAAGGTGTCGTTTACTCCATCTGCAACCCTGCTCACCGCTCAGAACACCCAGAACACCAGCACCAATACTTTTTTTTTTTTTAGATAATAACTTTGCCTTACTTCTTCTGGATGCTTTGTAGGAACTTGAAGATGCCGTCAATCCTCAAGCTCTGGCTCTCCTTGTAGCCAGGCACGTATCGGTCGCCCCACGGCTGTAGCTGGGTGTCTAGGTAGGCATAGTTAGCACTGGTATCAAGTTCGCGCGTTGGATAAGTCTTACCCCAAGTGACGTCCGGCTTCTTAGCACAGACGAATGTGAAGGTTTCATTGGTAGCCTGAATCAAGTCGAAGTTGGGGTATTCCGTAGTGATGCTCTGCCACGTCTGGTTGCTGACACCTCGCTCCGGGCCGTTGTAGTCAATAGCAATGCCCTGGCTGGTCACATATACTTCGGGCTCCTTGTAGTATGCGATCGTGCGGGTCGTGTGCAATGCAATGGCATCAAATACCAGCTGGATACGGCGGTGGTCCCAGTTCTCACCTCCGTACTTCTGCAGGAACTCGGTTGAAGCGATGGCTCCGTCAACCTCAAATCGCTTGTCCAAAGAGGTGACTGGAGAGTCTGGGGTTTGGTCCCAGCCAAGGTCATGTAGGATAGCAGCCACGGCTTGCACTTCAATGTCGACGCTGTTCAGAAGCGTCTCGTTGTGGGCAATGATCTGAGATCCAAAGAGCCAGGCGCGAACCTGGTGCTTGTAGGTAGCGTCATCGCTGTGGTTACGAGCGAACTCCCTTGCAAGGCGGACGATAGGCGTGTCGATGACGGTAATTCCCGCTATCGTGGTGTTCGGGTAGGGAACGTTTCCTAGAACGGGGACACCACGTGGCCTGAATGGTGGTGGGTATGGGTGAAAGGGGGCTGAGGCGCCAAGACCAGCCAAGCTGGTGAGAAGCAGGAGAACGTTCTGAGTGAATTGCATAGTAGCGGTTGATGTGAAGGCTAGTTTGTTACCGGATCGACTTGTCACTAGTTGTTACTGGGCTGATGATCTACCTAACTCGAGAAACGACGACCTTGATGGCCTATATATACACACTTTTCGAACTCTCGACACCGGCATGACGGATATTGTTCAAAACTCCATGTCTACCTGTCAATGGATTCTAGAACTCTTCACGCAGTCAGGCGAGTAGCCATGTTGTTGGTCGACCAGGAGCGCATCTATCACGTCAATCTTTGAGAATCTCGAAAGAAGATTGTATTGGACAGAAATCCGATGACATAGTAAGAAGAGACATGAATTCTGTAAGGGCGTCTAAAGTTAGTAAGTGAAGCAGAGCTGAGAGAGGGCAACAAGGCTGGCTGTCTGATTGGTGCGGAATATGTTCTATCTCCAATCGCGTCTATAGGTAACATTTATATTACTAGTGTGACCCCGACGGAAGTATTTGATAGCTTACAAGATGTAACTTACTTTATGCCCGACCATTTCGCGGACGAGGATACACTTCCGGGGGTTGGCAAAGGCTTACCACCAACAGCGATGCATTGCTGCATACAACTTACTAAAGGCCAATAGACGATCCCTGCCTTGAAGTGCATATACAGTAATGCTCCCCAACATACTGGGTAGATGCTGATTATAGCACCAACCATTGTAGACGACCCAAGCGGCAGTTTGCAACTCAATACGGATTAGTAGTATATCGACCTCGATCAAGCTTCCTAATGTATACCCTATCCCTTGGCCGCATCGAAGTCCCTGCATAAAATCTCTAAGCATCAAGGCTCATCGCTTCACTAATTGGCAAAACAATATTCACCTTGGCACGGTCCGAAAAGCTTAACGTTCTAAATATGATGCGAATTTCGGCCGCCGTAAATAGCAGCTACAAAGCCTGCGATATCTTGCGTGCTCCTTACGTGCTCCTACCTACCAGATCTATACGCGGATCAATTGGAGTGGCGAGACTTTTCTTTGGGTTCTACGGTAAAACTGGCTTATAACATTTATTTTTGGGGTAAAGGAGCAAGCCCCAAATCGACCCCTCGAAAAATACCGCAGAAGCAACAGTTGAGAGGCTATGTGCCATGGCAGAAGTTCGCAGCGAACTTTTCTAAAGTCAATCTGTAGTGTTTTTTACTTGGGTAAATTTCTTGATTTTCAATACTTAAGGTTGCTAAGTATCCTCTGAAGCTTCATTAGATTACCCCTATATATACTTCAGGCAGGTATATGCCTACATCATAAGATCTAATTCTCTTAATCGTGGTAGCATTTCAAAGCCACTTTAGATACCTGCCTAAGGTACCTATATATCTAGGTAGACTTTAAGTTTGCTATACAGGCATAGAGTGTAATAGATAGGCTAGTATAAAGTGCTACATATCAAGGGGTAAGATTCCTAACCTTCCTAACCAGTATATATCCGTTTTATGGTATCTGATTGGTCCGGTATCGCAGCCCAACGGAATTGCCCATAGTTTTTACCGTAGTTCCAAGAGCTTCACCGCGGGAGCCAAGACTTCAAATTCGTAAGGAGGCTCAGGAACTCATCTCGAGTCACGTATAGAAACATGTTGAGCCACATTTCGACGAATAGAAATAAGCCATAACTTAGGTAAATATGCCACTATACCTTCTGGAGAAAGAGATATACAAGATTCTTGGCCCCATCAAACGAGCCTGATCGACAATGAGATGCTCCAGACCAACACAAGCGAACTCAAATTTTCTTCACATACTACCTACTTCCTAGCGTTTTGAGCCTCGATATGTTGAGCTTTTCATCTAATACCCTGGTAAAAAAAGCGATTCTTGTTCCAATTAAGAAAGTCGTCAACCTGCTAGTTTATGTCAAATGGGTAGCGCTTAGTCTATAATATAGACATCTCTGGCATGACTGGTCTCGTAATATTTACATCAGCGTGCGTATCAATCACGTAGTTGGTGGTAGTGCGCTAACAACTTGGTTCTCCATAGTAGATATGCCTATACTCAACCTCATCGGCTCTGAGCTTCCAAGAAAAATTGGCTCCGGATTAGCCTCTCTTGCATTGGATTTGTCACGTCGTACGTGTCTTAGACGGCAGTGTATCTTGGCTATCGTGGGTCTCTTACGCATTTGGGTCGCTTTTAACCTTGGTATCAAGATAGATCCTACTGCTTTAAGGAAGGTATACACGCTAGAGGCGCGTCACTGTAATGTGATGTATCATCGCCTCCTTTGATCTTCATGTTTGGGGTCTCGGTCCTCGATCTGGGATTCTTGGCATCCAACAGTTTTAGTTCGGAGCTGTTTCGTTTGAATTATTGCTAACTCATAAAGAAGAGTCGTATGTTACTAGAGTGCAGGTGATATGGAAATATATATTCTCAAAATTTATATAAACACCAAGCATCGTCCTGCTATTCTGCTCTGTTCTAAGCTTATTCTTGCATTCGATTTGATTTTGGAGCCGCATCGTGTTGTGTTACTGGCGTTACTCGGAGCTATGGACAAAAACATCGCTTCATCTTTAGATAAAAATACCCCTTTTCTGACAGACGATCCGCCATTGTTCGCCAAACCACTTGAGAAGCACGCATCGGGACCAAGCACCAAATATGAAGTGGACGAGAAAGACATAAGTCTTAGCACGAGCGGGACTCGGGTAAACTCCCCGGATGCTTCAATACACGATGGCAAGGAAGGCCATGACATCGAGAAAACAGAGGTGGACCTCGACGGCATCGATATATATGATCCGAATCGCCCGAGGTTGAAGCTATCACAGAGGCTGTAAGAAATTAGCCCGTAGCCTGGATATAAAAATTAATAGTTTACTGATCATTGAACAACTTAGAGCTCACTTCACTTGGGCCTGGTTTACATTGCCTATGAGTACCGGAGGCTTAGCACTCTTGATTTACGCTCAGCCTCACCAATTCCCCGGACTTCGACAGATCGGACTCGTTGTATATATCACGAACATCGTCATATTTACTAGCCTAGTTGCCGCTATGATCATGAGATTTGTTTTACATAAAGGAACCTTTAAGACGTCTATCACCCATTCTCGAGAAGCATTTTTCGTGCCGACGGTTTTCCTCGCTATAGCGACTATTATCACAGGTACTCAACGCTATGCTATTCCCAAAGCAACCACATCCGCAGTGTGGTTTATCTCGGTTCTGTATTGGGGATACGTGGCAGCTTCGCTGTTCGTTGCGATAGCGCAATATTCCTATGTATTTAGAACTCACCAGCTCGGTCTCCAGACTATGATGCCAACTTGGATCTTACCAATATTTCCCATCATGCTCTCAGGTACGATCGCATCAGTTATTGCGGAAACTCAACCTCAGATGAACGCAATTCCGATCATCGTGGTTGGGTTGACGTGTCAGGGCTTGGGTTTGTCTGTGGCGTTTATGATGTACGCTCATATGGTAGGACGCTTGATGTCACGAGGTAAGCCTGCTATATCAGCTCATCCAAGAGACTATCAGCTAAAGAACTTCAGGTATGCCAAACCGCGAACATCGAGCAGGTTTATTCATGAATGTTGGGCCACCAGCATTTACAGCCTTGGCAATTATTGGCATGGCAAACGGATTGCCTGATAACCTAGATATCAACAAGGGGATGGTTCTTGACATGACAATAATTAGGCCTATAGCAGTCGTGGGTGCTATATTTCTCTGGGCGCTTTCTCTATGGTGGTTTGGTATTGCGGTAGTGTCCGTCATCATGTCGCCGCCTCAATATTTCCACCTCAACTGGTGGGCGATGGCCTTTCCGAATACAGGCTTCATCTTGGCTACAATTTCTATCGGGAATGAACTCCAACATGAAGGCATCCGCTGGTTTGCGACAGGGATATCTATCTGCCTACTTCTTACGTATTGCTTTGTGCTTTACAATTTGGTCCGAGCTGTTATCATTCAGGATATCATGTATCCAGGTCGTGACGAAGATGTATTGGACACTACGGATAACTAAGGGGGTTAGTTACTGCCTCCTGCTATGCGAACATGGGCCGTCAAGAATATTGGAGGAATTGCTAGACCAGGTAGAGTTGAACGTTATAAGAAGATAAACGGAGAAAGAGAAAGTGTAATATGGCATCAAGCGATCATCGTAAAAGTTATAGATAGAAATATTCTATGGAAATATTTACAGTAAGCAAAATATATATATATATAGATACTTTAATAGGCCTTTAAAGTCTTTATCACATAACAATACCTTCCAAAAAAAAATAAAAATAATATTTTTATTATTTTAAAACAATAACATATTTTAAAACGATAACGTTATTTTCCAAAAGAAAAAAATAATATTTTTATAAATTAACCTTTACAAATTTTAAAATCTACTAATAATTTATCTTTATTTTTGCCTAACTCTTTTTCTAATAACTATTTAATATATTTTTTATTTAAACCAATATATTTTATAAAATATTTATTACTTTATTTCTTAATAATACGTTATTAATATATTTATAAAATAATTTTATTAAAATAAAATAATTATTTTCCGAAAATATCCATTAATAAAGCCGGTTTAAGATAATTAACGGAAATAATATTATAAATTTTAAAATAAGCAAGAAAATTAAATCGGTATATTAAACGGTTAATTTTTTTAACAATTTAAAAAAGTCTTATATATTATTATTTAAATTCTTTTTCTAATATTATTATTAAAAGAATATTATATCCTTTATAAAAATAAAATAAAATATAATTATTAATCTTAAAAAATATTAATTTATATTATAAATTATAATATTTTTTAACAATTATTACCGCAATTATAATTATATTATAAATTTTAATTCGTAAATAAAATAATAGATTAACGTTATAATAATTTAATAAAAACAAAAATTAAAAAATAAAATTTAAAATAAAATTATAAATAACTTTTAAAAAATTATATTATATTAATATTAATTTTAAAAAATTAATTTTATATTATAATCGAAAAATATAATTTTTCTATTAAAAATTATTTTTAAAAATATAAAAATAATAACAAAAAATTAATTTAATTTATAAAATAAATTATTTTATTTAATTATTAATTTAGGGATAATACGTAATAATATATAATAATTTCGTATCTACTTAAATTTAAAATTATTTCCAAAATTTTAAAAGAAATTTAAAATCTTTATTTAATATAATAATTTTAAAAATTTCCTAATTATTTAATAAAAAAATATTATAATAAGCGTTGGTTTAATTAAATGCCAACCAATTATATTATTTAAATATAATAATAATAATCTTTAAAAATTTATTAATTATAATCCCGAAAATATTTTCATTATTTTTAATTTTAAGTAAATTAAAGATAATATTAATAATAATTATATAAAATAAATATAATAATCCAATTATAAATTATAAAAAATTATAAAATAAATAATTTTTAAATTATATAATAAAATATTTTAAGTAAAATTTCATATATTATTTAAAATTTTTATAATTTAAAATAAAATATATAAATTATTTATTAATTTTATTATAACTTAAATAATTTTATTTATAAATTATTTTAAAAATTTTAAGGTTATATATTTTTAAAATATAAAATTGATTATAGATTTTTGAAGATTTTTATAATAAATCGTTTTTAAAATGAAAAAGAAAAATAATAGCGTTATTTATTAAACGTTTATTCCTTTTAATAACGTTAAAAATTCCTTTCCATTTAAAATTTTAAAAATAGCCTATTTAAAATTTAATTTTAAATTTAAGATATATTTATATTAATATAATTTTTTAAAACGTTAAATTTATAAAAAAATTATTTTCTATATTAATAACGGTAAAATAGATTATTAATAAGGCGTTTTTATATATAAATTATACAAATTTCTAATATTTATTTTTATTATTTAATAAAATATTAAAGCTATTATTATTATTATTAAATTTATTTAAATTAATAATAAATAAATAAAATAATATATTAAAAATAATATATAATTTATTAGATTTATATAAGATTATAAATTAAAATTTATTAATATATTTTATTATTTATATAAGGTAAAGATTTTTATTATTTATAATTATAAAGTTAATAAATTTAGTAAATTTGGTTATATTTAATATAGCTTTATAATTGGTGAAAATGTAAATTTCTTTTTAGGTAATATCTATATAATGACAGGTCTTTTTTATGGTTTAAATAAAGTTAAAGATTTCTATTTTAATAGGTTAATATTTTTATTTTATTATAAATAAAGTTTTGGATAAAAAGGTAATAAGTTATATAATAGTATAAAAGGCATATATAATTCTTTTATCGTCTTTTATTAAAAATAAGAAAATTTTTAAGTTAATATAATAAATTATTATTTTCATATTTTTATATAATATATTAAAGTTTATATAAAAGGGTTATTTAGAGTTATAAAAAAATAAAATTATATAATAGATTAATGCATTTTTTAATCTTTTAAAAGATTATTTTTTAAATTTAATAAAAATGTTTATTAAAATATTACTAACTCATTTCTTTTATCTTTATTTAATTATTTTTTTCTTTAAATTGGTATAAATAAATATTATTTTACGTTATTTTAATAGTTTAATAAATTAAATAAATTGTAAAATATTACTTTTTATATAGCTAATAAAACTAATAAATATTTTAAAGTCTTTAAATATTATAGGAAAAATAATCTTAAAAATGGTAATAAACCACTCTTTAATTATAAATAAACCAAAAAAATCTATTAAATATTTAAATATAATTATATTAGAAAAATTAATAAATAATTTTATTAGGTTAATAAAAATATTTTTTTTATAGAAAAATAAAAATATAAAAATTAGGTTTTTAATATAATTTTTTAAAATTTTAGAAGTAATAACAATATTATTATAATAATAATTTATAATATTAATATATTCAAAAAAAATATCTATTTATTATTAAATATAAACGTTATTATTTTTATAACTTATAATAAGATAATAAAAAATATATTATCTTTTTATTATTATAATTATAAAGGTTTATTATATAGAAAAATATATACGTTATTAGTAATAAAAGGTTAAGGCGTTTATTATTATTATAAAGACTTTTTAATATATTTTTATAAATATATTTTTTTAAAATTTTATTAAATATGTATTATTTAAATTTATTTTATTAAATATTTTAATATTAATAATTATTTATTTTTTTTTAAAAATATTGTTAAGCTTATTAATAGGTTTTTACATAATAAAGATAAGTATTGAAAAAGGGATTAATACTTTTATATGTTAAATATATCTTTAAGTAATTAATTTATTAATGGTTTTATTAATAATAGCTTAGTCTTTAACATTAATTAGGTATGAATAAATTTTTTTAAATAGAAATTTTTCTTATTTAAATTTTAGATTAAAATAGGATAATTTATTTTTAATAATATTAATAAAACTTTTATTAATAAATATATTTTTAAATTATATAATTAAAATAAATAATTTCTTAAAGATTTTAAGGTTTTTAAGATTATTATATATTATAATATTAATAAGATATTTATAAGATTAATTTATTTTAAAGGTAATAAAGTTACTTATAGAATTAAGAATTTTTGAATTGGTTTTTTTTTTAAGCAATTTCTTTAAAGTTAATTATAAAATTTGGTTATTTTTAATAAATTAGCCATAATGGCTTTATTTAAAAAGCTTAAAATATCTTATTAACATATTCTTTAATAAAACTATATAAAAATTTATATTATTATAAATAATAATTTTATTTATTTTATTATTAAATAAAATTGCGTAAATTAAAATATTATTTAAATATAATTTAAATATAAAGTTTTATTTGAAATATATAATATATAAAATTTTTAAATAAAAATGGCATTATATAAAAATAATTATATTAATTATAATTATTATTTTTACTGATTATTTAAGAAATCTTAATATAGTAAATAAGGAAATAGCTGTTTAGTAAAATTATATAATAATTAATTATTTTAATAAAATAATATTTATTTATTTGGCGTTTAAAATATTAATTTTATAAAATATATAGGTTTATAAATTATTAATAAATATAATTTCCTATATAAATAAAATAATAATTAAGTTTTTATTTTAAAAACCTTTAAAATAAAAGTAAAAAATAATATATTTTAATAAAGAAAATTGGTGGTTAATAACGCCTTTAATTAATATTAATGTTGTTTAAATGCGTATCTTTATTCCAAAATAATGCTTATTAATTTAATATTTATTTGCTAATAATTTTAAATATTTTATATTTGTGTAAATTTCTTTTTTATATTTTATAAAAATATTTATTATAATATAAAATTTTAAATGCGATTTGGTTTTATAAATAAAGTTTATTTTATAATTGGGTTAAAAATCTATAAAGGATTATATAATAAAAATCTTAAATTTAATTGTTTTTTAAAGTAAAATAAATAGATTAATTTTATTTAACTTATTTATAATAACGTTAGTATTTATTTTATTATTAATATAATTTATTTTAAAAATTAATAATATTATAATAATATATATAATATTTTTAGGAAACAAATATATTAATTTTAGATATTTTATTTAATATTTTAAATAATATTTTTAAAAATGTCGAAATAATTTATTTTAACTGGTAAATCATTGGTTGTAGAAATTATAAATAAATTTTTTAGGTATTAATAAAATAATGTTAAAATTGGCTATTTTATTTAATTTTTTTATTATTATTAATAATGCAAAATTTAAAGAAATTAATTTTGATAATATTATAAAATTTAAAGTATGGTTAAAATTTTTTATTGTAAAATTATTATTTAGATAAAGTTTTATTATTTAAAATATTTATTTTAAAAGATTAAAGGTTTTGGGTTTGGATTTATATTAATTTAAATATTTATATAATAAATGGTTAAATTTTTTAAAATAAAAGTTTAAGGGGTTATTAAAGTTTATTATATAAGTTTTTTATTAATACGATAGGTTAAGTTAATATTGGTATAATTGGTAGTTGTTGCGATAATTTATTTATAAATTTATATAATTACGTTAATTTTAATTTTAAGGTTAAATTAAGTTTTATTAATAATTATTTTAATTTTAATTTTTTTATGGTTATGGCGGCTATTGGTTGGAATATTTTTGGTTAGGATATTGGTTGGGATATTTTTAATTTAAAAAATATTATTATTTTTAAAATGGTTATTATTTTTAGTTATATTGTTAATTTTATTATAAAATGTAATTGTAATTATTATAATTATAATTTATATATTATTTTTGATAAGGTATAAAATAACGTTAATATTGAGGGTTTTATTTTTTATAGTATTTTTATTGCTATTTTAGGGGGTATTTATTAATATATTTATTTTTAAGATTATTATGGAAATATTTATTATAATATATAAAATAAATTAAAAGATTAAAATAGTTTATTTATTTATTATTTTTATGATTTTTAGGGATAATAGAATATATGGTTATTACAGAATTTAATAAAACGGGTTTACAATTGTTTAAACGGGTTAAAAATTGTTTGAGGGTAGTATTTGAGGTAGGTTATTATAGTTATAGTTATATGTAAAAATTAAAGGTATTAAAAGTGTTAAAAAATTAATTAAAAAAAAGAAGGTTATAATTTTTAGCATTTTAAATAATCTTATAAATAAAGGCTTGTAGATTTTTATTTTTGTAAAAATTAAGTATAGTAAATTTATAGTTTTATAAATTTAATATTATTTAAATATTTTATTTTTTAAATTTAGTAATTAAAATTTGGATAATAAAGGTTATATTTCTTATTTATAAGGTTTATTTTTTAAATTTTATTAATTTTATTATAAATTATTTTTATGTAATATTTTATAAATATATTATTTAGATTTATTTAATTTTAGCATTTTTATAAAAGGTTATAAATTTTAATAAATAATTGGTAAAAGTATATATGTTAATATAAATAATATATTTATTTATTGTGAAAAATTTTAAGTTTTATATATTTTTAGGGTTGGGGTTAAAATATTTAACGTTTTTAGTTTTAAGTAATCTTTTATATTTATTGGTTTAAGTTTATTTATTATTGTTGGCGTTGTAAATATTATTATTATTATTATTATTATTTTAATTTTAAATATGCGTAAATGTTTAAATAAATAAATTTATTGTAAATATTATTGTAAGTAAAATATTAAAGTTTAAATAAATAAGATTATTAAGGTTTAGATTTAAATAATTATAAAGTTAAGTTGGGAAAGTTTATAAATATATTTAGGGTATAAGGAAATTTATAAATTATATATTTATATTATTATAGGTGTTAAATAAAAATTTGCTATTATTTGAAGCTATAATTAATTAGGTAGATTAGGATTGTATGGTAATTTTTTCTATTTTAATAAATTTAAAAAAGGTTAGTTTTTGGAATATGGGGAATTTAAATTTGTTGGTTTAAAGAAATTTAAAAAAAAACGATTTTTTTATAGGTATATTGGTTATTTTAAACGATAGAAATTATAATTAGGTTTTATAAGGTTGTTTTATTAAAAGAATGAAAATTTTATTAAATATTTAATTATTAATATTATTTTAGTTTTTTAGAAAATTAAATTGTTATAAAATTTATAGGTTAATTTTTTATAAATTAAAATTTTAATAATATAAGGTAATATTTTATAAGGTAATATTTTATAAGATAATATTTTATAAATTATTATAGTGTGTAGAAAAATTAAGTAGTTTAATTTTTGGTTTTTATAGTAGAATAAAAATAAACGGTTTAGTAAACGGGGTTAATTTTATAAAATTTATATTTAATTAATAAAATGGTTATATTTATATTTTTTGGTATTTTTTTTTTTTTTAGCGTTGAAAAAAAGTATAAATAAATCGAATTAATTTTATTTATTTAATAAAATATATAATGTTAAAAAATTTGCGAGTAAGGAATAAATTTAATAAAAAAAATATTAATTATACGAAAAAGATGTTGTTGTTTTAGATTTTTAACGTGTAAAGATGTTTGATTTAAGAAAATTAAAATAATTATTAAATTTGCTGTTATATTTTTAACATGGGTATTATTAAAATAATCTTATTAAAATGGTTATATTAACGAGAATATTATAAAGATAATAAAGTTATTATAAAAATAATAAATTGTAAAAAAATAATAATGGTAGGGTTAATGGGATAGTAAATAAATAGTTATAATAATTGTAAAATAAAGGTAAATAAAAATTAAATAGTTTAATTTAATTTAATTTAATTTAATTTTTATATTAAATATTATAATTTTAAATATTAAATATAAAAATAACAATAAAACTACCAATTATAATATAATATTAAACAATTATTATAAAAGTTATAAATAGAAGTATTTTATAGAAATATTTACGGTAAGCGAAATATATATATATATAGATATTTTAATGGGCTTTTAAGGTCCTTATTATATGATAGAAAGGGTGAAGAGGTTTAGACTTTAAGGCATAAGATCAGAATAGCTATTGGTTATAAGGGTATACACCTACGTATCTTATACATTATAGCGGATAGCTGCAACTTATCGTTAATTTAACTTGCATTGTGCAGACATTAGCTGCCGACATGAAGTGGGGCAACCTCGTCCCCGGTTCGCGCATGATGTATTATTTTACGTCGGCTTTGATTGGATGACCTCATCATTTCTACCTACACATTCCTTCCACTTTGTGATTAAGTCTCGAGTCTCTCAATGCCGTCAACTCGCCTCTTGTACATGCCTTAGCTAGCACTCAGTCGACAATGGTTTAACAGATACAGCTTGATAGCGATCTGAATTATCACCGGAGGCCTATTACATGTATAACGCACGTCGACCGCCACTGACTGACCAGATTCAAAGTCTCTTTTTCAATAACCATGGCTATCGTCCGTCGAATCGCATTGCGCCAGAGATTCCTTTCATACCGCTACCCGAACTCCATAACCTCCTTCGCTCGCCAATGGCCTAGATTGGTTAGTACCGAGAGAGAAAGCAACGATGCCGGGCGCAAGCGTGGGAGTGCTGGAAAGTTTCTAGGTGGAATGTTGGTAGCCCTCGCAGCTGGAAGTGCGGTTGTTCTATATCCGTCTTTCACCAAAGAATCTAAAAAGCCACAACAAGCCGTTATTGAGTACGAGAATTCTCGACGGCCCGGCTCATCCAAAGAAGAAAACCGTGACATAATAAGCAGCCAACATCTCCAAGTTAAGAAGAGTTGGGAACACCCGGGTGTCTATGCGTGGGGTTCCAATTCAGGTCGAGTGGCCGCACCCGACTCGACCGACAGCGTTATAAAGACACCACGAAGAATACCATATTTCGACGGGATGCTCCTACGAGACATGAAGTTAGATCGCGACTTCGGGGCGGCTATTACCGAGAAGGGCGACCTTGTGCAGTGGGGTACGGCTTTCTCGAGTGCGAACCCAACCCCTGCGGAAACGCTAAGAGGCAAAGATCTTGTCAAGATCGAAGTATCGCGAGACCGTATCATTGCCTTAGGAAAGGACGGAACTGTCTACTCAGTACCTGTAGCAGGAGCCGATCAGACTTCTGGCGAGAAACCACACCAGACGTCCTGGTTCACCTTTTGGTCCAGTCCGGAAACTGTTAATTATCGGCAGCTTAAGCCGAAGAATCTTGGCTGGGGCGAAAGCATTGTCGACATTGCCAGCGGTCTAGAGCATAGCCTGCTCTTAACATCGAAGGGGCGCGTTTTCTCTGCCGCTTCCAGCACATCCGATTTTCCTTCTAAGGGTCAAATGGGTATACCGGGCTTAACTTGGGCAACTCGACCAAAAGGACCCTACGATGAGCCACATGAAATCCTCAGTTTAAAAGGCTTTAAAATCAGACAAGTCGCTGCCGGTGACTACCATTCCTTGGCACTCAATGACGACGGGCACGTCTTCGTCTTCGGCGACAATACCTCTGGCCAGTTGGGTTTCGAAGTGGAGCCCCAGTTCCCTTTCATTGATGCTCCGGTCCCTTTACCATTTAATAAAATTTACAGCGGTTCGGGACAACAACCGCGTGTGACGTCAATTGCAGCCGGCGGCGCAAACTCGTTCTTTACGGTGGATGCGAAGCGAATTGCCAGGCCCAAAGAGGACGCCAATTCCATCAAGGACCTGGGCCGAGTTACCGCCGATACTTGGGCTTGTGGCTCCGGTATTTGGGGTAGCTTAGGTACGGGTAAATGGACACACGTTTCACTCGGCCCTTCCAAGATCAAATCTCTCTCCGGACTTTTTGAGTGGGATGAAAAGACGGATTCAGTCGTCCCAATCCGCTTAGCCCGATTAAGCGCTGGTAGTACCCACGTAGCAGCAGTGATGGACAATGTTACCTCAGTTGATGCGTCTGATATTAGTTCGCATAATGATACAAACTGGGGCGCAGATATAGTATTCTGGGGTGGCAACGAACACTACCAGCTAGGGACAGGAAAGCGGAACAACACCGCCTTACCAACTTACATCGGCCCCCTAGATGGCGGAGAGGGTGACGCAGAGAAAGGACGACAAGGCGAGCAACACAGGTTTCAGATCACGCCTCGAACAACAGTTAAGATCGGCGAGGGTGGCTCGGGAAGAAAAGTCAGTATTGAGCAGCGAGTGGAGTGTGGTCGTTTCGTAACAGCTGTATATTCCGGAGCTTAAAAGTTATCTATATGGAAACCTCCTTGGATTACCCCTTGGTGTATATTAAATCATGGTCAAATGGGATGGACGGTTGGCTTGAATCATGGACTTGGATTGGAGATGCTTGGCATGAGCATAAGGTCCTTTGATCATTTTGGATCTATATTGATACCCCCTTCTCAATCTATAAGCATATCTGTAATCATACATAACATTCATTTTATAGCACCTCCTGCTTGGGTTTCTCGCGTTTGACCCTTCTCTAAAGGGTCTCTTAAATGTCAACTCGGGTTGAACTTCAACCGAGCGCGCGATTAGTTCACAGGGTTTACACACTTAGGTATGTTGTCGATCAAGTCGTTATACATGTATGTCTTGGTGCTTCTGCTAAACGAATGTCACTCTAGGCATGGTCCGTTATTATGATTCGTGCCGTGCTGAAGGTTCCCCGCACCGACTTTGCCAATTCCGAGGCGGTATTGTACCTCAATCGACCCCTATCTAACTCTGATATTGTCCATTATCTTATACATATACTCCATTATTATAATAAACTCACATTGTAATTTAATAACTTAACTTCCTCTCAGTACCTCGCGAGATCGGCTTTTCCCCCGAAGTCCCCGCCAGTTTCCCCTCACCACTCGATAGTCGAGGAGATTGAAGCATTAACTAGAAGCTACACTGAGTGTTAGGTACCTAGGTACCGGTCCTGTATATGTCTATTGCATGAGTTACCATAGAAGGCGAACTGGAGTATAATCTTTAAATATTCTAAAGTGTTGCGGCGGTTCTCTTACCCAGCAATACACCTGAGAAATTCATTTTCAAAAACTATGCCTCAAAAGACCCACCCAGCATCGCAGCCAGATTGGAACAATCTCACTATTATTCATAAGAATAACCTCCCTCCTCGAGCCAATTTCCACACATATAACACTCTACAGGATGCCTTAAATTATGACAGCTCTAAATCCAGCACTTACTCCCTCTCGGGGACTTGGAAATTCAAGCTTGCTGAAAACCCATTCGAGGGCCCAGGAGGATTCGAGGACCCGGCCTTCAATACAGCAGAATGGGACAACGTAACGGTGCCTAGTATGTGGCAGTTGAGCGGCTATGGAAAAGGGCCTCACTACACCAACGTTAATTTCCCCATCCCCGTAGACCCGCCTAATGTTCCACTCGATCAAAACGAGACTGGATTCTACGTCAGGAAATTCACAGTCCCTGGGAGTTTCGCTGGCTTACAGCTGAGGGTAAGGTTCGAGGGAGTGGATTCTGCTTTTCACGTCTGGGTGAACGGAAAAGAAGTGGGATACCACCAGGGGTCACGGAACCCAACCGAGTTTGACATCACAGACGTAGTCCACGAGTCGAGTGAAAATACTATCGCAGTTCGAGTTTATCAATATTGTGATGGAACTTACATCGAGGATCAGGTAAGATATATTATTACGAACTCTCTTAGTGCAGCCAATCGAGGATAATAGAACTGTCTTCTCATTTAGTTCCCCCTTAAATCAAGTGTCCCCCATCCCCCTTTTTGTAAACGGAGGCCTATATTTCTAACATCCCTTGCTCTACAGGATCAATGGAGGATGAGCGGAATGTAAGTTTAATAAACTCCTTAGACACTATGATATATTAACTGGTAATAAGCTATCGGGATGTTCATCTTCTTGGCTTTCCATCAGAGTCGCGTGTTGAGAACCTATTCGTTCAGACGAAGTTAGACGACCAGTACGTCAATGCCGATCTAAAAGTCCGGATAGAAATCACCGGTTCTGGTATACTCCAAGTCGACCTTTGGGATCCATCTAAGATCAAGATCATTACTGCGGAGACAAGGACCGTGTCTCAGGGATGTGCCGAGTTCTCTCTCCCAGTACAAAACCCCTCGAAATGGACGGCAGAATCACCGATACTATATTACCTTGTTATCTCTTTGAATAATACCAGCTTCGTTTCTCATCGCGTGGGGTTTCGACAGGTAGAAATGAAGGATGGTCTAATCAAAGTCAACGGTCGCCGAATTATCCTCAAAGGTGCTAATCGACACGAGCATCATCCTAAACTTGGGCGTGCTGTCCCATTCGAATTCATGAAGCGGGATCTCATCCTGATGAAAACTCATAATATCAATGCCATTCGAACCTGCCACCAACCAAGCGATGTCCGCCTATATGACCTTGCCGACGAATTAGGAGTAGGTCTCCTGAGTACATAACATCTCTGTCTCCGTTATCTAACAAAGAGCAGTTCTGGATTATGGACGAAGCTGATCTCGAATGTCACGGGTTCGAGTCAATATGTACGTTCATCCCGATATTCCAAACTACAAGCTGTATTAATCTAGATATAGGCGATGCCGCACTATCTCCTGCTGATAGATTACTTCCGTTTCGCGAACGGCAGCTTCTCACCCGGAAAGATGCCGCTAAATGGACAACAGACAATCCCGCTTGGGAGCAAGCTTATGTAGATCGCGCGAAACAGCTAGTTTATCGCGACCAGCTTCACCCCTCCGTCATCATTTGGTCCCTGGGAAATGAAGCATTCTTTGGTCGAAACTTCAAGTCTATGTATAATTGGATCAAGTCTTATGATGACAGTCGACCCATCCACTACGAGGCTGATATATACGCTGAGACTATGGATATGTATTCGACAATGTACCCGCCGATAGAAACTATCATTGAATTCGCCAAGGATGAATCTAAGAGCAAGCCCCTTATCCTATGCGAGTTCATTCATGCAATGGGCAATGGACCAGGTAACATTAAGGAGTATATCGACGCTTTTTACGAATATCCAAATCTTCAAGGCGGCTTTGTCTGGGAATGGGCGAACCATGGCCTTCTTACCAGGGATAAGGAATCCGGCGATGAGTTCTATGCTTACGGTGGAGATTTCGGTGACGAGCCTAACGATAGCAACTTCATCATGGACGGGGTGTTGCACTCTGATCACACGCCAACTCCTGGATTAGTTGAATACAAAAAGGGGATAGAACCTATCAAGGTTATTCACTACACGTTGCAGACAGCCACAGTCATAAATCGATACGACTTCATTACTCTTGATCACCTCGGATGTATTTACGTGATCTTAGATGAGGGCAAACCAACCTCCCACACCGGCGGCATCGAACTTCCACCTGGCATAGAACCCGGCCAGACTACTGAGCTGTCACTTCCATCTCTACCCACCAATTTAATAGGAGAAGGGATATTGCAACTATTCTTTTATCAGCGCGCTGCAACTCCATCCCTCCCAGCCGGATTCGAAATCGCCTTCGAGGAGATCCCACTCAATAGCTCCACTCTTCCTCTCACTGTTCAGCTTCAGTCTGCAGCTAAAGTGACTATTACCGAAACATCGACTCTTTGGACGGTTTCTAGCCCGGCTACATCATGGAGTTTCTCCCCGGTACATGGTAAACTACGATCCTTTACAAAGAACCACACCGAACTCTTAGCCGTGAGCCCAGAATTTACCGCCTATCGGGCACTTACCGATAATGATACGCCTCAAGATGGGCGTGACTGGAAAAATAAGCTCTTACACCTTGCTAAGTGCCAGACGCGTGGCTGTACATGGGATATTGAAGCCGATGGACACGCTGTCGTAGTTCGAGTCCAGCAGCGATTCGCTCCACCAGTCCTTTCGTGGTCCATTGCTTTAGACGTCACGTACACGTTTTACGCATCTGGTGCGCTCGCCATACGTGTGAAGGGCAAACCAAAGGGTTTGAATTTGCCTCGTACGCTACCGCGCATAGGCCTTACGATGGAACTACCGAGAGAATGGGCCAGAGGGAATAAAGACGCAGCAGCGGTAACTTGGTACGGGCGCGGCCCGGGTGAGAGTTACAGAGACAAGAAGCTGTCACAGCGTCTAGGCGTATATCGAGTTGCCGCGGTGTCTGAGCTATGGACCGACTACGAGTACCCGCAAGAGGGCGGCAACAGAACGGATACACGGTGGGTAGAGTTTACGCATACCGGTGGCGAATCTATCACGGCTTTCTTTCCGGATCGGAATGATGCTTCAAGGGAGCGGAAGCTATTTGATTTCAACGCTTCGCATTATCGGGTCACAGACGTAGAGGCGGCGAAGCATCCCTATGAATTAGAGAGGAACAAGACGGATAACGTAGTCCTTAGACTAGATGCGGCACACCATGGGTTGGGAAGTGGCTCATGCGGACCTAGTACTAGGGATGAATACTCGTTGTTGACGGAGGACTTCGAGTTCGAAGTCGTATTGGCTTAGGGACTTCTCCAGGCCCTCGTATCCAATCAATAGGTATCATCTCTTTAACTTCTTAACGTCTCATCACAAGTATCTCCGCACCAAGGACGACCTATTAGCTTCGACATATAGATACCTTAGTGTACTCATAATAGGATATACGACTCTCCGTGTGATTAGTACAGCCATACAGGTACATCAACAGATCCTTCCGCTATAAGCGGAGTACTATTTACTTACATCGCCGTTTGATTGGTGAGTGCGGGCATGCATGCATGCATCTGAGGCACAAAAGCGCCCCCATATTGCAGCACACTGGGCTCTTCCACACAACTGTGCGTTACCATTGCGGTGCCATTGTATTCCACGGAAACCCCTCCCATCAATATTTATAGTATCAAGCCGCCTTATATCAAGCCATCAAATATTTCAATACATCACCATCTCATCTCTACTTAAGGCTTCATTATTCCCAAGGTTCAATTCAAAAAGAAAAATGGAGGCGAAGTATGATCCCGAGACGAATGTGGTACCGCCAAACATAGGTAAAAACCATGATAGTGTCATGGATGTTTCTGTGCAAGATCATATGGTCCTTTTGGAAAGACCTACATCGTCCATGGAGCAGCCGTTACCATTAAGTCGGGATCGCTTGAAAATGAGCTCATCAAGCAACCAACACGAATTTCGATGCCTGGACTCGTGCGGTGAATCAGATACAACTGTATTTAGTACAGAAGCTTGTCAGAAGCAAACAGGAGAACATAGCTCCTCATCAGACGATTCATTATTGTCCTCCAAACGAGACGATTCATTTTCTTCGTTGTATGGTCTTTGTAGTAGCACAGATACTCAAGACAGCGTGTCAACCATGCACCGAGCCTCCACTCCAATGGATACCTTAGAGCTGCCTCAAGAGGCTATACTTTCTGAAGACTCCTGTCTGCCACTCTATCACAGTCTCGTCCAGCACTATTGGAGCTCATCCCATGAGTTGGAAACGGATCAGGCATTCGCTATGCCAATCCCCACAAAGTCCAACTTTTCCCAATCAAGTACGGTGGAAACGATTAATGGGCTCATTCCATTCACGTCGTTAAGTGAAGTCAACACTGAGCTTAGTGACCCTGTGGATCAGGGACCATCTCCCTCTGATTTGAGAACGACGAGTGTCAAGGAGCGGGTGGCGTATGCATCTACGGCGCGCCAGAACTCGAGCTCAAGTATGTACAGTTTCTTTCGCTGAGTGATAGATTCCAAATAGCTACCAGCTAATTCAATTTCAACACTTCACAGCATGTGATTTTGATGTAATTGACAAGAGAATTGAGGGGTCATACTCCCAGCAGCAAGATATTACCAGACAGAGCAGTCCAGAAATACAACTTTCCAAAGCCCCCAAGAATCATATCGATCCTTCAATACCGAGTCCCTTACCAAGTGTATTCAATAACTCGGGCACATCAAGTCTAGGAAACTCAAGTAACGTAACCGAATATGACTCAACGAACTCAAGCGACTTTGAAGAAGAATTTAATGGGATGGATCACGGCATTCTCCAACCCCTTACATCATCCATACTGAATGAGTTATTACATATCTTCTATAAAAAGCTCAGCCTATCGAGAGATCGGCCAAGCGAAGCCCCTTCTGAAAACACAACCTCACATCCTCAAAGTCGCACAGCAACCCAAAAACAAGGCGACCCTCCTAGTAAAGACTCGGGTACTTTACCACGTTGTAAAAGGGGGCACAAAGAAAGCTACCATCATCAATCAGGAGATGAAGGGGAAGAGGGGGACGAAGATAAATACCCACGCAAGAGGATTCACCTAGACCGCCCTATCGACGTTCAACCTATCTTTTGGGCATGTCCATTCTCTAAATGGAAACCCCTATCCTATCGCAAATGCTGTCAGTATATCCTAAAGGACATTTCTAGGGTGAAGCAGCACCTTCGTCGATATCATGAGAGACCGCCCTACTGTCCCGTGTGCTGGGAAGTATTCCGAGAAGAAGAAGGGTTCGAAAGTCATATTCAAGATCGTACTTGTTCCCCACGACCGAAAACAGACCTGGAAGGTGTAACTACGGCTCAACAAAAGCAACTCGAACGTCGCTCCGATAAGCAGCTCTCAAAACCAGAACAGTGGTACGCGATTTATACAATATTATTTCCCGATCAGCCGCATCCAGATAGCCCGTACTTAGAGAGCGACTTATCTGCTGAGATATTGTTATTACAGAAGTTCATAGCAACGGATGGGCTGGAAATAGTAGAGCGTAAAGCTCGAGAACATATACCGCTAAGTTTAATGCCCCAAGAGGATGAGGTGCTAGCCTACTCCCAGACCTTGTTCCAGCAAGCAATACCAGAGATACTCCAAAGATACGACGCTACTAGAACTATTCACAACGGTCCTGAAATACTCAAAAGATCTGGGCTATCTTCGTTAAGTGGGATTGATTGCGACTCGGGATATGGTACATTATCCCAAGTAAGCCAAGATAGAAACACCCAAAACAAGAGGCTGGGTATAGACGAAGAGAAGGATCGCGCTATGACGGGTGGGATCGACCACACTGGGTTCGACTGGAAGTCAATTGATGACGTTCAGATGCACGCCTTATTAACGAAAAGTCAAGTAATAGCAGACGCAGCACAATCTCAGGAGTTATCCACCGTTCAAATAAGTCTCGAAGGCGGCTCCCAACAATTTACACCTTATGGATCTCTGGATTTGATATCGGATTTTACGTTACATCCCTGTGATGAGCACCAGCTCTTTAGATTAAATGAAAGCGAAGCAACACTAGCTAACAGCACATATAATTGGGATGCTACTGTCGGCGCCGTATGCGACAACAATGGGGCTTTGGCGTCTACAGACCACAGCTAGGAGGCCTATACCTTAGGTTACGATCAAAACTTGGATACAGCTCTACCATAGATAAACCAGTGCTGCGGGCAGGTAAAAAGGGAGATCGGAAGATGCGGGACATAAGCATCTATAGGATCTATTGTAGATAGATGAAGTTGTAGTTGCTTACAGTCGTTAAAGAAATATGGGAAATAAAATATTTCTCCACTAACGGCCAACCGCTCTACGATATTCTTTATTTACATAACGGGTGATGATATTTGATTGGTACCATATCCACGCCTCATTTAGTTGTGTGGAGTATACTCCAGCAAGTCAAGGAAGATCTACATGGTAGTCTGCTATGTAATATATCTGACACCGAGTGGCCCCACGTTACTGCGGCGGATACCATTCGAAGCATACACTGCCCGATTTTGTGTGCATACAAATTCTACCTCGAAGGCTACGAGTTGAAGGATAACGATAGCTCAAATAGCCCATAAATTATTCATGCAAAGCCCCTTGTTCGTACTATTATTAAGTCCGGCAAGATGGAAACGCCATTACAAACCCCCAATCCACCAGTAAACATCTTTAACAGCTACGTCTCGCCAGAACAGGCCACTCTAAACGTGTACTGCCACGACAGAATATTTAAAAGTGTCACGGTTACGGATAGTACCGGCCAGCCCGTATTCCGAGTCGAAGGCACGAAGTTCGGGACATCATGGAGCTGGCGGCGTAAGGTGTTGGACAGCTCCAATACTCACATATTCGACTTCCGCCATAAAAGCGTCGACATTAAGAACGGCTGGGTCATCGAGAATCCCAACGGCGATAAGCTCTGCTCGCTTGTGCACAAGTCCCAGATCACCCATAGCCACTCAGCTATCGACGCCACCGTACGCACCCAAGCAGGCGAAGAAGTCCTAGTAATCATGCGGCCTAACGACCATGCGGCGCTGACTACGACTATCAGTGTTGATGGTGCCGCCATTGCGACTATCCGCAAGGTCGAGGATAACGACCTAGCCTCTTTAGGGACTCGAGACAGAAGTGTTTGGGAAGTGCGAGTAGCTTCGGGGGTTGACTTAAGCTTGGTGAGTATTCGCTTATTGATCTCGTCGCCAGTTATAAGAATATGTAATTCTAATAGCCATTGTAGATTCTCATTCTGATGCTTTGTCGCGCTGAGATGGGACATGTGTGGAGGCAGTGAAGAGCAGAAGGGAGGTATTGATCAGAAGTGCTGTTGGTATTAAACTTAAGTTCGTGCGCTATATAACAGGTAGGTAGGGTTTGCTCCAGTGTTAAATTTACTAAAAGAGCATTTAACTTACGGAAGCTAAAGAATTCATGAATAATACCTAGGTATATGTAAGAAATTTTGATAAGTACTAGACAGGTGCCTAGTAACTAAGTGCAACTACATAAACATATAAACAAGTTTGCGCAGATTTCTAGGCTTAACTACCTCCCCGTCCATTATCTACGCCTATACCGACTCCAAGGGATATGTTCCTCGAGGTAGCATGTGATATAATAAGTTCCCAAGTGAGTCTGACCACCACGAGATGCCGGCTTCAACGGCTCCACCAGTCTTGTGATTATGAATTGGTATCAGCCATGCCAGCATGTTAAGTATTAATAAGGTCAGATTAAATCCCTGTAGTATATTATTATTATAGCGGAACCCTACTTAATTAGGACGAGAAACTGAAGTATATTCAGGAATTGCGTTTAACTAATACTACCTATATAATTAATTGCATATGTTCTCACTGAAAGGTACAAGCATGTGTATCTATAGATTAGCACTCATAATAAAGTACCTAGATACATATAAGAGAACAACCTAATAGGTATGTTTCTAATACTTTACAATGATATAGTATAGTTGGATGCGAGAAGGGACGAGCGGTGTCAAAGAGTACCACTCTGATTTACCTTAGCACCTAACCAAGGATCTTTACGCACCAACCAATTACACCGTATGAGTAGGTCACATCATCGTTCATCTCCGGGCTTACAAAGCCGCTGACGTATTCCATCTTACCACGGCGGGGATTAGCTTAGGAATATTTGCTGAACTATAGAATTCTAGCGAAGAGGCTACCTTATTGGGGAAGGCTATATAAAGGGAAACTTCGTCAATCTAGCCACGTATAATGCAGAGGGTAGTATATACAAGGGATGATAGTGTCTGAGAAAATATACTACATCTAAACAAGCTGACGACCATGGAGTAAACAATTTCCAGCTCACACTCCCGTAAATCTCTGCAGAATGTCGCCACCTTCGAGAGAACAACTCTTGGAGACTGTCAGACTCTTCATAGAGGCGTTTAACGAATTCACACCCGAATCAGTCGTGCGATACCGCAGCCCTACGTGCACGCATCGACTAGTTCCAGCAACCTTAAACTCACCACCGCAAAGCAATGCCGAGTATGCGAACCTCATATCAGTATTAACAACTATTATGCCGACATTCCATCTCCGATTTGTCGACGGGGGGGAACCAGTGGTGGACGAAGTCGCCCGTAAGGCCGTACTGCATCTGAAGTCTAGGTCCAATACGGCCGTTGGGCTATATGAGAACGAGTATGTTTGGATCTTGACGTTGAGCAAGGATGGTAAACTCGTGGACGATATTTTGGAATTTGCGGATAGTTTATATACGAGCGACCAATTACCGAAGCTGAAGAGAGCGGTCGAGGACGCAGCTAAGAAATGATAATGTATTTAGGTATCACGGTGGTTAGAGCATCAAGGCGGATAGACGGGCTTTGAGAAATGAGAAGCACCATCACCACTACCATCGGCCTAGTGCCCTATCTTTCATCGAACAGAGGACACAATAATATTGAATTGGTTTGTGGAGCCTACCTAACTTAAAGCTTCCACTTTCTTCTGGGTCCTTAGGTGGAGCTATTAGAGACTTACATTACATTAGGTACCTAAGGTTAGGAGGTAAGTACACTGCTTATGTACGGCCGGGCGCCCATATGCTCCGGAAACCATGCGGACCGGAACGAGACCTACCATAAGGTCCATGGCGGAGTAGTTTGCCACCCTGACGATCTTTAACAATTTCTGCACCGGCAGATCTGTATGAACACTCCGCAGCTGAAAGGGTAGAGAATAACTGTTAGGGTTAACAATTACGCCTAATAACCGAGGTGTAACATTTTAAAAATTCAAATAAGCCCTGATTATTTGGCCGTACTATCATCGGCTTAACACGAAACATACAGAAGAACTTGGCGATAATCGTAAGAGTCCGGATATTCATAATGGCTATATGTATAGATCAGCTATTTCGGGATTTGTGGGGAAACGGCCCCGCGTGATGGTCGTATCGACAGGGAGGTTACTCGCTTCGGTGGCAAAGTCCGGGGGAGGTGGTTCCAAACTCACGCGGCGGATACACTATGAATAAGGTCCAGGGGGATCGACAACTAAATACTTCAACCTCTACTATGCCGACCAAAAATACTGAGTAATAACTGCGTGGCTAAGGCAAATAGATAGATAGATCAGTCCCATCAACACAGATCCGCGTCGCAATAATAGTACTCCAACGTATATAATCCGTACATATAGTGTACTGAGACTGCTGACACCAGCCCGACCGAGAATAACCGATTAGATTGGCCGGGGTCTCACTACCTTATACACACCGGGCATACATGTAGTGGTGTATAGTAGTAACATCGACCCTCAACTCTTCTGGGCGAGCAATTGGGTTTCATTGGTTTATATAACCGATCCCCGTCCTAAGATGGCGTTAGCACAGAATCGTAGGTAGGAGAGAGAAGGTGAAGAGATCTAAATCGCAGATGAGATTAATTTATCAAATCAAAATAATCATAAGGGTACGGTGATCTCGATTGCCTCCGCGTCCTTCCTTCTAAGTCGCGAAGATGTAACCGGCTGACAGCCGCGTGATAAAACCCTGACTCTAGTCTCTAACACGCGTAATGCATATTAATTGATAGATCAAGGTATTAAGTATGATTCTATGTACATACATATGTACAAATCTCATGTGAAAATGTTAGCTCGCTTCGCTCCCATCCATGGACTATACCACTGATAGTTCAGTTGTTCAATGAGGGTAGGATCACGTAGAAGAAGGAAGGCAAATTAGTCCTAATAACGGCACAATATCCGATTTGGTACCTCTTATATGAGGTAAGTACATAAACTAAATAGGTAGTATCCATAATGTGCCTAACATCTACCTGACAGTCACCTGACGGCTTGACCGAACGCATACCGCATACATACATCCCAGGTGCATGTAGATAAGTTTAGGTAGTGCTCTTTAGGTAGCAGCTCTTTTATCAGGTATCATGTACCTTATGATTTAGGACCAGAAATTGGCCACTGTGGCTCGATGTGGCTACACAAAGTGAAAGTCGGGACCATCCAATCCACTAAAAGACTGGAACTATAGCAATGACAAGGGTATAAAGATACATAACTACATACATACTCTAAGAAATGGCAGATCGAGATTTTACTAACGCTCTTATCCTCTTTGGGTCAGTCATCGTACGACTTCTGACCTAACGAGGTTTAATGAGGTTACAATTCTTGGAAACAAGCAGTGTTTACCTCTTAAAGCCATTACACGTGTATATAGGACGATAATAACTGCCATGAGTCTTTTTTTGTCCGACTTCCCTCCATGTCGAGGTGAGTGAGTGTAAGGTACCGTCCGAACGCGCAGGTCTTGTTACCTTATTTTAGATGGCAAGGTCGTCTTCGATCCACGCCATCCCCAACGGCCAGAACGGCTACCGCCTGCATGTGATTGGTTCGTTAAAGTTCGGCTAGACCCCCGAGTAGACTTCTGCTGGCACACACCGTGGGTGCATGGCCCCACAGGACCCTTGATCGGCGGAAAAAGGTACCCTGTTCTGTACGATTCCAGCAGGTTACGTTCGATCGCGAGGAAGCTGCACCTCCAAGTCTATCGGTCGTAATAATTGCTAAATCACCTTTTGAATCTGAGCTTGATAAGTCCTATAGTGGATAGTCGCTGTTCTCGTAACCCTCCTGGATCTCGATGCACATTTCATTTTCACATATTGCCTGTTATATGACAAGAAGTAAAGTTCTCTTTTTATTTTCTTCTTACTACCTGCCTGCTATTCCCTAAATATATTCCCTACCTAACGTACCCTAACGCACCTAACGCACCTAACGCCTATACTACCCTGTCTTAAGTACCTAAAGACCCTAATACCTACCCTAAGCAAGCTCATTCGACCGATCTTGCTCAATAATTGCATGCTAATTGCATGCATCCATAGGTATCTATTATTATACTCTTTAATTTCTACTCTCGACTGCGCTTTGCTCCATCTGCTCCCGGGCCAATACAATCCAAGCCTTCTCAATACGAACGGAATCTCAAGCCAAGGGAGGAACTCTGCATGTAGGTATGACGTTGCATCGTCAACTTTTCACGAATCCCAACCCCCTTTGGGTTACTGCACCCTGAATGCATCGCAGCGACATCTTGCAGAAGGCCTTCCATCGCGTTCTTGCACACTCCTTAGCTACCTACTTATTATCGACCCATTCATTGCAGCCAATATGCGCTTGTAGCCTTGCGCGAATGACTGCGATGTGCTGTCCACACCCTTCTCACCTAGATATAGATAATCATTCCTTAATTTTCCAAAGGCGCACCGATGCAAAACCCTCTTGCTTTGGTCTGCCATACTGACGTATTATGAAACCAGAATATACTTTCTACTGACGACTATGTCGTTGCCAATTTCCTGCTACATTCTCAGATGACCTATTGAAAGTTAATTTCTCCCTTTTCGCCTCTTACCGTACCAGTATACGAAGGTATCAGCTCGAGCAGCATGGCCGACTGTAAAGATGCGCCCACTGCACCGAGTGTCACATATAATAATTCGAGACGCAAATCTCCCGATGCCTCTATAACGTTACAGTATCACCAACAAGCAAGAAATGCTTCCAAACGCGACCACCAAACAGCTAACCCGCCCATTCCCCTAACTTTTTTCAAACCACGAAGGAATTCTTCCGGAGACAGCTTTGAAACAAGTCTAAGCGACCCGAAGAAATGGTTTGATTCATCAAACCAGAAAGCAATGCACGCAACCGACATCGACGAAGCCCCGTTTTACCAAAAAGAAACTGATTCTTCCAATGAAGAGGCTGCAAAGTATAGGTTACCGTTGCAAAGTCCAGCATACAGAACACGCCCAGTTGGACTGGCGCACAGCAACCAAAGCGCTGATGAATTCCGTTCTGTAATCGATGACTTAACGGTCGAGAACAAGCGCCTAAAGGAGGAGCTGAGGAAATATAAGCAGGTGGGGCCCAACTCATTGCGGAGGGACAAGTTATTCGAGGTTAAGGTCCATGGCCTATCTAGCAGAAAGAAGCGGGAGCTGGAGGCTGCACTACGGGATTTTACGACAAGTCTCGAGGATTCGAGCGCTGGCCCCTCTCCAAGTCGGAAGAAGACGTTAGGCAAGTCGAAGAACATCCATTCGTCAGTATCCAAACATGCATCGTCGTCATCCGGGTCTAACTCAAGACCCGTTGACTCTGCGTATGCATCTATGTCGGCTGGGCTAAGCTCTTCTGTCCCGTCCCTTCCTGGTCAGGCTAAGGCAGCACGAGAACAATCCGAGCAGAAGATCGAGAGTTACCTACGAGATATCCCTGAAGGGTTATGGCCGCGACCTACTATCATGACCGAGAAGGATAAGAAAAAACTCGTAGTGAAGCGACTCGAGCATCTTTTTACAGGCAAACTGGCCGATCCAGCAGAGCATATCTTGTTACCACAAGTCCCCGAACACACCGTCGAAGACGTGGAAATGGGAGGAACTACCAATAGAGTGATATCTCCGGGCGATTTGATACGAGAAGCACAAATTCAACCACGAGATTCAAATCGGAAGGAGAGTAGCTCACGCGACAATGGATCTGCATCTAACTCGCATTCACACTCAAACTCACATTCAAATGGTGACCGAACGGACACTAGAGACGATGGAAACGACAATGGCAATGGCAATGGCAATGGTAACGGTAATGGAGCTGGTAACGGTCGCCCGAATAGAAGTGGTATTAATGCATCACCGCACGTATCAGTGCTACAACCGGAACAGCGCCCTACGCGGCCACGCGACTTGGACCCTGATCGCAGACAGGTACCATCAGAAAACATGGATTACATACGTCATCTAGGATTGGTAGCGCCCAAGTCGCAGAAGCAATTCTCTGCAAGGGATGTGTCGCCAGATGCGGAAGGATGGGTGTATCTCAATCTACTGTGCAATTTAGCGCAGCTGCATATCCTCAATGTGACCCCAGATTTCATTCGTAATGCGGTATCGGAGAAGAGTACCATGTTCCAGCTGTCGCCTGATGGAAGAAAAATCCGCTGGCGGGGTGGAATCGAAGGTACCAAGTTTAGCAGCGACGGCGGTAGCGGCAGCTATTCGCAGCAAAACCAATCAGGCGATGACACGGACGGATCGAACGATCAGGAGCAAAGAAAGAAACAGAAAACTCAGGGATCTGGAAACGACGTCACCACGCACAAACCCTCAAAATTCGGTCTGGGTGTGCAACATTCTAATTCATCCGAAAGTTTCCACTATAAACCGTTATTTGTACATCACCAAACATCTTCGTCGGACGAACAACCCTCGGGGGGTGATGAGACCGGCTCGTCTTTCGGGCCACCCGAGGAAAGCAATTTGGGGGGCATGGCATCTCGTTGGGGTCAGAGTGGCGTATCAGGTGTCTCGCAGCGTAAGCGCCGTCGCGATGGTGCAATCATTTACTATAGTGGGGCACCTTTCTGCACGGACCTCTCGGGTGATTTTGGAGAGGGGGAAATCTCCCCCGCTACCTATGATATGACCTCATCAGGGGACCAGGGCAACCAGGGACCCACGCAGCCCATGCGGTCCCTCAGCCTCAGCAATACCCGCCCACAATTCAGCCGCTCTACGTCAGGATCGTCGCTTCCTTTCAGGCCGCTTAGTACCTTACGATCTCGCAGCACGTTGATGGAGATTGACCATTCCGACGTGCCAGAGCTAACTTCGTCCGAGACTGAGGGGGAAGACATTGAGGCTGATTTTCCTTGGTCTGGTAGCAACCAACATGCTCCTTTGTTGGACCTCGAGGCCAGTGGCTTAGGAGGTACTTATCCCGAAGATCATTTTGTCGTTATCGTGCCAACACGGCGGCCAAAGAAAGCTCACTACGATGAAAGCAGCCCCTCCGAGGATGAAGATGATACCCTATCAATACGGCCGAGCCACGTCGGGCGCTCGGGTCAGGAGACAACAGACACCATTATTAATAAGCTGGCTAGCATGACGACTAGCTCACCAGCGCCAACCCAGATTTCGGGCATCGGAGCGCATCCTGTTCAAATTGAATACCTGCCAGGGAAGATTCGTCGACTAACCCCGGTGCCTCTCCCACCACCCACATTTTACTTTCCAGCCGGCGAGTCTGACCTCGACGAGGACGACTCCTCGGATGAAACCATGGACGACTCCTCGGAGAGCCTTATAAGTAGGCAGGCTATCGTAGAAGATGGCCCAAGTTCAGATATTGACTTGTCTGGAAATGACGAGGAGGATGAACACTCTGATGACGGTCAAGACTACGAGGCTAGAGGGAGCATATCACCCGATAATGTGGACGAGTTCCCTGACGTCAGCCAACTTTTACGAGGACGTAGCATAAGGGTTTCGGAAAGGTCGATTAGTACCGGGAGCTCAGCAGCGACTGCTGGCGGAGCTGTCAGTGGCTATAACAGCAGTATTGAGGACATGTGAGAAGATGGTTAAGTTTGCTACGCATAGCAACTTCTAATTAACATGACGGAAAGGTGCTTGTTTAAATGAGGGGCATATGTTCAATGGTTGTATTTCTATTTAGTGTTGACATACCATTTCAGTTGGCGCAAAACTTTGGCGGACTGCTTTATAATGGGGGGCATTTGAAAATGGGTTAAGGCGGCAACAGGCATTGAGAGGATATTTAAACCTAGTACTGTTCCTGGCATATGTGGCTACAATGAATTAATGATATACCAGTTAACAAATGAAAGAATAATATAATTGCGTGTACGAAGTACCTACGTAGGTACCTACCTAACCTAGTAGTTTTAGAGGGTGAGTCACGTGATGTTTGCAACTACTTCAACTCTCATTTGTGGGGGGACATACTTGGTAGTGTACACTCCCTCTGATTAGAAATGTCGACTTTGATACGATACTGTCAGGTACAAGCTCAATTTGAGAACAAACATTACAAAAGGTAGATACGTATCTGTCAAGGCTACAGGTAATAATAAAGGACCATGTGATTTTCTGTTTTCAATTATTTCAAATCCCAAAGCTACCTGATATGTGTCTTCTGATTTCACACATCTCATCAATTCGTATCCCCCTAAGTGTTATCGACTTGCATCCTTTATCACTTCCCCTTCATATTTTCGGTTAAATTCGCCGACAAGATGAATCGAAAGGATCATTCCAGTATTCTAGGTACGTTATTTTATGTATTTCCATGTCATCCATCAATGGACCCATTGGTTGTTCATAATCCCGACAACAACGAAGCCTGGAGTAATCCCGAGCAAAGACGCGCAGGATTAGATTCGATGAGATGCACCTTGGGACTTTTCTTGCCCGACAATATTGGTTGCTGTGGACACCACCACCATCACTCAGGAATCAGTTTAAATCCCTAGGAAGTCATTATTTTTCTACAAAGACAGATCTATTTGAACTGAGTCCAACCTATTATTTACACCTACTTTCTATACACCATCAGATGCATCCTACCCTGCCCCATCAATAGTACAGCATGACTCCGACAGACGCCTTCGGCGACCTAGTCTCGCGCGTCGACAACCTGGATCTCAACCTAAACCCAGACGTAGACGCTGCGGCCTCGGGTATTGGAAAGTTGGATATCAGCTCGCCCAGGGATTCCCAAGATGGCCCCAAAGGACCAACCGCATCAGTCGAGCCCACTGACCCGGAAGAGAAGTCCTCAGACTTCGAAAACCCAAGAGCGAAATCACAGCAGATCAAGGCTAACCGTAGCACGTTATTAGATCGCCACAACCGCGCCATCGCGCAGATCCTATCGCACTTCCGCAACATTGTCATGGCTGCCACCGCACCTATCTCACAGAGCGGCAATATCCTCGAGCTTGCTGCGCTCAACCGCATGACCATGGAGACCGAGACCGCTGCTTTGGTACGTACCTCACTCTACCGTTTATCTCTCCTTCTCACCGTAGCTACACCCCCATCCCCTCTCCCTACTTACCACCACCTCCCCCTATAACTAACCCACCTCACTAACCTCCCCCCCCTCCAGATCTCCGAAGTCCAAGGCCTCCTAGCCATCAACCGGGAGATCAAAGCGCTATGGATCCGCGGGCCGCTCCGACAGCCCGGCGACAGCGACACCCGGGAGGCCGAACTCGACAGGCAGGCCGCGGACGTCGTGCGCATGTACGACCGCGCCGTCGAGGTGCGGGAGGCTGCTATCCGCCAGCAGAACGCCGTTAAGGCCAGAGCCGATCTTGCCGCCGCCAGTTCCTAGGAGGGCAAGGCGGGTCGTGAGAAGAAGACCGGCCCCGAGACTGCGGATGACGCCGCGAAGAAGCAGGCCGATGAGGATGCTGCTAATGGTGGTGAGGGAACCTGACTGCAGCTACCCGCCGTCTACTAATGGCTGGAGCGATTTACCATGGAGGTGGGGAGTCAACGAAATCATACGCAGTTATGACCAATGTACCCTTTAGCCGTTTACTGGTTATAGTAAACCACGATAGATACCTAGGTACCTAGGCAGATATAGCTCAGACGTCAAACAGAGTCGATACCACAAAAGGTTCATTTACTTCACCTCAGTGGGCTAGATAGATCTATCTAGGTATCGTCTAAATAATACATTGACGGCTTTTTTACTAGGTGACGAGAGCAGTCTACTTCTCGACATCATCCATGCGTCTGCCATCAAATTATATACGTGACTCCTAGTCGATAACCTCACCCTTGAGTAGGGTAAGTCGCGCGCGCGCAACATCAGATGATACGATAGGATCAACCTTCGCCCTCGTCCGGATTCTCCTCCCCATCATCTCCCAACTCCTCTTCGAGCTCCTTGGGTATTGACCCTATCTGTCCCATCCTTTGCTCCGCCGCTTCTATGCCTCCTGCAGTGACCCAAAGGAAGTAACCCTCCTTATAATTATCGATTTGATGGAAGAATGTATGAAACCTAACAAGTATAATTAGTAAAGCCGCACGTATACCGACACGTAGCGAAATAAGAGGTTCGACTTACGAATTTTCCTTCTCCTCTAGCTCAAAGATGCGGCGGTAAATCTGCGAATCCTTGAACTCCTGGATCTCTTTTTCGTAGTTGCCGAAGTCGAGCTCCGCCAAGTTGTACTGTTCCCGGGCACGCTTATTGTAGTTCTCGAACACGGGCCGCTCCAGCAGAAGCCCCAGACTGGGAGCCTTGGGGATGCTTATACGGGCGGTCCCGTAACTCTCGTCGATGCGAGACAGGGGCGTGGCGCAGCGGGTAACGAGGACGGCCATGCCGACCATTTTACGGATCTGATGCATCATGAAGGACTGCCCGTGGACCTTGAGGGACAGCCATTGCGTATCATTGATCTGGACAGGTTCTGTATTTACGATGAAGGATTTGATGGTTCGCTTTGCCGAGGGGTCCGAGTGTCTCTTCTGGATGGTGTAGTTGTGAAAGTTTTTCGTGCCTAGGTATCGATCGAGGGCTTCTTGAAGTTGGGACAATCGCTCGGGAGTTACGCGGTATCGTCGCTTTGCGGCTACGTATGCGGCTTTGATCTGCTTCAGGGCGCGATCTACAGGATGAATCTCCTTAGATTTCGTGGCTTCCGACTCATCAGCATCCTCGGTTCCAATCATTAGGGTATCTATTGGCCCTGAGGCCAACTCTGCTGCTACGGTTGAGCTCTCTACTGGAGCATTTTGTGCTGAGTTGGATGCATCTATGGACTTGTCGTCTGATTTGGTCCCAGTAATTTCATCTTTCGTCTCAAGCGAGTCATCTGTATGTTTCTTCGAAGACTTGGGCTCCGTCACCTCGCCTAAAGTCTTGCCGCTGGATGTTTCTTCAGACGTGTGCATGCGTCGTATGACAGTTTCCCGTATACTAGGATCCAAGCTATCCAAAATAGGTTGGATATCGTTCTTCTCCACTTCTTCCCAATAGTCTTTAACTTCGCCCAGACGTTTCTCGTATTCTTCCTCGAGGCCCTTCTCTTTTATGGACTCGAGAACCTTCTTGCCAAGGTAGCTCTCGGGATGGGGAGGCAATAAGCAGTAGCTCGGCATTAAGTACTCGTACCACCTAGAATCGCAGGTTTGGTAGCAACTGAAGGCATTATTCGTACGTTGAATCCCCCACACTCGAATCTGAGGCGGTAGGTTATCGTTGATATTCTTTACAACGTTCGGGTCCCCAATGATCAACTTCAGAGAGATCATATTGCCAGCAGCATGGACGCCTTTATCAGTCCTCGCACATCGTACAAAGCTAGACTTCCTGGGATCATCAGCATTGGCTTTTGAGATGGCCTTAGCTGCAACAAGTGCAGCGAAAATATCTCCCTCAATCGTCTTCTCCTTGTGGTTAATTTGCAGACCATGGTATCCTGTGCCAGCGTATCCAATCATGACAGAGACTTTACGTTTCGGTCTTCGTTCTTCGGCTGCGATCTCTTCTTCGGGAAACTGGATGTTCATGTAGCTGGGGTCGCTATTCACAGCGGAATTTCCATTCTCGTCAACTCTCCTACGCTTTCTTTCTTGCCAACCTTTCTCGTTACGTTCGCGCTTATCCTTGGGTCCACGACTACGAGCTAGTTAGCAAGCATTAACTTGGGTTCATAGAACCAATTGGTTAATAGTAAGGCTTACGTCTCCCCACCGCGCCCATTTCCCCTACCCTTCGAGTCCTGACCTCGGCGGCGCCCGTTAGAGTTGAGCTTGCTGTTGGCGTATCTGTTTCCATCATCACGGCGGTTTGACTTTGTAGTGTCTGAATCGACCTGCAACTCTGGATTCGCGGGCAGACTTGGTGTAGGTTTAGGCTCGTTGCCTTCGGGGCTTCCAGTTGGCGCGTTGCGCGCATTAGTCTCGGCCACCATGTTGAAATGCGATGGTGAGTTCGCATTATTAGCGTTGGTGAAATTATTTGCGGGTTGAGAAAAGTTCCGGAGCAGTTTGCGCAGCTATGTACCTAGGTAACTTTTGGGGGAAGCAGCTGCATTATCGATAAGAATAAAGGAGGGGCACTTGATACATAGACCTAACCGATAAGATGTCTTAGGGGAGAAGATAGCATATTTGCCTTTCTAATGCTAATTTACAGTTCCAGCTTCCAACGTCGTATCATTACAATATACTTCGTGCTCCATACTCCTTTAATACAATCCAGCAAACCTTCTGTGGCCTTTAAGCATCAAATACAATCTCAATGACTGAGTCGTGGGAGCCATGAGGCTTTGTGATATTCACAATACGAAGCCTCTCGTCGGACGCAGCCAGGAGTGTCTCCCAGTTCCTTTTACTGCGCTCCTTGCCGTTAAATCCGGACTTCATGAATATGTCCGCACTCCTGGGATCAGAGTTAGAAAGACATTGCTACTGAGAATGGACACTTGAAAGGGTGAGGATAGCCACTAATATTATGACTTACCTCTGCATTCGATCTTTCAACCGATTTTCATCGCTCAAGTTGGGAAGAACAACCTCAGAAAGCCAAATCTTGCTTCCTTTTTTAAGAGCTGGTACCAGGTTTTTCAAAATTTTGGTAGCGTACTGGTCGCTCCAGTCATGGAAGATATGGCGAAATACATATACATCCGCATGATAAGTCACTTTCTCGGTTAGGAAGTTGTAGGTCTTGTACTCCAGCCTGTTATTAAGATCCTCGGGAACTTTGGCATCGACGACAACTTCTGGGAGATCCAACACTATGCCCTTCTTGACGTTGAGATACGTGCGGAGGACTACAAACCCAATGGTTAGCGATATGCTACAATCAAACGCTTTAGTACGAGCCACCACAACTAATACTATCCAGGTAGCGAAATATTCGGTTTCATAGTCAAATAGGAAGTAAATAAACAACGAAAGTGTTCGAAAGTTTGAAGCCGAGCTTAGGAATGATCATACTTAGCTGGATTACTTCACCGCCTGCCCCACCGATATCGACGACAGTCTCCGGGCACTGGTCTTTATTTACCCACGGCAGGGTGTCGACGAAATACGACGACTTAAAGGCCGGAGCCTTGGTCGAAACACCCATGGCAGATCGAAAGCGGGCAACTCGTTTCTCGTCTTCGGCAATGTAATCAAAGAAGTTCTTGCTTGGATCAGCGATATCTTCCTTGTCAATACCCATTTCTTTGACTGCCTTCTCCTCTCTAAAGGCTAAAACCGAAGCGGAGTGCCCTGGCTCCCCGCTGTCTGGGAATCTCCGCATGCTTTCGACGAGCTTAGTAACGCCGGACAACTGCTCGTCGATAAATAGACCCAGAATATCTTTCATTTCAGGCACAGTAAACACTGATGAGATGGCATTATGTCTGACGGACATATCAGGGGTAACTTCCTCGAACACGTGAAAGGTGATGGCGGCCTGGACAATGCGACGCGTATCCTCTTCCGGGAGGCCACAACTTTTTGCGAGATCTTTGTACGATATCTCAGCATTGGGCGCAAGAGGGATATGAGAGGCAATGTCAAATGTATATAGAGTTTTGAAAATAGCTACTATAGCGGACTTGGATGTAAGTCAATAAGCACAACTACTGCGGTTTCTCAACCGATGCTTGACAGGTGGTGGGTACATACCGTTGGCAACAGAAAAGATAAGAGGTAACCCATAGGGCCTAGCAGGCGAACACGTAGTTCTTCGATAGTCTCAAGAAGCTCGTCACGGGTTCCCCCAAGAGTAGGAGACAACTCGATTTGTGGCGGTGCTCCGAATGCAAGTGAGAACTGAGCCCCAGGAGATCCCTTCAATCCATCTTCTAGTGTCCGCGTATTACGTTCAACGATGGAGGCAAGTTCAGAAACAGGTCTCAGGGGTGCCATAGTGTCGTTGGGGGAGGTAGACAAATGGGGGAAATAGGTAAAAATACTAGTAACAGGTCGGTAGTTTGATGTCTAAGAAATACTAAGATAACTTGAAAATGCTTCTATATTTATATTCAATTATCAAGTAAGGTAGGAGACTTTAAATAGTCGTTCAAGTCACAATAAGGGTTGTATAGTTGATGCTATCGTTATCCCCGAATCCGAACGAATATCCCGAAACCGACCGACCTACCCCTAATTATTTCGGTATATTCCGCAGACTCCGGGCATTTAGTGCATAATAGGATTTTAGTATTCTCGACTAGTTACTATTTCCTATATACCTAATCAATGAGTCATATTTATTTAATACTATTTTTAACGTCGGTGGCTTCAAGAGCGAGAGCGAGAACGAGGGCATACGCGTACATATCATTATCCGTGAGTCATATTTTAGGAAACTGCCAAAGTCGGAGGTATTCATTCAGGGGTTCGTGGATCTGGTCACATAGTATCGCAAGGCGCCAGCAAAATATTCAATATCATAGATCCAACTGTGGTTTAGTTCGGTAGTCCTACTACTTCAACTTGGAATGTTGGAGTTATAATTACTATTGTCGAGTCTCTAGATTTCTGACACCACCGGATCATGAGAGTATTATATCAAGGCTGCCCTTGTAATATACCGAGGTAGATGGCTGCGATTATATTAAAGTGCCATTCCTTTTACTTTATCTATATAATAACCCAGGTACCTAAGGCGCCAGGGGTTAAACATTTCCCGCATCGTACTCATATAATTTTGACCACTTTCTTCCTAGCTGAGCTAACCTACTACACGTTGCTGCTATCTGCTCGAGTGAGGCGAGATATAAAGTGACTTGAGTATATCCATAATCCTTCTTGCTTCTAATAGGTGTAACGGAAGTCTGGTTGAGATCCCTCCTACACAATATGTTAGTTCTGAATCTAGTTGTGGCAGAAAGTAACGCCTTACATCGGTTGTTTCAAGATTCTTCTCTCCTCGGTCGGCTTTCTTGTTGTCGAAATAATATGATATATCTAAAAGTATTACGATAACTATTGATAATAGACAGCATGCTATGCACGCATATAAGCCAGGTCGGTATCCAGTAGCAGCATCTTGGGACCTAATAATCTGTCAGTATCGACAAAAAATGTACCTAGTATCAACAATAGACTTTACCTAAAGACCAGACTACCAGCAATGCCGCCAATACTAGCAAAGCTGACCCAAGACGCACTTGCGAAGGCTCGCTTCCATTGTCCGCGGATATTGTTTGCTTGGTACGCTAGCGATGCCGGTACATTTGCTGATGCTCCAGCGGTCACGAGGAATGATCCGAAGTATCGAACTCCATTGCTGGGGTGCCATCCGAGGATAGGTAGACCAATAAGTGCGACAATCATGTTGGTTATCAAAATCGGGCCACGCAAGCGGTAACGATCCCCAAGCCAGCCCATGATGTACATGTAGATGCCTGAAAATGCATAAGGGGGTGCGATGAGGGTAAGTGAAAGACCACGATCAAATCCCAAATTAGTGCTTAGAATAAGGGGTAAGAAGTAGGCTAGAGAGTAGGTTAAAGTGTTGGTACAAAATGCGATTAGGCCGTATCCCCTAACGAGTTGTTAGTTAAAGGAAAACTTATTATGTATATCTTTTCTATGTAAGGAATGTTTTTCTTCTGTCTGGGATGCTTACCAGACTCTCAAATCTAAACCTCCCTTCAAAAATAGACTGATCTGAAACTTGGGGGTTTCGACATCACCGCGGTCGGTATCAACGCGTCGAACAATCCACGAACGTTCTCTGTCGCTCAAGAATCGCCAAGATTTGCGATTAGAATCAGGGAAGTCGACTAGGAGCCAGTAGCCAAGGGAGGCCAGGAGGCATGTGATAACACCTGGATGGACATCGGTTAGTATGAAGGTATAACTACTCTACTGCATAGAAAAGACGCTTATAAGTTACCTTCAATAATAAAGATCCATCGCCAACCACTAAGGCCCGCGGTACCGTCGAGTTGCATCAAGCCGAATGCGAGAATTCCTCTGGGGCCTTTTAGTCAATGACTACCGACAGACTTATATATTGTGAGTGTACTTACGAGCAAGCCGAAGCAACGCAGCCAAGAAGGTAGAAGACCGAGTATCTTCTGCCCATCTCGTCTGAATATTTCGTTAGATACCCGTCTTCATCATATTTGAAGGCAACCTATCAGAATTTAATCTTACATCGAGTGTACCATGTTGACCTACGGATAAGTTGGTGTTAGTCCCTTAAAATTGACCCTCAAAATTTCAAGCCCCAGTGAAAGGTGTAGTAAATGAATGTTGGGACATACAGTAAGTATACGCAGCCAGGGAAGTAGCCAGCCTCGAAGGCGCCAAGTACTAGTCGAAGGGCCAGGAGAACTTCGAACGACGGACTGAATCCGAATCCAATCATGACGGCACCCCATGCCAACGTGATGGTAGACAGGAAGATACGTGGGCCAACCTTGCGGATGAGGATGGTCGAGGGGGGCTGGAATAAAATATATGTGACGAAGAAGACGAGGGTAACGATGGACTATAAATACAGGTTACCTGTTAGTGAAAAAAATCAAGAACAACGATGAGGGCAGAAAGTCTTACATAGCGTTGACCAACAAGGTTCAGCTCGTTGTTCATTCCAGCAACAGCGGCGGCAGACAAATTCGTTCGGTCCATAAGACTGATGCAGTATAAGACACCGACTAAGGTGACAAGTCGGCGGTCGATTCGCCATATGATTTTCTTCCCCTCCTCTTCGTCGACATCATCAACGACAGTTGAAGATTGGGTCTTCTCCCCTTCAAACTGCCCGACTTCGAGTTCCGCCTTCTCTTGGTCGCGATCCATGATTAAAGCTTGTGTATAAACTTGCTCGACTAGGGAAACAGGTGGATTGGTACCGAGGGAGCTGTTTTATAGTCCTGATGGACTGGCCTAGGGTATGAATTAGAACGGGGGCAATCCCCATGGAGAGAAGAGATTGGGGAACGAGGGGTTAGCCAGGGTAAGTTGGCAGTGGTCGCCTGTGCATACGGACGGGGACTATACCGATGTCTCGCTTGGAGATAGCTCCAAACTAGTTGGACCGGGTAGCTTGTTTAAGAAATACCTTGCTGATAATTGGCTATTGTAATGCGTGGGGAAGAAAATGCCCGGTTGCTACTCAACTAGCGGAGTTACCTATTACCTACCTAGGAACTGAAGTTGAACGAGCAGACGAGTGAGCGTAAGATCACACTCGCCCGCGTCAATACTTAAAAGATGATCAGCAAAATCTTTCAAGGGGGAGGTTACACATCATTAATAGACGCGAGGGCAACATCTCTAAAGTGGCTCCTAGTGTTACGCGGAAAGCAAGCCATCGTATCAAGAAAACCTAACTGTGACTTTAATGCTTAACAACTACGATGTACTTTTTGTTCAAGCAGGAAACAGAGAAATCCGCCAAGAAGCTATACTAGTATATCACGGTGCCAAGGTAGAACTTGGGGTCCCTAGTTGAATACTACACGAACTATTAACAATGAACTACCAACCTACTTTGCGGGGAGCACTTATGTATAGAAAGAAAGCTTACGAAGCCGTCGCTTATGATAGACGCCTGCTGATAGTAGAAAGTGTCTAGTCTAGACCCGCTCATGGTGCTACGACAATGGGTCAATGGGTAAGAGCGCGGGGAAAGCTGCCGTGACTATGCCTCGTTGGGTCATTGGCCGGCGCATGGGGCATGCAGCTTGGGGAAGAATGCGGGGATGATCTCAAGATTGTTCCTCTGAAAGGGGGGACAAGATTCAAATGACTATTGCGGATCATATCTCTATACGACTGGAAGTGTGTCGGTCAACAAGATTTATGATGAAATACTGTGAACAATGTAGTTACATCGCATGAGTTTCTAATATAGTGTATCATGCCGGTATTTCAGTATTATTAATAGTACAATGGTTGAAGTATCATCTCGGGAATATTAAACATATCGTAGAATTTAATATAATCCCATTGAAAATTAAAAGCCTCACAAGTGCAATAGCAATCATAGGTACGCAAACCAAGAACCTGCAAGCCAAGGCCCAACTCGTTGGGACAGGAGCTCTGCTTTAACTGGCGCAAACTTCGCATACTAGAGTACATTTATTGAATGCCACGCTTGGCGCATTTAATTAAACAAGGTCGTATTGGGTAACATACTGTATAATGAGATCACAGCATTGCCATTCTAAGCGTAGGTACCTGTAGACAGTTTCTGTAAAAGCCCAAAGCCCAAAGCCTAAAGCCTAAAGCCAAATACCAAATACCAAATACCCTAACCTAGATACATGGGCCTCCAGATGGGTCTAGACTTTCATGCAGCACCCCTTAGGACTAGCCGCACGGCCCCGAGGTAATTGGTATTGTTGAGCCTCATTCTTATACGATACTAACTCCAAATTCTCAGGTTGTAGCCGGGGTTAAGTCTGGCTGACTACCGGCGGCCCGCGGCATTATTGATACGCATCCAAGGTACCTAACCTAGCAAGGGGCGACGCAGACGTTAGTGATAATCCAAGAGGTCCTCTTGATTGGGGACAATTACAATACTAGCGTAAACATATCCTTGACCCTTCCTACGATGTAAACTTAATGACAGTATCAACAACCCTATTCGTCACCAGCAAGAAAAGAGCGTGGTTTGATTCGAACTCCACTGTTTCGACCACCTTGCCCTCATTCTCCATCAATTGTACCATACTCCTCTGGTACTCGATAGGAAGGCTGGTATCATGGAGCGTATACATGTAGTAAACCCCGACCTCGTCGCGCCACGCGGGAGTGTTATGGATGGGCATATACATGGAATTCCCATTCCAACGACCGATAGTCTCGACGAACTCGTTGATTTCTTCTGGGTCAATTAGGTCAGAAGGCCCATGTATCAGGCCTTCTCTCGGGTAGTTCGGTACGCAGCTCCGGTCTGGATCGATGCCAAAAGAGACGGTCAGGAGACCTAAGTGTCCAAATTCATCTACTTTGTCAATCATGCTCTTGCCCTCTGGCAAGGCAAATGCTGACATGTAGATCAGATGCGAGATGCCACCGGGGAGCCCTTTAGCAGAGCGAGCGGCTTTGCTGAGACCGTACAACGAGTTAGTCCCCACCTGGCCTCCATAGCTGTGCATCAGCACCGCTATATCCCGGCCGGCTTCGACGAGGCTGGTAGCGTAAGAGCGGACAAGTTCCGAGTCAGTGGCTAGATCAGCATTCGGAGGTCGACTCCCATTCATGGAAGGTAAGCGTGGTACGTGTACTTCAAACCCGGCAGATCGGAGGGCTGTAGTAAATTTACTATAGCTTTCTGGAATATGAAAGGCGCCATGAAGTATCAATAGACTCGGTCTGCTGGTAGATTCCATGGCGAATTGTAAGGTGAGGTGAAAGCACAGAATTCTACTATGATATGGCAAATAAGAAAGATTCCCCGCTCGATAGAAAGGAGGGACGAGAGGGATGGGTTAGTGCCTTCAATTTATTAATCCTATTTGAGACCCCTCTTTGTAGTATTGTTATCCCTTACTTCGTGAAAGACACTTTAGGTACCTCCCAACAGCCTCAACTATCCAACATTACTAAGCAGGTTTTAAGGTAGTATCAGCAATCTATGTCTCAAGTCTGCTCAAACCTTTTGCTATACTTCCCGTTGGTGGACACTATTTCTAGCTATACTTGTATCGTAACTAATATTAAAGTATCGAACATAGAAAGACTATTTAAAGAGCTAAGGAAAGGGGGGAAAGCTTTGGGGATTTAAGGGGCAAAATAACAAAAGGAATAGACAGTGAAGACTAACTACTCCTATAATCATCTAGGGACTCTCGGCACTCTAGAATGCGTTTGCTAGTAATAAGAATGGGAAACGGACGTTTTGGCCTTCAATGTACGCGTATATTGCTGGGTCATCCCAGGATAGTAGCTACAGTTGAGGAGCTACACTATACTAGAAAGACAAGGGTGTAAGATATTAATAAAGTGGAAGTTAGCACGTTCGAAGCTGAATAGATGGTACGCTCTACCCAAGTCGAAAGCTAGTAATTTAGCTACAATGAGTGGCGATGTATAACTACTACCAATTACGTCGTTCCACTTCAAAAACAGGTTATCCCTCATGATTAAGTAGACCTAGTAACGGTCTGCATGGGACTTTCGGTGAAACTAGTCAAGTCTAGCCTCGTAGCAGCTTCGTTAACCATCTTGCCAATCAAGTCTATCATTACCCTAATAGGGGCTATTCCACGATACAATTAAAGCACATAATAGCCACTCCAAGTAAACCCTTTTCCCACTTTTAATATATAGAGTATATGCCTCCTATTATGGCATAGCTGCCTTGCTTACTTTCCCGGCGAAAAAGGTATCCTCACCGTTGTTCATATATCTCTATCTTCTCCGGAACAAATAAGGCATGAATCTCAGAAAACATCTAATAAATTTACTAACTATATCATTTGGTGAAGGAACTCCTGGATACTATAGGGTTATTGGAGCGCGGTCAAAATATAGACGGCGCCTAAATCTTACTTCGTGTTCAAATATCATAGGATTTCAGGAGCTAGTTCATAGGAGGATAATTGAATCTAAAGCATGACATAGCAGAATAAGTCATACTCCGGACTTGGCATAACATCGCAATAATTTTGTTACCACTTTGTTTGAACTGGGGTCCTATAGTATGCTGATGATAGTTCTGGAACTTCAATATCTCGGCAAACACGCACAAGCCTAAAATAGCAACGAATTGCAAAGGAATAATGCCGAATGTAGGGTACACAAACTGCATCTCTTTATTGGCTATTCGTCCGGCCCTGCATAGCGGGCCAACGCAATCCTCCCGCCCCCTATTGGAAGTGGTACCACTTGCCACATCATCTACCTTATCAAATCAGCCAACTCACGGGACGACGCTTTGAAATAACTTCTAAACATAGGTACCTAGGTAGTCATCCCTATACTTGACTCAAAATGGGCCGCTGGTCATATCTCGACACAGACGAAGAGCGCCTCCCGCACGGCGTCAAGCGCATCGGATACGACGCCGACGACCAGGAGTACACATTTTTCGACACATCGGACGGCAGCATCTGGGTCGGGGGATTCAACGGCCCCACGAAATGTATATCGAGGCCGGACCAAGTCGTGAGCTCCAGCAAAGACGCACCGACGTCCATCCCGACCGAAGAAGTTGAAAAGACCGACCCGCAGCCGTCGAGCAGCAGCCCGAATACAAAGGCGTTGCTTAGCTCTTTCGTGGCTGTCGGCAGGCTCGCTCGTATCATCGTGGCGCGGAGAGGGCCGGGTGCGGATCGCAGGCTAAGCCGTGAAGAGCGGAGGCGGGAGCGTCGTGCCCGTGAGAAAACTAAGGAGGGGCGGCTTCGGGATGAGGAAGGGTTCGGCGAGAAGGAATTTGAAGGAAAGGAGTTTGATTGAAATGGATTTTTCAATGGATATGTTGCCTCTTTAGGGAGTTGGTATATCCCTTGTGCTCTTCGAGCTGGTCTCGAAAATTTAACGACATTTTATTAGGACAAACTTAGGGTGTAGATAGTTACATGATTTGAATAAGATACCTATAAAGGCTTTGAATTCGTTATAACCGGGACTATCGTCTTGTCATCTATAGTCTCACCGCAACGGACACGGATAAGGCTCGTGATATAGCAGTCTATATGATATGTCATCTTTGTACAGCCATTGTCTGCAATCTGAAGGCATAAATATTCATGAAGGAAGTGGTAAGCTACCTAGATAATCTATCAATCCTCTATATAACTGTATTTTTTAGATCTGACCTAGACATTGACATTACTCGTAAACCGTTACGTCGTCGTTTATAATCGTGCGCTCAAAAGCTACATATTCTACGGTGAGACAAGAGCTCACCGCGATAACAAACAGTATCCAATGACAGCGCTTCATTCGTGTTGCATATATATAGGTACCTGGGTAGGTAGCGCGGAAATCAATATGTGTACTTGAAGCCCTCGACGCCCTCGATTAGTATCTTCCCCTGCGAAGCGAGCTTATTCGCAAAGAAGAAGTAGGCTGAGAAAGCGCCCACTATGGCAATAATCAAGATGTGCGACCCGATGGAAACCCACACGGCGGTCATATAATGCGGTGCCTCCTGAGACCGGACGATGAAACTTCCCGCGATGCCGCCCGCGCCGTTTAGAGCCGTCACGGCGGCGGCAGTGAATGCGCGCTTCCACTGACCAGCGATGTTGTTCGCTTGGTAGGCACTTAGAGCCGCCCAATTGCTCACGTACGCGCCGGTTGCGAGGTAGGTCCCGACGTAGCGCACGGTTACCTGTTCGGAGAAGCCAAGCATGCAGAACCCAACGATCAGAGTGACGCAATTAAAGATGATAACGGGGCCGCGGAGGCGAAATCTGTCGCCGATCATAGAGGATAGGAGAACAGGGATGACTGCATAATAGTAAGGCGGCGCAGATAAAAGGATGGACTGGTTCTCGTCAAATCCCATGCCGTTCTGCAAGATGATGGGCAAAAAGTATGATAGCGCAGTTGATACTAGGTTTAGCAGGAAGAACATGCACGCGAAGCCGTAGACCTTTGGGTCGCGTGCGTGTACGAAGACCTTGCCCCACGAGAACGGATCTGGCTCGACATCTTTACGGTCCGCATTGATGCGCGCGACAGCGAGTTCTTGCTCTTCCGACGTCAGGAACCAGAAAGACCGATGCGCTTCCTCGGGGAAATCCACGATCCAGAAGTATGTTATGAGCCCAATGATAATGGAGATCAGGCCCTGTACCAGAAACATATAACGCCAACCTGCGATGCCACCCTTACCATCGAGCTGGTTAAGACCGAAGTTGACGATGCCACCTGTAGCTAGGACAATAACTTCGCCAGTCTGCAAGAAGGCAAAGCGCGTCTGCTGCTCTCTCCTCGGGTACCACGTTGAAATCAGATACGTCAGGCCCGGATAAATACCGCTCATAGACATACCGAGGAGCACACGCAGCGCAATCATCTGTCGCCAGGTCTGAATGAAGGCGGTGCACATGGTAATAAGGCCAAAGCAGAAAGTGATGAAGGAAAACCATAAGCGAGGCCCGAAGGTACGCACGGCAAGCGTCGAGGGTAGTTGGAAGGCAATGCTCGATATGGTGAAGATAAAGATGCTAACGCTGAACCGGTTACCCGTGAGGTCCAAGTCCGACGGCATAGAAGTTACTGATGCAGAGCTGATAACGCCGGAATCGAGTAAATTGAGCGAACAGAGTATTCCGGCGATAGTGCAGAGTCGCAAATCGACCTTGAGCCTAAGCCGTCGCTCTAGAGCTCGGCGACTTGCGACAGTATCTATAACATCTTCCTCCTCCTCCTCCCCGGTAATGTTGCGCTCAGAAACAACATCTTCTTCATTATTGGATTTTGACGGAGAGAAATTGCCCTTCCGTTGATCCTCAGAAGGAGGAGTTAGAGATGAAGCCATTGCCTAGGCCGTAGGTATGTAAGGGACATGCGAGTCAGGTCTTAAAGCCGCCGGTCAACGGGCTTGGTGTTTTTTATCATATACTTGACCTGGATCATGGGTACATCGATGTGGAAAAGTATTTCCAATGTATACTAAGCAAAAGTGGAGATGCCGGTAATGTCTTACCAATCAAAGAGCTATTCTTTATAGTGTATTCAGCCATTTTACCGTTACGCTTTTGTTGTTATAATGATATAAAACTTACCTGGTTATTTGCTTACATTATTATAACGGTAAAACGGTTATAACTCTATATTCGGTTTATTAATACATTATTTCGGTAATGTCAATTCTTATCAATCAAATTACCTTATCGATTACTTATTAATTTCTCGAGTTTAAACCGAATTGCCTTTCGGAAAGATATAGCAACTCTTTGTTTCGAACTTACCAGAAAACACACGGCTAATTTAAAGCCCCACGCTGTTCCATTTCAGGTTTCCTATCTTTCATAGTAACAACCTGTCTTCAAATCTGGATAGAATGAGTTCGCAAGGCGAAAGCTCTATAAGAAATTAATACGGATCGGGCGTATTTTAAGAGCTCCCACTGCGCAGTCAATAGGTTAATCCCGGTCCTCTAGCTGAATGCCATACATAGGCAAGTTGAACGGATAGTAGTAAGACTACTTAGTTAGAAGAGAGTTTGGAAAACTGCTTCCATGGAGTAAATTATGATAAAATATAAATGAATACAACATAATCAAAGTTATAGTTTCTATCTTGGTGGTATATCTCTATCAACAGGTAACCTAGGTACTTCGTCTTGAAAAAAATCATTCGATTTATCGATTCATCGATCATCGACGATGTCTCCACGGATGACGCCAGTCTTAACTCAGTCCTAGTTGTCGGTCGCTGATAGCGTCACTAGAGATCTGCAGATCTGGATCAGCAAACCAACCCATTGTGTCCGAGCCTCAAGATAGCCTACCGGATTACGAATGGCTCACGAGAAATCCGGATCCTGGTTTCTGGGATCTGACCAGCCTAGAGGAACAAGTTTTTACCCACACCAACCCATAGCTCTAGCGCAAGCCACATAAACTATGCGTTCATGTGGCGTTTCTTTCAGAGGATGCATAAATCCTTACTGGAGTCATTACATCATATCGTATACTGCGGCTTGTGGAAGAGGAACGGCACCTCAATAATATAAATTGAAGCGAGTTCCTAACCTAGTTGCTTGGAGAAGTATTTCTTACAATCAATTCACATTTCAATCTAGTTAATAACTGTCAAAAGCTCGAACAATTGATTCACTTGATTACAAAGTTACAACCTACAAAATTCTACTACTCCATAACTCACAATGTCCAACAACAACCAGAACGGTGGACTCCTCGGCGGTCTAGTCGGTGGAGTCGACAACGTCCTTACAGGGGGTGAGAAGGCTAACGGCCAAGGCGGTCTGCTCGGAGGTCTGGGCGGTGCCGTCGGCAGCACGACAGAAGGGCTCGGCAAGGGCCTGAACTCGACCACTAGGGGAGTTGGAAGCGCCGTGGGCCAGACTACTGAAGGTGTTGGTAATACTGTCGGCGGCGTGACGAACTCTGTCGGGAGTACCGTTGGCGGTGTCACCGGCGCGGGCGGAGCCGCTAAGAAGAACGACGGCGGTGCATTTAAGAGTTATGGCATCTGACAAGGCGAGAGAGTTGGCGCATAAATGGCATATGATGAACGAATATCTAATGAACATGGGACTTGGGAATCGGAGTTTGACTTGAGAAATATCGGACTTCTAATAAAACAGCAATTTGAATATTTGATTCAACTTGAATGGTATAATTGGTACCTACATGTCTATTATCCTGGACATGGTGAAGTTTCTTGTAGTGCCGGATTGGCTTTTCGAAGGGGTTATGGCTGTGGCTCTCGTGGCTGTTCGTGGCTGTACATGGAGCCTTTTCGTGGCTTGACTTCCTGTAGGTACCTACCAGGTTGTGTGAAGTCCCCCAAAACTCACCTTAGGTAAAAGGTTATCGATTACCTAGGTACCTAGGTACCTTACTTACATAGTGGGGTACCAACACGTACATAGTTGATATTCGCGAACCCGCATGTACTTCAGACAATACGTTAGAGAGCAATTGGGCCGTTATACGTGTCCTAATTGCGCCAATTACTTCGATGGCAGCCAACGAGGATGAGGATGCGTCGTATGTCGACTACGATGCCTTTCTCGATCCGGATTTTAGCCCCTCGTCGTTTGCTAATAGCCTTGTCCTTGCTACAAATAATCCCAACGATACTCCCTTAGACCTCTCGACACCGTTGTCTAAAGTGCTCTTCGATGCCCAAGAGGTCGATTCTCATATCGATCTCCTTACTACCCGATCTGCGATCCCTCTTTTAACGTATACCAAAGAGCAGACGGAAGCGAGTGGGAAGATAATATCCGAAATCGATAATCAGGTTAGGAGCTTAAATGAGAGCTATAAGCAACTAGAAAAAGAGGTCATACAAAAGCACGCCGAAGCTGACGAAGTACGTCAAGTTGCTGCCCGATTATGGGAAACTCTGAAGCTGGGAAGGTCTGTTGGTCGCTGTCTCCAATTGGGCCGGCAGCTTGAAATCCAACATGTCGAAATATCTAGTTCAACGTCTGCGACTACGACTAGTAGCAGCAAAAAAGAAGATCATAGAGCATTAGTACGCTGCTCATACACTATCTTATCTTTACGAGAAATACTCGACAAGAAGGCACCAGGAGAGGAAGGCCATGGACTCGATAAAGTCAATGCAATAAAAAGTTTGCAGGACGATGTTGTAGGCCCAATCGAAAGATCTGTTAAAAGCATCTCTGAACAGATCATAAGAGAATTCAGCATTGGGTCCGCTTCAGGGACAGCCACTTTCGCACAGAGCGAGGAGGTCAAAGCTCGAACAATATCAGCCGCTATCTCTCTGTACCTTATATCGCCCATCACCGGCGGGAAGCCTGATAAATGGACTCCTCAGTTACTTCTACAAACCCTCGAGGTATACTTGCGTAATGCATTACAGAGCTCTGTTGCATCGCTAGCTAGGTCACTTGCGACACTACCGTCTCTAGACCGAACTTTGGCGGAAATTTCCGCGCGATGCCAAAACATAATCGCCTTGGAGATCATCCTCGCTTCAACAAGTGCACCTGCGCATCCACTCTTACCGGCGCATAAGCACGCATCAGATAAATACAACCTTCTACAGCCTCTGCTGGCATATCTAGAGACTGGCTCGCTTGCATCCTACTTTTGGCGGACTATGGCGAGCAGTTTGGCAACGCGAGTTCAAGAGATTGTAAACCGCGGGGGTGTTTCAGCCCGTACATTGAAATCGAATCGTACTAGCGTAGGAGAAGCTATTAGAGAATGTGTTATCCGAGGCAGTCAGCCTCCTAGCAATGTCGTGGCTGCCAAGGGGAAGACCCCGAAAGGAGACCCCGAAAAGAGTGGCGGATGGGATCGTGAAGTAGCGGTGATGGTTAGTAGTGTCGTTGGAAATCTTGGTAGATGATACCAATACAACAACACATCGTCCAATCCCCTACCCCGTGGAGTGGTATTAGAATTATGGGTCGCTGTTATAAGCGGAATCTCTGGGGCAACTATTGGTGCGAACCCCTTTTCTCAGGGGAATACCTAGGTACATAAGAATAGGCTTCACCACCCGTATAAGGGGTATGAATATGTCGGTTGGCAATGCCAAAGTCCAACGGGATGGCCTTACCAAATCTGCTTCTATAATAAAGTTCAAAAAATGAGTTATATATTAGCTAAGATAATTAGAGTCAAATCTAGAGTGCACGATAAAGCGCACGGTTGACAGCACTATCAGAGCACTATCGAGAGCATCGCGGGGATAAGCGGACCGTGAATGCCCTCGTAGAGCAATGACAGCATCTAATCCCGCAATTCAAGATTACTTACTGTTTGATCTAGCCTACTCGATATAATGTATATTGGGTCAAGACTACATAGGGGTTATTTATTTATCAGTTAATTATGTTTGTTTAGGGGCTTCTTTCGGCGGAGTTTATCGGGTTCTCGATATTGTGGTCTTGTGGTTTGACTTACACAACAACTAGCGTAGGCTAGATTATTGTGAGGTTAATTGCCTAACGGCATGGTCACATTCTGGGAGGCCCAAAGACGGGCCGTTTCACTGCAGTAGAGACATGGGCCGGTCTCGAACACGCAAACCGACATTATACTATGTTATGTAGGTAGGTACTCTTTCCGGGGTATTTGGGTTATATTGTACAAACAGTTACCTACATCTAAGTGAAGTGTATGGACGGCACTAGGTTAGAAGGAAAGGTTTACCTGAAAGAGCCGTATTACAACGTATATGTGGTGACATGTGAGTTACTCATATCCGATTGCGGGTTTTCCGTTCGAAGAAAGTATCGTTGCGAGACTTATTTGCTGCTGTGGGGATGATGATTGTCTTTTGAATATGTTAGGTAAGGGTTGAAAAGATGCAATCGTGATCGATTCGATGGTGCTTATGAGCTACTTTCCGGTGCTATCCCCTGCCCGCATACGTGCTGAGTATAACACCTCTATGTCGTATGCCGTATGCCGTACATACCTAGGTAGGTACCTCGGAAGGCAGGTATACCGTTTACGTAGGTCCTACAGGTACATACCTCCAACGTGATATGTATGCGGCCTGCTGCGGAACCTATCTAAGGCTATGGTAACTACCTACCTATACATAGTGTATCTAATGTAAACCCGTTCGGCCGATTAGCGATGATTCCATGTTTTCTTTTTTTCTTCTAGTGTACCTAACGATTAGTGTTAGTGGTGTTTGTGGTGTTAGTGGTCTTCCCCATAGAATTGCTTCCAACCATAAATAGCTCCCTCCTCCAGCCTCGGTGCTTCTTTCTTGAAGTCACATTTAGGCTATTTTTTACTCAGATGTTACATGTCCAGTACGTCATTGGTTTAAGGTACGTACCGATCCCGAGTTAGCTGGCCAACTAGTCCGGGGTCCCCCCGTTGGCCAATGCTTTTCCATGTCTTTCTATTTCTTCCCTGTCCATGATGATGTCTTCCACAAATTCTTGCTAGCCTGTCTTTCAGCATGTGCCAGCGTCACAGGCTCACAAAGTCTTACCCCACTACCGAACACATAGAAATACACACATGCATCTGCAATTATCTGCAATCACCACAATCACTTCGTCTGGGGAGTTCTGCAACCTATAATAGGTTACCTCATCTAACTGTTCGTACAGCCTGCCCCTAATTCGACTATCCTCGGCCATCCTCCTTGTTTAATTGAGTCTATATGGTTCGTTTATTGTAATAAGCACATGCTTCTTTGTACACACCTATATATTCGATCTGCCCACTTTGAGCCCGTACCGCAGACGGGACAGAACCGCCAAGTTTGAATCTGGGGACGAAGAAAGACCGAGATCAGATCACTTCGAGGCTGGCCTTGCTCACTATTGTGGGTTACGTTGTTTGGCACACTCCAGAACTTGTCGTCAGGACGGTCAGATAGCCCACATCGCCTAGGAGCAAAACCTCCCGGTTACATCTACCACACCTCCCGCCTATCAATAATCACTATCAGGTATCATTACTTTACTTCTACTGCCCCACTATCGTACCTAAAGCTAGAATAAACCAATTATCACAACGACGATGATTGCCCCGCTATGAGTCCATGCCGTTCTGGCCTTCTAGATTATGTTCTTCCACTACTTCTCCCTACTTTGCCTTACTCATATTTGAACTTGCCAATGTCTACCTAGTCCTCTTTTCTACGTCGTCCTTCCTGGCCTGACTTGCCCCGTCGGTGTGGTCCTTCGTCTAGCAATAACGGCTACCGCCAACATTCTCCCTCGCTGCAAACGACCCCTCTAATCTACCAATTGTTGTTATAGCCCTGTGCTTTCCCCCTACCTCGCGTCACCGCTACATCTTTTTATTTATTAGAACTTCAGAATCGCGACGTTGCTCTACCACCTAATTCTTCAAGAAAAACAAAGCTAAACAATCATGGCAGAGCGTGCACAAGAAACCGAGATCGCTGTCACCAACAACATCATAAAGGAGGCCGAACAAATGTCCCTCTCCCCCCGCGAGTCGCTCACTGGCGGCGGTTCTCGACAAGAATCGCCTGATCTACCGCCTCACCTTCGAGACTCTGTTACGAGGGTTCCCGTAACCCCGGGCATTCAGCCCTCAACCTATTTGTCCAGGACAAGCACCGACTCTGTCAAGACCGCGAGCCAGGGCTACTTCACACGCGATCCTGCCAGCCAGAGCAGCGGTGCATCACAACCACCTCCGGCAGAACCCCATTCAGATGGATCTTCTCCGACGAATTTGGTAAAGGGTGCTACCTCAGACCATGAGGTCTTGCGGCGGATGAGTATCTCGACTAAGGGGCGAAGAGAGTCTATTTCGGAAATCCGAGCTGCTGCCCCTGACTTAGCTCTTAGCGGTAGCATCATCTCGGTTACTTTCACAACGCCTTACTCTCTCAAGTATCATAAGAATGGCGAATGGGTTAGTTTGATCCAGCACGAAGAATAAACACGTGAAACTAACACTAAGTAGGAACTAGATCATCGTCGTGGCCAATCCGCCCTATTCGACGCCTTCTCCTACCTCTCATCCGATGAAACGCCTTGGAATCATACCGTAGTTGCCTGGACAGGCGAGGTTGAATCACCTTCCGAACCTTTGCCATCTACATCGGAAGCCATTCATGATACAACTGCTAATATTCCGGGTCTGAGCCATCTTTCTGCTCCTATACCGTTAGATGGAGAAGCACCACCGACACCTCCTGAGGTTGACGGTTTATGGATTACGCGCGAACACCAATTGAAGCTGGAGCAACAATTATCCCACGATAGGCGCATCAAAGCAATCCCAGTGTGGCTCGCAGATGATAACGAGACGAGCGACGAGGGTATTACGTTAAACAACCAGGGACGGTGGCGGCGGTATGCTGAACATACGCTATACCCCCTACTCCACTACAAGCAACACGAACCCAACGATGGCCGCTCGGAACGTATTGAATGGGCCGACTACTTCCGTACCAACCTGAAATTCGCCGATAAAATCATCGAAACTTATAAGCCTGGGGATATCGTCATTATTCATGACTATTATCTGCTATTGCTTCCTAGTATGTTGCGGCAAAGAATACCGAACATGTACATCTCGTTCTTCCTTCACTGTCCGTTCCCTAGTAGCGAGTTTTTGAGATGCCTGCCGCGGAGAAAAGAGGTTTTGGAAGGCATGCTTGGCGCCAACCTGGTCGGCTTTCAGTCGTACAGCTACTCGCGCCACTTTGCGAGCTGTTGTACTCGGATCCTAGACTTCCCTTCGGATTCCGTCGGTGTGGATGCTTACGGGTCCCGGGTTGAAGTGGGCGTCTTCCCAATTGGCATTGACGTAACCAAGGTAGAGCAGATGGCGTGGTCTAAGGAAGTTTCGGATATGTACAACGCTCTAAAGGACCTCTATAAGGACAAGCAGATCATCGTGGGACGTGATCGACTAGATAGTGTCCGCGGTGTAGCCCAAAAGCTTATGGCCTTCGAAAGGTTCCTCGAGCTTTATCCCGATTGGAGAGAGAAGGTGGTCCTAGTCCAGGTTACGTCCCCAAACACAATTGAGGAGGGAGGAGAGGAACCGGAAAATAAGATAGCAAGCAGAGTCAACGAGCTGGTCATGAGGATTAACGGCACGTATGGAAGCCTGGGATTTTCGCCAGTGCAACATTATCCGCAGTACTTGTCACCGGAGGAATATTTCGCGTTGATGAGAGCAGCAGATATCGGCCTGATCACGTCAGTCCGGGACGGCATGAACACTACCAGTCTGGAATATGTTGTTTGCCAGCGTGATACGCACGGCCCGTTAATACTGTCAGAGTTTAGCGGTACTGCAGGCAGCCTACGCGACGCCATACATATTAATCCTTGGGACCTTACCGATGTTGCCCATCAAATTCATAACGCTCTCACTATGTCCGCTGAAAAGCGTATGGCGATGCAGTCGAGTCTTTACCGGCACGTTACGACTCAGAACGTTCAAGTTTGGATCACGAAATTTCTACGCAAGCTCGTCGGCACGCTGGCGTCAACTAAGAACCAGAATGTCACGCCGCTATTGGACCGCACATTGATGCTGAAGCAGTACCGTGAGGCCAAGAAGCGTCTCTTTATGTTCGACTACGATGGTACGCTTACCCCGATTGTTAGGGATCCTCAGGCTGCTGTTCCTTCGGAGCGCGTCATCCAAACCTTGAAGGCCCTTGCGGCAGACCACCGCAACGCTGTCTGGATTATTTCAGGTAGAGACCAGGATTTCTTGCAGCAGCACCTCGGCCATATTCCAGAACTGGGTTTCAGCGCGGAGCATGGAAGCTTTATCAGACACCCCGGAAGCGAGTCTTGGGAGAATCTGGCAGAGAAGCTAGACATGGGCTGGCAGGCAGACGTGGTCGACGTCTTCCAGAAGTACACCGATCGCGTGCCTGGTAAGCTCTCCGTACTATTATGGTTTACGAATCCTGCTAACTAATAATTGCTAGGCTCATTCATCGAGCGTAAACGATGCGCGTTGACTTGGCATTACCGCCAGGCCGATCCCGAACAGGGCGTCCATTCATCTCAGGCATTACACAAGGAACTCGAGTCGACCGTGGTCAAGAAGTGGGATGTCGATGTAATGAAAGGCAAGGCAAATCTTGAAGTACGGCCCACCTTCATCAACAAGGGTGAGATCGCCAAACGCCTGGTTAATGACTATAATTCCGATATTGCACACATAGCGTCTGGACAGCAAAACGACAAGGGCAAAGAAGGAAAGCTAGAATTTGTCTTGTGTATGGGTGACGATTTCACCGACGAAGACATGTTCAGGGCTTTGAACGGTCTTAGCGGCACACAAGTCGATAGGAGCCACGTCTTCACCGTTACCGTCGGTGCTAGTACAAAGGTCACATTGGCTAAGTGGCACATGCTAGAGCCAGAGGATGTCGTGGAGTCGATAGCTCTGCTCGCCGGAGTTGGACTAAGCGGCGAGGCACACGAGCAACTAAGCCAAGTTAACCTTGCTACTGTTGCCGGACTTGAGGGCCGAGTACCTGAATGACCCGGTAGATCAAAGCTGTGATTATATTAGGAATAGTAGGGGGCATAGAAAGGCATGGCGCTGGGTTGTTGGCTCGGGCTAGAAGGATTCGTTCGCACATTCGAAATAAAGCATGCCGCTTTTCATTATGGTGCAGAATGGCTCCAGAAAGAGAGCATGAAACAGCAGGCGATGCGACGTTCCGGAAGTTCCGGACGAGTTGGTCATGGTATTCAGACGACCTGGTCAAGCTTAGGTAGGATATAGGTAGACATTTCTCATCGGGGTCTAAATGCGCCGCGTTTAGACATATATCTGTCTTCGTATCTGGGAGGAGACTATGATCTACCTCGAGCATGGGTATGGTATATACATAGACGCGATAATTAATAGCCACCTAGCATACTGAGTTGGCAATCGATCAATTCCCATACCCATCCTAGCTTCCGTGAAATAGACAGATAATAACTGATGGTCGAAATAGACAGGGTTAAGTACGGGGGCCAGTCAGTGACGAAACAACCCCCGACATGATTCGGAGCAATCTCGGAAGATGTGCGGACACGTAGGCGGTATTACTATAATAAGAGGTGGATGGATACTTTATAGACTGAAATATTATAGATGTCAGCGCTGTCCGAGGTGCTTTCTTGCTTTAGGTACTTATAGATAGAAATGTCGGCCGGGGCGGCACGGTTCGGAGGAGAAGCCGAGAAGGAAAGGAAACAAGGCTGGGGCCGTTTCACATTTATTATGGAAGTTAACTAGGTTAACCTAGATTCGTATATGCCAGTCGAACAGTGGCCCCGTTCCAAGTCGGGTGAGGTAGTAAGGTGGTACGGTAGATGGCTGGGGCGAAGACTTTAAGCTATGTTCCTAGGTGGTTATCTAACGTGAGGGTTAAAACCGGGGGGGCTTGGATTTTCAGGTCCGTCTTATGTGAGGTGAGGTGGAGTGGAGTGGAGTGAGATGGTGATTGTGGTGATTGGAGGAGGGGAGAGGGGAGAGGGGAGAGGGGAGAGGGACGGGGAGGGGTGTGTTCTGGTATCTATATCCCTACCTATCTAGGTACCTACGTAGGTGTAGAGTAGAAGCGGGCGAGAAGGGGAATATGCATGGGCGGGTATGTAGGTAGGTAGGTAGGTAGGTAGGTAGGTACCTAGGTCAGGGGGGAACTGAGCAGATGGGGTAACGTAGCAATGCAGCGTACCTACCTAGCCGACATGCGGATAATTCTTTGAACGTTTCCTGTCAAAGGCTTCTCATGTAGGTAAGCCTGGGGAACTGCCCAATTATACATGTTTACATGTCGGTACCTACCTACCTATGTATAAGGAGGTAGGGGTAAGAATAGGGGGGAGGGGGGCTAGAGTGTAACTACCTAGGTACCCAGTGTATATCGCACCCGAACTCGAACCCGCGTCCGTGGATACGTTGGATACCTGGTGTAGAAGCGCGGCGTGGCCACGCGGCACATACAGCATAGTACGGTAGTAGGTACCTAAGTAATGACTTTCCGGCTATCGAGGGTTCCGGCTGCAGTTGGATGCTTAAGGCCTTTACATGAAGCGACAGAACTGGCTGCCATGCAGCTAGGTATGTGGCCTTCTAGATGCGTATGCAGGTACATACATGCGTACCACAACAGCTTACGAACATATGTAGACCTAATTATACCTTGCACTCAGCCTTACGGGGCGTGTGCCTCGGTATGGCAACGTAGGTTGTTCTAGAACTTGTTGAGATTGGTATGTAGAGATGCTGATTATTGTTTCGGATATATTGGGTAGATTGGAGAGGCATGGGGACTCTGGCGTAGGGTTAGCATTAGAACCCGGTAATGCAACAACATAGCAACAACATATACTCTTCGAGGGGAGCCCCTTTTCTATTTCGGGGAACTTCACTGGGGAGCCTCGTATTGCTGCCGTTTGTAGTATATTGAGATATGTACGCGGTGCTTTTGCGCAAAGTAAGTTTCAAGATCTACGGCCTGTGTTCTAATTTAGTAGGCGATGAGGATGTTTGGCTTCGTCTGGTGAGATGACTCGTTATCCCAAGTCCTACAAGTTATAGAGTACCTAACCTAGGTAGGTACCTAGGTAGTTAGATGGGACGAATACTTATCAAAGTCGACCGGAAGCTTGGATAAGTTTAAAGGGCGCGTCCATCGCCTTCGAAGTAGATCTAGGTAATCTACTCGAATAAGTCTCGTAAATTCCACCCTATTAACTTCTTACTTCTCACCTTATAACCATTTTCTCCGAGGCTACAGTAAGACGGCTAGATTGTATCGGGACAAGAGTTTCCATACATTAACAAGGTGCTTAGTCTACCTATTCGTATTATATATCTAGCTAGGTATTAGTTATAGATATGGTTGTTATTTATAACCAAGTACCCTCGCGACGTGGAGCGTTCGGCACATCCCGTGACCTGGAAGGATGCGTAACCCTGAGAGGTTGTAAGACTGATGCGGCTCCGAAGAGACAGGTTTTACTCTGGGTGTTCAAGACAATAATTAGCACCAGGATTCACGGATGCCTTGGTATATTTGAGAATTGTCGGGGTTTCCCCGGTCGCAATGATGCGTAGGATCATGCATCAAGCTGGCTTGTATCCTAGAAACAGAAGTAAGTTACGAAAGTTGGCATGGTAAGAATCTCGGCATGTAACGTTGAGGGCATAGGCCATACGGGAGAGGCGTCGCTAAGTACGGTTTGTGATGCCTAGGTCCTAGGTACCTAGGACCTAGGTAAATATGTAGAGTAACGCACAAGTATGACAGATGCAAATGGGAAGGCAAGAAGTGGATGGGGAAGAAGGAAAAAAAGAAAAGAAAAAGAAACGAAAAGGGGGATTAGTCGTCCCATTCTCCGGGGCTTTGACAAGCGGCCGGGGGAAATAGATGGGGCCGGGGAAGGTACGGAAGGTACGGAATGGAGCCAGAATAAAAGATTTAGCGCCATCGGGCGGCAAGAGCAATCTAATCATGATTTATCTTCGGCATTGGATCAAGGATCAAGGATAAGGGTTGGGTTTGGTTTGGTTAGTGGGGTAGATAAATGTCTGTTTAAGCACTGGAGACTGGAATATTCCAATGGCAATTCTTCAGCCCTCTGCTGTGCCAGGTCATAACATCTCGGCTTGTACCTAGGTACCTAGGTATCCCTCTACTATCCTTATTCCGTGTTTCCGTTCGGATGTTTCCATCGTCAGCGCGTGGCGCAGGGCTCAAATACGTTAGGATAGGCACGTAACTATGTACAGGGAATCGGATCTATATAAAAATATATATATGGATTATATACGGATTATATATATATATAAACGTGGGTGGACATAGGCGTGTAATACCTAGGTTAAGGTAGGTAGGTACCTGTTATACAGCAACATGGAATCGTGGGGTATTATTACATACCTAACCTACATAGGTACCTTATGCTTACCTCCTAGAGGCACAGCTTAAGCGCCGGGGGGTTCGTTAACCTGGCTTAGCTTTGGTGACACCTTCTGGAAAAAGAAGACAGTACAAAGTCGGTATTGCACTACGAACGGGGAGCTTATGTGCTTCCGGAAAGGATTGAGTGCGGTGTGGTGTGGGTGTGGGTGTAGGTACCTACATAGAGAAACTCGAATAACGCACCACGATTGGCACATCGTAAGCCCATCTCCTACGCCACGTGCAAACTCGATCTGTCAGGGACACGAGGTGACAACTACTCGTCTGCATAGGTACCTAGGTATGTAGTAAGCAACCGCAGCGCGCTGAAACTCCCCAGCTCCCCCGATCTGATCCAATAGACACAAGAACACGGTTCAATTGGCGTGCGTCAAAAGCGGCTCAACCCGGACGCTGTAGCGATGCTAGTTGGAGCCATAGCAGCGCCGGCAGTATTTTTAGCCCCTGGGTTGAGTCTTGCACACGAGAAGCACATATGTTTCCTGTATCCTTAAGCATGCCTCTAAAGACGTTATGAAGCTGTGTAGGTACATACCTCACCACCGCAGAGCCTGCTTGTTGTCGTACTGCTTGACGGACTGCCCGATTGGATGTACTGCCAAGCCGGGTTTAAGCCGTCAACCCCTGACCGGTGCCTCTAGGTAGGACTGTGGGTCGTTGATCTATGTATGGGGGGAAAGGTAGATTAACCTTGTTGCCGCACGTGGGAGACTGGGTTTAATGATTATATATGGGGATAGTTCGCAGGGTATGGTATGGTATGTACGTAGGTATGTGTGTAGGTAGGTACCAAAAAAGGACAAAAGCAAAACATTTATTGACGAATCTTCTAAAATAGGAAAACCTAATATCCTACTAGAACATGCTACTAATACATGGTGTCCAGGAAAAGAGATAAAGGGTATGTCGCATGAATGAAAACCCAAGGCGTAGAATCTCCCCTACTCGAAATCTATCTAAGCATACATGTTGTAAAGGCAATTTTTGGTGGTGTACATGGATTCGTTCAGACCCCAGTTCTGCTAACAAGAAACCCGAAATACTCTATTGGCGAGAAGATTAAAGAGACAAGAGAATTCCACCTCTAGTATCTAAAAGCATAAGTAAAGAAAATACATAAGGGATAGCTCGGCAATTAATCGGTGTCCGCCTTTGGCACGCATCTGCCAGATGAGCGGTGTTATACATATTAGTAGTGAAGTTGCTTGTAGCATGAATGTGGCTACGTGGAATTGTTGCTGGTCGATCCATTCGTTGTGGTTGAGGGCAGTTGGCTTGTTATGCCCACAAGTGTTTCTCCCATAGTTGCTTTGTGGTCATGAGAACTAGCTCTACCGCTGAGGTGACGTTTCATGAAGTCGTCCGTTTCTCGCTCCTGCGCCGCAGCAAGAATTTGCTCCAGCATTCTATCTTTCTCCTGGGAAGATGTGGTGCTCGACTTGTGCCTAAGAGATTTCGGGGTTAGTGGTAAGCTTGCTGGTATTACTCAGGAGGATTGACTCACGGGCCAGATGTACAACTATCGGCGTTGTTTTCGACGGAGGAAGTTGTGTTAGCCATGATTATAAGATGTAGTCTGGCTTGTCAAGATGATATGATATGATAGCACTAGGCTAGAGTCTAAAGATCGAAGATGAAGTGACCGAAGGATCTCGGAGAAAGGAATTCGGTGGGTCTTATAGCATATAAGCGTACGTCGTTGATATGAGAATTGGACTTTGGGAGGACGGAAGTGTCTGTCTTTGGAGTTAGAGCCAGACAGGTTAGAACTCTCGAAAATCAGATGGTGAAGATCCTTATTTATGAGTGATGAATTCTACCGTAGTGAGAGTACCCCAAATTTGACTTGATTTCTGGCCCCGGAGGAACTATACTCGATAGATTATCAACGATTAACAGGAGTATGTATACGGCCCAGCCCTGCATGCTGGAATAATCCGTCTGAACCCACACGGCAGACACTACAATGGGTACATATCGAAGTGGGCGATGAGACGGGTAGGCAACAAGGGTACAAGACCCCTCCCCCCCCCAAAGGGCAGAATGGTAAGCGTGCCTAAGTATGAGAGAAGAGTAGAATCTCCACTTATATCTATACTTATACTCCTTGGGGGAGGTATGGTAAATGTCCTGGCATTGGAAAAATGGGGAATCCATTTCGAGAGTGAACTGGTTGATTCCTACTCGGCGATGTGCCGGCTTTCAATAGCTGTAGTATTTTGTCGCGACCAGTTGAGGGCCAATATTCCTGGGGGCAAGATGGTATTGTCTGCTAGGAAACTAAAGCATAGGTCCCATATCCGTTCATGTATAATTGCTATGTTAATGTGTATCAATGCCAAACTAAGGACAATCCAAAGGAGGGGCGTCTCGTTATTGTCGTTCCGGGCAGATAACGCCATTTTGACTTGGGGCTATGTACATGTATATAAGATTAGCTAATGATCACAAGAGCAGCACGAACTGCGCGGAATTGCAGCGGGGAAGAAAGGTCGGAAATGCTCAAGAAGGGGTGGTTAGCGGAGTATATGCCTCAGCCTTATCCAGAAATACGCTGTGTTCAAGGCAACGTACCAATGTGGATGATGTAACACCGTATCTACATATAGAGGGGAAAGAAGACGAATATATACCCTAGGTTACCTAGGTATCTAACCTATTTGCGTACTAGAGGTGGTAGGTAGGTAGTTACCTAGGTAGGTAGGTAAGTAGTGTGTCTTTGGAACAGATACCTGCCGAGTGAGTATATGATTCATCATTTCTATTCCGTTCCTCCTCAGCTTTGTTGATTTGACCATGTTGAGACAGCCTGGTGGCAGTCAGCGAGGAGGGGGAGGGGGAGGGGAATCTAAGACAATAGGTCAGTCTGCACACAGCTAAATTTGCTGACCCAAAATAGTACAACTTGAAACAATAACTTCGAGTGTTATCTGTTAAGACGAGGGCATGTGATTATCCTAGGTTAGTGAGATGAGATTCTTATCCCGGATGCAATCACTCATCTCCGCAAATGAAACACATGCAGCCCGCCCATGACCCAGGTGGTAAATTAAGAAAAGTCTGAAATTTTTGAAGATGTAAGTTGGGTGTGTGGTGAGGTACCAGGTTGTAGGTATAGGTGGGATTGGGGTTCAGCCCGACGTAGTTGGCAGTCAGCATGGATAATAAGAACAACTTATTAAACCTGCAGGTACATACAAAATAAATCCCTGTATGGCTCTCGCTTCCAAAATTGTTCAATTCTGATACCTCAAAAACTTGCCTCGTACACGCCTCAAAGTTGTTGACTTTCAAACAACCTTATCATCCTATAATATCTTGATTAGTTAGGCTACAGGGACTAGATGTTCGGTAGAGCTCCACCTCCATGCAGTTGTTCTTCGTTTATGAAATGAGATGTAATTTATGGATGGCGGCTTCTCCTGGGTCCCGGGCTGATCTACTCACCACAAGAGGGACAAGGAACAGATGTTATACCATGCTGAACTTTATTTACAACATCAAGGATGCTGCACAAAGCTCGTGGACTCGTATTCAGGAGGAACTATACATTTCATTTCTCTTCATGGCCAAGAAGGCCAGACTCCAAAGCTGTCGAATATTACTTTCTGCCAAACGTGTTAGCTAGTTTCCTCCAAATTCTCAGCAATATCTCACGGACCAACTGGGCTCTGCCCGTCAGGGGGTGGTAGAGCACCTAGAGGTGTGTAATGAAAATCGTCGTCCCTGTAGACCCAACTCCAGACCTCATTGCTTAGGTGCTTACGATTGGCGTCAATTAGATCCCATAAGTGGTTATACGCCTCGAGCACACGTCCGTGCAATTTCGTTTCCGCACAATACGCCAGCTCCTCGCCCTCGCATCGACCAAGCTGCCTCTCCAACCCTACAGCCATCATCGCAAGTTGCCAACCCCAGACCACTGTACCGTGATACGCACTTTCTGTAAATTCCTTTATGTTCGCGGATCCGTCAACGTAAGCTGGGTTTGCAACGACTGGTCCGACACTTGTAGAAAGACCGAGGGGGAATTGGCGTAGAATATTATCTGTCACTTGAGAAAGGAAAGCAGAGACTTGGATTTGGTCGGTACCATTAAGAAGAAAAAGTCGGAAGCAGTCATCTGTATTCATCACCTGGACAATTGATTGTCCATCGCCAGCAAGGGCCAAACCGTAGAATACAACCGGCGAGTTCAAGTCTGACGAATTGACCTTGCCCGGGAACCTTGTCTCTTCAACGTAGCGCTCAACCAGACCTCGGGCTTCTTCTGTCGTAATATTGACTTGGAAGAAAGAAAGGGTCTTATCTTCCCAGATGGCGGCACGCTTATGGGCAGCTACCCTCCAGTCCGGATGTAAAGGGAAGAATCCATTGTCGGATAATGAAGCGATAGATTTGAGTGCTGCTGGAACTAAAGCCGTATTCACATCGTACGGTATACGGCCTCCGCCTAAACCGTTAGGACTGTCGCGCCATTGTCCTACTGTTTGTCCCTTATTGATATGGATAAGGTTCTCTTTAACAGGAGATTGCTCAAAGTTGGCAGTGATTCTCATAATCTTTTCCGCAGTAGCCAAAGTAAGGTCTCTATATGTAAGTCCACGGTTTGCGGAAAAGACGGACGCATTCCTGGAAAAGAACAGGTCGCGACGGGTTTTTCCAACGGCAGAATCGACAAAATACTCATTGATTGCTATGAGAAGAAAAAAGTCGGTGTCAATCATCTTATAGTCACATAATGGATCTGCGCTGTCTATCCCCTGCTGATCGTTCAAGTATGATGCGTAGTCACCAATGGTTTCTTCGTGACAGACGCTGCCATCTTTCGAGTTAATTCGCTCAACAGCTGCTCCAAGAATAGATTCGATTGCACCCCCGTCGCCCTCGCTAAGTATAGGTTTGAGTAGGAGAAGCGATATTAGACTATCGCGCCCAAAATAGGTGAGGAACCGCCAAGCTCCAGCTAAAATCTTGGAGCGGTATGATAAAAACGCGAGAGATTCTACCTCCTCCGGATTTTGCGATATGATGGATTCAGAACTAGGATTAATGACTCCAGTGGTTCCGAGTTGGTCAAGTTGCGGATAGCTGGTCCAAGCGCTAAAGGCGTAAGTACCGCCTGTGAGGCGAGGCTGGCCGTCTTTGATGGGGATAGAAGTACTATTAAGGTTGTGTATTGTGATAAATGTTTCCGTTGTTCTGTCGAGCCATACGCGGCTGAGCTGGATACCCCCATCGGGCAACGTTTGAATGACGATTGCGTCTTGGATCTTAGGTGAAAGAGTGCTTGGTCCTTCGACAAAATCCCGGATTGTTCTAATACTTCCTAGTATAGCCAAGTCAAGTGTTGCAGATGAGTTGAGAGACAGAATACCGCTCACTCCGCCGATAAGCTGATTTAACGTACGATTTACGCCAGCTAGATTCTCGAGCTTTATGCCGAGTGTTCCGTTGACGCCACTTTCTGGTGAGAAATACAACACAATCCCACTATTACCGGCTGGCCAAGCGATCTGATACACATCAGTCTCAACCTTTACGTAGCAATACAGGAAACAATAAAGGCCAAAATTCTTACCAGAAGTCTAGGGCCGATAATATTGAGATTACTATTAGGCAATGGACTAGTCACGACGACTTGACTTGCACTACTACAATCGGCTGCGAAGTAATTATCATACGGAGAATCGCTTAAGTGGAGATAGCTGGATGTGCACGATTCTCGACCTGCCTCTTTAGACGGTAGTTTTTCGTCCAAGTCAGGCTCAGGCAATGATACTAGCTTCCCATTGGCACAACTTGGAGTTGTAAGTAAGCTTGCCATATATAGGTATATATATGAAGAAGGACTTACGAGAATAGGTGAGGCAGATAGCAATCGTCACCACACTGTAATGTGCGTTTCTTATCGACAACCGGACAAAGAAAATTGCCACGGTAGCATGTATGCTTGTTGGCTTAGAAATAGCTTCGTGAATATTAAGAGGGTGTATTTTAAACTCACATCATTAATCGAATATCTTGAACTGCCACAGGGTAATAGGCCATCCATTCGGAGTGTGGAAGTGTGATGCCGGCGAGGTAGCAATACTGCCAGCAACAGGCCAACTAATATGGCCAAGAAAATCGCGTATTGACATAACTTATTTTGCCACGAAGAGGCGTGACGATAGCTTCTTGCTGCCAGTCTCGGCCGTCGTGAAGCTGGGTCAGAGGTTGGCTCGTTGCTCTCAAGTGGAATACTTAACGCATCATCTTCGAGCAAAGCTTGGCCGTCATCGTGTGTGTGAGGGAGTTGGATGGCCGACCGGTACAGGGAGCCAACGAATGGAAGTCTTGCCAGTCCAGGGAATTGCCTTATAGACATATTCTTCTGTAATCGTCGATTCAAGTGCGGCTGTTACAGACCAGGTTCATAACAGCTTATGAAATATATAACTAGCAAGATCGCATTTATATAAATTATTGTAGGCTCGATGTATATAATAGCACGGGTTACGGTAAATAACACAGTTTAGGTGAAAGTTATGATTCTTCGGAAATAGGAAGTTGAGAGATGGATGAGTGTAGGTAGTTGATCGCGATTGCGCGTCGTCAGGGAACGACAGCTCATGTACACACCTGTTACATAACTCTGCAGGTGTCTACCAGGAATTCGGGTTGGCTGGTAGGATCCACTACGCTAAGCACCCGCGTATCTACGTAACCTCCAGGGGCACAGGGTACCCGGTACAGGCCCTACAGGCTCAGCCGAGTTCTTCTTTTTCCGGAATAAACGGAATATTTGCAATTCGCACATGCAGCGCATCAACTGAACTTGCTAAGTTACAATATGACGGGGAGGAGCCCACCTTTATTTTACACTACCTACCTCGTAACATGATATTTAAACAGTGGTGTTAATAGTCTATCCGGGCGGTTGTCATGAATAGAGAACCAATAATACAGCGACCAACTACCTAAAATACTATAGAGTCGTTCTTATACGCTACCTACCTAAGCTATATTGGTTTAAAACTCGTAATATTACCATGCTATTTTTCAACCTGACCAAGTATACCTATATAGGTACCTAGGTAGGCAGGCAGGCAAATATATCTACACTGCCTAATACATTAAGCTGAGCAAACCATGTATGACCTCTCCCCTCGTTAACTCCCCCTTTCCCTCATAGCAGCCCCTAAGAGCGACTTAATTGCGAACATCAGCACCAACTGCCTCCTTCAGCCTCGCCAACCGCCCGTCTACCCAGGCTCTATGCCACGCCTCGACCTTCCCGCCTAATACGACGCAAGTCGCCGGGTCTAGAAGGACGACACCACGCGCGACAGTCGTGCCTCGTTTCAGGATCATCTTCTCGCCGATATTAAGCGAATTGACGCCGATACGATCGATGCGCTTCAGCTCCAGTCCGTGCACCTTCTGGCCCTTGCAGTCCTGCATCACGAGCCTGTGCGTCGCGTTCCTCGCGGCGGCCGCGGCATTCGCCACGTTAGCATTGACGGCTGCGTTCCTGCCCGTGGCCGTCGACGCATTCTGGCTGACCACTCCGCCCTCTTCATCTTCCTCGTTGCCGGTGGGTAGACGAATGATTTCCCGGCCTCTCGTTTGCTCCCCGCGCGCGATGGCCTCGAGCTCCTCTACTTGGTCCCACTTGCTCTTGGACAGGTTATCGATATCCAAGACTTGCACGGGGACGTCGCGGGAGAGTTTGGTCTCTTTGACCTCCGGGTTACCCAAGTTGGATGGAAACGCTGGTGACGGCGATTCCCAGAGGCCTGGACTCGTCAAGTCGGCTGCTAGCAGACGGGTTTTCACGGTAGCTATTAAAGCGGGCAGAGGAGGTAGTGGGTTCCGATTCGGCATAGCGCTCTGAATCCAAGTCAAAGACGGAATTGGCAGCCCTTGACTCTGTAAGCTGGCGCGGATTTGTACTGGTAGGTCCGAGCTCATAGTGAAAGACGTCGGGCGATGGCTAGACTTATGTAGACTTTCATTTTTCTCAGATTCATGCTTCTTGAGGGATCGGCGGGTCTCATTCGTAACTCGAAAGCTTTCTCGTAGTAGTTAAGTTATATGAGTTTCATCTTCGAGAAGCAAGGAATAATATAATGCGATATCTCTGACTACCTAGAGTTGATGTATGTAGTGTAGCATGCGGGTCCAGCTTGTCGGGTTCTTTTGTGTACTTAGGTACCTAGGTAGGTAGGTAAATTAGCGGGATACCTCGGTACCTACGTAATAGGGGTATGATAGCTCCCGCCACAGTGGCTTTGCGCGCTACAAACGCGGGAGATCGGCAGCTAATGCGCTACAGCTTCACTAATGCTTCAATTCCTACTCCTTCACCTAAATCTGGCATCTGGAAACGTCAAACATCGAATTATCTACCTAGGTACCTACCTAAGGAGGTACCTATATTAAACGGCTAATATCTTGCCATTCACATACCGTTGGCCACACGATCAAGCGTAGCTGATAGGCTCCATCTCGCCCAGCAAAATGTCTACAATTGCCTCGCCCCGCGACCCGCCGCGGCGCATGAACTCGGGCACCACGCCGACCTCGTCGACGCGACCAAGTCTCGAAGTCTCACGGTCGTCTATCGGCTCGCCGAACCCGAATAGCAGTGACAGTCCAAGCACCGTTATCGTGTCAAACCCTCCAGCTTCGAAGCGAAACCGTGCCGCCCTGCGCGAGTATTACAATCTAAAGAAGCAGCCGGCTGCAACGCCGCCACAGGTGGAGGTGACAGATCCGTTCGGGGAGACCTCAGGCGGGCCGCATGAGCAGTACTCAGAGGTCCCCCCTAGCGAGATAGACAGAGAAGGTTTCGATGTGGATGCTTTTGTTAAGAAGGCACTGGCTGAAAACGGCATGGAAGAGTTACTGCGGCTGTACACGCGGGTGCTGAGTGAGATAAGGGCGCTGGACGCTGAGAAGAAGGCACTGGTATACGATAATTACAGTAAGTTGATCACAGCTACGGAAACAATACGCAAGGTTAGTCTTATAATTCCTTCAGGCCCAAGAAGGTATGTACTAATAGACGTGTAAGATGCGGACGAATATGGACCCATTGAACCCCATGGCTTCTACACTCGATCCAGCGATCGCTCAGATATACTCGCAAGCCTCGGAAATTAGAGACTCGCTACGGGAATCTGTACTACCACCCGATAAAGCCAGAGCCGAAGCGGAAGAGGCGCGCCAGAGGAGAGCACGAACGAAGCAGCTGGCAATCGAGGTTTTAGACGCTCCAGATAAAATACGAGCACTTGTTAGTGTAGGACGATTAGAAGATGCGAGACAGGCGTGGAAAATGCCACGCAGACTTCTATTAGTTTGGAAGGAACAGGGTATCGGTGGTTTAGACGTAGACGCGTGCATAGAAGACGGCGACGCAGCTTTGAAAGGCGAGCCGGGTAAGGGAGATTGGAGGGATTTGAATACCCAAGAATCGACGTGATTGAGCATTTGGATTGAACGGCACCTTTTCTAAGCGACAAGGTAGACGATTGAAGCGTCATTGAATGAAGCCTCTATTAGACCGGTATCGACGAATAGTGGCCAATCGCCATAGTAATTACACCCTCGACCACGTCAACAAGCCGTCACATCAAGTGCTTAAGCCAGGTCTCTGACGTCAATCACCTCAAAAGGATCACGGTCTGCTTTGCTAACGATTATGCGGGTGTCTCCATACGCTGTCGTCTCCAATTCGACCTCCAACATAGGCTTCAATCTTGTCTCTAGGTACTTCCGCTCTGAGTTACTGTGGAAGACGGTGACGACAATCTGGCCTAACTGGGTATGCCGGAGCGCATAATGGTGCGCCATCTCACCCGTCACCAAGACCTGAGCATCGGTATCTTTTAAGACATCGGAGCCCGAACCTGCACAGACAGCTACCTTAGTGATTTCCTGCGTCTTGGTGAGATCTTGTAGTGATGGCGGCAGAGCGACCATCATATAACGCTGGTTGCCTATGCCAGCGGAGAGTCGCCGCAGAAGGGTCTGCAGGTTGATGGGTTGAGCCAATTCGAATGCTCGTCCATAGCCAGTGCCTTGGTGCCCTTCGGGTAGAGGCCTGGAAATGGGCTGGACGACTGTTCGCTTCACCTGGCGTTCTCCGCCCAATAGGATGTCGCAAAGCCAGTCGTTAAGTCCTCCACTCGCCGCGTCCATGGCCGTATGGGGACAATAGACAGAGATCCTCTCAGCCACTAGACGTAAGAGGAGAGTTTGCATAGGGTCTTTGGTAGTAAGAGATTTCAGAGGCCGAAATATAATGGGGTCTACACAATGTTAATCGTCAGTATGGTCGCCTTAGCCAGGGTATGTAATAATAGGTGCAACTCATACGATAGCAGACAATCATATTGGCTCCTTCTGCCAATGCCTCGTCAACCACAGCGGCAGTTAAGTCATTGGTGAGAAGAACGGTACCGCTGGTTTCCTTCTTAGGGACTGACGCCGACGACGACAAGGGGGCTTGTCCGAGAAGTACTACCTCACCATTAGCATCATATTCGATATCACACACTATATATAAATTTGTCTCTTACATCCTGTATTATCCCACGCATTATCTGCTAGTTCCTCCGGGAAACTGTGAGCGACGTTAGCCTTATAAAAGATCTAATAGTTATGAGATAAGACTCATAACGACTGACAGGGTTCTCATCGCAGCAACTACCGCATCCGTAAGACTGGCGGCCGGTGGAGCTGCCATGATCCTGGATGAGCTGAAGGTACGTCCTTGTCTTATTACAGTATAACAAGACTTGAGATTCCGCGGGTGAAGCCTGTAGCTTCTACTCGCACCAGTGAAGTTAACAGTGAGGGCTGTTTTCCCAACTTGATGAGCGCTGTAAAAAGAATTTGAAGAGAATTTAGAAATATGCTTCGACAGAATCCTTGGTGCACCCGTCTGATACCAAAGGAACATGGTAATTATGGTGACATGGTCTCTCTTATCATACGAGACACAAATCGCCTGGATTAGTTAAAGATTCCCTTAGCTTAGCTTAGCTCCCCACTCCCCACACCCCACCTATCGATAATTCAGTTGTCGGAGCTTTTCTTTCGCTACCAGCCGAGATCCAATGTCATCATCGCGGGGCATCTGCGGGTATGTAACCATTATCTATTGTATACTGAATAAGTACACCACACCAACTACAATAGGGTAGATGCCAATAAGAAAACACCATCCCCTTCATTCATTCCACAACGACGACAACAACCACTACCAACACCGCCTCCACCGCCACCACCAAGAAATGGGCGAGTCCACAATTACCGAAACATCGCTGAAGGCAGCTTTAACGGAGCGACTCAAGGCAGTCCACGTCGAAGTAACCGACATGTCCGGTACCTACCTACCTACCTACCTATTCCTCCAATTCCCCATCCCAATCCTCCTCCTCCTCCTCCTCCTCCTCCCCCCAACCCCACCTCCAACGCCGAAGGCCCACCAAGACTAACACGCTCGAAAACCCCAGGCGGCTGCGGCCAATCCTTCACATCGCTAATCGTGTCGCCGCAGTTCGCGGGCCTGAACAGCCTGAAGCGGCACCGCGCTGTCAACGCCGCCCTGCGCGACGAGATCGCCGCCATCCACGCCTGGAGCGCCAAGTGCCTGACGCCCGACGAGTGGCAGCGCGACAAGGACAAAGACCAGAACAGCGGCCCGCCCTTGGACGGCACCGTGCAGGGGCAAGTCACGGGTGTCGATGCGTGAGTGAGTCGAGGTGTGGAGTGAGTTGAGGTGTGGGAGGATATACGTGCGTTGTAAGGATTCGCAGTGTTTCCTTACATGTAGATGGGAGACCTACTCTACGTACATGACTGCTAGATCCCTATTGTAGGAACGAAAGAAAAGATAATTTAACTAGGCAAATGGGGTTTGGATTGGGCTTTGGATAAGCTTAAGACATAGAACCTCAAGGAGTATGGAGCACGCGTGAGGCGGGAATCTATCTTCGCATCATGATTTTTTAGCTAGTAAACTAGGCGTTATGCTTATTATCATTTCACGATATCACATCTTAACAGGCCTTCCCGAAGGATCCCCCTTTCCCTTTCCCTCTCCCTAACACTGTTACGACCTAGTAACGTTATCGAAATCTATTCTATCACAGATCCAACAGGTCGTTCCCGCTATTGTTCCCTCGGCAATCTTCAGCTCGGGGATTTCAGGTTTCCGCAAGAACCAGAACGTAGTTTGCGCTTCGCCTAGAAAAGACCTAGTAGATCGTCATTGTTCGTAGTTTTTTGTTCTGTGCCCGCGCCTCCGTGGCCAAGTTGGACCGATGCTGGAGGAGGCTGACTTGACCCGCTTAAATCTAATCCATCAAATCCGTTCATGAGATCATTCACACCACCACCACCGCTCACGGGTTTGCTTTGAGGTGGCGGCGCATCAAAGAGTCCCATCATATCTGCCATCCCACCTGATGGTGCTCCAGCGGCTGGACTTGCTACGCGATCCGGTGTAGCTGACGCCGAGTTCTGCTCTTGTGAGGCTGGCGCCGCGCCATCGAAATCAATATCCAAAAGATTTTCGATATTGCTCTGTGCTGGTGCCCCGTTGTGAGTACCGCCAGCTGCAACTGATGCCGCGATAGGGTTGTCGGCCGCATTCTGCCGTTGCTCTTGGATTGCTGCTCGTTGGATTTCATCAGCACCGAAACGACCTTTGCCAACGAAAGACTCCGGCGGTTTGTGGTAGACCGAGGCCAGAGTCGAAAGTTCACCGAGTAGTTGTTCTAGTAAAGCTGCTGGCAAGCTTGTCATTGTAGTTGAAATGGCGGGTTTCTGGGAGAGAACAATACTCTAGGACCTGTTAGTTATCAGACTGAGCAAAAAGGAGGTCAGAGAATACGGCACCTTTGCAATAGCAAGATCCCCCGACAAAAGTCGCCAATAGACATATGCTCGGTCTCGAATATCTGGGTTGTCGTTTTCCGCCGTTGCAGCCTGTAGAACCTTCTGTACCAATCCTTGATTGTTGCTTGGCTTTTTCAAGAATAACTTGACGACTGCTGTGAGGATTTGTAGCTGCGTCTGTGTAAACTCTTCCAGAAAAACATCCACAAAGCTCGCCAATATTTCATCTGCGTTATTAATCTTTTCTGCGTACTCGCCAACAATCCATATTAGCCCACCCCTGGCGTCAGGCTCATCCAGCTCGTCAATGTGATTACAGAGCGTCGGAATGACGCCTTCGTAGCCGGGGTATTTTCGGAGGATATCTTTGATGACCACTATCACCTCTTGAACCACATAGTTGACCTTGGTAGCGATCAAATCCAGTAACGCGTTGACACATTTTTCGCTCGCGCTCTCGATTTTAATTGCAACCTGCCCAATAGCCTTGACAGCACGTCGAACAAAATCCATATCTACTTCTAACGCATACTCTTTCAACTCGGCTAGTAACTGCTCATAGTTCTTCTCGTTCGCTATCCTCACCATAATCTCGAGCTTTTGAAGCTTGACGTAAGGCGGATCGTTGTACTTGCAGAAGAACACTCTTAGTTCTTTACTTAAAATGTCGGGTTTAGCCTGTAACAGGAGGTCGATATTCCGTAGCGCGACATACTGGACTTCGGGGGCGGAGGCGACAAGAGTGACTGAATATATGCATATTAGTGATAGTCTCATGTAGACGAAATATATGGTAACTAACCTAGTGGAGGCGCCATCTTCTTGAGGTACTGTCGGACAAGATCGCCATTAATTAATCTCATGTGGATGAATACTACTTTGACAGCAGCGAGCACAACACTGGGATTCACATGCTGGAACTGGGGCGTTACTCGTTCGCAAATATGCTCTGACTCCTTGACGTCTTGGGGCGGATAATCGGCCAGGGTCGAAAGGATAGTCACCCTACCCCATTCCGTGCACTCGTTCAAAGCCATCAGCAGCTTCTTGAGCGTTGCTGGTGTTATAATTAATGCCCTCGTCTCGGGTGCTGTCTCAGATATTTCTGAGAGCGCCTGCACCGAGTTGGCAACCACCATAGGGTTAGGGTCTCCGATCATCTCCTGAAGGATTTCCAGAAAGCCATTTTCTATGCACATGGATGGGTTCAAGTCGAACAGCTTCGCGACGCAGATAGCAGCTGTTTTTCGCACGTATGGTGATTCGTCTCGTAATGTTTTTCGCAGAGGCTCCTCCATATAGTCTACCATTTTGTCTACTCGAATGCAACCCATGGTTCTAATGGCAAGAGCTCTTATGAGGGGATTCGGGTCTTCAGAATCCTGGACGAAGGTGTTGACGGCGAGGATACATAGGTCAGGATGCGACTTGGCGTAGTTCCTAAACTTTGTGTAAGCTTACTGCCTAATTAAATCTATTTTGGGACACCCCGTGAAGCTCCCTAGAGACTATAAAGCCGCTTACATTAAATAGAGGTAGACGAGTTTCTTTTGGTCGAGGTCGGCGGTCGCGATATTCTTCAGTACGTCGGGGAACAATTGTGAGACGTCTTTACCCAGTGTCATGGCCATAATAGTCTTCTGAATTGATTCCTTCCGCTCCCAGGCATATTGAGATACCAGACCAGCCCGCAACTCGAACGTCTCGCCCTTCCTAGGCACGGCGAAAGCGCCGCGAATGCGACTGACCGCCGACATCTCGATACGGTATCGGAGGGTTTATAGAGGGTCAAGGAGGCGGAACAGGTTGCGGATTAAAGGCCCGTCTAGGGCTATTATAGCTGCATCCGACCTCTTTCCAACTAGAAGTTAATAGTCGATATTTTTCTTATGTTGTTTATCGTCCCGGTGAAGGAGTGGAAGAGATTTACGTATTGAGTGACGGTAGTTGAAAGAATGCTGCCCTGTTAAATCAACCCCTGGCCACTTCACTTATCAAAAGGTTAAGCCCGGTTATGCAGTTGTGGTTGCCAGCTTTAGCCAACCTGTCGGTGTCTCCATCCATGACACCTGTAACAGCCACAATGTACAAGCCACAAGTAGACCTTGAAGACATACATAGGTACATAGGTACATACCTGTACCTAGGTACCTAGGTATGTACACTAGTACCTTCATGTACCCATGTACATAGTGGGACATGGCCAGGTCCATCCATATTCATACGAAGTCTTTACCAAGTCAAATCCAACTTGAAACTGCAAACTCAACTATACCGAGAATACTCCTATAATTACCACTCGATTAATCATAACCACTCGATTAATCATAACCACTCTAAACTACATGGTAAGTCCAGTCAAAATGGCACGTTCATATCAACTAATAAACAACCCAGGCAAACTTCCCAAACCTACGTCGGCTCTTCATCGAGGCGAGGTCGGATGACGAGGAGAGGGAGATTTCACGTAGAGCTGTGAGTGATTACGCCTGAATTCTTAGTCAAAATAGGTCGTCTTTAGCCAACTGACACAAATAAGTTTTACAATGCTGTCTTGTTCATGGGCTCAGTTGCTATTTTTAGCCTCATAGCTCAGAAGATGAATGCTGGCAAGTAATTACATGTAAAAGTACACAAACCTCATTAAGCTCGCTCATTGTCAACCCGTTCATATCATTTTCGGCGTTGGCAGTCTTGTCTCTACTATTACTCCGTAGACGATTTAACCAGACTCGCTGTCGCTTCCAAGAAAGGCTAAATCAGCCATTCGCTTTGATACGCGTGGGTTGCCCTTAGCTTCTTCATCCTCATCCTCTTCATCCTTGGCATCTTGCTCCTTATTGGATTCTTCTTTTGACGTCTTCTTGGTGATCTTGCTCCTAGAAGCGCGCCCACCCGCTCCGCTACCCCAGTTCCGATTCATCTCCGTGACAGCTTCTAGGTCGGCCATAAGCTCCCGTTTCTCCTTGATTTCCTTGGCCTTCGCCTCGGAAAAGCGACCTTCAACACCAATATCTCGAAGCATTCCCTTCAAATGTCTAATTTTGGCCTTGCTGTCGTCACTGTACTTCTTCAACTCGATGCCCCATATTTTGCGGATTCCACACTTGAGTAATTGTCCTTGGAGCTTCTTGATCTCCGTATCGTCTACAGACAATTCTTTTGCTTGCCTAGGCTTAGGAGCACCTTTCGGTTCTCTGGCCTTCCGCTTTTTGGGAGGGGGGTCGTCTATGACGGACGACAAATCTGAGCCTGAGTCATCGGCATCTGCCTCCTTAACATCTTTGTTGTCCTTGTCCTTGACATCCACAACATTTAGTTTGGTATTCTCGCCTGAGTCCTCCTGTTTTGATTCGGTCTTGACATTTGCTCCTGGTCGAGGCACGGTTTCTTCATCGGCAACGGATTCAACTTCATCCTTTGTGACTTCATTATTCTCATCTGCTAAATCGTCTTCATTATCTGATTCTACCTTGGCGGGTTTGGTGTTTCGCTTCTTGACAGGTGCTGCACGTTTTCGCTTTTTTCCTGCTGTCGAGTCCTCTGGATCACTAGCTGCTTCTTCGTTTTTAGTAATATTTTTGGTCTTCCGCCGAGCCGTAGCCTTCTTTGTGCCCTTTGTCTTCTTCTTTGGCTCGTTGTCTGAATCGTCCAGGTCGCTCAACTCGGATTCCGTTTCTTCCTTCTTAGATCCTCGACGCGAAACGGAGTTCTGTAGCTTAGCTTTCCTAGGTTCATCCTCCGGCGAATCAAGATCGCTCAACTCTGAATCAGATTCCTCTTTTTTAGCGACCTGCTGCTTAGTTGTTTTCTTTGTTTGCTCTTCAGACTCGCTTTGGTCTTCTAGGTCACTAAGCGCCGATTCTGATTCTTCCTTCTTCGCTTTAGCTCTCTTAGACAGAGCGGCACGGGTTGCTTTCTTTTGGCGCTTGGGTAATGGGGAAGGTTCTTCGCTCGATTGTCGCTTGATCCCATTTTTTGCTTCCGATTTGATATTAGCCGCCGGGGATGATGGTGCTCCATCTTCTTCAGCTAGCAACTGGGCCTAAGCATCACGATTTAGTCAGATGTGCAATTATTCCTAACTATATGGTGAAACAAAACACGTACAACACATTCCTTGATGATATTCTTACTACGCGCCTCCCACTCCAACGCCTTGAAGAATCCTTGCTCCAGCTCTCCCTTGTCCTCGACATATTGTCGGACATTGTTCACTGTCACCTGATCCCAACCGCGTTCGGCGACGAGAGCGCGAACCCCATCACGGAGATCTTTCTCGAGTGCTTCGGCGGTTGGCGCCATGGAATCGGATACCCAGCGGATGGGATGTTTTAATAGTACGTTAGTCAAGGCTTTAAAAAGTAATATAGTGTCCGACAATTCTCCGATAACCAGTCGCGATGAACAAGTCACCAAAAGATATTAAATGAGATAAATCGCGTCGATGGAAGTAGATCGCGTGTTGGCGTAAGTGGGGAAATTGATGATAAGAGGGAGGTATTGAGTATATTCAGTGGAACAGGTCGACTGGTTGATTTGATTAGCACAAGCACGAATTCGAGACAAGGATACAATCCACATGCACAAGCCAAGCTTTGGAATTGGAATTGGCCAATCAAATCACCTCTCAGCCTCTTATGTACCTAAGGTATCTAAACTTATGTACATAACCAGCCATACACTATGTACATAGCTTAAGTACCTACCTAAGGCATACACATATGTAGTAAGGCTCCCCATTAAAATCGACCCTAGCCTTTGCCATGACTTTCTCACGACAGCCTCAAATATATCAATGTCATTAAGCATGCGAGTTGACTTCACATTGTCATGTTAACTCCCAACATGTATTCTTCTCTTCAAGGTACTCACCAGACACTCTACCATTATTGTAGTCGGAGCCTTAGCAGAATGTAACATATCACCAACACTCTTAAGGTTTACGTTACAGAGAGGAATTTCGTAACATCGAATTATATTTATACTGTGCAGTTAGGCTGCCACCTCGTATGCCCTCTGCCGGTGATCTATCATATATGATTAGGCAGTTACACGTGTAACTAATCAACATAGCCAACAGTCCGTTTGATTTGAGAAATACCTAACCTAGTAGGTAGGTACCTAGGTAGAAAACACAAAATTCAGGTGTCACATACCGGGTAGTGTAACACATCAATATTAGTAGGTAGCCCTATGACTGTCAGTTGGTAGGTACCCAGACCTCTTCAAAACGGTCAGGTATAAAAATTAGGAGAACCAGCTCCTCGAGTATTCAAGCTGATATGAGAATGTTGACAGACAGGTACCTAGGTTAGGTAGTCTACCTCTTAGGATCGATATCCTTGGCGTTAAAGATATTATTTTCAGAAGTGAACTACCCGAGATAATAAGTACCTACCTATACAGTGTACTAGACTTACCATAGATAACATCCTTAGGCATTTTGGCGCATGTATTAATTCTACTAAAGGCGCCTCTTATTCGGTAACATACGTAGGTAGACAGCCTACCTTCACGGGCCACCGTGCAGCCTTCCGAGTCGATACGAGCAAAGTACCTGAAAATGATGTGTTGGAGCCTTACGCCCTAGGCGGTAACCACACTTTCCTACTTTCTAACATTGGGAATTTCCCTTCCTCTCGATACTTTCACTGCAATCGATTCGGTTCCATCTTGATCTTATTTAGTTACCCTTTCTACCTTTTTAAACCCCTATCTACCATCCTACTTTTCAGCTATTCTTTAAATCAATCGTATTAAGAACAGCGCAGGCTAACCAGAGAAATATGGACGAGTTATCTACGGAAGAAATCCGTTACATCATCAATCATGTGTTTCTTCCACCACAGTTACCTCAGAAGAAGGATTACGAAGTGAAGAATGAAGAAGCCTTGCTAAAAGCAGTCATTCAAGCTCTCTATATATTTAGAGAATACGTGCAAGGAGATGAAGCCAGCGCTGTGGGCTCAGCCATCACTACGATGGAGCATTTACATCATAACCAGGATTTTGTCGGAAATAAATCGTTAACTAACGAAAAAGAACTCCTCCGGGCCTTTCACCTCCTCAACCAGGAAGGTTAGTCTATGCCCTAACCCTTTTGAAATATCTCCGAGTTGACTATTTCTGTCAGGCGGGACTGTCGCATGTCATATTCAAGCTCAGAATTGCGGTGTCATGTTCTCGAGATTGAATACGTCTGTTAACGTCGAGGTGTTTGAACTATCTCCCCCTAACGGGGCAGTTATTTCAACAGAAGGGAGACTACATCGGATCTTCCCCGGAGCAGCTGTGTCTATCCCGTTACCTGTTTTTCAAACATGCGAACTCCAAGATACAATAGCTTATACTTTGACAAAAATGACCCATCAGTCGGCCCCTGATACCCAGGTCAGAAAGAGCAACAAGATGCACGATGAAGATCAAGATACCACACACCCGAAGGTAGTCACTGAACTCTTCTTTGCATTCTTATTATCCATGGGGAGCAAAGTAGAAGTGACGAAAATTCGGAAGAATACACGCGAAGAAGTATTGTGGCGAGATGCCAAACTGCCATGGCATAGGTCGGCTCTGTGGCTACTTATTCGTGTTGTCTTACAACTCCTGTTCACACGATCGGCTAGTTCACCAAAATGTCCAGAACATGTATACAAAGCTTTCATGATATACTTCATGGCACAAATTCTCGCGCAGGGGCGAGAAAGCCTTCCAAGCGACCTGCTAGCATCTATGAGTGCCAAAATCTCCAGAAGGTACCAGAAGGTTGTAGGCCCTATCCACGGGTCCGTCGTTGAATTCGTAAATTCAACCCTATCAGCAACTGATCAGATTCTCCGAGACAGATGGTCGCAGATTCAGGAAACAAATTCGGTTCCTAAGAACTTAAGGGGCCTCCAAGATCTTAATTTCGATCATGATACTCACATGTCGCTTCCGAGACTTGTCGGTTTTCTCAATGATATAGGGGGCCGTGGGAAAAATACTCAAACCCTTACCGTTCAGTTGAGCTGTCCCCTTGCCGACTATGGTTCTCAAGTGCTTCCAGTTGTATCATTGAAAAAGGGGATGTATGAGATGTACGAATTGGCATTGTTCGAGTCCTGGGTGGCTTCAAAGCTCCAAGATTGGTTAGAGGTCAACGAAGAAGGTGATGGTACCACTGGTATTATAAGGCAATTCATTGAGGATTACTACAGAATTGCCTTCTCGCACTACGCATGCAACCCCGAGCTAAGCTCCATCATGATCCTTACTGTACTCGACCTTTGGGTTGCATCCGACAAATCAGCAATCCGAAACTGCAAGTTACTTGATCAGTATGAGCCAGGAATCCCATTAAATCTCTTTGAGAATCTGAATTTGCCAACAAAAGACCAAATGACAAGGCTCTGTAGCATTGAAAGATATTTAATGGATCGCAGATCCCAGGCCCAGTTCCCCTACGAAGCAGTCAACAGCTTTGGTAGTAGCAATTGCTTTTCTGTACAGTTTGTCAACCAATCCGCTGAACATAAGAAGCTACGCGCTTCCATTGTCGATCAAGCAGACCAGGATAAGAAAGCAAAGCAGGAAGAATTTCAGCAGAAAAAAGACCAGTACAACCACCTCATACGGACGTTGGATAATATTCAACATGATACCTATACGAAGATCAATTCAATCACAGGCGAGCATTATGAGCATTGCATCAAGCGCTGTGAAAAATGCGGCATCCCTCGACGTGCGAATCAGATAAAAATAGAAATATATGAGTGGCCACTACCCAGAAATGTCCTTCAAGAAAAGTCGACCGTGTTTGAGCTTCGGGTTCCTCGCTCATTTGGTCAGTGGCGTGACACTACGATATTCCTCCTTTCCGACGTTCTAAAGCTAAAGTACTCGGCGGAGGAGAAGCCAGTAGCTCTCTATAGGTTAGCTAGTTGCCTGTCCAGATACTTCCGTGAATTCGACTCAAGGCAACGGATAGTACTACTATCTGGTGTTGAGCCTCATATAGGGACCCATCGCCGTATGAAAGATATTGTTACCAAAACTGCGGATGATATCTGTCTCGAGAATGGTCTGCGTTTTAAATATTATGACAGCTCGAACGGAATTTTCACCACTTCATTTATTCTTACAGACGACATTGCCAAGCTATGCACGTACTCATTGCCGAAAGGGCCAGCGAACAAGATATCACCAATACAACCATTTATCCATCGGGTGCCATTTGGACCTGCTGGCCCATCACCGAACAAGGTCATAGCCACCCAGTCAACCTGTCCTGCCAACCTTTCCCTAGAAGAGTACAAAGCGCTTGCGTCTCTTCCGTTAGGTTTCCTACTTCAATGGCAAAACATCTTACTTCAACTTGCGTCACCGAGCATAGACTTGAGGAAGGAAGAGACTGCTTTGGTTATCTCGCAATGCATCTTCCAAGTTGGACCTCGCGACGGGCACAAAGTGTTTAGGGATGGTCATAAAATCCTCGTCAATCCGCAGTTTTCCTGTGCCTTACTGGACAACCTGGACCAGGCACTGCATAGGGTTAGAGAGAATTGGCAATCCTTCCAAGCACATGGAATTTTCGTTTCTATAGCTAGACGTCTGCTTTCACTGACGCCTTCGAAAAACGAGAAAGACAGGTGCCTCAACTTCTTGGCGGATATTCGCAAGATCGCCTCGGAATGGATCTACGATTTGGAGGACAAGATACAAAGCGCTACGGATGATGATATTAAGGATGAGCTGCGGTACAGATTAGCGAGGATAACACTGATCTGCGCAGACACTTTCAACGTCGAAGAGGAGTATCTCCGTAGCCTTTTCGCCGTACCTGATTCCGCCTGTACTATGATACGGTGTAGTATTATTATTAATGAAGGACACAACGGGATTCCAAAGAAAGCAGGCAATTGGACTTCTATCATGCATCGAAGGTGGGAGCGGCTAGCGTATCGAGCTTTTGATATCCTTGCAAAAGAAATAATAGAAAAAGGCAGCCCGGCATTAGACAATGCTATTAAGAAGACTTGGTCTGATTTCCCTGCGACGGGAGAATGGATACGTCAACAGGAACCATACCATCATTGGATGGTCAACCGATCAATACTCAGTAATGGAGACGGCACTTTGGACGTCCACTTCAGTCTATTAACTGGCGAACTCCTCGTCAATGGCTCTCCTTTAGTTCGGCTACCTCGAGAATATGAGCAGCACTATATGTATCCTGTATTGTTCGGAAAGTCATTTCTGGAAGTTGTGCCGAGCTCAGTGCCCGGGATGAGATTCAGTTCCAAGAACACTTTCAATGAACACACTCTCAATTTTGGCTTGGACAAACCTACCGGAACCCTCCTTGTTCGAGCAGTTATCAATAATCAAACATTCGAACTAGTCCCCCGAGCTATCCTACATAATTCATTCCCGATGATGTTCATTGATAACTTCGTTCATTGGTATAACAAAGCTAGTGGTTACGTCGAGTTTTGCCCCCAGGAACTTCCGTGGACTCACTCGAATAACAACTGGAGATTGGTACGCTCGGATACCACCGACCACTATTGGCGGCTATGCAAAGGCAGCAAGTTCCTTGTCGACATCAACAGCTACACAGCAAAGGAAGTCTTCCAAACAAATTTGAAACATATCGAAGAGCGTGCCTGGACGCAAATCATTCTTCAGGGTCACATCGTGGATATTGAATTTCCTAGATTAAAACTAGGGTTCCACTTGAAGCAAGGAGAAACTTCTATATACTCTCATCAGTTTCGTGGGATGTCCGTGGATGAGGACCAGTCGATTGGAGCCTTAATTGGCCTCCAAAGTATGCTCGTGCTAAAAGGCGACAATGGCCGGGTTCGACGCAAAGTCCTTATCCCAAACGGAAATGTAACATTCCAAAAATACCAGAAACATATCCATGTTAATATTGACAAAAAATCTTCTACGAAAGCTTACATTTACGAGGTTGACGACCTAATCGGCAGGCTCATTAACAATGGAGATCTGCAAGGCAGGCTACTCTTGTTATACCTTCACGCACTCACCTCTTTCCCCTTACCAGATCCCTTGACAAGGAAAACAGGAACGGAAGAAGCACTGTCCATTTTGAAGTCTGCTGCTGTGCGGTCTTTTATACAGCTTACGGAAGATAACCTTGAGTTACTGAAGAAAATTTCCCTGCTGACTCCGGAGCGACGTTATTGCCCAGCGAATGAAAAGGAAATGCAAACTGTGGAATGGGATCCACGGCTTGACTTCCTGGCCCAACATGCCGGATTCTATCAAACTGTGTGCTCGATATTCAATCAAGCTAATTCATCGAAATTTTTCCACCCAGATTCCTATGTTTCCCCACCAGATCTACATAAGGTTGAGAAGAGTCTCCTAGACCGTGATATTATTCGATCATCTACATTCCGGGTCTCGGGCTTTGGTGCCGAGGGCCATACTACACACTCGGATGCGGAATATCTAGGCAGAGACAACAACCAGTCTTCTGAAAAAGCATCTCGGGCTCATATTATGGCCAAAATGATATACCGAGAACGCTTCGCCCTAGGTGAGAGCACCGTAGCAGACTTGGGAAAATATATCTGGGAATTCCTCTCTAGTTATGATGTACTTGGACCTCAGCCTATTCACTCTTCCTCTCCGGAGATCCAAGTAAACTACGATTCCACATTGCTTCTTGGTTCGACCAAGTTAATTGCCAAACACTGGATTCAAATCTACCAGCTATTGAGCAATAGAGAAACTCAACATAACAAGTTCAATGTCATGTTCTGGCTCTCTACGGTGTCATTCGCGAGTGATGCCAACATGACAATCCTTCAGGTTTTGGCATTTTTCTTCAAAGTTCCTGGAATAGCTCTTAGTCCGCCTACAGCTAACATTTTTCGGCTGTCTCTTGGCTCTTGCGTCTACAGCTCACATCTATACGACATTATTAACGATTCATGCCATCCGTTTCAAGAAAGCCCGGAAGCTGATCTGACTCAGGGTCCATTGGAGGACCTGTACGACTTTTGGGCCCGACGGTCTGAGATGTTTCAGAAAAAAAGAAATGAGGCAGTCAGGGCTTTTCGTGACGAAATAGAAACTCAATGGCCGTGTGAGCATCCAACTTTCCCCCACCCCACGAGTTCTGTGAAATGGCGGAAATACATAAATGTGGATTTGGCTATGAGTAAAGTAACAGAATTATTTCGGCCACGCTATCATAACCATCTGCTTGAGAACTGTCTTAACCAGTTCAGTGGTAGGATTCCTCGGGATGTCATTCCAATCATGATTCCTCAATTCCCTTCGACTACTCCCCCTTGGAACTATACGAGGAAGCCTGGTTTTACCAGCAACGACGAAATATTCGCTTGCCCAGCACCCCTTATGTTATTACCTAATGATATGGCGGAACACATATCTCTGATTAATAATGACAGTAACGAAGTAGCACCACAGCTTCCTTCTTTACTGTCGAGGTTGGATAAACAAGTGCAATCTAAGTACGGCAGACGTTACGTATCAGACCTTAAGAACAGCACACAGTCGTTACAGGGCTGGAAGAAGGAGTACCGCCTGAAAGAAAGTATACAAGAGCTTGAAGAACTTCTTGTTGACTATCGCGATAGTTGCCAAGATGCAGTTGCTAAGAATTATAATGCCATAGAAGAAGCTGTTATATCCGATCAAGGAGGCCGACGGAATACATTACGAGCCCTATTATCCTCCACTCACCAATGGCCAAGACTGTCACCAAGCTTCATCTTGCAGCGTCTCTGTCATAGTAAGTGGCAGAAGCTACCGGAGGATTGGAAAAGCTGCGTAATTCATTACGGGATGAGTATTTCTCAGCTACAGCGAGCAGACCGTTTGCTAAGGGCAGTTCACAATCCTTCTGTCCTAGTAAGCGAATTACAGAACCCTGGCCATACAAACTGGCTACCGCAAGACCAGCCAGAGTCTTTGCTCTTGGAAATAGAGGGCGATCTCATGATTCGCCCAGTCCAGGAGCAAATAGCCAATAATATGAGGAGCCCTGAAGGGGGTAGGAATGCCGTCATGCAATTAAACATGGGAGAAGGGAAGTCATCTGTCATCGTACCCATGGTCGCAACGGCACTTGCAGATGGTTCTCGTTTAGTCCGGGTAATTGTTGGAAAACCGCAGTCGAGGCAGATGTACCAAATGCTTATCTCTAAGCTTGGGGGTTTGCTGGATCGACAGATCTTTCACATGCCATTCTCTCGCGCTGTTAAAATCGGACAGACTGAGATAGTAGCGATGAGTAACATGTTTGAAGCCTGCAAGAAAAATGGGGGTATATTCTTGATGCAGCCCGAGCACATCCTCTCTTTCAAGCTTATGGGTATCGAGTGTATCCTAGCGGGAAAGGAGGCGATCGGTCGTACTTTGGTACAAAGTCAAGGATACCTTAATGCGAATGCTCGTGATATAGTCGACGAGAGCGATGAAAACTTTAGCGTCAAATTCGAGTTGGTCTATACCATGGGCACACAGCGTCCAACCGAATATAGCCCCGAAAGATGGATGTGCATCCACCAGGTCCTAGAGGTAGTTAGAGAAATCGTCTTGGAAGTTCGTACTGATCTCTCCGGTGCACTCGAGGTCCATTCCCAGCATCCCGGATGCTTCCCACGTACTCGTATCTTGCAACTAGACGCTGCCGACCAGATTCTCTCTCGGGTCACGGAGCGTATTTGTGCAACAGGCCTCAACGGCTTCCCCATTACAAGACAGCAGGAACATGTCCGTAAAGCAATAATGAGATACATCACTAAGGCCGAACCTACTACTACTGACATTGAGCTCGTTGAAGACCCTAGCATAAGAGGATTCTGGGCGGGTGCTAGTCAACCTTTGCTCCTATTGCGAGGTCTTATAGCTGGAGGTATATTAGGCTTTGCCTTCTGGTATAAACGGTGGCGAGTTGACTATGGCCTTGACTCAAACAGACAACCAAGCACTAAACTCGCGGTGCCATACAGAGCTAAAGACAATCCCTCGTTGCGGTCTGAATTCAGCCATCCGGATGTCGTTATCATCCTTACCTCCTTGAGTTATTACTATGGCGGTCTCGAATACGAAGACCTATTGCAGACTCTCAAACACCTCCTTAAGTCTGACCAGGCCGATCAGGAGTTCGGGGTATGGGTAAAGGACGCAGAGGATCTACCCGAAACCCTGAAAACCTTGGTTGGAATTAATCTCGAAGATGCAGTATGCACCCAAACCCTATTCAACTCTTTCCGGTACGCAAAGGGAGCCATAGACTACTTTCTATCGCACATAGTTTTCCCAAAAGAGATGAAAGAGTTCCCACACAGGCTTTCTGCTTCGGGTTGGGATATAAGTCAAACCACCGTTACTGGGGCCACCCTAGTGGGGGCCACCCATTTCCCATACAAAATCAACAAAATCGTATATTTAAAAGAATCTTTTTTAAAAAAAATATATATATTTAAAAAATTAAACTTTTTACTTTTATATTATTATTATTTTTATATTTTATATATTTTTTGTTAATTTTCTATTTAGTTATTCTTTTTATATTATATATTTAAAAAAAGGTGTTATTAAAGTTTATACCAAAAATATATGGGGAATATATGGGGAAACGGATCAAAATTATTTTTTTTATATTAAAATTAATATAAAAAAATTCATAACTTTTAAAACAAAATGATTACAAATAAAATATTTTGGGAATATTATATACTAGAATTTTCTTTATTTTTTAATATATATTATAATTTTTTATTAATATTATTCGTAAAGCTATGGCCCTTAACAGATTTATATATAGAATATGTGTATAAATGTTAGTGCACCTACTTTTATAAATTCTGCTACAAAATTCGGTTTAAAATTTTTGAAAAAATTATGAGGTAATAATTAGCTTATATACTATTTAAAATCAAAAACCGCGTATTTTTATCTATTTCCCTGAATTAATTACGGATATATAATTTTGTTGATTTTGTATGGGAAATGGGTGGCCCCCACTAGGGTGGCCCCAGTAACGGTGGTTTGACTTAGGCGAAGTCAAAACTCACCCAATAACAGGGTTTAGCGGCACAAATGACTCTCGCCAGGTACTACCAGTCGATGTCGAGCAGCTAGATCTCGAGGCCCAGAAGCACACAAACGCATTGGTCCTGGAGAATTTGCTCCATTCTAAGAACTCCGTTACGCTTCTGCCACCGCGCCAGGAGAGTGAGAACTCGGTTGCCGAGGTGCTATTAAACATTATTACAAAGCTCGATCCTCCAACACGAGTTATACTAGATGTGGGAGCTTAGATACTTGAGCTAGATAACTTCGAAGTAGCGAGAACATGGTTACATAAGACCTTGGATGATACTAAAATCCAAGCAGCCATCTTCGTTGATGACCATGACGAACTTTGCGTTCTAGACAGGAAGGGTCATTTCGAGCTTCTTCATACGTCACCGTTTATATCACAACTAGATGTGTGTGTTGTGTTTCTAGACGAAGCGGTATGTATTTACAGTCCCCCCCTTTTCATTAACCTCTCTTAGGTGTTAGAGGCTGTTAACCGAGCTAACCAAAAATACCCCAATCCTATAATATTTGTTTAAAAGGAGTCGTTACTAACTCTGATTATTATAGCACACAAGAGGCACTGATCTGAAGTTACCAAGGGATTACCGTGCAGCTGTCACGTTGGGAGCGAATCTAACAAAGGATAGGCTAGTACAAGGTCAGTCAATCCGGTGCTTTGGTGTTTATATTATGATGCAAACTGACACCTATCAGCTTGTATGCGGATGAGAATGTTAGCAGGGGGCCAGTCGGTGGTATTTTGTGTCCCTGACGAAGTCCAAAGAAAGATTCGGGCGCGTAGAGCCGAAATCAGGCTTCCCGACGACCAGGATATCTCAGTCTTGGATATTCTAGCATGGTCAATCGGTGAGACTTGGAGAGATATCCATAGGAGTATGGCACTGTGGGCAAATCAGGGCCGACGAAACGAAAGTCATAGGAAGATATGGGCGGAAGCCCGTTCTGGCGAGGCGGTCAATCTTACTAAAGACCTCGCCGAGGACTATCTTGAAGAGGAGGCGAAGACACTGGAGTATAGGTATCGGCCTCGTCCCGGTAGTGATACGAGTACTTCCTCGCAAGCAGTAGATACAGGCGCTACGGATCCGATCTCTATGCGATGCAGCGAGTTCAACAACCTAAAGCTCGATTCGGCGGAGCTTCAAGAAGAGGAAGAACGGGAGCTGTCGCCGGAGATTGAGCAGGAACGGCAAGATCAGAGGCCTCCCGCGGCAAGGCCAGCTAATCATGAAATCCACAAGGATATCATGCAATTCATTGCTTCTGGCATGATCACCAAGGCATCTACTGGATATATGCCTGCATTTTTAGCTCTGCGCAATACTTCCGCGGGGGCTTGTTTCCCCGTATCCCAGTTCCGTCCTGGGTTACTTGTCTCGAACGACTTTGCAAACACCATCGAACGAAGCGGCACATCGGATCACTTAGATTCATATCAACGTACCATTCAATGGATCTTGACGGGGGCGCCTCCTAACGACAAGGACTCTAGTGATACGCTCGCCAAGCACATGATGGTTATTAGCCCATACGAAGCAAATATACTGTTACCGGTAATAATGAAATCCAAAGTTGTTGCCTTACACCTGTATGCACCACGGGCGAATTTGGGATATTGCAAGCTTGACAAGCTTGACTTATATACGGTGCCGCAGAGGCTGGCGTCGCGCAAGGTGCCCCAAGGACTTATCACGGAACTGAACCTGTTCGCTGGACAACTCTATTTCGATTCATATGAGCAATATGTGGGCGCATGTCGATTCTTAGGTATTAGCTACAGTACGCCCGGTGAGGGGGAAGAGATTACTGCCGACGGGTTCATAGCTAGAGACAGTAAGGGTAGGGTTGGTGGAGAGTCGGGCCTGGAGAGCAGCCCAGTGGGGTTTTTCAAGATCCTCCACACGAAGATCCGACGTAACTGTGAGAGCATCGAGAAGACACACATGGGCAAACTTCTGGATAACCAGTTACTGAAGGAATCGGATTTTGAGGGAAAATAGGCGGATATGCGGATCGTAGGGAATGCCACATAGATGATGAGGTACCTAACCTAGGAGGTAGTTAGCAAGTGAGAATGCTATACTATTGGTAAGATGTCTGCATCGCATAAATCAGAAATCTATCGTGTTTCTCACGTATTAATTAATCCTACACGTTCTCATATTACTATGTTAACATAATGTAGACATTGAATTTGTATAGATATTCCTCCATCTCTAATTGACCAACTTCTACCTCTATGGGTATGATGAGGCACATTTTAGGTTGAAGCCGGGGGCATTGAAATTGGCCAGAACATTATGCTGTGCAACCGTGGTCAAGTAAATGAACAGGTACTTAACATAGTAATCTAGGTAGGTAGGTTAATATAATATGTCGAGGTTGTTAATGCATGACAGCTGTTGTTGAGCTTATGGATCGATTGAAGATGTGGAGAATGAGTTAGGTATGTACCTGCAGTTTTCATACCACTTAAATATAAAAATGAGATGCGTTTAATATGAATATCACTGTATCTAGGTACTATGTATATAAGTAGATAGGTTCTTGGAAGCTGCATGTGGTTGCGAGAGATAAGGAGGGTGGCAATACATGCGTTGGATCCAATGAGCGTTCAAACTACCCCACGAATTGTATATATACATGCGAAAGAAAAGCAAAAAAAAAGGAAGGAACGCCCGCCGAGCTGCATACTATCGATAATTCAATTGGTTACACACTACCTATGACGGAAGGGGCGATCTTCTATTGATGTAAGCGCAGAGCTGGGCACTAATCAACTCCACTGTATTCTCAACACCCAACCCGATCTTTGTATTCGTTACACATTCAAGGAACGAGCTGGTCTTCTGATAAACTTTGTCTCAGACCGGGAGGAGAATCAGAACCAGTAATCCTACTCGGTACTTAGCTAACTGCGGAGTCAACACCACCCGCGAGTTCTGGTATACGACTGGCTCTGGCTTCGATTATCCTTGGTTCTTCCTCACCTCGTCAGATCAACGCCAAATTCCCGCACCCAAACAAACAGACAAATACATGAGATGCGAGCTCAAAGACGAACTTAACAAGAAGGAATTAGTAGGCAAGAAATAGTATTGGTTAAACTGATCAAGTCCTGCCTTGCTTAGTCGTGAAGCAACAATCAACTACGTCTAGTTGGCCTGTTACAGGTACCTAAGATAAACGCTCGTCTGCCCAATTCCTCTCTCGGGTAGAGCATCCATCCATTTCGCATTAATCTGAACCGGCTGAATCTATTGCTACTACTATCTACATATGTACGATTACCTCCCGAACCCGGCACTGATTTACCAGGGACCGGCGCTGCCGCGTGCCCCGCTGATCTTGATCCACGACGGTGGTGGCACCAATTTCAATTACCATCTGCTGAACCAGATTGGTCGTCCGCTATGGGGTCTCGCGAACGCTAGGCTCCACGAAGGGGGTTGGTGGGAAGGAGGTATTCCCCAGATGGCTACTTACTATGTTGGGCTACTCTCTAAGGCTATCCCCGAGGGCGGCGACATTCTCCTTGGAGGTACGTATCTACTTACCGATAGTATTGACTACCTACTTCTTACCTATCTATCTATCTACCTACCTATCTATCTATCTATATTAACATAGACCTCAGGTTGGTCACTGGGAGGGCTCTTATCCCTTGAGATGGCGCACCGGATTGCCGTGGCAAGGCGCGATGGTGGCACAGGGGCTAAGTTCCGAGTCAAAGGTATGGTCTTCATCGACAGCCTCTGCCCAAGCTACTCAGACGAAATGCGGGCACGGCTACCGGCTGAACCCGTAGTATTGTCAGCTCAGGAATCGGAGGCTATGAAATTGAAAGAGAAAGTTAACCTGAATATGACGCACGCCCGCATCATGGTCTCATTCTGGGACCTACCACGCTGGGAGGATGGGCTACAGGCACCACCAACCATCATCCTACGAGCGAAAGAGTGGTTCAGCCGCGACCCTTCCAAGAGCTTCGTCGATTTCACGCGCGAAGACCGACTTCTGGGATGGGGTAATTATAACGAGGAGCATGGTAGTTTTATCAAAGATATTGTGGATGTAGAAGGTCACCACTTTTCCATCTTTAATTTTGATTATGTAAGTTCGAGTTCCGTATTTGCCTTGCCATTATTACTTTACCACGCCCAGGATATGGAGGGCTTTCGATCGACTAATTTACTTTATAGCTTGACGATGTCACGAGGAAGGTCCGCGCCGCGGCAGACCAGTTGGATCCGCTTGGCTTTTAATGGGTAGTTCCTAGTACACCCTATTTGTCGTTTTCTGTCTATTAGAATTACACTATAACGAGGCGTTCAAGACCGACTGTTAGAACTGGCGTTACAAGGGGACTACACAATGACGATAACTAAACTATAGAGTATAGCATGTTCACATGTATATGCCATTCTGGTTGTATAAATCATCTAACGCATAGGTAGAAGTAAAATACTACGTACTATGAGCTCTTCACATACTTCGCCAAGGCCCCCTTGACGGTGACATTACCTTGTTCGAATAGCTTCATCCGCACAGCCTCGAAACCGCCCTCGTTGAGCCACCTATGGCAGGTTAGTAACTAAGCATACTTTCTACGGGGAGGGGGAGAAGCGGCAAATTTACGTACTCCTCCGCATGCCCGATAGCAAATTGTTCGTTGCCAGTCTGTAAGCCCTCGTACATCCGCTCAGTGTAAGGGCCAAGGGGCATGCCTATCTCGTGGCCGTTTACCATGTCCGGTTGGTGCTTCGTGTCATGGATCTCTGTCTGCACCGCGGGAGGGAATACTTCAACAAATCGAATCTTGTAGCCAGCGTCTTTGATTTGCTGTCGCACATTCACGATAAAGGAGTGAAGTGCTGCCTTGCTGGCGTTGTAGCCAGGTGTACGAGTTACTAGAGCGGTGTGAGTGAGTGATTGTTAGGAAGTAAAGCTTAGGTAAATGCTTAAGTCGTGCCCATGAAGACTTAAACTCATATGTAAGGCCTTAGAGAGGCAAAGGAGCCTGCATTTATGCACTTACACGTCGGTACAAGCGCCAGCGAGGCGTTTATAAATACCAAGTGTGCCTCGGTATCTTTGGACACGCGCTGTAAGTGCGGCAGGAAGGCCTTAACTAGGTGCACGAAAGACACGTAGTTGGTGTTGAACTCCTCGGCGAAGGTAGACAGGTCTACGGTCTCGGGCTTGGCAAAGTTGAAAGGCCGCTGGATGCCGGCGTTGAGCACCACGCTGTCGATATCAGGGTGCTGCTGCGTGGCGGAGGAGACGAAGGACGGGATCTCATCGAACTTGGTGATGTCGACTACGACGCTGCTGGATCCGGGGTGCTTCGCAACAAACGCATCGAGGCGATGCTGGCGGCGGCCCGTCACGATGACGGAAGTTCCCTCGGCGTGCAGTTTTGCGGCGAGGGCCTCGCCAATGCCGGACGTGGCGCCGATGATGAGGGTTTTCTTGTAGAGCGGGGCCATCGTACCAAGGACTTTTGAAAATCTTGGAATTTTACAGGTTGGTGGTAGTCTTCGTCTTTTAGGTAGTAAAGGTTCGTTACACGGCCTTCATATATATACGTCGTGCTCTCTTGAGAATAGCCTCCCTACCTAGGTACCTACCTAAAGTAACCCGCGATGCTTTCAGGCTTCGGCTTCGGACAATGGAGATAAAAGGAGGTAAAGAGCAGCGCACTAGGGCCACGCCCCATTTGTCTCCGAGCGCGACGGAGATTTTGTATTTTGGACGGTACGGTTTCGGTCCCCGTATGTGCTGTCTGTGCGTATGTAAAGACTTGGTATTATAAATTCCAGGAAGGAGATGGAAGAAGCGGTTGAGTACATGTAAAGAGTCAATCACGCTAGGTTAGAGTTGATTAACCTAGAGATTTAATAGATGTATTGCGGGGCATGTATGAGTAGTAGACCATTTTACCAACAACTTTAACAAATCTAGAAGGGACTTTTGGAAATATTTCCATTACACTGAGTATATAGATCATGGGAACACTATATAGAAATATTATATACATAGAATGTCTATATAGTATTATAGTTACATGGTTCTTCTACCTCTAAACCGAATGTATGTATTTACCAAACTCTTCCGTGTGACTATCTACGGAAGACTATCAGGAACTAGGTTAAACCCGTATATCCCCTATCTTCGTACGCCAAAACAAATTACCTAGGCAATGGCCTAAGCCGTCCGTAACAACCGAAGCCATATTCGAGACCTAAATCCCGAAGCGCGAGGCCGGTACTGAAGCTCAGAGTAGCAATCCTTATGTACTTACCTTGGGGGTGACATACTAGGGGTTGTGACGATGTAGATAACTTCAAGGCTACTTGTCACTAGAGGTGTGTATGCATATCAACAGGACCCCAGATGGCGTAGGCATTCGAAGAGCGGCCTGCGAAGCAAGGGTGTTCGCAGGATTACGTGACTAACGGGACGAAATAGGAATATAATCGTGGGGGCTTCACCGTTTAGCCCCCGCCAGGGCTAAATTTCGAGTTTAACTCTCAAACAATGGATTATTCTCAACCAAGTGTCCCTTATGAATTAGACGGGGTTTGGGTGTACTGTAAGACGGACTACATTGTATTAGAGCTTGTGGGAATAATATCGCTTCCGCCCAACCCATGATAGGGATGCCGTTATATATCTGTAAATGATTTCATAGCTCCCAAACATTTCTCAATATAAAATAGAAATGCCTAGTCATCTCACAACGGCTGGCTTCTTCCATGTATTTCACCCAGATGCGCAACATAAAATATCCTCTAGCATCAATCTGTCTGCAGTCTATAATCACTCAGCAAGACCTCGTGGCTAATTCATATGCTGAATATGATGGCTTGGTAGTTTAGTTCCGAGGGTCGGCCTGGTGTTATTTGAATGCACTCGATTGAGTTGGGATTAGCGATGGGTGCCCCTTTTGTTGACCACGTATCACCTTCAAAGTATCGTGAACTCTGATCCAAGGTAGGTGAACGGTAGGGTCGTTTAATACACATAACATTAACAAATTGGGATTCATCACAGTAATTAGATATCGATGGTCTGTGTAGGTAGTTGTTGAGAGACATGAGCCCCGGCCAAACCAGCCACCTTCAACGGGAAATGTTTCAGTCCCGCCATTCCACCACCATTTCTGCCATTCCGCAAACAGGATTGGGAACGAAGATGGCTATCTGACGTCACGGTCCATATTTGCTTGCCTATCACTGTATCAGTACGGTCGCATAGGGCTGAGACTTTGCTCTAGAATGCAATAGTGTACTGACCTTTGAAAAAGGAACAGTTACACACTATTAGTACATATATAGGTAGGTATGTGTCCTTCTTACCGCCAGCTATCCAACCAATACCCATTTACATAACCATCTTCCCAGCCTTGCCCTTTGTAAACTTGCACCGTCCTCATTGGAAAGATCGCTGACATGTGAATCAGGGGCAGAAGAAAGCGAGAGGCTGAGAGCGACCGCCAGCGAGGGCGATCGGCAATGATAGGCCAGCCGATCACGTCGCAGCTCCACCCCTTCGATTCCCACACGCCGTCAATCACTAACCATTGAAGCATCCGGATTTTCTAGCCTGGTGGATCGGTCCGGTTTGATGTGCGACCGCCACGAGCCAACGAGCTGTGCGCATTTGGCTCGTCCGCCGCCAGTTCGAGAGCGCCTATGTACATACATAACCTAGGTTAGTGTAAAGGTCGCACCGCTAGGCGTAGCGATGGTGCTCACTGCGACGGGTCTAGATGGTGGGCAGGGACACGGCGACAAAAGCTGTGCGGCTGGAAAGGCCTCGAAACGCTTCACGGTAGCCAAGTCAACGCGACCTGGGAGACCCGGTGTTCTCATAATAAGAGGGTCTGGTCTGTTCGAATCCCGGGATCTCCCATCCCAACGACCATACTCGACGTCCTGAGGGGACGGGCGATCACAATATGTTTGTGTGAACTGTTTATCTATGTAGGAGGTTGTGGTACCCCCCTATTAGCCATATATATTGTCTTCTTGTAATCCTCTGTGATAGCCTACCTACCTACATACTATACAACCCTCAACGTATTCTATTCTACTTGCTGTCTTCCCGTGTTACATAACTAGAAACTAGATCACTGTAAGTTTTACAGAAGACGACTTGCTACGCTTTCCCTATGGCTAATTTGATCTGATCCAGTTTATTATCTGGACCAGGTAGTCCGTCCTCCACCAACCAATATCGAAACAAGTTTCCTGTCGCTTCCGCATAATCAAACACCATGAAGAACTTTGGCGCGATTCTGTTCCTCTTGGCCTCGGCCGGCTCTTTTGTGACGGGCACGCCGGCATTTAGAAGCGAGAGGCGAGCTGTTGCGGCTGGATGTATGTCGTAAACCCCTATTTTGAGAAAGGGTCTGAAATACTTGAATATGTTGGCTAACTGATCATATAGCTGCCGATATTGCGGCTCGGGCGCTAGAACTTGGTATGATAAGTCGTATTATCTACAGTCCGAACCCAGCTAACAATATTTAGCACCCAGAGTTGCAGTCGGAAGCAGGTCGAACGGCACGGAAAATGCGGCTAGGTCATTAGGTATGTGTACTGGCTGTTCGAGTATCATTGATGGGCAGCTTTGGGCTAATCGAAAGTGTAATAGTGATCCCAAGGAGTGTGAATTCTACAGAGAATGCCGCCGGCTCTTTAGGTACACATTTACGAGATACCGTGATGAATAGATGGGGATTGGCTAACGCAAACTCCAATAGTCACCCGCAGAAATGGAAACTTTTCCGAAGCCGCAAACGAGAAACGGACTCCTGGTAAGTTGCAGTAAACTCGATGCTCCTTTTACAGGATGAATATCGCTAACGTGTCGCAACCTATAGTTCTGAACCTGCGACGAGGAAACCTTAAGATGAGGTCTTCATTGAACGGGACTGACCTTTAGAGGGTTAGTCCGAGCGGAGAAATCTGATAATGGGCGAAGAGCGCCATGGAGAGTTGAGAATGCAGCGAGGATATCACCGAGTACGTGTACGTCACTCGACTTGAACTGGGTTTCAGGATAGATAGGTTCTACCACAGGTTGGAATATAATAGATATAGATTTACACGTTGAGTTCGTCGGTGCTACTGCTGTGTCTTGGAGCCTAGGCGTACAGATGCGGCCAATGTCTAAAGTACTGATGGGTTGTGTGTTATAGGTATGGATCTATCGAGTACGAACTATGACGGATAGTTCCATGACGCGGGTAGGCTCGTAAGGTGCTGCTTCGTGGAGACATGAACAACTGGTATCGACAAAGCCCCTATCTTTCTAATAAAGGACAATTTAGTTCGTGAGCCCGTTGATAGTGTCATAATTAGCCTTGCTTCAAATATATTAAGAGCAGTTATGATAGTAGGGGTATAATAGTTCCAGCAGATAATAACATGTGGTAAGGAGGATGAAGTGGCTTGTAGCCGGGTCCAATCATATTTCGACTCCTACTTGGGGGGTTGCACTGCGGTAGTAACCTGACGATCCTTTCTCGATAAAAAGAGAGAATCTTCAACGTCGCTTTTGATCTACTATAAATCGAAACCACATCATCGTAGAATAGAACCGTTATGCCTAGCATCTGAACAGCAGGGCGATACAATGAATTAAAAGGTATGTAAATTCTAATTCCGTCAGACTAAAAAACGAAAGTCAGTTATGAGCTTTGGAATACTATTCAATTTTTTCCTTGTCGTGAGAGCAAATATATACAGCTAAAAAGTCGTGTCATAACGCCGAATCCAAAGGCCTTCGCACGATCAGGATATCTCCATCGTACCGTAGCACTTGGTGATACACCAAACACTTGTCGAGGGGCAATCGTCAAAGTCCTTGATGCTCTATGGTGACGGTCAAACCCCTCCATTGAGTTGGTATATTCAAACACAAATAATTCCTAGTCAGTTCATGACACCATGTACACCGGCCTAATGTAATTTCATCTCATCTATCGTTGTCTTCTTGGTGACCATCCCCGTAAAATAATTGTTCACCGTACTTCGTTCACGTCGACAACATCAGGTCTCCAATCGCGAGAGCTGCTCTTTGAAGAGGAGCCAAATCCCGGCATTGATGAGAATCGGTTTAATCGCTTCTTCTGTGCCGGTGTCTGGGGTTCCGTATTATAACGGCTTCTCGACTCTTCGACGATAGCACTATGACGTCTATTAGGCTCTTCGGCTGGCGACGAGGCAGCAGTGGAGGAACTATTGGTGGATGATCCCGTGGTATTGGGAGTTTGGTAAATGTACTCGCCATCGACGTAGATGGCATTGCTGATGAAAGCAGAGCGGCGATGGCGGTTGCGCGTGTATCGCTGCTCGAGCCGGAACAGCTCGAGCTTAGCTTGAATCTTTTCCATGAAGCTCGGCATTATGATGGATTAGGTTCTCAGGTACTCTAGTTGGAGCAAATTTCTTATTCTTCACGGTGGTGTCGTTGATTTTTTGCAATCCAATTGGTATTACGACTAATATGCTGAGGAGTCAATGGCGCGGCTCAAGCCTCCTTGGTTGATTTAATTGATGTCTATTGTGTTCTTTTTTTTTGGTATGGAAGGGCGCGTATACAGTAGCGATCGATGTATCTGTCCGGTCAATTCAGGAGCTACTCTTGATAAACGAACGAAAGGGAACAGTCCTGCGTTCACCGGGTATGTAGTCGGGTTTATGAGTGACTAGTAAAAGAAAAGGAAAATGGGGGTTGGGGGTTGGGAGAGACGGAAGAGAATAAAAAGAGGCGAGCAGATTAGAGACGAGTTAGGACGACTTATTGACAGGGGAAAGAGAGTTTGCATAGAAATGAGCCGACAGGGTCAGGAACGAGTGAACATGGTAAAGATGTGGGAAGGGGAAGTTCAGCTATGATTTACCTAAGCTCGCTAAAGACGCAGCTAAATGCAGCCAAAGGCAAGGTTTTAGGCTTCGGCCCCCCTACCGTAGCAGAATGTCTAGCCGGATTAGCCACTAATCCAGCCACTACGAAGCACGCGAACAAGTGGAATATTAGGAGAGCATTCATACCCCCCCGGGGCTGAACCAAGATTGTTCTAGCACGTGTTCGCTCCCAGTTTATCCTGATAAGCCTGTCCTAGCCTGTCTAACATGCATGGAGCCTTACCCGTTATGATAAAGCGTCTGCATAGACCAATGCAGGGGAAACCACGTTTCAACCATGGGTCAATGCGCACCATTTAAACCGTTTGAATCCGGTGGCATCTTTGATTTGTTGGGTCTCTTTTGAGACTTGGCGAGGAATGGAAAGGTTGCAAATTCGCCCATCGACTCCCGAATCCGGGGTTATCCAGAACGATCGAAGATCTTTTGAACATCGCGAGATAGAATCTTGGATCTCTAACGACCTACATAATCCACCGCAAATCGAAAGTTATTTTAGTAAAGAAAAGGGCGGAGCAAAAAGTATAAAAAGAAACTAAGGCCAAATGCGAAAACCAGTAAGGAGGCAGAAGAAACATGCGATGCGATGCAATGCAATGCAATGTATAACTTTAGGCAAGCCAACAAAGAAACGTATTACGAAAACCTCCAATTGAAATAATGCAAAGTCTTTTTGCATACGACCTCCTCGGGGCCGACTACTTCCACTACATAGGGGGCCATCAATTCTTCGAACATGATGTTGTTACAACGCAGATGATATATTCGCAAGCACAGTTCAGACGCTAATAACCTTCCGATTTGCGGATTGTAGGTTATGCGTTAGCTACCTCCGAGGTAGATCGATATGCGCATAATCAGTATCAGCAATGCTGGTGTTTGCTCACAGAACTTGACACACGCAGAGCCACCGCACAGATGAGATATGCTACATTATCTTCACCATTACATCGATGAAGTTGCATATCATCGCCAACTGGAGACAACCCTACTTCACACTAACCAGAACTCTTAAATTTGGTTTGCTAGGGAGGTTGACGTTGTGTAGGCCTTCCTCATCTTGACATCATCGACATGCTCTTCATCTCATTCTAGGATCTCCAGCGTCATCCCCTCTAGCGTAGCGAGTATACCGCTATATCCCAAACCATCTTGAGAAACCGGCTTTCCGATCTCGTCATTCGATGCACTTAGATGACTACCTAGGTATATATCACCTTTAAAGTTTAGGTAGCACTTTGCGTACAAGCGGATGCTTATAAGGTAATTCAGCATAGATCTCTACCACATGCGAGAAGAGAAGCATAACGACGGGTGGCACCTTGATAATGCGAAATGGGTGCACTGAGAGTCTCGCTCGCGTTATACAGATCACTGTACGTGATTGGTGGGTTGAGATCTGTTACTACGAATGGCCGACCCGCCTGTCTGGTGCTCTCTATCCAAGGCCGAGCAAGCGCTGCCTCGTGCTGTAAGTGCGCGATGGATACATTCGCGCCGTGCACGAAGTTTTGTACAATATGGGATACCCAACTACCATTTCTCATATTGGTGTAAGCATCGTACACTGAACGAGACTGAGCAATAATCCGAATACCCTCTGGTAGATTGCCACGAGCTAGGCGTTGGAGCACGATGAAACCACCTACAAGCCCTGTGGGCAGGAATTCAATATGTAGACTGCACTCTTTACAGGCAAAAGCCGAGGCTTAAATAAAAAGGCACCCACCCGAACCTCCCGCCACAACGTAGCGACGCTCTAGTTTCGGCGGAAGCTCACTAGTATAATCAGTTAGTCCCCTCTTGTAACTGCCTATAAGTCTCGTTCAGCTGATCCATCGTCCAGTGTGAACCCGACAGTTCCCGGATCTCATCCGGTGTCCGGCTTAGAAGCCGGTTAGCCCGGAATAGGTATAATACGAGAACCGCCAGTATAGCCCAGAGAACCCTTCCGATATGCCCACCTGGTCACTTCGGCCATGGTGGCACGGCCGATCAAATATACATAAAAATTAGCCAGTAGCATGATATAAAGGTTGAAAAGTCCAAGATGTTGCCGAATTTGACGGGCCCATTTTCACTCACACTCACTTGTGGCTAATGGAATAACGACATAAATTAACTACCTAACGCAAGAAAACCAGAAACTGTATTAGCTTCCTGACTAGAACACTCCTACAACCCCGGATAACGGCTATGTTTCCAACATCATCATGACCTGAGTCTGATGGAGAATTATCTCCAACGGGGAGATATCTTAATCGAGTCGCCGAAATTAGAACGAAATGTAAATCACAGCCTTCCGTCGACCATAGCCTCCTGGATCCACGCGCATCTCTTACCCCATAAATCATCCGCCCCTTTCCTAAACTTATTATATCCTAACTCTAGTATTGTAGAATTCCGTCCGTACTTCGGGAAGTGTGGTCCACCAGCCGCGTTTGGGTTTCCAGTTTGAGCAAATGCGACGATGTAATCTTGCAGCTGCGTTGCTAAGCGTCCATCGACGAAGACCTTGTTATTCGTCGTGCGGGTGTCGCCGTTGAAGAATACGTACGGCACGTCGTCGGCATGCCAGCCGGGTAGGTGCGTAAACACCAGGTTGAACGTGTCGTTACCCCGCGCTCTCGACAGGTACTGTGTGGTGCACGCGAAGTTGATATCGGTGACTAGACGCTCTAACCGCGCGGACTGCGTATTCCATGGGTACTTGCCGCCTACCAGCACATCCGGGTACAGCCGTCGATCCGTAAGCATCACGTCAATGGTCTTGTCCGAGGCTGTCGGCAGGATTTTTCGTACGTATGCCTTCACATCAGCTGCAGTTTTTATACCAGTCGGCAGGAAGGGTACAGATTCATGCGATGTGTGGCTTAAGAGTAGCTAGCTTGGGGCGTTAGCATTGCTTTACTGAATGCTTGGTTCTATCAGGTGAGAGGAAGTCACTCACGTCAACCGTAGAGTCGAATTTGCCTTGGTATAGTAATTTCTGCGGTAATTCCGTCACAAATGCGTCGTCTGGTCCGGGGCCGAAGCCAAATGTGCCCACGGGCGCCGCGGTAACAACTTCTTGGTTAATGTACTGCAGCAGATTAGTTGGCAGTCCACGTAGCTGGCTTACGCTGTCGATGCTGAGTCCGGACTGGTTGGAAGCCTCCGTCAACGTTTTAAGATAATTTTCATCCAGATCGATGTTATATTGGAATGCAGGGGACAGAATAATCGCCTTTAGGAACGGGCTAACTTCCGTTGCGCCGAACGCTGTGAGCTGGTGGACGATACTCGCAGCCCCTGCGCTCTCACCCATAACCGTGATTCTATCCGTGCCGCCTCCGAATAAGACGATATACTCGTTGATCCAATCCAGAGCAAGACGCTGGTCATAAAGTCCGAGGTTTGGTGTAACATCCTGGCCGGATAGCCAGCCATACATACCCAACCGGTAGTTGATCGAGACTATGATGGTTCCCGGTTGGTTATGTTGTTGAGATCTAGCAATCAGGCCGGCTGGGTTGCCGTATAGGTTCTTAGACCCGAATGTGAAGCCGCCGCCGTGTATCCACACAAGGACAGACGCTGTAAAGTTTGTGGTTATTAGGCATTTATTTACGCACATTCGGCCACGCTGGAAGTATCACAATGCGACTCACCATTTGCAACTGGGCCCTGCTCGAAGATTTTGGCGGGCACGTATACGTCGAGCACTAGACAAGCCTCTGTCTGACCGGCTTGGTTGTTGAGCATAGACCCCATCGTGATGTTGTCGATCGCTCTCTGTCCCGCTATGAGATTGATAACCCATTGTGGGTAAGCTTGTGGGCACATGACAATATCATCGTTGCTATGTTCATTGCCTGGTGCCCCTTCGGTCTCAATGATAGCAACGGGCTTTTGGAAGCGCAGCCCGCCGACCGGCTGCTGCGCGTACGCAATGTTGTTGAAGATGTAGTAGTTACCAGTTTCCTACGCCAACCTGTTAGTAACCCCCCAGGTATGTTCCCAGGCTCTTTCCCCTCCAAGCGGCAAACGCAGACGGCCATCCCGAACTTGAAGTTATTTAGCTGGCTAGGGAGGGATAACGCACATTTATTGATCCCTGACGAACTTCGTATCCTAGGTCTACGGACGGGAGAAGGTTCCCCTTCTCATTGCGGCCGAGAGCTACGGAGAAGATGCTCGCGGAGATGGCTAAGTAAAGCCAAGCAAGGTTGCCGAGGCCAGACATTTTATATTTGAAATTGTGTGAGATGATATGAGGCGCAGTGGGCAAGAGGATGATCAATAGTCAAAGAGGACACGATTAAAAACTACATATCTAGAATGGGCTTCGCCCGCATGATATCGATCTTATATAGCCTACGTTGGGCGCCCTTGAGATGCCATTGCGCCTAGCGTGCATCAGCTCTGTTGGGGAGTTTGGACACGAGCAACGTCTAGGCGCGGTCCATGTACACAGGCACGTAGGTTTCGAGTAAACTTATACTCGGACAATACATTAGGTACCTAGGTAAGGTACCTACGTACGTAGAGGGATAACTACCTACCTACCTACGCTCGATGGACATCTGTAGGATATCCCCCCATCTTGAGCAGGAATCGATCGGGCATTTTCTGCATATAGGCGGGCCGGAATAGGAAGGTTATCTGAGCCAAGATCTGCCCGGCCGAGAGCATGTCTTTGCACCAGCCACTAGACTAAGGGCAGAGAAGGCGAGTAGAGGGCTTCGTAGCCGTGATGTAACCCTTTGCGCTTTGCGCGTTCGTGCTTTATAGGTCAGGTGGGTAGGTAGGTACCTAACTAAGCTTCGTGGAAACGACCGCGAGGTCAGTATGATGAGATAATGGCCCATAGCGCTGCAGGGTAGGATGACACCTTATGTTGGGTAGGAAGTGGCTTTGATAGATTTACTTAGGATGTGGCATCCATTGAAACCACCAATGGGGATAGTCCCCCTTAAGTATAATTATAATTTTATCATCCATCGTAAGTCTTTTCAGTAAAACAACCCGATATACGTAAACACCTTGGGTGCCTGGATACCTACCTGCCCTACATGTAGGTACTCTCTCAGCAGGAATATTGGAATTCCTCAGGTAACCTAGTTAGATACCTAGATACAATAACTAATACATGTTCGTAAAGGCTCTCCCGAGCCTCAACCAGCAGCTGAACCATGAACAACCTACCACCCCGACTTTTCCAATATTGGATAAGAGTAAACAGCTGAGCGCCTAATCTTGGTACTTATAAAACTGAATGATGGGTGCCGTTTTTTCTTCGTACCGCCGATATAGGATGCCCTCAGCCTATTATACCTTAGGCATATGAAAATGTCAACCTTCACACTATGCTTAACCGCACCCCTAAACGTCAGCGTTTACAGGTCCAAGGTATTATCATCATCATCATCATTAGAAATAAAGTTCTGAGTTCTTTGGAAAATAGAGTTCGCGGTTGGTCTGAAAGCATGGCTTAATGGTAGTTTAGCAAAATCCTCTGCTCGTTGCAAGGTAGCAGTGCTATGACAAATTTACTCCTTGACGACAAACAACGGACATTGACCTAACCTAGGTAGGTACCTAACTTATGCCGCACCGACCTATGGGGATAGCACTCTAATGCACTGACAAGATGGGCGTTTTGATCCAAATCGGGGGTTTGTAGGTTCAGTGAAGCGACGGTGCTTTGGAGGACACCTACCTAGTCACGATAGCCACCCTCAAGCCCACACTAGGGTTGATTCAACAGACAGTGCTGACTATCGCCCCATCAGAAACATAGAGCCTTGAAGTCATTATATTCTTCGCAGATTACGATGCCGCTGCTACTCAACTGCTCGTCTTATACGACACACTCGCGTCACTATGTCCTACCATAGCTCGCAGGATTCCCAAGAACAACCATTTCAATCGGGCGCGATCCCTAAAGGATAGATGTCTGCAAAGCTCTATCCTACCCAAGATCAGAGAGCAGCTAAAATATCCATCGTGCCCGAGCCTTCTGATTGTTGACATTCCTTTTATTCACTTTTTCCCGCCAACCACTCTTTCTTTCTCCCCATCAGAGTTGAACAGGGTTTCTTGAGCTGCAAGGCTTAAAGTTAGAATCTGAAATTACTGAGGTTATAGATGCCACTTTCTAGGGCTACTTACCGCTCCAGAGCTCCGAGTATAGCCCACCTCGATCAATAAGCTCCTTGTGAGTCCCTTGTTCGGCCACTCTACCTTCCCTTAATACGATAATCAAGTCGGCATCATATATAGTTCGTAATCGATGGGCTACGAAAACGCTCGTCCGTGCCTTTTCTCGGAGGATGCTATTGATATTTTGCATGAGTGCCTGTTCCGTATGTGTGTCCAGTGCGCTCGTCGCCTCATCAAAGAAGAGCAGAGGTGGATCCTTCAGCAGTAATCTGGAGACCGCAAGACGTTGCTTCTCTCCTCCGCTGATCATCATACCCCTCTCGCCAACCTTGGTGTGGTATCCCGCAGGCCAGCTAGAAATTATGTCATGGATTCGGGCACGTTTGGTGGCTGCGATCACTCGGTCTTCGGGCGCCGACAGATCACCATATTTGATGTTATGTTCAACGGTATCATTGAAGAGTGGAGTGTCTTGCGGGACGACGCCGATCGCTTTGCGCAGCGACTCTAGCGTAACGTGACGAATGTCTTGATCATCGATGAGAATGCGACCGTTCTCAACATCATAATATCGGAAAAGGAGTCTTAATAATGTAGATTTTCCACATCCACTTGGACCCACGATAGCGACCTTCTTGCCAGCAGGAATTGTCATGGTTAGATCTCGGAGGATGGGTCGCTCTGCATTGTAGCCGAAGTTTACATTTTGAAATTTGATCTCGCCTCCTTTAGAAAGATGAAGCGCCTTCGCATCAGGAAGCTCCTTAATAGTAACATTCACCTTTTGCAAGTTAAAGAGAGTCTCCATGTCAAGAAGCGATTGTCTGAGCTCTCGGTAAACCGAACCAAGAAAGTTCAACGGGACGGAAAGTTGAAAGACGAGCTGGTTGACCATGACCAAGTCGCCAACTGTCAGAGAGCCACTTGCCACGCCGTTGGCGGCAAGGTACATCATGGCTGTTAGGGCGCTCGAGAAGATGATGTTCTGGCCGCTGTTGAGCAAAGCTAACGAGGTCGCAACCTTGATAGAACTCTTTTCGTATTCCTGAAGCGCCTTATCGTACCGAGAAACCTCGAACTTTTCGTTGTTGAAATACTTGACGGCCTCGTAGTTTATTAACGAGTCGACAGCTACTGTCGAGGCTTTATTGTCTGCGGCGTTGGCTTGCCTTCGAAACTTGGTTCGCCAGGAGGTGGTCCAGATAGTAAATGCAGTATACGCGGTCATCGTGATAGCCGTGATGGCAGCATATTTCGCGCCGTATTGCCAAGTAAGGATTCCACACACCATGCCGATCTCCAAAGCTGTGGGGAAGATGTGGAATACCATACTAGTAAGTAAGAAGCTGATACCTTTGGTACCCCGATCAATAGCCCTTGTTAAACCACCAGTCTGCTTGGTGAGATGGAAGTTCAGGTCTAGGCGCAGTAAATGATCAAAGACATTGCAAGCAACCTTCCGTATGGCCTTCTGTGCTACCGAAGCAAACACGGCATTTCGTAGCTCTTGAAAGATAGTAGCCCCTATCCTCGTTGCGCCGTATGCTACTATCATGCTCCCAGCTATCATAACGGCGCTGCCACCCGTAGCTCCCACGTCAATATTCATAGCATCCACAATGCTCTTGAAGTAGAAGGGCACTTGGACATTCAACACCTTGGCCCCGACGAGAAGTATAACGGCCAATGACACGCGTAGTTTAGTACCAATGTTATCCTTTGGCCATAGATAATGTGCCATCTCCTTCATTATTGCCCAATCCGCTTTTCGTTGCTCCTGAGCGCTTTTATCAATCGTGGCAAGAGGATCTTTCTGCGTAGTGGCGGGCTTGTTGGCGGCATTGGAACTGAACTTGGCTACACCCGGTTGCGTTTTCGAGGCTAAACTTAGGATATGAGGTTTTTGTAGGGGGTATTGCGACGTCGCGAAGATACGCGTGCCACTACGCGACGGTGAAAGCCATGGGCTTAATTGTGGTCTATTCAAGCCGAGGCAGCCCGGACAAGGGGCAGTAGCCCGGAGGACCATTCTGACAACCATGGCTACGGATATAGCACATCGAACATCGTGGACTATGCGCGTACGTGGGAGTGCTGATAGGTAGCGTCGAAAGGCTGTAAGAAGCTACTAGTAGGAAGTCGGATCGAGGAATTCAGGTTAATGGCTCCTGCATAGATGTATCGGACGGAGGTGTCGGTAGTTTCAACAGGTGTAGCGTTTAAATGAGGCAGTAAGGGAGTATGAGAGGTATGTATTTTGCGACTTTACAAGGTGGAGGAAGATGGAGGAAGATGGAGGGGCTCTCGACGTCAGATGCCGCAAGCATTGCGCGACTACCCCGGCCGAAGCTCCCTTTCCATCAAGGTAATTTCCTGATAAGGCTAGCCTGGTTAGATTCATACCTCTCTATACGTACATACTAGTTAACCTAGTCATTTTAGTTGGGTAAGTGATAGCCTTTTACTTCTATCAACACTATTTATTTTTCAAAGGAAATAGTGTAAGAAGTATATTCCCATAGTCTCTTTGATCCGTTTATTACCTATGCACGCCTTTACTAGTTGAGACCTGTCGTATTTTGCCAATTTCTTCTCATAGGTACACCATTTAGATATACTTTAATATCTTAACCACCTCGTAGATCTTCCATCATCAACACCACTTATAGAACTTGCCATAACGTCTATCCTCTTACACGCGATAAACATCATCGTCAATTTCCGCCCTTGTCTCCCGGGAAAGGAAGCCTATAACAAATTATTTCCAGCGTCTCACCCAGTTTATACCCTTGTGCATTCAGCTCCATGTACTTGGAGAACGGTACAAACCCAAGCTTTAGCAAGACCTTCTTACTTCCAATATTTTCTAATTCTACGTTGGCATGGATCTGCTCTACAGCGTCCAAGTTGCTTCCCTTTTGAATAGATGACGAATGGACCCGAATTTTACTCTGCTTCCTAGGCAAATCCCACCAAGCTTTGAGCAACGCCTTCACGAATTCGGTCGCGTACCCCTGACCCCAAACCTCTTTCCTGAATCTGTACCCGATCTCGGGCCAGCCGCAAGGTGAAGACCCTAGCGTATGGATCCCTCCATCCCCGATTAATTCGCCTGTAGATGGAAGAAAGACGCCGAACAAGAATGTCTCGTCGCTGCGTGGCGGTAGAAATCTGTTCAACGCTGATCGAGTCTCTTCAATGTCGTGATCAGGTCTTCCCTGCCTACTACAGGCCATTGCTTCTGGCTGTAACCGCAACTCGTGATAAGCCTGAAGATCATCCTCCTGCATTGGTCGAATCAATAGTCGCTCTGTTCGGATTGGCTGGCGCTGGGAAACTGGTGGTAATGGTACGTGTGGAAGCGTGGTTTCTACGAAAGCCCATGGTCCCTCCATGTTTGTTATGAGTTAAGTTGCTTTTTCTTTTTCAATAGATGCCAGAGCGTGGTTTATGCGAAGCCTTATAAGGTAGAAATTACCAATTACGGCGTAGCGATTTCGGGGTGACTCATCGGGGCTGGAAATACGCAGTCATCAAGCTAGATCCCACGGAGTGGTGGTGCTAGTCAGCATACTAGTTCAAATCAACGCCATAATTTCACTGATCAACTAACTAACCTAGGTGCCTTAGGTTAGGAGATACCCATTTGGATACGTACATTCTACACAAAGAGTGGAATTCAAGAACAAGAGTCGGGTGTCATTGAATGTAATTATGTTAATTCTTTCCAGCATGACAAAGGGCCATGTCGCCCTTTAACCATATCAATAAGAGCATTGTAATGTCCTATATACGCTCAATTGTCTTTTCGGAAACAATAGCATTCTCTATGACGTATGATATAAGGTAGGTTGAGCGCCGGCTTGCGAGGAAAGAAAATAATATTTCCCATGTTTTTCTCTTCAAAGTCGTTCGCTATCCGAGTAAGATTACGCGAACATGGCGCCTTACATGATGTTTAACTTACACGATAATAATGCATCTGTCGCTCCCGGGTGGCTGACTACCTCTGAAGGGATAGTAACTACTCCAGTTGGTATGTTTAACCACGAATCTTTTCAACTATCTCGACGAGATAACCCATATCATAGAAACTTCATCACATACATTATTATTGGAGCTGTCGTCTTGTTGTTTCTTTTAGCCATTCCAGCCTTCGAGCTGTGTCGCCGGAGAAGTCGTTGGGGGAACGCGCAACGAAACGCCCGTTCTAGTGCGCCCGCTGAAGTCAATAGCCGGCCTGTTACTACTCCCACAAAGCCCACACCTGAGAGTTGGGAGCAAGAGCTTCGTGAGTGGAGAGATATGCATTGGGCTGCGCAAGCAGGAAATTCGGACCATTTTATCGTCCCTCCAAGTTCAACTTATCCTAGTAAAAGGAGGCTTCCTGTCTACCACGATGGTGAGAACGACGACCAGATGTTTGTTGTTGGTAGCATGGACGACAGCGAACTCGATGAGGAACTTAGGAGCCCCATGGTAATTGGTATCTCCATGGCGACGGCTATGCCAATAAAAAATGTAAGTGGCAGTCAAAAATCTATTGATTTGGGTTCAGCAAAGGGTAAAGGATCCGACGTCTCTTCCATGTCGAGTTTACAAGATGACTCTGACAGTGGGACTACTGGATATCGAGTTAACATAGTTGATGGTGTAGTAAAGAAGGACTAGGGGTAACGTTATAAAGGTATTAGCATACTACTAACCTTATACTACTACTTGCGCAATCAGACTAAGCAGTATAGTTGTAAGATCGTTGTTGGAATTAATTCTGGTATTAGCTGCTTCAGTAAACAAATAAATTTAATCATCCTGGAAATATTTAAGAAAGAAACCTTTAACCTAGAACTAGTGCTTATGATTAAGAACACGATATGCCGGCTATATGCCTAGGTGTCCAATGTTAACGTTTTAGGGATACACCCCTATTTTAATTAATTATCATATTACAACATTCAACTCGATTTACAATTTTAGAAAGTTCCTATTTGCATAGTTGGGCAAGTCTTTAGAATCTACTTTAGGACTAAGATCAATTTATTTAAGTGAAAATACCTTTCAGGTTCGGCCCCTAGCCCCTATTTCGGCGCTGCCTCATTCTATCTCGGCTTTAGTCTGTTTGGCCATATTTCTATAACTTTTCTCCAGAACCTGGCGATCGTACTGGGAACAAGACTAGCAGAGGAAATATTCTGCCGTCGCTACTACGGGCGCGATGCCGTTATCGACGAGGGAATGTGCAAAGTGGAAGAAATTCAATCACAAGTTGCATACATCTTGGCTTCTCCATAACGGCGAACGGCCTTGTTGGCATGCTTGTTGCCATCATCCCCTTTGGCGTTCTTGCGGATCGCGCTCGCAGGCCCATCTATCTTCTAGGGTCTATCGGACAATTCTTAGCAGTTATGTGGGTGTTACTCGTCTTCTACTTCTTCGATCGTATAGTTATCGGCCGAACTCGTTTCACTTTCTTCTGTATTTGAAGTCTTCGGGGGTGGCTTGACCGTCGCTACCTCTATTCTATATGCTATCATCTCCGATGTTCAGACGCCAGAGAATAAGTACTCAAATTTGTGATAGATTATCTTTCTCAAGCTAATCATTATAGGACTATATCGTAATTCCTTTCCTCACTCTCTGCCTAGTCATCTTTCTTCGTTGGACCCCCGATTGGGTCTAAGTTGCCAGAGATCTGGTCTCCGTGGATACCACTTTCAATGGTCCCTGTAGTTAGTGTACTTGCTGGTGCAATCGTCCTTCTAGTACCGGAGACTGCGGATAGAGTTAGTTCCCAACCGAATGATAACGACTTATGGAAACGAGAATGGTATCACACTATAAAGATACAATTAAAATACCAACTGCAGGCTATTGGGGGTTCTTTGGAAATTCTTAAGAGGCGATCCGTATTATTGATTCTGCTGGCATTTATGTCAATAATTCCCCCCAGCCTCGGTACTAGTACCATTTTCTTGCAATACTATAGTACTCGATTCCACAAAAGCCTAGAGGACGCAGGTTATATGCTGGAAATCAAAGGAGGCCTTACTATCCTAGTGATAGGGATAGTACTCCCAGGGATTTTCAAACTCTCGAATTCGCCTGCCTCGTCTATAAAGTTATCGACATTCCGCCAAGAGCTTCTCCTAGCGCAAGCATCCTCTGTATTTCTATTCTTTGGCTTTCTAGCATTGGCTGGTCCGGATATTAATTTCGTCATTACTGGACTAGTGATGTTGACATTTGGTAGCGGTCTTGGCCCGCTTTGTCGTTCACTTACCAATTTTGTCCAATCTAGTCAAACCTCACAGTTATTTACCCTTGTAAGCATCGTAGAAACTATTGGGTAGGCGTGAACCTTCAGGGTCTTTGGGCTTGGCTAAGAGATTTTATTGTATTACATAGGAGGAGACCGTAGCTGAAATGTAAATCATATAATTCAACTATTGTCAAATTCAAGTATCACACTGTTTAGGTAGTTAGGTAGTTAGTGACCTAGGTATGCTCCCCTATACCAGCAATCTGATCGTGGAGCCCTCAATGAAGGACTTATGGTGATCACTGTTTACCTTTAATGTAAATTCCGTGCAGCTGGATGCTTTAAACAAATATCTCGCATGCGAATGTGGAATAGCATATGGATTGATAGCAGGGCTTCACAAAATGTCTCTATGGCATGATAGGTACTGTTTTAAATACAGAATTCGTCAAGGAAGCGGGTCAATAATCAGGCATGAAGTGTAGGATAGGCGAGACAAGAATAAAACCCAGTGATCCTAGGCCGTATAGCCCATCCACCCAGATTAGACCTTGATAAACTCCCAAGCAGTACCATCACCCTTTGTCGTAACTACTTTCTGGCCATCTTCCGCGATTACCATTTTCCATAGCCAATCTTTATAATTTGTCAAAAGAAGATAGCCACCATCCGGGTGCCTCTGAGTGCAGAAGTACTCGTGAGCTTTATGGTGCCTGACTTGAGCGATGAAGGTACCGAGGCTGTCGTGGCCCATGAACATATTGTGTATAGGATCGCAGAACCCTAGCCATCCGTTCTTATCGACGCAGATCCAATGATAGCCACCCTGATCGCCCTTGTGCGGCTCGAGCCGGAGTTCTCCGCGGACAATGGTAAGCTGCTTCCCCGAAATGGGATCGCGTATGATATAAGTGTGGCCAGGCCACGGGACTGTTTCTTTGTGTTTTGGGAGCGGCGGTGTCGCATGATGATCACTGAAGGAGCCACCCGTCGCCGTTGAATGTGTAGGCGTTGCGTTGCCGCCGACTGTTGAACTGGATGTACTCATCTCGGAAGGAGTCGACTCGTAGATACTGAAATGGGTGTCTAATATGTCCATATTGTCAAGGAGCTGGTTGCCAGTTAATACATATGGAAGATTCGGAATCGGCTTCTCTCAAACTGTTTGAGGGAGGGGTAATTGGACTTATCAAATGGTTGGCTGGCTGGCTGGCTGATTGAAAAAGAAATACAAAGCCTGTGCCACCTTGGAGGCCTCGGTCGTCGCAGTTGCATGCCGTTGATGCAGCCTCAGGTTATCACATATCACCTTTTCGCATTCGCTTATAGAAATATCTACACACCACCCCTTAAGTCAAACCACCGTTACTGGGGCCACCCTAGTGGGGGCCACCCATTTCCCATACAAAATCAACAAAATTACATATCCGTAATTAATTCAGGAAAATGGATAAAAGTATGCGGTTTTTGATTTTAAATAGTATATAAGCTAATTATTACTTTATAATTTTTTCAAAAATTTTAAACCGAATTTTGTAGCAAAATTTATAAAAGTAAGTGCATTAACATTTATATATATATTTTATATATAAATCTATTAAAGGTTATAATTTTACGAATAGTATTAATAAAATATTATAATATTGTTGGGAGTGGGATCATATGACAAGTTGTTATATGATCAACGTAGGGCTTTATTTTACTTATACTTTAACTATTCTTTATTTAAACCATAAATTGTAAATAATATTTTAATTAAATATTATCTTATTTATATTTTAAATATAACGTTATATATTATTAACCTTTTATTAATTTAATATTAATTAATGGTTAATTTAATAAGTTAATTATAAAGTAGTAAAAATAGTAGAAATTATTAGGTTGTGTTGGATTTTATTTGTTTATAAATAGTTATAAAAGATGTTTAATTATTTTTCTAATAAAAAAAAATAGGCTGCGCTGGATTTTATTTATTTGCGAATGATTATAAAAGACGTTTATGTTATTTTAAAGATTTTAGGGTGTTTAAATATATTAATAGATTTATGTTTATTATATAAAATAATTGTATTAAAGATTAATAATAAAAATTAATAACGAATTAATAGTATTAAAAATTGTAACGATATTTATTTTTAGACTTATAATTTTTATTAATAATATATAATAATATTAGTATATAGTAATATTAAAATGACTTTATTATATCTATTTTATTTAATTAGAAATATATATTAAAATGACGTTTGATTAGGGTATTTATGTTATAAAAAACATTAAAGGTGTTAAAATTAACATTTTATAATTGGAAAAAGTAATAAAAGAAAAGATTAATATATATGTTATTAAAAATTTTTAAATGTATAATAAGGATATATATAATAAAGAATTTTTTACCAATTTTTAAAGAAATTTTAGAGGATGGTATAAAGTAAATTTTAAAAAGGTAAATTATATAATTTAAATTGTAATAATAAAATATTTTATATATTATGGAGTGTATATTATAATAAGATATAATAATTTTGAGAGGTTAGATAAAATAGTAAATATTAGCAATTTTTCCAAATTTTTAACTAATTAAGTTTTAAATTTGTTAATAAGATATTTTAATATATTTATTTCCATAACCAACCCGTATTATCTTGGTAAGTTGGAAAAAATAATTATAAAAATAGATATTTAATAATAAATTTTGTAAAAAATCTATTTAGCGTTAATTTTATTAAAAATAAAATAATATGTAACAAAATTTGTTAAATTATAATAGATATTTAAATTTTTAATATTATAACTACGTTTAATTCTAACAACGGATAACGGTATTTAATAAAAATTTAGAATGTTATAAAATAATAGCTAATTTAAATAAAGGTTTATTTAAAGGTTTAATATATATTTACTATAAAGAATACCAATTTTCGAGGGTAATTATTTGCTGTTTAAAATATATGTTCTTTAAATATTTATGGCGTAAGCTTTTTATAGAAATTTATTATAAGGTTTTATAAACTTTATTAAAATATACTATAATAATAAATATAAATTTAGTAATAAAAAGTATAATATATTGGAAAAAAAGATTAAAATATTTAAAAATTATTATTAAAAGGTTGGCGTTAATGAATATTAATATAATAAAATGTATTTAATTATGTTAACGGAATATATTTTATAATATTATTATAATTATTTTACCAAAAAAAGATTTAATTTTAAATAAATAGTAATTTAAATTAAAAACTTCTTTTATATTATTAAAAATTAATAAATATATATAAATAAATAAAAAATAATAATAATCCAAATTATAATAAAGGAATATTTAGGTAAAAATTTATTTATATTTTTAAATAAGCTTATTTAATAAATATAATAAATTTATAAAAGATTTTTGATTAATTACCTTAAGGACGTTAACTTTAAAGAAGGAATAATTAGCGTTATATAAGGATATTTAATATTTAATATAGTAATTTTCCGGTTTGTAAATTTATTTGAAAGTATATGTTTAAATTTTAGAAATATAATTAATATTATATATAGATATAAATTTTTTACAATATTAGATCCAAATTTTAATAATTAGTATTAGATTAATTGTATATATTGAAATAATAAAAATTAGAAATAATTAAAATATTTTAGAGACGGATTTTTTGGATAATGTTTCAATAATTAGTAAAATAATAGAAAGAAATATTTTATATATAGAAAATTAGGCTATTAGTTTACAAAATACTTAATTATAAAATAAAGGATTAAATATTTAAATTAATAATAATATATTTAAAAGTAAAATTTAGGAAATATAGATAAAAATTTTAAGAGATTTTTGGTAGAATATGAAAGAGTTAATATTGGTTAATATAATAATAAAAAAAGTAATTATGATGTTTGGTTTTTATAATAAGATAACGATAATAATTATTATAGGGAATATTATTTATTTTTACTATTTATTTATTATTTCATAAATTATGGGAAAGTTGACGGCTATTAAGTAGCGGATATTTTTATAAACTAAGTAATATTTTACGTATTTATCGGTTTTGATAAGTTTAAAGGTTATTTCAAATAATTGGTATATAATTTTAATAAAATAATTAATAGGATTAATTGGAAGATATTAAAAATATTTTATTTAAAAAATTAATATTTTTATAAATTTTAAAGAATTTTATTTAATATTAGAGTTACTGGTATATTATCGGGAGGAGAACTTTAGATAAAAGTTTTATAAATAACGTATTTAAATATTAAGATAAATATAATAATAATTAAACGTTATATAATTTAATTTGGTAATAATTTAAATTAATAAAACTTTGAAATTATATATATATTAATTTTATTTAAAACTATTCCTTTTTAAATAATGTTATTAAATATTTTATTTTTATTTTTTATAGAAAATATAAATTATTTTAGTATATTCTTTAATAACGTAAAAAATGTGTTAATTTATAAGAAAAAGGATTATTCTATTATTTGAAAATGGGGATATTTATAATTTTTATTAAATAATTAAGAATAAACGGTAGTTTATTACTATTTTATAAAGATGGAATTACAGTAAATTTACTAACGATTTAGTTATTTTATAGTAAATTAATTTTATTGTATCTTTAATAAAATAGGATATAATAAATTTAACTATAACGTTATTAAAAAGATTAATAAATATTACTATTAATGTCAAATATATAATAATATATTAAAAAAATTTAAATTTATTATAAAAGATAATATCAATTTTAATTATAATATTTACGTTAATATAATATATATTAATAATAAGTCGGTATTATATATTATTAATAAAATAATATTATTTTAAATAGTAAAGTTTTTTAAAGATATAATAGTTAAGTATATCTGGAATACATTACAAATAATATAAATAAATAGTTATTTTGGATTATTTAATAATTTAATCTTTAATATTAATATAAATTTTAAGGTAAAAAAATTTATAATAAATATAAAAAAACTATTTATAATAATTAAGGAAGTGCTTATTAAAGTATATAATTTAATTAAATAATTGAAACGATATTATAGATTGTTATAATAAGTGTATAAGGTTATATTAGAAGATTTTTAAAGAACTTAAATAAATATATATTATATCCTCCAAATAATAGTTAAGGTAATTAATAATATTATAAAATTAAACGGTTTAATTTTTATATTATTTATATTTAATATATATTTTAAATTAATTAAAAGTTTACTATCGATATTATTTATTGTAACATATTTAGTGGCGGTAAAGAAAGTAATGGAAAAAATGCGTAAATTTAAGATATAATATTAAATAAATAATATATTTGGAATAAAAAATAGATCAAATATAATAGAAATATTAGACCTTTTATTATAATTAGAAGTGTAAATTTATTAAGAAAATGGAAGTTAAATAGGATTTTATAAATTTATTATATAAAACGGTAAAATATATATTGTTAATATTAATAATAAATTAATTAAATTTTATATAATTATTATAAAATTATACTTCCGGAACAAAATAATTAATATCTTACGTAATAAAGATAAGAATCCCGACCTTAACGGAAATAATGTAGTAGATAATTACGTTTTAAAGGTTGAAGTATTTACTAAAAAAAAGGCGTAAAGACGACTTTTAAGTAGTAAAAATAAGCTAAAATTAACAAATAATATAGTTTACATTTCCTTAAAAAAAGCGGTTAATACAAAATTTATTATATAATTTTAAAAGGAAGGTAAGATTATAACGTTAAGGCAACTATTTAAAAAGTTAGATTAATAAGAAATTAAAGGATTTATTAAATAAAGAATATTTTTGTTTAAAAAATATAATAAAAAGAAATATGGTAATAACCGCTTATTTAATTTAAGAATTATATATAAAATTAAAAGAAAGATAATTAATAATTTATATAAGAAATTAAGATTTATTATTTAAAGGTATAATAATAAAAGAAAAGAAGTAATTTTGATATAATTATCCATAATATAATAATTAAATTAACAAATTGTTATTACATTTATTTTATCTTTAAATATAAAAATAAAAAAAATTGTAATATAATTATAAAATATAACGTAAGTATATATATAATTTAAAATAAACTTTAACCGCATAATTATAATAAAATTATTTAAAAAAATAAAATATATATTTTTTAAAGAAATAATTATAATTATTATTAAATTTCTATATAGTATCCCTAAGGTAGGAATATATTAGTAGGCAATATATTTTAAATATTATAAAAAAAAATTTTATATAATAATTTTTATTTATAATTTATATTTTTTAATATTAAAATTTATAGAATAATTTAAATTGATTGTAATATAAACAGATAATATATTAGAAGTTTTTGATAAAGTATTTAATAATTTGGAAAATAAAGAATTAGAAAAAGTAAGGTTTAAGATAAAATTAAAGACTTATTTTGCGGAAAATAATCTATTAATATTTAATAGATATATTATATTTAAAAATGTAAAAAGCAAGATATATTTATAATAAAAAAGGCAAGGTAAGAAAATAAAAATTGTAGAAATTGATACGGGCGATATAAAATAGTATTATATGTAATAAAAAATCTATAGTGCTTATATAACTTTAATTTACCAATTAAAGGCAATATTTAATATATCTAAAATAACATAACATTAAGATTTAGATAAAGAAAAAGTTAATAGGTTAAATAAATAATTGTAATAATAACGCAATAATTTGTAATAAAGATTCCAATTTATTTAAATAAATTTAATTAATATTAAGATCTTTATTTTTATAAATGGCTTATTTGCGAATAATAAGGATTTTAGTTTTTAAATAAGTTACAAAATATTTATTATTAATGAAACCATATATAATAATTTATTTATAATAAAAGGAAATTTAATCTATTAAAGTTTAACAAAATATAAACAAATTATTAAAAACGTTTTAATAAACAAAATTTACGTAATAATCTATAATATAAATATAGCCGTAATAATTAGAATAATGATAACGTTAATTTTTAATAAGATTAAATTCTTACTTACCCTAATCATTATATATACTAATTTATTTTTATTTTATAAATACCTTATTAAATTTGGTATAATAAAAAAGAAAAAATTAATAATTAATATTATATTATTATAATAATTATATAAACAATAAAAAATAGGTAATATTAAATAAATTTATAAAAAAGATAATTTAACTAACGCAATAATTAAATTAAATATTAATAAGGTATTAAAAGCATTTATTAATATTAATTATTTTATTATAAAATTATAAAATTAAATTAAATAAAACTAAAAATAATTTAAACGTTAAAAAATATTGAAACCTTATATATTTTTATAATAACGTTCTTTAAATTTAATTAAGGCGTTTTTATATTAAAAAGTAATAAAGGTGAATTAAATATTAAACTAATTGGAGAGTGATTTCGAAAATTAACCGTTTACTAAAAAAAAAAAGATTATTAAAATAGATAATATATTAATATAAAGGATAAAATATATTTTAAAGAATTAAACCGAAAACTTTTTAATTATTTTATAAAAAAGACGAAGTTTTATAGTAGTATTTTTTAATTTAATATAAATATTCTCGGTAATATTTATTAAATAATTATTACGTTTTTGGGTAACCTTATAACACTATTATATAATATAAATTTTGTTTATTTGATTTTTATTTTTTATTTATTATAAACATTTCTTTAAATCTTTTTAAATATTTTTGATAACGTTTTAAAAACGTTAGTAGATAATTACGTATGTAAAACATAATACATATTGGATAAGCCCTTAGATTATTTTCTTATATTTTAATAACCGCTTTTATAACATAATTATATTAAATTAATATAAAAATATATAATTTCCGACCGTTTATATATTATTTATATTTAACCGATATAATTACCAAAAATTAAATAATAAATATAATAACAAGTAATGGGGATAATATTTATTAATTATTTTAAAATAATAAGAATTGGAATCTTTATTAACGGCATCGGGTTGTTAATTAATTATGTTATAATAGTACTATTAGTATAAAACGGTATGTTTTATAGGTATATTAATATAACGTTTGTTAGATATTATAGAAATAAAGAAAAAATTATTGTTAAAAAAATAATATTAATTTAAATTAATTTGGAATGGTAAAGGAAAAGAATTACAAAAAAGACTAATTTTATACCGTATATTCTAACGTTTTAACCGTTATATGGTAGGTGTGGTTATGTGAATATGTAAAGGAAAAAAGAAAAATTGCCAGTATTAAAAGTGGGATTATATGATAAATTATTATATAATTGGCGTAGGACTTTACCCCACCTATACCTTAACTATTCTTTATTCGAGTTATAGATTGTAAATAATACTTTAATTAAGCATTATCTTATTTATACTCCAAATATAACATTATATATCATTAACCCTTTGTTAATCTAACAAATATATATTAAAATATAAAAGAAATTTTAATATATAATATTCCTAAAATATTTTATTTATAATTATTTTATTTTAAAAGTTATAAATTTTTTTTATTAATTTTAATATAAAAAAATAATTTTAATCCGTTTCCTTATATATTCCTTATATATTTTTGATATAAACTTTAATAACACCTTTTTTTAAATATATAATATAAAAAAATTAATTAAATAGAAAATTAATAAAAAATATATAAAATATAAAAATAATAATAATATAAAAATAAAAAATTTAATTTTTTAAATATATATATATTTTTAAAAAAATCTTTTTAAATATACAATTTTATTAATTTTATATAAGAAATGGGTGGCTTTTATTAAAGTAGCTTTAATAACGGTAATTTAATTTATTTATAAAATAATACGCGATTAACTTTAATTACATAAAAGGAAAATAGCAACATTTTGACAAGTTTAAAATTATTAACTAATAGGAGTATAAAATATGTTTCTATTAAATTAATTTCATGATATAAATATAATATATAATGAAAATGTTATTAGAAAGTTTAGTTACTTGTTGTACTTCGTAGTCCCAACAAAATAGAGCCAAAGTAAAGTACTTAATCCATTAAGTGCAAACTATGCAGTTGGCTTTAACTCTTACTAAAAGCCCACCTTCTATCGGTGGCCAAAAAAATCGACACCTGTGTGATTCGAACACACGCCCCCGAAGGGAATGCCTAACTAGACTATTGATGTATAGCAGGGCATCGCGTTAACCACTCCGCCAAAGTGCCTCTGAGTGCCTCCGCAAAGTGGGGTACTCTGGATCTTATGAAAAGTGTTGGTAAATTTAGCTTATCAATGGTCCTTTTGATCGAAGCACAGACATAGCTTTACAGTGGGATTGATATTCCACGTTACAAGACCGCACTTGGTATTTATTTTACATTAGGTACCTACTCAAACTCAGAGGCAATTATGTTGGCAGCAACCTAGAGTGAAGTAGACGATGTATAGACGCAATTACTTGCAACGCCGATTAAAAGATTCTTTTAAGGCCTGGTCTTAAGGAATCCTTGACTTGAACGGTGAGAACAAACTGGGAATCCGTCGACCATAACGCCACTCGAATGCCACATTCCAATAAGCTAAAACTACCACCTATATCTATTTGGATCACTCGAGGGATCCGATAGAAGTATCCCTTCCAAAATATGCAAGAATCCATCTCGCCACAAAAAGAAAGAGGTAGTTTTAGCAGCCAATATACCGCTGTCTTTGACCCCCTGAACAAGCTTCTTTCATCGTTTGTTCTCGCATCTAGTCACTTCCATGCCCCTGTCCATCTCTTTTTTCTTCCTCCCGCTTCCTTCCGCTTTTCGTTGAATATCTCCTCTTCCCTGTCGAGCCATACTTGATTGCAGTTGACGAAATGGCGTATACCCGACCCAAGATTAAAGTCGTGCATGCAACGTTCCTTGCTCGTGAGGGTTTGGTAGGCTTCTCTTACTTGCTGTATCTTCGTGTTCGCTTCTTTTTCGTCGCCCTTAAACTTATCGGGAGAGTATATTAATAACTTTTTGTGATATGCTTTCTTTACGGTTTCAGCTGGTGAGAACCACGGAATATCGAGGACTTCGTAGTGGTTAAGGCCATTTGAGGAATGGGCTTTCGTTAGGAGCTGTTGCGCGTTTGTAGGTCCTTGCGTCTTGAGATTATGAACGTGTGAGCCCTCCCGGGGAGAGGTGATATACGCAGCAACATGGAAAAGAGCAAAGGAAAAGCAGCCGATTAGCGTAGCGATACATATGATGCCTGGGAGTCTTTTATAAAATCCCATTGCTACGGAGCCGCGATACATCTTGCCGAAGTTCGAGATGTCTACTTTCCAATGCAGGTGAGCTGCTTTATTGGAGCTTATCTACCTAATAGCTACCTACGTAGGTAGGTAGTTCTAGATATGTCTCAAAAGCTTGAGGGTATTAGTACAGAGATGTAGTAATCGGCGTACCTTGTGATGAGAGCAAACAATCTCAAGCGATCATAGACATCCTTATATATTACCTGGGTACACAGGGTGTTCTGTTTGCTACTCCTTTCTTTGTTCGCACACAATTATGTTAGGTATATGTATGTATACCTTTAAATTTTAATAGCCGAGTTTCTCTCAGTCTTTGATCTGTAGCTATAAGGATCAAAGAACCAAGGGTAGCCTTCTGTGGCTCGTTATAGAAAAGAATATTCCGTGCCGGCTTTGGCCATGAAAAATACACAAAGAACATTCTATTCCACTCTGTAATTCTGTTTTCTATTTCCTGCTTCATTGTGTGATACCGATGGACCTTATCTATTAAGCACTCAAACAATGGAGCACCAAGCCCATGGATGTCGCCATGACACGGAAGCCCATTGTACCAGTCTCACCTTGAGAGTAGGGATCATGTATGTTATGTTACCTTAGAAATTATTGTAATTAGTAGTGATATTTTTATCTTATCCACAATTCTTATACGATAGTCCCATACATATGATCATAAACATATAGCTGTGATGCCTTAGACTTTAGTTAACTAGAACGGTATCTTGAAACCACCAGGAACTTGTCGAGAGAAGACCCCTTTCGGATCTACATCCATCCTCACTCTCTGTAATTTCCGCAAGCTTTCGTCCCCGTAGCTAGCAATGGGATCCTGCCACGGCGCTGCGTAGTTTGGGTAAATGAAGGGATCGTACGCGCCTAACCTTTTCGCATCGTCCTCCATCTTTTTAAATAATTCGCGCGCTGCCATCTCAACCTTCGAACCGTCCGCCTCGTTTCTCCAAAATACAGTTAATAAGGTTATTACCAGCGCATCCGACCTGTCTGAAAGCCCGAAAATGTTAGACGTTGCGGATCGCGCGTAGATAGCCGGTGGCAACGGCTCTAGCGAAATGGCCCAGACGATGCCATGGACGCTTTTGATCGTCTCTATACTTTGGTTCCAATTTAAGTAAACTGCATTCAGCATTGGGGCGGTTGACTTGTGGGTTATCGTGACAAACAATTGGCTATATAGTGTGTTAGCATGTTGTTTAGATATGGTACGTGTGTTCTGGTTGTTTTAAACCCCTAGTACATACCGTCGCCCATTCTTCGAGTACGAGCCCTGTTCCGCCGCCATTTCTGCCATGCTGGCAATGCGCACTTTCTCATCCCTCGTATTTACCTTCATCAGTTGTTCAAAAACTGGTGGGTTCTCTTCGGCTTTCGTGTATTCGACGTTGCTTAAGATGAAAGTTTGACGACCGCCAGCATAACCAATATTCGTAGTTAACGACGCATATTCATCATAATGTTCTGCCGAATTTAAATCAATGAAAGCTTGCAGCTGTTCATCTATGGTATCACTAGAGGAAAGAATCCCTCCTGCCCATATGGGACCCTGTTCGAAAGTTTGAAAGTCGATCCGGGTGACAACGCCAAAGTTGTTTAAGCCACCCCTGAGAGCAAAAAGAAGACCGGGGTTCTCATCGGCATTGGCGTTTACGATAGACCCATTGGCAAGAACAACTTCATAATTCGACACCGTATCGCATGTCCAACCATACCGCGGCGAAAAGTATGAAATCCCGCCACCCAAAGTGAACCCACCAACGCCGACTTGTGCTATACGACTGCCAGCTACCGATATACCAAGAGGATCTAGCATTGAATAGACATCGCCCCAAAGAGCACCTGCTCCTACGGAGGCTATAGACTTGTCCTCGCTCACCTCAATAGTGTTAAGAGAGCGAAGGTCTATAGTCACCCCGCCAGCAATATTTGCCGCCCCAGCAACGCCTGCATACCCACCGGATCGGATAGCAAATCGGCAACTATTCTGTTCATAATCTTCAAGTGACTCAGCTGTGACGGATAGTGAGTTAACTACGACAGAGACATCTTGGCTTGTGATTGGTATAACGACACATAAAGGCTCGAGACGAGATTGTTGCTGGCTATGATACGAAGAAATAGAAGAACTATATCTTTGGTTTCCTGGAAAGGCAACCTTCTCACCAAGCAAAGCCACCAGTGACAGGCACTAGATTTTGGATCTCGTTAGACTCAGCTTTGTTGATATTTGTGTAAGGATCAAGAATAAGGCAAGACTTACACAGGGCCCGATGAAGCACTGTGGCTCTATAAAGTCGGGGCTGAGGACCCATTGGTCCATGGTCGATCGGGCGTATGGGTAGTGATAGCCAGAATCCCTCCAAAACGAGTCCGGAAGACGAAGCTCAGGAAGGTGCAGTTGAAAAGGAGAAGAAGTAGGTGAGAGTGAAAGTATGATAGAAAGTCATCAGAAATACGCCACCAATTAAAGTACCCAAACTGATATTAGATTCTAATTAACTTAAGGGCGTCTATAATTCGACATTATATTATCTTAGGGCGGGCTGGTCTTACTCGACAGTACTTCCTTTAGAATGAGCTATTCTGCTTTAGGACTACTGATGTATCACTGCATGCTGTATTACAAGAGTTATTTCCTAGTACGTTCAATTATTGACGATGATTCGTGCGTTTGGTAATTACCATTGAACGCTGTCTTGCGTCAGTGGCTTAATAGCAACAGGGGCTTTAGTTACTATGTAGGAGACAAGCACTCGAATCATTGTCTGAATCCCAGCCAAGTGATTTCTTTAATAGGTTTGGCCAAACAGTCCTGTTATCAAATATTGATTTTCGATTGTGTATAATGGCAAGTTAATCCCCTGGTATCAGATATCCCCTTGCCGAAACTTGCATTGGATGAACTATTTGCTTTATCCTCTGATAAACCCGTACCTGTCTCGACTAATTACTAAACTTTCACCCGACAGCCTATGATGTATATGGCCCGGTCCTTCGAATAACAGTCTAATCTAGACCTTTGGGGTCATAGCCAAAATTGCGTCTTCAACCTCCTGAGGATGCGTCGCAACCAAGAAGTGAGCGCCACCCTCGAGGACATTAAACTGGACGTCGCTTGAACCCGTAAATCGTTGGGAATGCTCCTGAGCAACGATAGGGCTGTAGACAACATCGGCCGATCCCTAGAAATGTCTCAGTAACGATTATCCCTTCAATGAGAAATCATTCAGCGGTGAGCGGCAAAAAAGAAAAACATACGTGTAGCCAATGGACGGGACATTTGATATCTCCTATTCTGAGCTGCAGCCCATCTCTGTCTGCCAAGCAGATGGCGGCCATCCGAAGCTTTCGGCGTCCCTCGTTCCCTGAGTAGACGCGACGAAGAGTCTCAGTCCAGAACTCGAGGGTTTGAGGGGTTCCCGCAGATCCAAAACCCAACCCGATTACGGCTTGGATCCAGTCGTCGCCGACGACGAAGTTTGGGGTAGGGCTACCCCATTTCTCGAGGAACGGCTGTAGAAATGGGACCGGATCCCTACGGTGGTTAGCCATAAGACTTTTTAATGATAACTATTATTCAAAAGGCGAGCCTAGTCCAGGGATACCACGACAGGACCGGGAGGGCTTCATCGAAAGACATTTAACTTACCAGCAGCCCTTCTCGCGGGTTTCGCTAGTTTCAGCATCCATCGACGTGCCAAGAGGAAGAAGGCCAAGTATCTATGCTTTGTGAGCCGAGACAATCTAGCTCTTATCAAGTAGTGTCCAAAATTCAGTAATTACCTTCTCCGGCGCCAGTAGTGCCATCCTCACGATAATCCAACCTCCCTGGCTGGTTCCTAATGCGTAGGCCTTCTCTATGCCTAAAGCCTCAAGGGCCTGCAGCACGATGAGCGCAGTGTCCCAGTACGTGAAATGTTCTGTAGCACAGGTTGTCGCGCCATGGCCGAGCGGCTCGATGGCCACTAGGTTCGCAGCGGCCGTCAACGTCTTATTATCTAACTGGGGGCGATAGAACTCGACCGAAGTGCACATGGAGTTAATGAGCACCCACGTCGGCTTTGAATGATCCAGCTTGTTGTTCGATATAGCATACCCAACCTGGGCTTCCAAGTGTGGAACTTGTACTGTTTGTGTCGCGGCCATGGTGTCTCTTCTTTAAGCTAATAGAATTGATTCAACGTCAAACTTCCGCACCGAGATGTGGAGCTGAATACGACCTGGATTTGGTTCCCTTCAATCTTTAATACTCCTTGTAGTTCAAAGAACTTAGACTTACTCGGTTTCCTTGTCTTCCTGGAAGGATGTCCCTTTGATCGCCCATACCGATGGTGCGGCACACTCAGTCACTAGACCATATCAGGATAGCTACAGAACTAATGAGGGCAAGAGCCCGAATGAAGCACTTAGTAGTTGGAGCTATTGCGCTCTAGAGAGTTTTCGTTTGGGTTAGATACCCATTCTTTGACTACTCCTTCCACCCGAGTTACGTCACGGGGGCTGCTATGATACGATGGGGGGTATTAGCAAGCCTATCATTTATGGGGTATATTCCATCCCTACGTATTTCCAACCCGAAACAAGCTGCTTGGGTTAGGTATGTAGACATGAGGCAATGCATTCATTCTACTGAGATGAGGGTTTAATGATGTAGGCCCGCACAGCTCAGGTACCTGAAAAGGCTACTCCAACAATCACATGGATACCTATTATAATGAGATTTCGTGCATCGCAACTTGTGAAGCAGCGTCAGAAGCTGTACAACCACTACGTTTTGCTTGGTATTTTCGAGAAGCTCTTATCGCACGCCCTTTTCTGCTTTTACTTCTTTCTGGGCTTCTGCATTTATCTGGATAGCTTCCTGTAGCTTGGCTACAACCTCAGGTTGGCCACCAAACGCAGTCAAGAGCTTTTCATCGAGGTCCTTCTCTGTGGCCTCCAGGCTCTTGGCACCACGTTTGCCGCTTCTGGCTGCGTTTATCAACGTCCCCCACCGCTGTGTAAAAGCGTATATACTCTGCCGTAGCGATTCGTCCAACTTCTCGTTCGCATCTTGCTCGGGTTGGACCTGATTTTTGGCCGGTGCGGCCTTGCCGTTCGCGGCGGGGGAGGCGCTGACTGCGGATGACCAAAGACCGAGCGATAATGAACCGCCGAGGATACCTCTGAATAGGCCCATCCAGTTTTGAGGACTGAGAGCATCCCATATCTGGCCAAAATGCTGCATTGCTGCTGGATAAGATCTAACGTCGCCGATCTCGAGTGACACCAGTCCATTCTTAAGAATAAGTAGATTCTTGATCATGAACAAATCAGGGTCGGGCTCTGGATTGGCTGCCTTAGTAGACTTTAACCGGGATTCAGCACGCTGCATAGCAAGGATTGTCTCGTGGATTATTCGGAAGACGACTGGGCTCGACTAGAGGAAATAAGGTTAGTTTACGGCTACAGCGAAAATAACACGAGTTACTACCTACGCTTCGCTCCTTCGGCATGGCTTGGTCGTACATAGCTAGAAGCTCAAGGGCCCGTTTCGTAATTGGATGTACATTGGAAGATGCAACACCATTCACAACGGGCGTTATCTTGAGGGAATCTTGAGAAATAGGGGCTTTTGAGATGGATTTCGTAACCTCAGCTTCGAAAGCAGTGTCAGTCAAGGGCCAAAGGTGTTCAATGAGCAATCGAGCGGTGAGGTCATGACAGTGAACAGAATATCGAGTCTCTTCTTCATCGTATTCCGATAGGAGATACTCGTTTGTAATCCATCCTACAAGATTGCAAACCGACTGGAGCTCGCTTGTTTGCAAAACAGACTGCAGCGTTGTTGCGATCGGGGCAATGTTTGCAGCACTGACTAATAACTTTTGTTGCGACTTCAAGGCTACATAGGCGGACTGGGGGTCCATGTTGTACTGTGGCTCTATGGAGAAGATTGTGGCGAAAAGATTTGCTTCGTCATATGATCGCTCATAACATTGCTTGACAAAGTTGCGGCAAGCGGTTTCTGCGTTGACTTCCTTAACCTCTTTTCTAAAAGCCTCGAGGTCATGTTGAGTCATAGGACGGAGATCATGGTCTCTCACGTCCGCGTAAGACGAAAAAATATTGACGGCAGTGTTGGAATAATAATCAAAGCTCTGCCCAGGAGTTGGGTTCCCTAGTTGATCATAGCAACTGCGAATAACGCGTTGGGTATTCGCCACTAAACCATCTACTTCAAGCACCATCTCCTCAAATCGACCATATGCGAGCGCATGTCTAGCAGATTCGGATTGTGTAGCAGAAATCTGCTTTGATATGTCAGATGAGATTCGATCAAGATGACCTGTAAAGCCAACTTCGAGCAGATGAAGAGCTTTAGTGAGTAGAGACTGATATCTGGCCAGATAGGACTCGGCATCCCTATAGTCAGGCTAATACAGGTCAGTATAGAGGGCACAGGTAAAACACGCAGGTTATGCAGAAACTAACATGGTCTACCATAAATGCTATGCAAGCATCCAGATTCGTTAGGATTTCACCAAAACTTTCGTGGTTCACCAGACGGCTAGCACCAGGAGCATTCAGCCTCCTTGTAACACCATCTAGATATGCATAATAATGCAAGTCAGTTCCAACTTCGTCGGCAAGCTTTTGTAATCTTCTCTCTTCTGATAATAGATCGTCGCATTGGGCCTGGAAAGAGGATGTCTGCAACTCTACGGCACGAAACGAACCGGCCAAAGATGTTAGCAGATCCAGAGCACTATTAGTATCGCCAATAAGGGCATCTAAGTGACGTTCGGTCATCCCTAGCTGATCTTGATAAAGCCTGTCTCCCTGTTAGCCGCAACATTACCACCGGTTAAACACAAAGTACCGTACAAGTATTCCTGGTGGCTGGCCTCGATCAATTCGTCGTCGGAAGATCCCAACCGAGGCAGTTCTTGCTTTCGGACGACATTTTCGACCCTCTCAACCATCAGCGCTTCCAAACCCCTCTCTTTAGCCTTCCTGCGCCTCTTCTTTGTAGCAGCATCCTTAGAGAGCTGCGCGCAAACGACATGGTAGAAGTCAGAGTAAGACTTTGACCTTCGACTTAAGGTAGCTTCGGGGGGTTCAATTATCGCCTCGACTTCTTCATATAATTCTTCTAGCGGTTCTACAGCATCAGACAGCTTATTTCCCTAGGTAGACTCTAGCTGTTAGCATGGCATTAATAAGATGCACATTGGGTGTTTTATGGATAGGACTAACATTGGGCTGTTGCAGAAGTGACCCCCTCCTTCTGTGTCCTGAGGGTTGTGGAATAGAAGGGGCCCTCTTGTGGGTATGATCTGGTACAAAGTTGTACCATGAATCTTCGTACATGGTTTGTCCTTGGTTGGTGTATAGGAGTGTGGGAGTATGGGAATGTGGGAATGTGAACTTGTTCTGTAATCGCGGCGGTTTAACATTAACTTTGGGGGCATGAGCGCCTGTAGTCGTGGTAACCGTCCCTTACTAGGTAGAATGTGGGTCGCACGACCGGTGCACGGGCCAACTGTCAATCACTCACAGTCCGCATCTAAATTTTAACGCATAGCAACACTTCAGACGACGTAACTCTATATAACGTATTGGTTGCCACTAGTAGCTCACATCCAACACTCAGGTCTATACGAAATAGTAAACTCCGATTTAAAATTTCCTTTCTTTCCGGAATTGCTACATATTTTTATTTTACAACGATGACTCATTCAAGGCTCTTAGCCTTAAACCGTTGTCAGCCTGGTCCTATAGCTCAGTTGGTGAGAGCGTCGTACTTTGTGCGAACAATGCAAAGACCGAGAGGAGTCCTTGTTTTTGGGTACTTAATGTACATCGCCGAGATTACTAGCTATCATTACCTATAATTCCTTATTTCTATACTCGTATAACCTTTCTCATCCGACTAAAATTCGTCCCATAAACTCCAGGCATTAGGTTACATAGTTGTGTTGGGACGATTATTAGGACTATTCAGAGGGTTATCAACTAGCTAGCCCTACTAGGTCTATAGATATAATATAAGGGTTATTTACTTATGCTCTCTCCTAAAGGCTAGCTGAAATCTAACCTCAAACAATCAACTGTCTTTACTATTACTCATATATAATATACGCATCGTTATATAATACCTTATATCTTAGGTAGATAATACAGCATCTGTGCCGTTGCCCCAGGCGTACTATTACAGCCGCTCGCACAGTCCTATTACAAACCTATTTTATACTCGGAACAGTTTAACCGTAGGCAATGACTGTGCCCGAAACTACAATCTAGTCAGGTGCCTCCCTATGTATACACACTGAACTTCCTCACCTAGTAGCCCAGCAACCGACGAGGCTTGAACACACCTACGGCTCCTTCCAATTTGTGATTAGTTTTAGTATAGATACCGAACTGCCCTCCCTTCTTTACCCAAAATTCTTCCACCTTGATTAGCAAAAGTCCCCCCAAAAAATATATTCTCAACCATACCATTACATCCCATATCACTCATATTACTTATAAGGCGTAATCGCCCTCCGGCAACCAAAGCAACATTTTTACGACAACTCGTCTAATAATATAAAAATGTCCTCTAATAGCTTTCAGCTACACAGTCCATCCCTTGGTTGTATGTTCTGTCTGAAGGATAATGGAGGCGAAAATGCAGCCAGCCTAGTCAGTCTGCCCTGTAGCCATACGTTGCACGCAGAATGCATCATATCATGGAACAATCATCACATGAATGAACAAAGTTGCCCTTACTGTTCCGAACGCTATTACCACAGTATGTGCAAGCATCCCCCCGAGCGCCAAAGCCTCCAGCCAGGGGCCGACTTAAGATTATTACCGCCGCTATGCAAATACTGCAATCTTTTGGGGCAATTAAACATGATTCGACCTACTATTAAGAGCCAATTATTGGTAATGAGAATAGCCTACCCAGACGAAACACAATTACCAGTCCCCGGTACGTCGGAAGCTTCCACCGAGGCATATTTACGCGACATTAAAAGGGAAGAGTTCCGTAGGACTTCATTCTGGCTACAGCAGTGGGTATCTATATGGAAACCCACGATCATCGAAATAATTTCAATGGGAGAAAAGACAACCCGTCAGGGAGATCGCGTGCTGAAGGTACTTTGCTTGCTGGAAGGTCTTACTGCTAGTATGTTTCCACCAGTACAAAGTGGAAACATATTATTCAGACATTTACAAGTGGAACCAATACTAAACCCAACCAACATTAGCTCTTATTATCACAGCCTGCGACGACTCGAGAGAATGACGAATGACGGTGGGAGGATTTCCGATGGAGTCTATGCTGCTATTAGAACTCGGTAGAGGCCATGGGTAGAGTTCATCTGATACTGTTAGGATTCTAGATGATACATCTAGAACAAAGAACATTCATGTATATACGAGCCGTAAGGCTCCCCAGATATGAGAGAGTTCCTTGCGGAGCAACGAAGTTGTTACCATGCTCTTTGGTCCCGCCTCGTGACAGATTCCTAGTGTGGGAATGTTTACTACGCAACGTATTAAATACCTAATTCAGCGCGTTGGTTCATTAATATAGCATTAAAATTAATAGTATTAATTATGGAGGCTGGGGTTTTGGCATCTAACAAAAGATACCTTGGGCAGATTGATAAGGTTCTTTTCCTATGTAGCGATGTTTTTATGTTATTCTTTTACGCTTCTTAATTAGGTAGTTTAGGCTTGATAAATAGAAAATACCAACATATGACTTTTGCTATCTCTACTACATTCTCTCCATGGTTGAAGATTCTTCGTTAAGTAAATCTACTAAAAGGGCGCCGTAGCCACCGTTTCTTACCTCCTATAGAAGGCCTGAGTATTTTACCTTGGATGAACTATAATATTTAGTGCTAGTGGTTTTGATGGCGATAATTAAAATGGCCGTGTCGTCAGTAAACTAGTCGCCAATCCCATGCTAGTAGTGTTACGTAGCGAGCTTTGAAGTGGGAAAGTTCTAGTTTCTAAGATGATAAAACCGAATTGCCTTTACTTACACTTACGCTTACCTATTGGATACTAATAGGTAGATGAGAAGATTTCGGTTGCTAATACTTAACTGCCTTGGCTCTTCTCCTATCAAATTACATCGTGTGTCCCTTTTAGGGGTTTATTCCCAAAAGTTTGTCTAAGCACGAGTTCGTTTCCTCGCCTATATTTAGTGTGTATTAAAATTGATAATAGTATTTTTTTAAGAAGGAAAAAAATAAAGACGCTAAAACATGAGGATTTGAAGTGGACCAACGCGATGTTACATCGCAGCAGACCGGAATCTCCTAAGACTGCCTACCTAAACATCATCCCAACTACCTACCTAGGTACGCATTCAACATGTATAAATAACATTAAAATAGTAGCGCAATTCAAAAAGGGATCTATTAATTTAAGTACTTTAACTTAATTCTTTTGCCATTGTTAAGAATAGGGTAGCTGACTATTCTAAAGATACGTTGGTGTTGCAATCAGTCTATTAACTCGCTAGTTAATCTAAAATAAGTCTACCGACGTAGGTAGGTACCTAGGTTACCTACCATCTAGCAAGCATTCGGATCTGGCTAAACACGTGGACTATGCAATCCTTTGGTTCCGACAGGCATATGTCTCTTTGACCTTCTCATGCAATAAATCCTTTGGTGTCCTGCAACCTGGAGTCCGCGAATCCATCTAGGTATGCTCGAATCTTTAAAGCTTGTCCGGAGCCTCCCGTAGTAAGTACCTGGGTATCTAAGCCTGCCCAATCATATTGAATCCCGAACATTGTTGGTTAAAAGTCATGAACGTCGATCAATCCTATTTCCTTGTTACCCCTGGTGGGTTCCATGGTTAAGTCTATGAATGATGGGTTAAGCCTCATGGGACCCATGAAAATTTCTAAAGCGGTGAGGACCAGGTATCTCTACCTACATAGGTTACGCCATTGCGCCCGACATCTCCATTGCCTTGGCAATAATGAAGCAATCGTTACATATTTCTGTCACAAGAGAGATATGGTTATTTAATTCCATTTGATGGTGTCTATGTTCCTCTCACTTGAACTCGCGAATTGTAATCACCATTAAGTATATGAAAACCCTCATTGGGCGTCAGCGAACCCCTCGGTCCGAAGGTTGTACTTTGAGAACAGCGATACACCCGGTAGCATATCCCAACACGCGTGAAGGCTATATCTCTCCATTAAGTGTCAGCATGTAAAAAGACCAACACATTCTGTATTGCCTAATTGAGTTTGGTGCGTGCTGGCTCGAAGACGTCCCCGGGCTGGGGTATGTGGCACAGTATTAGTATGGTGGATGGGATTATCGACTATAAGAGGTCAAGGGACGAACCGACTACGAGCAGGACTTAGGAATAATCCTAAACTAGTTAAAACAAACCTACTAACTACACCAATACCAGTAGTGTCACTATCAAAACACACATCATGGCCCCAACTATTGTCTTAATTAGCGGCGCAAACCGAGGCTTAGGTAAAGGACTCCTTGAGCTTTACCTCGCTAGGCCGAACCATATCGTCATCTCCGCAAATCGCAATCCAGACCACCCTACGTCGAAAGCTCTTGCCGAGCTACCCAAGGGGGCAGATACTCGCCTCGTTGTTATTAAGGTCGATGCCTCTGTTGAATCCGATGCTGCTGAGGGCGTTAAGCAGTTAACTGCACAAGGTATCGATCATATAGATATCGTTATTGCGAACGCCGGCGTCTGCTACGTCTTCCCCAAGGTCTCGGACATCAAAACTGCAGACCTACAAGGACACCTTACTCCTAACCTCTTTGGCGTGGTATGGCTGTTCCAGGCCGCAATTCCGCTCCTAAAGAAGTCTACGAATCCTAAGTGGATAACTATGGGGTCTGTCGGAGGAAAGATAGTGGTAAGTTGAAAATACCCTTAAATGTATCATTCTGTTTGCGGACGTCGGCTAACGTAATGTGCACTGCAGTGAGTAGATATTCCCCCCGTTTCCGCATCGTCATAGCTAATTGTAGTATAGGGATCAACCTGACGTTCCCCACGCTGCTTATGGACCGTCAAAAGTTGCGGTACACTGGGTAACCAAGCGCATCGACAAGGAAGAAAACTGGCTTACAGCATTTGTGATTCACCCTGGCTTAGCAGACACCGACATGGGCCAAGTTGCTCTTGCAGGCCTCATAGAAGTCCACGACAATATTCCGGTAACCCTTATAACGGTCAAAGAATCATGCCAAGGAATGATAACTGTAATCGACGCTGCCACAAAAGCCACCCATGGAGGACGACTCGTGGCCTATACTGGGGATGTAGATACGTGGTAAACAGGGCCATAACCGAGGTTCATTACACGTTTGCTATTGCGAACCCATATCTCCTGAGGCATCAGGGATCTGCCATATACGAAACTCTTCGGAGGAGAAAAGGAGGAGTTGCTTGGGAACTTGTACGGGCCATGGCCTGTTGAGATGAGAGCAAATGTACGTACATATTAATGACAAATGTATGGTCTGTTAAGTTAAATGTAGCTAAGTAAGGTAGGTAGTTATATGTAATTGCATATCGTTTCTTCTACGTACCTATGTACGTACCCGACATTTGCATGTTAAGGTAGGTACCTACTTAACCTAGGTACCTAATTATCCGGTCCGGATAGGAAAGGGTACCTAACCCGTGTACCTTTTCAAAATTGCCCTTCTTGGAAGGAGGGGTGAGTAACACAACAGCCGATTAGTTGTTATCGATAACCAACAAAAGGTCTGGAAAATTTATTAAATTTATTAAACTTTAAGGAAGAAAAGAAACAAGCCTTAATTAGTTCCGTAAATTTCGGCACAATAGGAAACCGGATTGACGTCCGGCTTCTCAAGATGCGCTCCTTTCTCTCAGCACCAATATGCCCGTCATGCCTATTTGCAGCAAGCAACCCGACAGGCTTCCAAAGCGCCTATCGACCATGGGTGACGGCGCAACAAAGATTCTTCTCTGGCCGAGGGAGAACTAGCCCTTCAAGGATGGTCCTATCCGACCGTGTTGCACGCCCTCCCAGACGAGATACGGATGGTGATGGTCGTGGGAGTAGAAGGCCCAGTCAGAGATCAGCAGGACCATTTGGCGGCATGAATCAAACATACGCCGGCATACGGGAACGTGTGCCAGAAAGGACGTCTCGAACAAGTGACACTCGAACATATGAGACCAGGGGCAGTAGAGATAGGAATGGTGATAGAAAGGACGACCGACGAACGAAAGCTATGAAAATGCAAAGCTCCTTGGCCACAATTTCATACGGCCACAGAGCACGGACGAAAGCGAGCGTATCCGATATAGAGTCGTTTGATCAATTCGAATTATTACCCTCGATTAAGGAAGCCATGTCCCAAGACGTGCTAAAAGGCATGGTGGACGTAAAGCCCACTCCTATTCAACGACTTGCGATTCCTGCACTTCTAGGTCAGGACACTGGCCGACGATCCTCTAGAACGAAAGATAGTAACGAAAGGCAAGAATTTCTATTAGCAGCTGAGACGGGTTCGGGTAAAACCCTAGCATATCTGCTGCCCGTGGTCGATGCTCTTAAGAAGGCCGAAGCTTCTGACCCTGCCATCGCGGCCTACCGGGATTATTTTGATAAACAGATGGCAGCTATGAAGGAGCCCGGATACACTGGCCCCCGAGAATTCGATCCTCATCCAACTGCTGCGCGACCGAAAGCCGTCGTGCTGGTGCCAACAGCTGAGTTAGTTGACCAAGTAGGTCATGTTGCGAAAGCCTTGTCACACATTGTGAAGTTTAGGGCCAGCACGTTCTCTGCCAATGTCTCTGCAAGGGTTATCAATGCGAACATGTACTTGCCTACCGGCATCGATCTTGTCGTGGCAACGCCTCATTTACTGTCATCGATGGCAGACTCGGATCCCAACATCCTATCTAGAGTTACTCATTTAGTAGTTGATGAAGCCGATTCGCTTTTCGATCGCAGCTTTTCACCTGTGACCACGGACATTTTAGACCGTGCGCTACCATCTATGAAACAACTCATCCTTTGCTCTGCTACTATCCCAAAGAGACTCGATAGTTACCTAGGTTCTGAATTCCCAGATATGATACGGATTACCACGCCAAATCTCCACGCTATCCCTCGACGCGTTCAATTAGGAGTTATTGACGTATCTAAGGATCCTTACCGAAATAGTAAAGACCTTGCTTGTGCCGATGCAATTTGGTCCATCGGAAAAGATGCCGCCCGACACGAGGGCTTCGTACCTGGAGAGGTCGATGTCAAGCGCATCATGGTATTTGTCAATGAGCGCGAGAAGACCCAAGAGGTTGCTGGCTACCTCGTCTCCAAGGGCATTGACGCTGTTGCGCTACACCGGGACACCTCGGATCAACGTCAATCTGAGATGCTGGGTTCATTTACAACTACCGCGCCATTGAAAACCACATTCGCGGCATCTACCGTGCCACCCCCAGGAAAGGGACGAAGGAGTTTGCCTAATACCAAGGTCATCGTGGCCACAGATTTGGCCTCAAGGGGTATTGATACCCTAGCAGTTCGACATGTGATATTATACGACGTACCACACAACACCATCGATTTTATACACCGCTTAGGGCGTGCTGGTCGCATGGGCAGGAGAGGAAGAGGCGTAGTGTTAGTCGGCAAGGACGACCGACGAGATATCGTTGCTGAAGTCAGAGAAAGCATGTTCATGGGCCAGGCACTTATATAAAACGGGCGCCTTGTATAAATAAAGTGTACAATTTGTATGGTAGAAAATGTGTATATAAGGTAACTTTGGAAAATTCAAATACCCCCGCGACATTCTTCTCTACGACCCCGCAATTTGTGTATTTTCTATAGATCCGTGATGTCGAAGATACATATAGATATCAAAATAATTTAGATGAATAAGCCCTCCAGATAGTTATAGGGTTAGATACGGCAAGTGGCATTGTATTAGGTAGGCTATTGTATGAAGGTATGAGATAATATTGCTATACCCTCGTTACACACGTAGCCTACCTAGGTACCTACCTACCTATCTATAGCATTCGGATGAGTGCATCCTTCTTCTACAGTTAGAAGAGACATCGGTTGAAGAACCACTGTTACATTTGCATACTATAGTCTAGGTCGATATTCTTTCTTTCACTCGGTGGTTCCTTGGGTACCTAAGGGACCTATACAATATAACGCATGAGCCCTGACAGTAATTGAGGAAAAGGGATGTGAACGGATAATCTTCAGTCACTACCTATTCCATGGGAATCTGTCTTGGAACCTTAGGCTCTCAGCTCTATACAATATTCCTTTGGGGAAGATATAGTTGTCATGAATAGTATATTGATATAACTAGGTAGGTATGTACCCTATTTCTTAGCCTTCCACCTTACTTACCCCAAATATCTCAGCCGGGCATAGGTTCTGGAGGCTGAATAAATGTCCCGGGTTGTTGGGTATTCATTTATTGATTACTTGGAGGCTTCAGCCGCCATATTAGCTCTGCATGTAAGTCTTACCCGCTAACGAGCTAGGGACCGAATTTAAGGAAATTGGCTTCTCTCTAGGGGTACGTATTTAATATTAAGTGACTTGCCACTTCCAGATGAGAGGTGGTATTGTTAGCAGGCCTACCCGATACTCGTGAGGTACTATTTCAACCAAGAAGTACCGCCTCCTCTTATAGCTGACCGCGATTTGTCTTGCTTTGTAGTATTGTCTTGCTGATTTTCCTTTGTAAACGTGCGGGGCGTTACTTTCTGGATCAATGACTATGATCGAATTTCCTATTTGATTCTCAATGGAAATAGCAAGGAAATAGGAGCAGCAGTCGTCATCTCCGGCCACAAGGTTGCGTATCACAGAACAACTCTCTCACTAGTCGCCAAAGGTTTAGACCTAGGAACCTAGGACTTATGACGGTACCTTCTAGCGAAGGATATTTGAACATTGTAGCACTCGTTTCGATTTACGCGGCTGTACTATAGGATATTTGTTAGTTAGTGCTTTTTCCATAGATTATTCATGTTATCGAGTCCAGTCCCTGCATTTTTGGATACAAGCTGAAACTCAATCAATTAGCGATCATAGCTCTTGACCTTCATGGCCTATTAGTTGTGCAGCTGATCGTTAGCATACAATGAAAGCATTGAAGAAAACTACAAATCGAGTCCATCAAATGTTATATCTTATGCGTTGTACGAACTTATTCTACATCCCTCTTACACAGCTATCCTAACACTGACTAGGAGAGATATCGCGATTTACGTAGGGCGAACTCCCAGCATATACACGGGGCCTTGATACCGGTAGTTTGCTCTGTGTGGGTAAGCGCATGCAATGATTAACGCAAATCTTTGCATGTCCTGGTGCAAATCCCGGCAATTCTTGACCTTCTCACAAAGTTTCCCTGCGTGGAAGAGTTTGTGAAATCTCGTCTCAGGCCCTGCCTTGTGCTGAAACTGATCTACGCCCAGTAGCCAAGGACAACATTCTGGCTGTTGGTTCCTAGTGCCCAACTTTACGTGAACCTTAAAAGGGCCAACGATATTTGATATCAGAGATCACTCGCTGCGCGTTACGAGGTCGGTGCTGTGGCTTAATTTCCGAAACAACAAACTGGTCCCTTGGCCGTGGCCAATTTCAGCCACCCTGAGCGATTATTGCTTTGATCTTCGGTATGTATTGAAATCTAGAATTTGATCCCATGGCAGTTCTAATACGCACTTGTTAAGGGCTAATCAGGGCTAATATCAAATAGACTAAGGTGAACAAAATGCCAAGTCTAGAGATTGCACCGGAATGGGAATTAAAAGAGATGAGACTGTCATTTTCTACGGAGTTTTGCTATATTCAGCTAATGGGGAAACATCTTGGCGCTGATACAAGTTCATGCTCCAATGAGAGATTGGCATAGTATTGTTGCAAAAGTCGATCAATGATAGATTCCCCAAGATGGTCGGGGTCTGGGGATCTTTGACGACTAGGTTAGGAGCTTACTATTTTAGGAGGATGTTGTAGAAGCTTGTATCAAGGCGCGAGATGACCCCTGGCCAACTAGGGACATTTGGAGAAAATGCACCAATAGGAGCATGAAGCGATTGCTTCAAGCTTTTCTATTCCCCATATTCTAGATGGCCCACATTGCTTCAGATCCTGCTGAAACGTCGCGAAATCCTGCCGCGCTTCTCTCTTTTGAGACTTGGGGCCAACTGCCGCGGAGAGAACTCTAAGCTATTATCACGAATAGGAAAAGTTCAGTACCAAAAGTGTGACGGCGCTTCTGTTTTACACCCGGTCGCTGACAAAATGCAGGGCGCCTCGAGCTGCGCAGGGTCGAAGCTAAGCCTATTGTCGTCGTGAGCCTGTCAAGATGACATCGTCGGTTAGAGTGTAGTAAGGTAGATAGTTAGTTGTCGGTTCTTAGAATGTGTATAAGTACCTAGCCAAGGATCCCATGATAATTCGTTGATTTCTCTTCATTCCGCTATCAATCATTAAAACAACTCGTCTCATTTTTTCTTCATTCTATTTCGTTCTTATTCGTATTCCTGGTGGCTGGACCTCCTTTTTAACTATCATCAACTTCTCTTGAATACGATCCCGTGGACGTGTACAGCTTCTAAATTTTTTCTCATACAACCGCTTTCTATCCAACCAGCCAAGATGAAGTTCTTCTCCATCCTACTTCTAGCCACTGCCGCCAGCGCTATGGTACTGCCTCGCCACCATGCTGGGCGCAAAGCTAACGGTGGTAACAGTACGTCTATACCATTGTGGGCTTGTGTGATTCTTCTAATAGTTTTGTACAGACAACAACAATGCTGTGGCAGCAGGTACTGGAAACAACGGCAATGCCAATGCCAATGCTAATACCAACAACAACAATGCCGCCGCCGCTACGGGCAACAACAACAATAATAACAACGCCGCTAACAATGCTAACGCATGCAACAAGTACGTGATTTTCACCCCCTGAGCTTGGATTACAAACCTATTAATTTTATATTATCATTGGTATTGATGGCTAACCTTGATCTTAGCAACAATAAGCGTCACCATGCCGGGAAGAAAGCAAACGGCAACAACAATAACGCCGCCGCCGCTGCTGCAGACGACGCTAACTGCAACTGATGATGTTTGTGTGCGCCTTAGGGCGATGATATTTGGGATCTACCGAGGCTTGTTGTAATCCTTTAGTTGTGAAGTACGATGCCTCTTGGGAAGTTGATAGAAAGCACTAGCGCGCATGAGCGAAGTGTACATATAGAATGAAGATTATTTGAGCGAGAAAGCCTTCTTAGATCTACGACTGTGTGACAACTTCGATGCTGGACGTAAATCTTCGGGTCATGAATGATTCAAGGAAGCAAGTTCTTCCTCATACGGCATCACTTGCAGAAATAAAATATGATAGAATTTATGCCATCTGCTACGACCAGCATAAATAGTTCTGCAACCCCCTGTTTTTGGTTGACTTGCTTTTCGGGTCCACGATACCCGGCAAAGCTTTTACATACCGCCATTTGCCCGCCCAAGAGATTTATGTACTTGTCTTATTGACAACCGGATCAGACCAACATACTCGATACTGCATATACCTAGGCTGGAGGCTTAGATATTGTTGAAGAGAGCTGTACAGATGTAAGTTGTTGGTGTTCCTAGGTAGTTACGGCAATATTAGGGACATCGCGATTTGCAGTAGCACTCGATCTATGGCCAAGTAGTCGAGAGCGTATGGCTGCTCAAATACCTCATATATGTCTTACTTGAAATTGAGAAGAATCTAGTTAGTTAAGTAGGTAGTTAGTTAAGTTAAGTGTATGTATTCCATGTCTTATTCTAATTGGATACTAAAGTTCAAACTTTCGCAGTACACCTCTTAGAGGTAGATAGGTACCTACCTACCTACATATGTACCTAAACGTCATATGTACGCACGTGATGCGCTCTGACCTCAGTCTACCTCGGCATGTCATACTAGGTTAGGTACCTTGGTACTTTCTTAATAAGCCGGTGTTCAACTTGAATGTTTCCTCTTCAAAGTTTACTGTCCGGTTTCTTTCTTTTCTAAGGTACTATTAATCACGAATAATAGACTTAAATCCGACACCCTAGCTATACATCTGCTTCCGTATGGGATGTGGTATAGTTGGATGAGTACCTAACGATTCGGTATCCGTCTTTCTCTTTCCCGGTGGCTTCTGGCTTTAATTCGCATATACAAGTGGACATTAGCCAATGTCTCTAGAAGTCATTTATGTGACCCGGCATGGGGTAAGGTGTGCTATTTCTAGTCTATCTATGATCTAAACACTCTGCTTTGACCCCGAAATTGTCTTATTTCACCTCTATTGTATGATTGTATGGTGGAAGTTGCTTTGGAATCATTTAAACGAATACAAGCTTATCCTCGCTAGTTCCGCTCCCCATGGGCCGTTGACCCATCCACTGGGAACTATACGGCTTCCGTCCGTTCTCCTACGGGGTTACCAACAGACCCGGCTCTTGCATCCCATGGCATTGAGCAGGCAAACGAGCTAGCAGAATACTTACTAGAGCTTGACCCCCCGATAGAGCAGGTCTATTCTAGTCCCTATTATAGATGCCTGCAGACAATCCAACCCTTTGTGCGCAAACTTAGACATCTACAGACCCAATCGTCTGGGAATGTCTCAGGGGACCCATACTCCGAGATTCGTGTAGATCTCGGCCTTAGTGAATGGTATGGCCTAGCACACTTCGAGCATCCCTCATCTGCACCCCTGAACAAGTTGCAGAGCCTCTTCCCTGAGCTTGATGCGGGCTACGTATCTAGTCCGGCACCTTCGCGCCGTGGGGAGACTCTGCCACAGTTGCATGATCGGGTTGCACAGGCGGTCGATTTCATTATCAGACGTAGCGACCAAGAGGGTCATAAAGCCGTGGTAATATGCACTCATGCAGCGGTAGTTATCGCGCTAGGACGAGTTCTTACTGGGCAGACCGAGAATGACTTCGGGGCATTTACTTGCGGGCTAAGCAAATACAGGCGGCGGCGGCGTCGTAGTATCATCCAAGCGTCTACAGAGCCTGGAAATGAGGCGGAAACTGACGCCCTAATCCCAGCGGTGCGGGTCGACGGAGTGATTAGAGAAGCAAGATCTAAACCCCACTTGAAAACCGATCCTGCAAACAATGCCGACCACCAGCCATACGACTCAATGTCGCCTGATCTAGGGCCTCTAGGGAGAGTTGGCTCCGGACTTTATGGAGGTTGGGCTTGCGAATTGGACTCTGAATGCAGCTTTCTTCAAGGCGGCGAGGAAAGAGGATGGTAAGTGTCTCAACTGTTTGCCTATTTCAGGGATTTCCAGCGATGAGCTAACCAATGACAGGAAATTTTCCGGCGACGAATCATTCATCGAGACAGATGACAATAGCGTGTGGCCATCGACGGCGGCCCTTGACTCTGATACAGCCATCGAGGAGGGCAAAACAGCAAGTAGCAACTGCCATGTCAATCCAGTAGTCGATCGATCTAAGCTATGACGCCGACGCTCTCGTAAATGGGCTTGTCGTGTTCGATAATATTGTTGGCTCTTTTTGCCGCACCGATCAAGTTCTTAATCAGCCTCGTCCGGATTACCATTCTCTTAACTTAGCAAAAGGTCTAGCAAGGCCTCCAAATTTTTTCTCTATTATAGGCCTACCCTACTGAGGCTAAGCCGCCTTCTGTCGCGAGTTTGTATCATGCAGTGTCTGTTACACATATGTTGATGCGCTTCAACTGTTGGTGTAGCAATAGCACGAAAACGACTATTATAACGCATAACTAGTCGGTATGTTAAGATCTGTGCTACCATCTTATGGGGGGCTCAAAGGCTGTTAGAATGTCCCCCAGCTCGATTAAGACCTAAACTGAGCATGTTTGCATCCTCCGGCAGCGAAATGGATGCTAACAATGGCGCAGCTGAACGCTAAGACAGTCTTAGATATTTACTTATAAGGAAAAATGAATAATCTCGAAAATGTGACATGTCAGAAGTGCCAGTTCCTTAGCAGGTTAGTTTCTTGTTGCTACCGGAACTGGTTTAAACGGGACTTGGATCTACTACTTGTAGATATACGCTAGTAGTATGGTCTCGGCTTCTGCACCGGGTTAAACGCCCACGATGATATTCGGCTGGGGGGACCGAGTTCTCTATGACGCGAGATCCAGTTTAGCGTTAGGATCTGACCGTCAGGCCGCTTAGACATCTTGGCTTACAGAACCCTGGAGATCATTAGTCTGGAGAACCCTTGTGATCAGACGTACTGGCGGGCGGTGTCTTGATCGTCATCACGGCAGGCAGATTCCGTCCTACCCAATGAGTTTGCGAAATTTGTAAAACTTGCTGAAAGCCTCAATATCGTTGTTCTGGTACTTATTCGTACTACACGCCTCGACGTATGTGTACTGCATCTCGACAGGCCTATTGGTCGAGAAAATCACAAAGACGGGAGAAGAAATTAAGCAAGACTCGAGCCAATTTGAACACGGAACCGGTAAGTTTTGCTTCCTAGATCTAGAGACAAAATCCAACTGCTCGTCTGAACTCAGCCGCTAGGTGTTATAACTGCACTAAACACCGAATATACCAGTTACGGCGTTTACTAGTTTCGGGGGTACCAAATTTAGGAAGTTGAAAAATAGGGGCAGTGGAGAGACTTGGAATTAATTTCTAAAGATATCGGCTTCGGATATTTAATTTGGCTCGGAAGGCCCTTGGTTACCAGCTTGCTAAACGCCGTGTTAGTTCTTCCAACCAACATGGAAACAAATTTAGATGCTATTTGAGCGCTCGGAAGAAGGGGGAAGAAGGGGGAAGAAGGGGAACGAAGGGAGGACAAGGGAGACGCGATCGATTCTTCTCTCAATGCCGTTTTCTGCCCTATACTGGCCTCTCTTATCACTCTGCATTTTCTCCATGTTGGTAACATGCAATTCACATGCCCGATTTACACTGTCGGGGTCATAAGCGCAGAGCCACATAATTCTGCAGGGCCGAGTTAGGCAAGGATTTGCCTTGGCCCGATTATTCGCTTCTCTCTGGCCGGCCCGAGTGTCGAAAAATCTCGACCATGAACGACCCCCACGATAAAATGGCCCAATGAAAATCGATCACAAAGTGTATTGTCGCGCTTAGGATGCTCAAAAAAGCACATCACCGTGCGGCTTTTCAGTCTTTTACCTGCCTGGGTACCTTGGATGGGCTAAGCCTCTTCCACAAATGACACCCTAAGACAACCTTCTCTTGAGTGGTTGGCACGATGATTGCCGGGTTGCTTATGCGCGCTTCCTGACAATCCTCATCGCCGCGCTGACAGCACATCTGGCATAATTCAGTTTTGTCCTTCACACTTACCTTGCTCAATCGTATAAACGGCCCGTGTAGGTACTTTCACCCCCTCTTCGGTTGACCTGCCCCTGGACCTACTCGATACTTCTATTGGTGGGCTGGTACCGACAGCTTGGAAACCTCTCAGGTTTACAAGCGAATGGCGTGCCATTGACACATAAGAGGTTCGTTCTCCCACAGTGCCAAACGGCGGTGATCAGACTTATCGGCTGGAAAAGACGGGAATCGTCTTCAATTACTTTGTTCCCATCTCGGACGGGTGGGAATCGAAGTCTATTCTTACTGGGCTCCCGCCTTAGACGATCTCTATACCACTAATGCGGAGGGCGTTTTTCGGTGCCTGTGGCTCTATTGAGCTCTATTTACTCATGATATGTCTTGCTTGCCTTCATTCTGGCTCTGGTCTCATGCACGATCGGCCACCATCGATATGGTTGCATTGATTGAAACAGTGTGTCCAGGTTGTCCAGGTTGTCCAGGTTTGCGTCGAGAATACCTAGCCTTAGACCTCGAGCCCCCTTCCCCCCCCCTTGCGCCATGGTCCGTCCATTCAAGCATCACAGATTGGGGATGGATGGACTCCTCTGCTTGGGTATACCGCCACTCAACCAAGCGTTGCCATTTTCCGTGTCGTCCATTGCTACATTGCTACCCTACCACATCGGCCACCGCTCCCACTCGCTGCTTGTCGAGTTTAGATTCTCGGTGCAGAATGGCTTATTCCCCGCAGTAGTTCGTGTCTCTCATATGCCTGCCAATCGCCCGACTAGTAGAATTTTGTAAAAGAAAAACCACTTCATCGTCATTTTACTAGAGACATAGGCGTATTTATCAAACCCCAGGCCGCGTTATATATCATAAGCCAAGAGACGGAGCACCAATAGTTGCCGTTCAAGCGACACCCCGGGGGGTTTCTCTGCTACAGGGCTGCTGCTCGTCTGTAAGGTTGCGCCAAGTACTCTTCAGTAAACTCGACCCTGTACGTCGGAACGTTGTTGGTCCATATTAAACAATAAGGTACCTGTCCTGAACTGGGTCGTCCTCCTACGTCTATCCAGGAGTCATAAATAGTCCTCCTCCCTTCACGCTTTGATCAGCATCATCCACGATCTCAGTATTTATCTTATTCTTACCCTTACTTCCTCTAATACTATCAACGAGTCGATTTTTACTAGTACCATGCGAGTCCAATACGACAACCAGGTAGCAAAAATGAATCATTCGGCTATTCAGCGGAGAACGGTTTTTAATTCACCAGTCCCATTCCATACGCTACAGTCCGAGTCGGTTCAACTGAATACCGGCCGACTTCCACCGGTTATCCCTTGTAAAAGATTAGACAGCGCGATTCGCCTCACAGATACTTCAGTATCACCTTACTCACCAATCAGCGAGAGATACGGCTCTTCATTCTCCCAGGAATCCACCGCAGAGTCGTGGGAGAATGCCTCGACTATTACTGAGCCGTGGGAGAATGTTTCGACTATCACAGAGCCGTGGGAGAATGTTTCGATAAGGTCTTCGCCCCCTCAGACACCAAACTCAAGGCGCGAGCCCGATGTCACTCTTCGGTGTGACTTAGTAGCCTCTCGTGGAGAAGTTCTCAAGCGTAAATGTAATAACCTGGATGAGAGCTCGAAGAAGGCCAAGCTCCAACCAGTCACACTCCCAGGCGTTTACCATATCCTATCAGCCGAGGAGCACGAAGCTCGTCAACCCACGTCCCACCATAGACCCCGGAGGATGCTACAGACACCTAATTCCATCCCGGAGCCTGAAAATAAGTACTCTCTCTCACCACAGCCAGGATCTTCGGCGCCGGAAGACCCCATCGTCCAGTGGCTTAATCTCAGAAGGAAAGAATCCAATGGGCATCAGGAACTCCTTTCGCAACCCCGAGACTCAAGGGGCGTTTCATTGAACATTACCTTGGACATTTCCTTGAAATTATGCGATTCGCAACCAGTATTCTATCGGGAGAAGCAGCAGTACAGTGCACAGTCCCGCGGTTATTGTCCTCGATCCCGATGGCAACCCTCACCATATGAAGAAGATCCTAAGGAAGGTTGCAGCAAAAAGAGCCCTCACAACAACATCAAGTACACGACAGAGGAGGCCGATTTTATTCGATTTAACAAATACGAGATGAAGCTCTCATGGGAGGAGAACAAGCTCCTCTTTAGGAAGAAATTTTCAATGCCTCCTGGAAAAGAACGCGAGACTCAAGGCATCCAAGGCGTTTACTATAGAGACAACCAACATGTCCCTCACATCGTAGATAAGGGAAGAAGACTTGTGTTTCTACCCGAGGGACACGTAGAGGCGGTTTCTGCCAAGGTTCGAGCACAAGCAGAAAACAAGCCATACTTCAGCCTAACCTACTTATACCCCGAGCGAGCCATGCTCTACGACTGGGTGCCATACAAGGTAAAAATCGTGGCTGCTGAACTAGGTAAGTCTCCCGTCAGATAAAGGGGTCCCCCCCCTCTTCCACAGGAGCTAGAGCTAATGTATCCAACTAGCCAAGGAACGCGCTCTACAGAAGGAACAAGCACGACGCGAAGCGATGGAAAAGGGAAAATGGAAAGAAAAACTAGCGGACGGCCAGTGTATTTGCTGTTACAAGCCAGACGGCGACAAGGAGGCCCAGAAGCGCCCTTCTCCACGCGAGCCCTCTCCAGAAGAGAACAAGTTTGCCAGACCCCCAAACCTCGCGGACAATACTCTCCGAATTTCACATACCATCAAGATGGAGGACGGCCTGTATAGGAATACTGGCTTCGGCGCTAACCACAGGTGACTTGAGATAATGTAGTACTCGAGCAGATACTAAGGGGGCTCATACCGCTTGCTATTCTAGACTGTCTCGTTTTGGACGGCTGATATATATATACTCTATATATATTTACTTTATATATATATATATATATATATCTTTACATATACGTGAACGTTTAATATAAAAATGATTTACATTCTTTCTGGTTATGTGTATTTATATTTGTTTATTCATTTTTATCACAACAAGTAACCATTTGCAATTAAAAAGTGGTATCTTCCAGGTCAGATACCTACCTACTCAACGCACTTTAGAAACTGGACGAAAGATAACTACCTAGGTACCTATTTACTAAATAATGGTCCCAAGGCGGTCAGGTTTGTTGGGGGCGTCAGAGGGAAGGAGAAAAGGAGGCTTTTACTGGCTTGGCGCTAGGAATCATGACTTTTCCTTTCTCTGGGTTTTAGGGGTTGGACCCGAGCTGGTTGACTGGCTAGTTGACTGGTTAGCTGGCTAGTTGGCTAAATCACTGATTTACTTGATTCGATCTGGGTTTGTTTCATTTTGCTTGTATGGGCTACAGGTTAATGAATGTGGACGTGGACACGGAAATGGGGATTGATGTATATGCCTCCTTTCCCTTTTTTCTTCTTTTTCGATTATGTGTTTATTATCTTGCTTGCCTACTCGCAAGGCTCTAGGTTAGTTCTCTTCTAAAAACCCCCAAGGCTTACACAGGTGGTCTATCTGGCCAGCAAGTACTTATTCGTGGCGTATATGCAAAGGTTGGGCGGTCAAACGTTGTCAAGGGAGGCCTTTTTCGCTGAGGCAGGAATAAAAAGCAACCGTCCTTTTTCAGACATTTTCTGCCGTGACCAGCTTCATCATTCGTCAGCTATATATGCCTATTTATCTCATGAATCACGATTTTCTTCGGCGTGAACAAGTTGGTAGTCAATAATCATGGGGTGTTATTTACCTACCCCGGGGCTTATGCAAAGTACCTGCTAAAATCCACGCTATATAAATGATTATGGTATGTGATTCCTTTCCAGACTGGTTGGGTTTGTCGGCTGTGCTACATGTCTATCTACGGGAGAGGTCGAAGACGAAGTTTGCCTGGTGGTGCCTACCGCACCAATAAACGTTATAAGGATAGCCATCCACGGCGATTTCCATTCCACATTCGGGCCATTCGGGCTTCACATGCAAGATCGGGACTAGGCCGTGTTTGCTTAACCCTGCCGTACAAGGCTGGGCAAGGTAAACTCCCTTTTCCCTCGCCAAATTATGTTTCGGAAAATCACAACCAGGGGTTTAACGCCGATGCTATGCCAGAATGCCGGGCCGAGCTGCATACCAACCCGTTCAATAAAAATCAGCCATTCATAAATGTTGGCACAAATTCACAATGTGCTTCATAGACTAGCCGCGCGGTATCGGTGATACCGGGATCTCATAATGACCTTTTTACAGTTGGTTTGCCATGAACCTGTCCCGAGGTCTGCTGATGTACGCAGCGAATCTGCTTGCCTCGTCCTTGTCGGTAAAAGCCGCATCGCCGTCGTCTTCATCTAGATCATACTCCTCGAGATCTGAGGCGTTGCCGGTCCGGAACGAATATGGATTCTTATCGAACTCATCATCCGAAGCAACTTCCTCATCGGGGTAGTCCGCGGCGTAATAATTCTCAGCTATATAGGTACCCATGAGTATGTTGAACGGTAAGGAAGGTTCTAATTAGAGAGTAGCACGTACCGTTCTCATCCTCCTCATCCTCGGCCCATTCGTCTTCACTATTATCATCCTCTCCATAAAAGTATTCCATATCAGGCTCTTCGTCAAACACGAGGAGTCCGACGCTGTGTGGAGGCACATGCTCTCCCATCTTGCTTGCAGGTACACGCTCGTAGGTTTCGATGATGTAGTCACTATCATCACTATCACTAATATCGATATCCGTACCCGTCATGTTCCTATCCGCCGAGGCTTGTATCTCCCCAGGGTGTCGTTCTGCATATCGCTTGATCTGCTTGGGCTTGAATCTGTGTTGATTGGCAGCAGTGCGTTGCTGTCGCTTCTCCTCTTCGGCTTTCTGGAGGTTGAGACCAATCTGCTCCATCGTGTATGCATCCAGCTCAGCCGTTAACTTTTCGATATCTACGTTCCATCGTTCGGTTATGGATTGTGGGAGGTCGGCTTTGTACTTTTCCCCGTCTTGCTTCTTTGCAAGCTTCGCCACACCCGGCTTCTTGAGCTTGCGAGGCTCTGGCTTGTCAATTTCCATGTCCTTAGCTGCAGCAGGTGCCGACCCGGATATTTGACTGGCAGCATTGGTAATAGCCTGAAACTTTTCAAGAGGCCTGGATGAGATTCGTTTGATCTTGCGTTCCACGAATAACGCAGGCGCAGAACGTTTCTTCGAGATGACTCCATGTGGTCGGCCGGGCTGAGAAGCCGTCGCAAGCATTATATCTTTTCTCGACATGTGGAATCGTCGAGGTTCAGAAAGGGTATCAACAGGGCTCGCGGACTCGGAAGATTCGCTAGCAGTCTCATTATCGCTAGATCCATCATTGACGATAGTGTCTGATGTCTTGGGGCTCTGGAATGCCGGGGTCTTCGAGTGCGGGTGAGAAGTATGAATGATTGGTTTGTGCGATTCGGATGGAATGTTCTCGGTAGAATTAGCTCGCTCTTGTTGTCTTTGATACACAAAGGCTTCGCTCCGGTGCCTCTTGTTCTCCTGAACACCTAGAATAAAGGTTAGCTGCTAATTTCTCCACGGCGCGTAATAAGAGAGGTTATGCGACAACTTACGAAGAAAAGAGACTGGGGCCTCCTCTGTGGCCTTTCGCTTCACGCGAATCAACTGCGGCGGCACAGACATGGCAATATAGAATATTTGAGCAGATATTTGGACGTAGACTATTCTGCACCGAAAGCTAGTAACACAACTGTTGTTTGGAAGTTGTAATGAGGAGCTCTCTTTAATGAGTCCTGAACTATGTACCTAACTATTTGACGTGGGGCAGCTATGGACCTATGTAAGGTGATTAACCTTAAATCGGTACTTACATAAGGTACCTGGACAGCTTTATCTTATCTCTCTTGATTCATATGCGGGTAACCGCAATCATTTCTGGCTAATGAAAGGAATCCTGAAATATGTAGCCCTGAGATTCTATTTTAATCTTTAGATATCCGTCCATGTGCTTAAGATGGCAACCCGGTTGTGTCATGTCTAGGTATACTTCTCACCTAGACGCAAAAGAAAAGAAAAGTAGACGTATTTGCATAGAGAATTGCTGACACATAACAGCTCTTAGAGTCTGAGGTGACAGAAGTTAGAAGGTATCTTGGCGTAATATAGGAAATGCTTCCCATGTCATAATTATATACTCACTATGGAAATCTTCTGGGATTTTGAAAGCTAAAAACAACTTCAGGCTACTATGTCACCTTTGAGTGCGTCTGCAACTGATTAAATAACTCTGGCCGGCACCACTGGCAAGAGACATAAGAAAGTTGATGCTTCTCGTTAAATAGTGTGCAGGGGCAATCGCGCTATTACTTATTTGCTAACCCCAGAACAATTGACAGTTAACGAGCTCATTTGAGAGTACCTAAAGTAATCTTGCGAAAGCTAAGTAGGTGGGCTGGTAACACATACGATATATGCTACCAATTAATATTAATATCCACGCAAAGGTGATACTTAATAACTACCTCTTTGATATTTACGTAATACCAATTCGGTATAGCGACCAATAATCTATACATCGGGTTTTAAAGAGTTAGGGTTGTGGGTAGGAACGAGCTTGAGTTAGGTACTTATTTGTATAAGAAGCCCTAAAGTGTTTAGACGAGTATAGTAATCTCACCAATATTCAATACCAAAAGAGTAGGCAGGATTGACGTCCTTATGGGCTAAAGCAACGGTGTGTTCGTATAATGGACCGAAAAGAGATAGATGTCAGAAAATACAAAATACGGAATACGGAATACCTACAGCGTTTTGATGTGCCATCAGATGTAAGAAATATGAGCAGCCAATCAGAGTTTCTGACGATTCTACCTGCATTAGCTCATTATTAAATTTAGAGCGCTAAGCCTTACAGAGGTAACCATATGAGCTCCCCGCGACAGAGGCGTGGGAAGAATCGAAGCTGTTCATTCGCCTTAGAAGCGACTAGCCAATAAAAACCACTCATACCCTCGCTAGGCACTTGAAGCTATAAACAATATACAATCCTTCTAATATTACGTAGGACTTCGGACGAAGATGCTATCTAGCTAGTTGAATGGAATTAATAAGCTAGCATTGGTCCGAAGTGATAATATACTACATAAGGTAGGTAGGAAGGTATCTAAGGTTGTGTAAACTCTTGTGTTGTACAATTTTGTCTTACATTCTTTATCTCACGCCCCTTTATCTCATTGCAACCCAGCGCCTACTATGCCTGGCACCGTTATTCTTACTGGCGCCAATAGTTCAGCCGGTCTCCACGCCGCCGATCACCTTCTCAAAACTTATCCACAACATACTGCTGTTTTTACCGTTAGAAATGCTGCCAGCACCGATGTTAATACCAACAGCCTACGTGATATTATAGCTCAATATCCTAAGGCGAAAGCTTCTATTTATGAGCTTGATTTAGCCGACCTTACTGCCGTCCATGCATTTGCTACCACCATCTCGGGGCAGATCACTAGTGGATCTTTACCCGCCATCAAGTCGATCATCTGCAATGCGTTTTACTGGAATCTTGTCGCTGACCCCGAACTCACCATCGATGGGTATGACAAGACTTTGCAAGTTGGACACATCGCCCACGTAGCCCTAGTCTTACGCCTTCTCGAATATTTCGGTCCCGATGGTGGCCGTATTGAGCTCCTGTCGAGTATCTCGCATTATCGTAAAAAGAGCCCGATGACGCCATATCTTCCCGAAATTCCTGATAACATCGACCTTCTGATCCATCCACCCGCAGACTCCGATAAGCAAGGTAGAGGGGCCCAGAGATATGCCATTTTGAAACTGGTCGTTACCACTTGGATGTATCCACTCAACGAATATCTACAAAAGGTGAATGTCTTGAATGAATTTCTGAGCTTTGGCTAATATTTCGACGCTGCAAGGACCCCAAATTCTCTAACATCACTGTTGTGGCCATAAATCCCGGAAATCTTGGCGACTCCCGCGCTTTTCGAACCAATGTCCCACTTTCCATTAGGATCGTACAGAAAGTCTTATTCAAACCACTGATGCCCTTGATTCGACGCTTTGCCGACCCGACGTTCCGCACGTCGCGCGAGGCTGGTATTGATATAGTAGAACTGGGTGTTGCTAAGGCCGAAGATGGGGAGCGAGGTTATTATACACTCCTCAAGAAAGATGACCCTGACCCCGCGGTGCTGGATAAGGAGAAGCAGCGCATTATATGGGAGAAGAGCGCCGAGTGGGCCAAGATCAACAAGGACAATACCGCGCTGAAAGTCGCGTTTGAATAGTCCAAACCTAACAGATCTAAATATTTTACTTCGTAAGGGGTAAGGTGATATTCCTAGTGTATGTACATAGTTGATGGTAACTAAGCTAACTAATATTTAAGTGGGGTGAGTTTGTGTTGGTGGCATACATAGTGCTGAGAGTTAACTCTAAGGTTAGGTATGTAACTACCTAGGTAACTATCTAGGTTAGGTAGCTTTCTTTTAGAGTGAGTATCAAGATGACGTCGTTACTCGACTCATACATATGTACATAGTCTTGTTCTGCCGGTGCAGTGAAAAGAGTTGAGTAAGGGAAAGTGGCCTATAATATAATCAGCTCTATATTTACGAAGCGGCAATAACCCAACTCAATTGAGACGGAAAGAAGGGAAATCATTCATAAAGTGGTCGTAACTTTTATGAACATGCTTGACCCTGTAACAGAATCTGTATCGATAAGCTTATCTGATGGGCAAAGTCGCAATTGCCGGCATGAGCGAGGGAACTTTTGCTCCGTGGGTCTTCATGGAACTTGGAAACTGATTTAATGTCTCAACAAAACGGTGGCACACTTTCATCCATTTTGTCATTTCATATCATTTCAATTTTCAATTCACACCATTTCATAATTACTCTAATTCATAGGTTGACATATGTATGCCATATGCATGTATAACATAGTCAACCTACTTTAAATCATACCTATCCGCTTTCCCGGGTGGACCGAGTCAGTGTACGAATATTCCACATGTACCACGTCTCCATAAGTCTCCATGGTCTCCTCCATATCCCCGCTTCTCCATCGTGGCCATCCAGCTACGAAGCTTTACGTTTTCGGCCATGAACTTAGCGTTACGCTATTCCCATCCTTGGCTGATAGGCGAACCTTATTGCAGCTAGATTTACATCATGCAACCTCTCCTCCAGGAGAGCGACACGTTTCCGAAATGTCCACTCGGCCTACAGATACGACAACGTGTCTACCATTCTCCTTTAAGTCTAGAAGCATACATGCCTACAACCGTACATGTCCCACAAGCTTCTTAACGCATCGGGGATACTGGTGAGCCTCAACGGTTAGGTAGGTATGGATAGGTATGGGTAGGTATGGGTAGGTAGGGATGGATTGAAGAGTAGTGATTCGACTTGACATTCTCACAATCTCGCGAGTTGGGGTGTGGCCCGGATCCGTAAGAGCCTTGGCTTTGCAAAGGTTGGGTTGCTCCAGTGGCAAACGGCTGATGAATGGAACGACCCAGACCAGCGTAAAACCTGCGTCAGGACGACGCAGCTAGATTTTAATAACTATCATGCCATGGCCGTCTAAGGGAGTTAGCCAAGTACCTAACGTACTTACATACTACCTACCTACACACACACTAGGTGGTCTCGCATGATGCCACTGCCACTACCACCCAGAAGAAATCCTTATACCAGAATTGTTACTTCCAGATTATCATTGCTTTCTTTTCAATAGACTTGGTTGGATCTATCGTTTTATCATCCCCTCTCTTAACACACTCAAGAAGTCTACTATTTTTACCAACCACTGCTGGTTTGAATCCTTTCAAACGCCGCATCAACCACTACACTATTACCCAACTGTAAGTTGTCGATTGAGCAAACACCTTCTCAAGTTGGATCCCTACCTAGTCTTTTATCTGCATGAAAGCTGCATGTAGCTGTACATGAAAAGTTACATGGATCATACAAGCCCATTCATGTAACCCGTTCCAGGCTGTCAGAATTTTAACACATGCTTAACGATAAAAAAAGCTAATTGATTTTGAATAAAAGATATTATATATATTGTCAAGTCGAAGGACTAAACCCGCAATCTTTAGTTAGATTGTGCTATCCCGTTAATCCCGTAGCTGGACTTCCGTGGATTCCCGTTAGATTCGCCTCGAGTCTCGAGACTCTCACCAGACTCTTACTAGGCTCTTACCCGAGTACCCACGAATCCAGGTTCGCACAACAGCGGCCGAAGCAACTCCAATCCGGTTTCATTGATGGCCCAAAAGCCTCATTCAGCCCCCTAATATCCATTTCATTTCATGGACGCCATCCTCGATCCTAAACTTGTCGACCCGACTATCCTACACTCGGTCGACCCTCGACAGGCATCAATTAACCATGAGCTTGTAATAATTCAAAAATTAGCTTCTACCTCGCCCGATATGTCTCGCCAAAAGGTCCCTATTACCTTTACCTACAAGAAGAAGGACACCGATCCTCCTATCTATATAGCAGGCTCGTTTTCGGATCCGCCATGGCAGCCCCTAGAGATGGATGTCGCCATCGATCAGCTTGGAGGCTATCTATTCACCAAACAAGTCCTGGTTGAGGACGGCACCGAAATCCAATACAAATTCCGCATAGGATCTGGCGATTGGTGGGCCTTGGACGAGAGTGCGGATATAGGTAAATATTTCGCTTCTAGCATTAATCCTCATCTACGTTCCTACTTCATATACTAATAGTAAGCCCCTAAGCCACGGATGAATCGGGAAACACGAACAATATTCTTAGAGTCTCAATTGATGCGCCTCAAGAAAGGGTCGCCGGGGTGACAAACCCTGTGGCCAACGAATCGGAGAGTTTGGAAACCAACAGTGGCACCCAGACTCCGGACTTCGCACAGGTAGCTGCTGAGGTGGCTGACTCGGCACGTACTTTAGATCCCGAGACTCCTGAGCCGGAGATGTCAGACGGCGAAGCAGGAAGAATAGGTACCCGACGTATGTCAGCCACCCCAATTGGCGAAGTCTCGGAGACAGCTATAGAGGTCGCCAATGTCGCTGCGACACTAGATATTGATGAACCTGCTTTAGATGATGGGGATGGCGGCGAAACAGATCTATGCCCTATGTTTTCTCATGAATCCATAAGACCGTCTTCTCACAAAGAAGACGCATCTGATGTTGAAGATGATGTTGATGATGACATCAACAAGGATAACAAGTCCCATTCCGAATTCGGCAACCCAGCTATTGAGATCGAGGACCTAGACTTTGACGATCCTCAGTTAGAAGCGTTCCCGTCGGACAATCGGGAGTCTATCATGGCTGCTATGCGACGCATTTCGACGAGCATAGATGTCGACCGCACAGTTGTCGACGAAGTTCCAACGGCACCCATACTCACTATTCTCCAGAATCGCAAGAATGCCGACTCACTCGATAACCAGGGTGAGTCGCTAAGCCTGTCAGATTCATCCCTGGATGATAAACAGAATCTCCGCCCCAGCAATAGCGCCAGGCGGTCGCACTCCGGGCGTAGGGAATCGTCGACGAACTCTCTAGGATCAATTCTTGAAGATGATGAAGTGCGCAACGAGCATGCAATCGACGAGACGGAGGATGCTACAGCTCCGTTCATACAACATCCCGGGCCTTCTTGGGGTTCTCCTACTCCTGATCGCGTCGCTAGCGATGACGACAACGACGAAGGCATTGCTATGAGGATTGATTCCAAGAGAAGGGCCGAGGCATCTCAACAATGCCCGCCGCCCCTGCCTTCACCACCTGCATCTTCCGACGGCAATGTTCCGGACGCCGTAGAACTGGACCTAGAAACGACTGCATCGGTACCGAAGGACCCAGAACTAGAGGGCAGCTCAGATGTTTTGGGAAGTAATGACGACGTACCCGCCGTTATTGAAAGCGATTTGCCTAAGCCCAGTACAATTATCACTGAACGTCACACACCAGATAGGCACTTGAGCGACAGTTCCAACATGGAGAGTGCAAGCGAAGCGGGAGGACAATCAACATCTTTGGGCACTACCAGCCCGCCAGGCCTACGGAAACGTATAATCGACAGGCCGGCTACCCCACCATCTACACATCATTCCCAGGGCCGCAATAAATATCCAGACTGGCTCGAGGCTTGCATACGGATTGTGTTCGTGAAATGGATTGGGGGTCTTGCGTCGTGGCTACACGATCGTAGAAACAAAGCGTAAGTTACATCCAACCTTATGACCGTGCTGCATAAGATCCTTCTTCTAACCTTGGCTTAGGCTCATGGCTGCTGGCACGGCTGCGATTGTCGTTGGGGTAGGCTTATTATGGCAGAATCCTGTTCGACTGTAGCAGGTGGTGAGGATTTTAGGCAAGGCGAGAGCGGCGCAGAACGTACGGGGTAGAGCTCGTGGATTCAAACCTTCCTAGATCCTGCATTCCTACGAATCAGTATACTATCGGTATATGCTTAACTTGAATACGACTAATTGGTGTGGAAAGTGCCTGTCTTTGCCTGTATAGTTGGGTCCTTAAGATAATGGCTATGTTAAGTGGTTTATGTAACTAAATGAGATCCGATGAGACTATTGAAAACTTTTAGATTGCAGGACTGGTGTTGGTCTTAATAGCATCATCTAACTGTGAAGGTTAGAGCCATTGAATATCGCTACATTGCTGAGAGCGAAGCAGCCCACGAAGTTTCTCTTGTGGAACAGATCGAATCAACGCTGCCAGTGTCTTGGGAAGGATCCCAATAAGACAGACTATTAGCTATTTTAAATTAACCGTAGGCAGCCTAGGTAATAATAGTTTAACTTTCAAGAACTATCTAAACTAAATGAACATAAGGTGATCTAACTATCAGGTTCTTAATAGTGAAGATGTCACTTTAGGGCTCCGTCTGTGAATTATAAGTACGCACGCCTTGAATTCTAGCTCATGTGAACCAAGGCATGGGAATACGGCAATCGGGTTCTATTTCACTCTCAATAATATTGGGGAGTTGGCATAGTAAGTATGGAGTTGACCTTAATCCTATCCACTATAGGACACCGAAGCTTCCACCCCATCCCACCTATTTATTTTTTCATTTATTTTTTCAATGTGTAAACTCCTGATAAACACACCCCAAGCGACAGGTAGTATCCCTAGCACCATTGAGAATGGCACGAACGGACCTTGTAGGTCCGCAGCGTGTCTCTTGGGTAAAATTCCAGCCATGGAAAAGGCAAGCAGGCATTGGCAGAATATAGGTAAAGTTATAACCTAGCACACACAGAAAGCGATACGCCGACACGCATAAAATCCCCAAAGTATCTGGCTATCGTCCCCTGCTTCTCCTGGTCTCGTTTTTATCCCTCTGGGAGAGCTGTAAGATATCGTAACAGTAGCATCCTAACTTCTTACGCTTGTGATACCAGTGAAATGCCGGATATTGACTATCGTGTGAGTTTTACCCCTGAGAGCCTTCGGTATGCGTAGGTAGCTAGCTACCTAGGTAGGTACCTATCTATCATGTAAAAGTCACAATAGGAATATCGCTCCCTAAATACCAGACAGGTTAGGTTACAGAGAAAACGTCGAAGGGGTCCCTATTCATCTACCCCCACCGCAAGCCTTAGCCGTCTAGTACCTGAGAGCAGAGGTACTGATGAAGTAGCACTTTGGTGTATGTTTCGCGATTATGAACAACGTTGCTGGTGTTTAGGTAAGTATAATATAAAAGGAAAAGGAAAAGGGAAAGGACGTAAGAATATTGAAACGGACGAGGTATAGGCGCTGGCGTAGAAGTTGCTGGGCTGCTAGGTTGACTTTAAGGTCATGTTCTTGTTTTAAATACCCAACAGTCAATAACTACCTACCTACATTATTTACGTAGCGCTACCTATTAGTTGCTTATAGTTATTAAAATATTCTGCTTATGCTAGGCATCCATCATGTAGTGATTATACTATTTAAGATGCCAGAACTACCTATTGTAGGGCTTGGTTCAATAAGGGCCCTATTGGGACAAATGTCTACGATTTTCGATGATTCGGGGCATGTAAATATATGGATAAGATTATTGGAGAACGTAGAAATAAAGAGTAGTCAGTCGGTTAAGTGAAACCTATTGAATGATCCTTAGGCGAAGACTTTGATAGGCAAATAGTCATAGAGGACTGCATGTATGTGATACATGACCGAAAACGCCACTCGCCCCGATCATATCTCACAAGCTGTGGGACTTGTGCCATTGCCAAGGAACATTGAACGCCCTATATGGGAATACACGGAGTTTGGTCTCGCAGGAAATTACCTAGAATAGAATAGTAAATGTCTATACAGATCTATAGCTAATATTCGTTTCCACGTTAAACCGTTTATTCAAGTTCCAGTAGTATTCCAACTCCTTGTAAACCACCAAATGCTAGCTCCTACCTTCTAATTCTACGCTTACAGCCTTACCATACCTCCGGACCAAAAGTTTCACCCGGCGGCAATGCGACCTGGATAGCCTTGCCCTGGTAGTCCATCGTACCCGTCACTACATCGTTTCCCCACCAGTGAGGAGCCTCGATCTCATTGAGAGTAAAAACGAAGAATACGGCCAGCGTACCTAGCGCAAGACCGAGATCGAGACCGGCAGATGTGAGGTAGTTGAGGCGGCTCCACCAACGGAAATGTCTCTTCTTTATTACGTACTGGAACATGTAGCCAACGACGCCCCAAGATAGATAATTAAGGGGCGTTGCCGGCGGGATCGAACCCGCGCCACCGAAGATTAGTGGCGCCATCAAGTATTTGGCACCCGATCTTGGCCATCGGCGCGCTGCGAACCAGAATGCAATGGGTGAAACAGCACCAACAACAAAGAATGTGAGAAGCCCCGAGTATATCTGGCCAGGAGAGAATACCCGGGATGGCCCGATCAGACCCCAGATAACGGAGGCTATAGGATTATCCAGGTTAGCGATTGGATAAGAGGAGGGTGCCTTGAGAAATAAGGGGGTACGTACCTGAGAAGAACACCCGCCCCCCGGGACAAGTAAACCGCTGCGGCTGAGTTAACTCGCATACGCCTTCAATGTTGCCGAGCGCAAAATTGAGGACGGCAACCTGGATGAAGCACGAAAATGTCGTCGCGACGACCTGAGCCATAAACATAGTTCGCGGGGGGATTTTCATGTAATGGCCAAATTTCAGATCGGAGACGAAGCTCAATGCTTGTGCCCTGTACAAGTTAGTTAAATGCGATGCCAACTAAAAGATTACCCCTAGGCACTTACATTGTGATATAACCATACGTTTTAAATCTAAGGGTGACTCGTTAGCGACGTGTATAGGTACCTAGGTACATTGGTATAAAAGCAAGATAGGCTCACAGCATAAGGGCCAAAGGTCGTCCGGGCTGAATATAGCCATATACGAACTCGGTTAAGACGTTGAGCCCGATCTGGTGGTTCGTAACAGCTTGGATGATGCCAATTGGGAGCGAAAAGGTGAAAGAGATCCCCACAGCGAGTAAGAAAGCCCACCAGGTTAGATTGGTCGGGTATGCTAAGACTGAAACAAAGGCCAATGCCAGTACCTATATGACAGTTTAGCGACGAGAGCCTCAGGTTATCTGAATTGGGGAGAACAGACAATCGCGAACAGGGAAAAATACCACCACGAAGGTGCCTCCTTATACTTCTGCATGAGCTTCATATGTACTGCAATGCTCTACATTAGTAATGGTTATGTAAAATTTTGGGGGCGATTCGAATCTGTTGGATGTATCCAAAAGTAATGACCCAAAAGATGCTCAATATAATTATACGTACTGTCAGGTTTCTCACTAGTGCTGTTCCTGTATTGATCCCAGATAGCTTTACTATGATGCAGATAGGTATATACCATCAAGGCAGTGATAGCCGCAAAGGATAGGCCGTAAGACAATGCAAAAGTGGTACTATATCTCATGTAAGCCCCATATACGAGCAAGTGATATGAAGGTATCAAACCTTATAAAGATTGGTGAATAAGCTTTATAGGCTTCTTCGTCTAAGGTGAACTGGGGGGTCAATATCTTCGACACGTTGTACGTGGCGCCGGTATTGTCATATGTAGAGGAGTCGCTCATCGGTAAGAACGGAGCGTACCATACGCCAGTGTAGTGGAAAAGTGTAGAGAGTATAATATAAAATAGTACAACGCCTATCGTAGTATTTGCAATGGCATGCCTAGGAGCCAGTTAGCTACTGAACATGAATTCGCGTCCATGATGGGGTCACGAAACCGGGGAGGCGAACCATGGGAAGGTCAGAGGCGAACCTATATATCCTGAGATTTGAGTCCAGTCAAAAGTAATCGGTAACAAAGATAGGCCGGTCGTGCCACCAAATAGTTGATTTACTACTGGATTCTGAGGGGCCATCCATGTCGCGAAAGCGAAGACGCTCAAGAACTGGGCAAAGTACCCAGGAATAAAGTAATATAGAGCGGAGACGAGAGTTATAATAGCAAACCATCTATATCTTGGCATACGCCCGCCAATGATAGATGGATCGGGTGCTTGGTGTTTCTCATACATTGCATTCATTAGAGCAACGGCGACTAAATTACCAGGCCAGATCATGGAGGCAGGATACACTGAGGAGCGTTAGTATCAATAATAACTTACAGTCCTCGCCTAAACTCACCTAGGAATTTCCGCATCATGCCTGCAATCCCATACCCGAGAGACTGCGTCGAGATGGTCAAGACAAGTTGAAATATTATGCCGAAATTTTGCTTGTAGAATACCAGCTGCGCAAGAATAATATCAGTAGCATAGGCTACAGAGAATGATACGGATGCCATTACAACGATAATGGAGTGCTCCTTGATGTTAAAGGGTCCTGGATTTAAGTCGCATCCTAGGCCAAATATCCTAATTTGGCGGTCAGGCACTACTTTCTCCCAAGCACGACCTAGTGGCCAGGCGATGATTTGAGCGATGAGAGCACCCAAGCCGATCGAGGGTTGCCTCAATGAAAAGAGGGTATTCATTGATGCCCCAACGAGAACCAACGCCAACCCAATCGACCAAGCTCGAAGAGTATTGCATGGAAGATCTTCATCGTAGTTGCGTACTGCAGCTCGGACCTCTTCATACGGCGAGTTTTCTTCGCCTGCTTTAGAGGCGGTTTCATCGTCGAACGACGCTAGACTTCCGGAATCCATTCGATGCAGCTCAATAGTCTCTTCGTCTGGGAGGTTGGGATCCAGTAAGTGCTCATATTCTTCACCCTCCTCATAGTTATTGTCGTTTCTGTCACTGGACCCCGACCATTCCGGGATTTGGCGTTTTAGGCCATTAACAGCATCATTTCTTGGAGTCCTATAGGAGCGCTCCTCAGACTTCCTCGCTCGATGTCTGATTTCATCAGGGGTCTCGTCAAGATCGGATCCGTATTCCGAGATCCGATCGTCTTCTTCCATCCTCTCCTTATCAGCCGTTCCAGACGGCCGTGAAGAACGGGTGTCGCCCATTTCGTAACTTAAAAGTTAAAGGTGGCTCAGTAGGAAACCGGCCCCCAAATGTAAAAGATCACGTCTTAATCCTTTAAGGTCAAAAGGGTGTTGATACTATATAGGGTATCATTGAGGATATTACCCCTGAAATATGATTATCACGGGCTGTCCGTGTTTCCTAAAGTAAAGTGGCAAGCCATAAGTTGATGGCCTCTAAGAAGACGTTGTTCGATAATAAAATAGCGTCAAGATGACTGGGAAGTAATATAGAGGAGTTTGAGAATAATAAAACTGAGAGAGCCGATTGGCGTCTGTTTGAGCTATCTTTCAAGCTGAAAGCTCGAAATGCTCGAAACGTGTTTAAACCTTCACTCGTTTACGAGCTTAAAACTTGCCTTGTGGAAGGCTAAATGATCCAATTAGAATATTGAAATTTGAATATCCGTTATGCTTTTCTGGAATCGTTACCGTCTTTGGCAATTTTGCGAAAGTATGAAAGGCGATGATGATGAGTGGTTTTGGATAAGTTATTGGCTTAGTTAATTGTTAGTTATTCTGGAACTAAATTTAGATAAGTGCCGCGTGGCATAACCTGGGAGCTGGGATCGTTGATCGATCTTTTCCTGCATAAAATAATACTCCCTCCTGCATCCATTGCAGAATTGCATTACGTTGAGCAGGTACCTAGGTACATATTCGAAGCACCGGGTACCTTACAATTTGGCCAATGGAAGAAAATCGGTTAACTTCATAACTGCCTACGTAATTTAGTTCATACCTTCTAATTTCTCAATATTCATAAATTACAACTATCAGTACGCAAATGTAAGTTCAACATTCACGTACCTCAACATAAAATACGTCAATGCCTCTGGATATCTTCTACATATAAATATAAATATAGCTCAGGAATTCCTGGCTATGGCAAAGAATGCGCCGAGTTGTTGTCACAGGCCTCGGCGCCATCACACCCCTTGGCGTTGGTATTCGGCATACATGGAATAGACTAATCGCTGGGCATTCGGGCATCGTTAGTGTTGCCGACTTCGAACCGCAGAAACGATGGCGCGATCTTACGAGTACCGTAGCTGGGATCGTTCCAAAGCCAGGTCCCGGTGAAAACCGGTGGTGCCCCAACGACTGGTTGTCAGTTTCGGATCAACGGCGCATGTCCACGTTCGCTCAATATGCGATGGCCGCAGCAGAGATGGCTCTTGAGGATGCCGGGTGGAAACCAAACAAGCGGGAAGATTTAGAATCGACTGGTGTCTGTTTGGGAAGTGGCATCGGAAATTTAGATGAAATATACAATACTAGTGTTGCGTATGAACGAGATGTGAGATCACATACACCATTTCAATAATTCAATATTTGCTAAATCTTTGAGGTAGGGCTACAAGAAGGTATCTCCTCTCTTCGTACCGAAGATCCTCATCAATCTAGCAGCAGGGCATATTGCAATGAGATACGGGTTTCAGGGCCCCAATCATGCTGTAACTACAGCTTGCACCACAGGGGCACATTCCATCGGAGATGCCTCGCGCTTCATTGCATTTGGAGATGCCGACGTTATGGTTGCAGGGGGGTCAGAGTCTTGTATTCACCCTCTGACCTTCGCGGGATTCGGGAGGTCGCGTTCTTTATCCACCGCCTTCAACCACGATCCATCCTCAAGCTGTCGGCCGTTCGACGCTCAGCGGGACGGATTCGTAATCGCCGAAGGCGCAGCAGTTGTTGTCTTAGAGGAACTAGAGCACGCCAAATCAAGGGGTGCTCGTATATATGCCGAATTAAAGGGGTATGGGTCCAGTGGTGATGCTTATCATATAACCGCCCCTCGCGAAGATGGATCAGGCGCATACCTCTCTATGAAGAAGGCATTAAAACATGCCGGAATTAAACCTCGCCAAGTCGACTATATTAATGCGCATGCGACTAGTACTTCTGTCGGCGACGTAGCGGAGGCTCTTGCGATTCGCTCGCTGATGGCAGGCGAGGAAGGGCATTCTAGTGAAGGCCAAATCTCTGTCAGCAGTACTAAGGGATCTATCGGGCATCTTCTTGGAGCCGCCGGCGCAATAGAGGCGATTTTCACCATCTTAGCCATTGTCGAAGTAAGTTTTCAATTCGCGACCTTGAGTTTTATAGTAGGCACGCCTAACTAATTCGTGAATAGAACATTCTCCCACCCACATTGAATCTAACAGAACCTAATGTTGAGCCTAAATTCAACTTTGTACCTCTTAAAGCCCAGGAGAAGAAGATCAATGTTGCTCTCTCGAATAGTTTCGGCTTCGGAGGTACCAACGCGACGTTAGTCTTTTCTCAGCTTGACTAACCAACGATTATCAAAACTTAGCCATTGTATTATTACGATCTATAAATATAATGACGTATAAGCGCTGTAAGAGACATGACGAATATATAATATAGTTCCACGCTTATATCAAAGATAGGTACCTAGGTTAGGTAGGTAGGTAGTTGATACTAATCTTCAGATGTTAAACGGTTATAATTTAGAAGTACATTTGTACCTGTACTAGATTTAGATCCCTGCTGTAGATCTTATGTAGAATCGAGCAGGGGTCCAAGCTTCACGCAGTCTTTTTTTTTTTTCTTTTTTCCCTCTCCCTTCTTTCCCATGTCAATGACGTGAATCGACATTCGATAACTCAGAATACCAAACAAACCCAGGGTATCAATGCCCTTCCTAACGACAACTTCCTACCCCTTTACAGCACGATAGCAAATGGCGTGTAGAACATGCAGGCGACAGCTTATGCTGCTAACCCGTCAAGCTGGCTCACTTTCAGAGATCCAAAATGCTACCACAGCACAGCGACTTATCGCCCCAGCCATCAGCTCCCAACCCAACCAGAGACGAAGCTTCAAAAATACACCCAACCAGTCGGCCCTAAATATCCGCGAGACCATTGCTAAGGTATTCCAAAGCACGGCCGAACCGTATCGTATCATCCATGCTACCGAAAACATATTCAAAGCCTGCGCTCGCGAGGCAGACTATACCATCCCCGATAAGGACAGGAAGGCGGGCACGATAACAAAGACGGCAGAGGGCGAGGATATAGGAGAAGGAAAGACGATGTGGCATGAAGGTATTTGATGCTTTTGTTCTTCCCAATACTCGGCCACCAATCCGGCCACATAGCTAAGACTTCACCTCTTCGCCTTCTAGATTTCAAGCTCGCCCCAACTTTCAGCACATGGTCGCAGATCACAATGCTACACTTATACCTGGTATGCGCCCGACTACGGGATCTCGAACCGGACGCGGCACGGTCGTGGCAGCGACAGCTTACCGACCACTTCTTCTTTAACGCCGAGGAGCGCATGGACCTAACCCACGGAATCACCTCGCGCGGGCTGCGACACCGCTACCTTAAAGATTTATTCGTGCAGTGGCGTGGGGTGATCGCCGCGTACGACGAGGGCGTCATAAAGGGAGATGCCGTGCTCGCCGCCGCCGTCTGGCGCAACGTGTTCAAAGCCCGCGAGGACATGGATGCGCGCTCGCTAGCCGCCGTCGTCAGCTGGATGCGGCTATGTCTCAAGATGCTCGATCAGATCCCCGACGAGGCCCTGCACTACCAGATCGAGGCCGTCTTCAAGTGGCGCGCCAGGAACGAGCTCATGCTCGTCGATAAGCATACGAGGGAGCTCGAGGGGCAACTGGTGCAGGAGGCACCGCCGGTGCAGAAGGTAGCCGTATAAGACTCGGAGAGATGTATGATAGGTATCGGGTGGGCAGGTTAAGGATTATAATGACGGCACGTTATATGAAGGTGAAAAGTTAGTCTGGCATTAAGGGCTCTGCGCAGCATGATCTTGCGCGCAGTAAAAATAGAGAAGACAAAGTGATCTCGCAGGGAGATTCCTTCATGTACATATAGACAAACACCAGACCATAAAGGAGGTAGACACCAGGTCAACTCAATCAACTCAATCAACTCAATCAACTCAATCAACCCGCTCCCACATCTCAAACTCATACTTCGTCCCATTCTCCTCTTGCGCGCCTTCCGGCACCGTCTCCCCAGCCCAAGCATCCAGCTCCTCCTTAGATCTCTTTACCCAGCCGTCGCCCATGTCTCCCCGAAGGCCAAGGGGGAAGAATGTGTCGCACTCAAAATCCGGCGACAGCACCCTCGTCAGTAGCACGCGGCGCGCCTCCTTGAGTTCCAGCGCTGCTCCGTAGATCTGCGCGCCGCCAATGACGAACGCCCGACCGACACCGGCGGCCTTGAGGTGCGCGAGCGCTCGGTCCAGCGAGTTTACTCTTATCGGGCCTTCGCCTGCTGCTGCTGCCACTACCGTCTCCTGCTCGGAGCTAGCATGCGATCGGCTGATGACGATATTGAGGCGGCCCTTCAGCGGCTGGAATTTAGGCGGTATGCTGTCCCAGGTCTTGCGGCCCATGATGACGGCATTTGTTAACGCAGGAGAAGCCGAACCCGAAGCTGGAGATGAAGGTGGTGATGGTGGTGGTGGGGGTGGTAGACGCTTTGTCACGCGCGCGAAGTACGCCATTTCTTTCTTGAGGCCGGTCCATGGGAGCGTGCCGCTGCGGCCGATGCCCATGGTACGCGTGGTGGCCACGATGAGGGTTAGCTCTGGGGGAAGCATGGCCGCGGGTGAGGGGGGGAGGCTGGACATTTGCAGTTTTTGTCTTCTCCTTGCGTGTTATTGGGAATTTAGATAATTAAAATGCCTAGTATAGTTTTGTTCTGTTGCTTTTTTTCTCGTTTCTTCTTTTGTTGAAGTACCTTAGGCTGGTCAGAAAAGCTATGAAGGTGAATATTTTGAGCGAGTTGGGGTCGCTAGCAAGTATTTTTTCAGTTTTAGTATCGCTTGCGAACCTGTTTAACCTAGGCCCCTTTACTTGACCTGTGCAAGCAACTACTCAATAATCTACACCATGTCTCAGTATCTATAACTATCTCTTAAACTTATATTGGAATGAATAAATCATAGCCATATTATTTAATCGAGATAGGAATATGAGTTCCGACGGCAATAAGATAAAAATCGTGTAAGACACGCCCCTATCAAAACAATCCCAAGTTCCCAGCAGCAAGTAAAGTTATAGTTACCATAAGAGATGATGATCATGGATGTCTTCATTGAAGTAAAGGCAATTGTAGCTAGCATCATGCGAATCATAAAAGGGGCTACATTCTTTAATTCTTCATTAAATCCTCGTTATACATAACACCCCTTATGCACCCTTAACTCATCATCCCATCAAGCCGCAGCAGCAGTAACCTTGACCTGCCTCAGCCTGTGCTCCTCCTCCAACCTGCGCAACTCCTCTCGCTTCATCGCCTCCTGAACCCGGACTCTTTCCGGGACAACCCGTTCCCTCGGCGTCGTGATCCGCCACCCCTTCAACTTCTGCAACCCGCCCGCCGCCGCCATGGTCTTCCGCTCTACGAGGCTGTACTCCTCGCCGCCCGGCCTGTCGAAGCGGAAGGGCTCCCGGATGCTGACCGGGGGGTTCGTGATGATGCGCACGGCGCGCCGCGCGTTGCTTGTTGCGCTGTGCATCGTTAGGGGGTGCAGCAGGTACACGTCGCCCACGACGCCCACGGCCTCGACGAAGTCTGTGTCTGCGCAGCTCCGCGCGATGTCGGTGTACCATTCTAGGTTCTTCTCGCGTGCGAAGTCGGGGTGTGCTCGTGGGACCATGCGTGGCGATACGCCTTCCTGCGGCGGTACATGGATCAGCATTGTGCTTAAGGGGTACTTGTCTAAGTAGGTAGATAGGTAGGTAGTTTCCTAAGGTACCTAGGTAGATTGATGAGAGAGCTAGCAGTTCTGGGTCCCCAAACCTGGCTTTCACAGAAAAGGGGGCGAGGAAGCAGGTACCAATGCTACATACCGGATGTTCGTACAGATGCTTCGCAACGCGATCGATAGCCGGCGGGCAAAGCATCGTCCCACCCCCCTCCGACACAATATCCGTAAACAGCGGAATGACAAGCAGCGCCTGCTCAGGGCTATCCAGGTAGTGCACGAAGAAATCGCCATCGACATGCCAATTCGTCAGCTCCTTAGGCGGGACCGGCCTGCCCTCCCTCTCCGCCGTGCCCAAGTTAACGATCAGCGAATCCCGCCAATGCCGGGACTCGGGGCTGACGCGGTCTTCGCCGCCGCACAGCTCGCAGATGGCGTGCCACGCCTTGGGCGCAAACTCGGCGCAGTCGAAGGTCCGGTGCGACGGCATGTTGGTTTTCTCCTTGGTCCACGTCGACTTGTCCGTCGGCGACATGCCCAGGCGCGTCCATACCCCCTCGGTTACGGAGGCGGCTTGCTCGTCCGTGAAGCAGTTGCTTAGCTTGAGGTAACCGTTCGCGAGGAAGAAGTCCTTCTGCTCTTGCGTGAGGGGGGCGGGTGGCGATGCCATGGCTGGTTATGTAGTTCTCGGAATATTGTATATGAATGAGAGGTCGTTTACTTATTAGGCCGTGGTAGTAGTTTTATCTCAAGATTGTCTAGTTAAGACGACCTATATCAGTACATACCTAACTACCAAAAGTGACTAGATAGATAGATAACCTAGGTAGATGATATATATGGAAGTAAATAAAAGAAGTTCAAAGTAACGAGCACGCTTCTATCACGGTATCCTTCTATATTCTTAAATACATGTGTGCCAACGAATAGTAGCCTGTTAAGCTCCATCACGAGTGACGATGTGCATCCTAACTTAGAAGCAGCCGTCGAATCAATAGACATATACACATATACACATATACTAGCCCCCTCTCCATCGGGGTAGCTGAATAGTTACGCGGGGAAATCGGCATGTCGAGCCGTAATTCCCTTATCCAATGGGGCATGCGATTTCGGAGAGCTGTTGGAGAACTCGGTTTAGTCTGCTCGCCGCTGGTCGACAGCATTGTGCCGAAGCTTAGGGTAAGTAGATGGACTACATACCACGATTCGAGGATTTCCTATTACTATCTCCGAAATTCATAGTTTCTATCTCTATGTGTGTCTATGCCTTAGGTACCTAGGCTATAGCGTTGTGCTAAGCATCAAATCTAAATCTACATAAAAGCTACCTAACTAGCATGGGACATAAGAGATGCAAAGTGTATCTCGTCACGACGTCGCGCCTCGGAGATCGCTCAGCTTATCGGCGTAGTAGGCGGGGACGGCTACGGCATTCTCAGCCTCCCAATCCTCCCGCTTGTGAACACCGGTGAGCACATGTAGGGTCCCGCCCAGCTTGCCCTCAACACCGAATTGGATATCGGTATTCAACCTATCGCCGACCATGCAAGTCCGCGCTCGGTCTAGCTGGAACTTGCCTTCGATCGCATCCATCATGGCCTGACTAGGCTTCCCCAAGGTCAGGGGTGTCTGCCCGGTCATGTTAACCAGTGGAATGGAAATAGAACCGGCGCCAGGGAAGAAGGTATCGCCGGTGGGCAGCAAGTTGTCGAGGTTTGTCGCGATGAACTTGGCGCCCCGTTGTATATACTGGTAGGCCGTAGATAGCTTGAGATAGTTAATGTGAAAATCCAGCCCGGCAAGTACAATACCGACATCTGGATCTAATAGAGAGCCGTCTGCCAGCCCCTTAAAGTCCTCGGGCGTAATGTCTCGTCTTAAGGCCGGGTCTGTGCCACCGATGAAGGGTACACCCTCAGTACGCAGCTCGGACTCCATGCCACTCTCGCCGATGATGAAGACCTTGTTCTTAGGCGCCGGTAGCTTCAAGATGCGTGAGATATACACTGCGGCTGAGTAAGACGAACCGAATATCTCCTCGACATTACTAGGGATACCCAAGCCCGTCAGCTTCTGTTGATAGCCCGGTCGGTCTTTTGTGGAATTGTTCGTGACAAATACAATGCGTTTTCCTGCTCTGGCTTAGCTTATGATACGAATATATGTGTGGGTTTCGTAGTTTTCTTAAGCCTAGCTTACCCCTAGATCTCAGCATCTCCAGCGTCTCGACGATGCCCTCGAAGACATTGTCCCCGGACCATAAGACTCCTGTGATATTTCAGCCATCCGGTCCTTTCGAAGCCTAGTCATTTATTCTAACCATCGCAATCAAGTAGAAAAACCTGTATAAAAAGTAAGACCTTGTGTTATAAAGGGTGGCAGGCAACTCAGGTTAAAATGACGCACGTCAAACCTATCGAGAAACTCATTGATAGCGACTGAATCACCCGTCAGGTACTTGGGTGTTTGCGGCATTTTATATCAGAGGACTTCGGCCCTCGGGAAATGTAATAAGTCTATACTACCGGTTGCTGTTCAATGGCAGTTGTTGTCGTCGCTATCTATTAGTCGTATAAAATAGTTTATAGTTGTAAGAGTGAAGTTTTTAAGACCATTTATTTCATATCAAAGCAGCCCCTCCGGCTTTTTGGTTCAATCGCCGTCCTTTGCCGGCACTACTCATCGCGCCCGGACCTTGGAACAGATCAAATGTCAACTTAAAACATGTATTTCCCTCGTGAAGACCCATTAACAATATTTTTATTTCTTACATTCATGTATCAATCCTCGGTATCTACCTACTTACTGTGATTTCTTCTTTATTCTTTTATTTTTATTTTTACCAACTAAAGCCCAACGCCATAAGGATTGCAACTATGTAACGAGCCGTACAGTAACCGCAAGTTACGTCCGATGATTCTGATCTGCACGCAACATTACCATGCTGATGGCTTCTATTATGCATGGTTCGGAATGAGAGCCTAATGCTGATTATTCGATTATGCCAAGCCAAATGCTCGGGAACTATAAGATTTTATACCTACTCATCATCGTTGCCGCACCCTTCCGTCATACTATATCCATACCTCTTATATAAGCTAGGGCAGCTAATGTCACTGGAAGTCCCAGATAGAGGATCGAGTCTTATGTTCGTGCTGCATGGAAACCCTACCCGAATAGAACGTGTGCCGACCGTGCCTGGAACTGCCAGTAGGGTCGCATGTATAACAACTTAGTGAATCGTGAAGGTTACGATTCGACAGCGCTTCCGATCACCCCTACCCTATGAACAAACCGGTAGTAAAGATGACTTGTCAACTTGTTCCTTCGGTGATAACAGAAGAGTTGGTTGAGTGGTCCTAATCCCCAACCAATTGGTATGTAGTATGTATCTCCAAACTAAAAGCCTCTATGTACCTAGGTAGGTAGGCTAGGATTAGATAGTTGGATGAGGGGATAAATAGGTACTTAATCAAGAATATTTGACGATCAAAGGAAGTGCCGTGTGTCGCGCGATGCCAGACTAACCGAAAATGGTGTTAAATTTCAAACCTTCGAAAGCCATCGAAGAACTCATCATCGTGAGCATTATCGACCCTGATAACATATTTCGTCTAGATGGGATAAGCAAGAGGCGACGATTGGTTTGGTTGGCGGGGTCCTTGCAGTACATAGGTACCTAATGCAGATACACAGGCACATACCTTAGGTACCCAGTTACGCAATTCTGAATGTGGCCCCGCATTGGTTCCATTCCACTAATGTTACGCAGAAACCCCCACTTTCCCACCCATCCACGGAATAGAACCCGCTTATCTACAAGGCAGCTCCCTGTCCCGCCCCTCTGGTCATCCAAGATCAGTAAGCCCTACGTCAATCATTGAATAACCCCTCCATGTTTTTTTTCCTCTTCTTTTTTATCCTTTCGCGAAAAACACCGAACGTTGACACAACAACCTAATCTACAACCTTCCATATACTCATACCCATACCCATGCCCATGCCCATGCCCATACCTACATGTGAATACATTTGCCTCTCTATTTCTCTCTGGATACCTCAATAAACAAATATACACTACCTTCTAATACCAAGCCAAGATTTGATATCTCGCATATCTCAAAGCTTAATCTTGCAACTTTTTATAACCAGCCAACACGAATTGCCAGTCCAATTACAAAACGGCCGGTAGCTCAACGCCAAGGGTCCTAGTGGATTGAGTCTTAATAGCGAGTGGACACTGCCAACGCAAGATACATGTGTAGCTGTATCGTTTTCGATATCGTCAAACTCGTATGTAGGGGTCAAAAGTACAAACAATTATTTAAGAATCTACATGCACCCAAGACTTTTGATTGTTGCGGTGTAGTACATACATATTTGCCTATCCTAGGTACCTCTTATCGATACTTGGCCGTTACCTAAATCTGAGGCTCTGAATACAAGTTTGGGTGGTAATTGTTTCCCTAAAAAAAACAAATCACTCGTGAAAGCTACCTCACCTTACATTACATTACATGATCTACCCCACCATCATCATCTTTCGCAAACAACTCAGAATTTCTTAAATTAAAGACTTTCGCCTCACCGACTTACACCGACTTACCACATTCATATCCCGCATTTAATACCTACCCTCATAGGTTCTACGTATTCAGAGTCGCATACCAATAGTCCGCCACCATGCCGGGAAAGCAACCCAATTTGTTCGCTTTTAGCGACGTTGAAGCTCTTGCGCCTGCCCTGCGATCCTACATCATCACATGTCAAAATGCTGGCATCACACGTCATGGCGTCTTCAAGGTCGCCGTTTCGGGCGGCTCGCTACCTGAGACCCTCGCCAAGGCTCTCCTTGCGCAACCAAAATCTGACGAAGATACGGTCAAATTCGACAAGTGGGAAATATTCTTCGCTGACGAGAGAGCTGTACCTCTAGACCATGAGGATAGTAATTATGGCTTGGTTAAGAAGGAGCTGCTAGACAAGATCCCAACCGAGCTGGGCCAGCCTACCATACACCCAATCGACACACAATACCTAAATGACACGCAGGAGCTGGCTGATCAGTATGAAAAAATACTCGTTAACTCATTTGCTAAGGGCGACTCTGTCAAGCTACCCATCTTCGACCTACTACTCCTTGGCACCGGCCCAGACGGTCACACTTGCAGTCTATTTCCAGGCCATCCGCTTCTCCGCGAGACAGACGCATGGGTAGCACCCATCGACGACTCACCTAAACCGCCACCTCGACGGATCACATTAACACTGCCTGTCGTCACGCACGCCGTCAAGGTCGCCTTCGTCGCCACGGGCGCTATAAAGAAGGAGATCATGAAGGAAATATTCGAGCAAGGAAACGGGCTTCCGTGCGCACTCGTCAACGAATCAACCGGCGAGCGATGCAGTTGGTTTACGGATACCGCTGCCGTAGAAGGCGTCAGCTTTCCCCGACGTGGGTTCCTATAGGGTCCCGTGGAGTAGGCGTGAGGGAGATATACCACCGGCCATGGCTATATGAGCCGAGATTAGACTACGGCAGGCGAACGAAAAGCTAGGAGGTGTCTCATGAGGTCCACGGACGAGTAATTAGTGCTGTCTTCTTCGATTCACAACTTAATCTATGTAGTAGACTGGGGATGAGTGGGTGGTTCTTACGAGCATAAGACGTGCGCATTCCATTGCGTTATCACACCACGAGGTGTGGTGAGACATACATCTCTCGAAAAGGGATCTGATACCAAGCACGGATTAGTTAGCTAAGTTACATACCCCCCTCGCCTATCTTGGACCTCTTTCCTGGTCGAGGGGTTTTGGAATACTGATTAACTACACTTTACATGATTACCTGCTTGCCACGGCTACTGTGCTATGACTTTGACCTTGCTTTATGCGGACTTGGGTTGGTATGCTTTCTGTTAGATTAGTAAGTGAAGTAAGAGTTTAAGCCTTTGATATGATCTAGAGTATTTACAGATACTCCTTAATGTTGCTATTAGACTAAGTTAGGGAAGAGTACATCTTATTTATAGAGGAAGGAATATCCAGAATTGGCCTTCTATCCGATCAACATCGCAAACGTTTACTAAAGTAATAACCAAATTGCATACCTTACATAGGAGGTAGGTACTTACCTGGGTACCTAGTCATATAAATAAGAGCGGAAATAGCAAAAAGAAAATGTTAGCCCGGATGGGATTTGAACCCATGTCCTTTCCAACCTCGACATCTCATCTGAGTTTATTTCCCAGAAGCGCGTAATGATGGGATGTGCTACCACTACACCACCAGGCCTTTGGTTTTATTCTGTGATGCTTGTGGTGCTGTTGTTGGGAATTATATAGCTGCCTAGTTCTTGATTCTAGGTAGCTACCTAGGTACCTTGTAAGGCATATATATATGCCCCTTTTGGTGAGAAGGTGCCTACCTACATAGGTAGTTAGGTTGGGTGCCTTGATGTCTTTTCCTACTCATCTATTTTGAGCCTCCGGAGAAGCTTTAGGTAGTTGATCCCCCCTGCATTCCTTTTCTACGCCAGCAAGTATAAATATTGTGCCCAGAGGAGAAGAGAGAGGATGTACTTGTAGTGTGCTCATATGTTAGTACCCAAGGCACCCCTTTACAACCACCCGCAGTAGCCACAATACGTACCTAATGTAGGTAGGTACCTAGCAACATTCCATAGCAACGAGCGGGCCCGTGCAACTGCACATGCGCCCAAAGACGGCATATATATCATAGCAACAGGCAATTCCTTCGGCCTGTGCCTGACTTCCGAATCATTAAGCCATTTAGCTTAATGGTAAAGCTGCCAGTTCAGGTCAGTAAAATCTTAGCACTCGATGTTGGGGTTTTCGTAGGTCCCGGATTTCGAACCCCCTCGAGGGGGTTCGAGTCTGGGACCGAGCTTTTTGTATTTTTCTTTTCATATGATATTACTTATTTATTTATTTCTGGTCGTTGGAAACAGCTTAAACTACCTACCTAGGTATATAACACGCGTGGAGACAAGACCGTAATTTTGTTATATACAATCTCATCTACCACCTACAAGTTTATAGGGATACACAATCCGACCAACCCGCCCCCTCCCCTTTTTTTTCCTGACCCGCCTCCGTACTTCCATCTTCTAAGTAAGCTGAGGAAGCTCGAATAAGTTCGTATCTACCGCCCCTCGAGCTTCTTCTCCTTGATGAAGGTAGACGAGATCAGTGCGCCCGCAGCCAAAATGGCAACTGGTATGAAAGCCCACTGCACAGCGACGGCGTAGCAGGCCCGCACGATCTCCGCGATCGCCGGATCCAAGCTCCGGATGTAGTCGAGGCTCTGGCGCACGCCCTCTTCGATCTCGCGCGCCTTGTCGCCGTCGCCGCCGAGCCCAGCGGCTAGTTCCGTGCGCAGGACTTGCTGCAGGACCGCCGTGGAAATGCTGACCCCGAGAGTCGTGCCGAGGGACCGGAATAGGTACGAACACGCAATGGCTACGGCCGAGTCGGCAGGGTCCGCATTGGCGATTATGGCAATGAGCGAGGTAGTGATTGCTAGGTGACTATGTTAGCATGCTATTATACCCCTTTCCCCACACCTCTTCCGTTATAAGAGGTGTAGGTATCGATTTATCCAGGGACTTTTATCAGACATAAGGGAAGAATATACGAAAGGCAGGGAAAGACGAAACATACAAGCACCGGACCCAAGCCCCATAACACAGAGACCTGCAATAACACCCACGGTAGACTTCACCACCGCGCCTGAGAATGACACAGAGGGTGCTATGCCGAGCACTATTAGGGTATACCCGATCACCGTAATCCAGTAATACTTGCCCGTCCGGCGCATGATAATCCCGCCGCCCAGCGAGCCCGTGAGCCCAAAGGCCGTACTAGGTATGAACATGAGGCCGGATGTCGTTGCCGAGAGGCCCACGGCAGCCTGGAAGAATAGCGCGATGAAAAACGACACGCCCATCTGCGAAGCCACGCCAAACATGTTGGCCCCGTACACCGCCAGCAGCGGGGGGTCGAGGATGACATGGCCCGGCGCGAACGGCACCGGCGCGACCTTGATCTCGATGAAGAGGAACAGCGCAAAGAAGAGCGGCGTTAGCGCCAGGGGGATAATCGTAATGCGCTGGTTCCAGCCCTCGTTACTGCCGTTATCGAGGCCGAATAGCAACGTGAAGACGGCCGAGGCCAGCGTGAAGGCTCCTAGAAAGTCGATACGGAGGACTTTGTGCGTCCAGTGCGCGTGGTCCGTCTTGGGGACGTCGAGCACGAAGAACACAGCTAGCCACGCGAGTAGCGACAGCGGGAACTGGCCCGCAAATGCCCACCGCCAGCCGATAGTATCGGCGATCAGCCCGCCAATTGGTGCGCCCGACGCCACTGTAACAAGGAAAGTCAATGATTACTTCTTTTAGAGTGGTGTTTAGGGAATTCAGCTATGTATGTCTCGGACGCGGTATAACCCATTTAGCTTGATGAGGGAATGCTAGCACCCGAGACAGATCTAAAAGGGGGGAGAGAAGAAGAAGAAGAAAGAAAGAAAGAAAGAAAGAAAGGGGAAAAAAGGAATGTTCGGTGTTACATACTGCCAGCAGTGTACACGACATTAATATAGCCCTGGAAGAGGCCCCGGTCCCTAAGGGACACAAGATCCGTAACGAGGATAGTCACGACGGCATTCATACCGCCGCCGCCGATGCCAGCCACGGCGCGGGCCACGCACAGCTCGACGATGTCCCGGGACAGCCCGCAGCCGAGACAGCCCAAGCCAAAGACGGCGTAGCCAAACAGCAGACACTCCTTGCGGCCGAAGATGTCAGACAGCCTCCCGTACAAGGGCTGGAACACGGTCAGCGTCAGGAAGTACGAGGTGGAGATCCAGCTCGTCGAGTTCAAGGCGTTGAGGTCGCTGCCCATCTTGCCGTAGCTGGCGATGGTCAAGGTCTGGTCCACCGCCACCATGAAGATCTATTGCTGTTAGCATCTATGAACTCCTTCGGTACCTATGAATACCTAGGTATCTATCCCAGAAGTCCTCACTTACACCGATGGCAAGCGCCGGTAGTAGCGCCTTCATGTTTACTTTCAACTTCGGCGCATCTCCGTTCGGCGCAGCGCCGTTGAGCCGGCCGTTTTCCACGTCATTTTCCGGGAAGTCGTCGGCGACGGAGTTGCTCGAGCTCGAAAACGTGCCGTTTGACTGACTCTGAGCCGAGACGCTAACGACGGAGACATCTTTCTTTAGTAGAGGTGTCGTCTCCGCAGCCTCTTCGGCATTGCCTAGGGTGGTATTCTTGGAAGACATTGATCTAGAACCTAGATGATTTTACGAAGATCTAAGTATAGGTACCTAGGTAGGTACTAGGTTAAGAAAGATAAATAGAAAGAAAAAGAAGAGACAACTTCTTTTTTTTCCCTTTTTCCTTCTAACCCCGACGAACAAACCGTAATGAAGTGGTCTATGTAACTAACAATACTTCTTCGAGCTCACATGCACTATTTCCCCAGACGGGAAGTAGAGATTGTAGCGGTCTGCATATCTACCATCACGCAATTGGAGGATCAACTGCAATGATTGCTAATCTATCGGCATGCAGACGTGCTGTCTAGCGCTCATGAGATAACGTTTGCCCGCAGCCGCCAACGACCCGGCGAAACCCCATTTTATAGGCTGTAAACTGTTTTCATACCTAGTGGGTGACTTCTCCAGGTGGCTTTGAGAGTTGGATTATATATTAATGATATTCATGATATTAATGGCTGATGTCTTACATCTGCATTGTAGTAGTTGAACTGTTGACCTAATTTTAGTCGACGACTGCGTCAACTCGTTTCTCCCCTTATCTCCGAAACAGAAGTGGCCTAATTGATAGATTCGCTGTTTGATTAGCATTACGATAATAGTATACCGGGTTTAGATGCAGTGCTCTCTTGAACTGCATGATAACTGGTTACCAACAAGGAATCCGAGAGTTAACAAATGCACGTTGCCGCGTCGCGTTCGTATGGGCTTAATTTCTGCGGATTGGAATCCAGGTGTGTGGAATTTGTGCTGCATCATCTCGGATGAATATTATAATGTCATACTTGATTCTAAGACACGAGGTACCTAGGTCAAGGATCTATCTTTTGTTAAGGGGACCTCATGCTTACATCGTGTAGTTTATTTACTGCCTATGTTGCATGAGGTATTTATGGCCTGTGAACTGGTTAGAAATAAATAAAACAGTTATATAAATACCTAGGTACCTAAGCATTGTTAGTTCATCAACTCAACTTACAATCAAGATCAGACCTAGCTGGACTTAGATCTACCCCATATGCATATGATATGCATATGAGATATGGAAGGGGGCGGGAATACAAAACAGAACTACATACCAATTTCCGGTTCTCCCGAAGCTCCAGAGACGCTTGCACGTGAAGTTCTGATAGGGTCCCTGAGCCGGGAAAGAATGCTACCTATTGATTTTTGTCGAGGCCCCTACTGGCTAATCTCTCCGTACGTGGGACGGGATTAACCATGTTCGAGTTGTCATAGCCCGGTTTAGCCCACCTCGGACGAATTTCGACGCGTTTGAAGACACAGCCTCAGGTTGCTACCAATCTATCGTACATACTGTCCGTCCTGCGATAGACTATCGTGGCTGGAGCGAGTTTCGCATACAGCTTCAACACTGCGAGTCTTGCTAGTCTCATTTTAGTCTAGTGGTGAGATTTGCAAATTAGACATGTTCTCGAAATCTCTAACCTAGGCATCAGCGTCGATATCTGTATCAAGTGGCAAGGATCTTCAAGATTTACTTTCCTCTTTAAGCTTTTTGCATGCTTCTATCATAAATTCGCTGTTTGAGTCCCATCCATAGCTTTCATCTGACTGATTCAACCCTTAACCAGTGTCAATTGTGAACACTAGTCGAGGTGTCAATTACATACGCTAGTTGAAAATCCCGACATCGAGGAGAGACATGATGGATATCCATTCAGTCCCGTTAATTAAAGTTGACTACCCTCGTCTTTGGGATCTTCCTGTGGCTGAAACGTCCGTTCAAGGGTCCATCTCCACGAGGGGCTAAAGTAACCGTGCAGATTTGCTGTTCGGCCCTGTTTTGAAGGGAGGCGAGAGGATTCGCACATTTCAATGTAAGCGATACGTAACAGATCGAGCAGGCCTCCCACAAAGAGCAACCCCCCAAGTCTGTAGGGCTAGCTCCGACTCGCCCCTGGCCCCTCTCTAAACTTGCTTCCTCCCTTGGCCAGTTTCCGCAGCAGTCTTGCAGGAAAATCTAAAAAGGACGTTTGGGTCTCCATCTAAGCAGGGATCCTCCATCTTTGACTCGTCGAGATTCTTTCGTGTGGATCCTTCGAGCGTGGTACCTGCATTAAAAGTGTTGTCATTCCGTAAAGCCGTAGAGCAGGATCAAGCCAAGGGGTACTAACAGAAGGTTAGTGAACCCACCCCCATTCAACAGCATATCACTTCTTTCTTCTGCAACCCTGATTGTTCAACCCCCGTCTCTTCTTTCTCGACCTTATCAGACGAAACGAGTGGGCAACGCGAACGGCCATATCTCATCAAGTTTGGTATGACAGCATATGTGGTTTCGTCCTCCTTACATCTTCCTACCAAACCCCTAATTCAGCCGATAATACGTAGTAATGGAATTTCCTACCCTTCGGGCCCCTAGGACGGGTCGTTCACGTTTTTCAAAAGCGTTACCTGCCCCTCCGCCTGAGCTAGAGAACGAGAGGCCACAGATAGTTCCTCAAGAGCCGTTACCTTCGGTTTTCTCGCCATTTCCACCCAGGAAGGATAGTGTTAGTGTCAGGAGCATTAGTAGCCCAAAGTCAAGCTTTAACCCACCTCTTCCTGCGTTGCCTCCAGAGAATAATATCATGGGGGCCCCGAAGTTGCAAACGCAGACGAGGTCGATCCCAAGGAAGCCAATAGGACTACCAACAAATCCGGCCCCAGCCCCAGCCCCAGCCCCAGCTGCAGATGCTCAGACAAAGAAGATGAGGCGCGTTTCTTCTATATCAAGTCTGCTATCGGCATATTCGAACACATCGTCGGATTCTGTTCAGAGGTCGTCGCAAGGCAGTATATTCACAAAAGACAGCGAGCCATCCAATTCACCAGAACGAGAAGGGATAAATGATGCCCAGTCCTCATTAGCAAAGACTCTAACGGCTCTCCCAAGTAATCCTTATGGAGATGAGGTGAAATCTGATATACCGCCGCCGCCGCCACCATTGAAGGACCCGTTCCGTCCGAGTACGCCGTCTCATACTCGGCTCGTAGACCCATTTCCGGCATTCCCCGTGTCCCGGTCCGGCATAAATGATGGAGGTCCGTCAGCGTCAGCGTCACCATCCGACCTTGTAGGTGACTCACCTCAGCGACGGGAGATTTGGCGGAGGCGTGCATCATCCAAATCCGATCATGGCCTTCTCGTCCCAGAGCTCAAATTAGCTGGTTCCCACGGATCTACCGCATCCACTGCACAGCCAGTCAGCCTAGACCCTCTCCCAGCCCCGCCGTCCACACAAAATAACACCGCCTCCACATTACCTCCCAGAGGTGCCTCACTCCCCGGAAGAAATATTCGACCTGAGAAGCCGATAGAACCACAACAAGACGACAAAATGCGCAAACTTTCGGCAAAGCTCAAAGAACTTACTGGCCGGGGCGAGGCTGCCAAAGGTCCCGTGAAAGTTAAAGACGGCCCAATCGAGAAGGCTGAGCACCTTAAAAAACCAGAGCCTAAGGTGCAGTATGGGGATAAGACTAATATGAATTATACGCCCCCTGTAAGAAACCAGATTCTCGCCGAGGAATCTGTGATACCAAAGATTTCAGTCGAGGCTGTAGCTTATACGCCGATTCGTCCCGGACCATCGTCGGAGACCCCCTCAAAGGAGTCCGCAGAAAAGTCAATTGCGCGCCGCGCAGTCGGAGCTCCTACGCCTCCCAACCAACCAGAAGTCCATAAGAAGGGGAGCTCGTCCGATCTGAGACAACCGAGTCTTGGACTTCCACGATATCCACGACCATCCCAAAGCAACCCTTCCCTGCGCTCCCCCCCAGCTCTTCAAAATGTTCAGGACCCAATGAGATATAAAGCTTCACCGCAATCAAGCCCATCCGCTGCGATGCCTTTAATGTTGCCATCGGATTTAGTCGAACCAATGAAGAAGCCTGAGCTCTTTAATGTCGTAACGGCATTAAATGAACCTTCATTTTCGCCAGACTCGAGTGGTCGCAAACCGATGCGCAAGATCTCACAAGATGTTAATGCCAACGCACTGAGTGATATCGGCGAGTCCGTAGAACATATGACTGCAGAGCAGATAGCCCAAGTTAACGAGGCCCTCTCTCGTTTCCCTAGGAACTACGGCCTGGGCACCCCTTCAACCAATGTCGTCTGGAGAGCTGCTCCTATATCTTCGCGACACTACAACTGCTATGTTCGTCACGATAAATGGGTACCAGTTAAAAACTTGAACTACCCATTGGCTTGTCAAACATGTAGTGTTGAGGACGCAGGCTCGCGTAAGACCTGCTCATGGTGTAATCTGCGCATTTGCTTCGGGTGTCATGAACGACTCATAAGCACTTATAAGTCGGACCTTAAGTTACTGATGGACAATATGGAAGTAGACCAGCGCCGCGAGAAAGGGAAACAAGCAGCGGGTGCTTAATCTCCTGTCGGCATGACCATCTACTCACCAACCGACCACCTACTGTTCTTCAAATACTTTTCTCCAGACCTGGAGTCATAGTATTATTCTTCTATCCAATTCTCGGGATATGTATAGTGCAGAAGTCGGCCCGGATGCTTGTGAAGCATCAATATACAGCGCATGGGTTTATCCGGTGTATACATGGCATAATAGATGACGACGAAAAGGAAGGAATTGCATCAGGAAATAGGCGTTCATGGTCTGATGATACCTCTCTTGTACTGGTATATAACTGAAAGTACGACAAGAGCTTGGGCAAGGAAAGGCAAAAGGGAAAGGATATAATGGGATCCAGGCTAGAAGCCGCACGATGATACCAATTGCAATTAAGGTTATGCAGATGAATATGAGTGAACTAGCTATAATTTTCTTACTTTGAATTTCTCAGTATTTATCTCCTAGTGACACTTAGTTTCCTTGCTTACTCAACCTACAGCTCCTTCCTATCTACATTTAACTTTTGGTGATAGCTTTTGAAACGCCTGAGTAACACATGTAGTAGGTGCGTATGTACCTAGGTAGGTAAGGTAGGTAGGTACATACTATGTAGGTAGTTGTTGAATATGAGGAAGGGGAGATAGATAGAGTGGATTTGGATTACGGCATTCGAGGTAGTGGGGTTAACAGCAGGGGAATCAACCCATGGGGCTAACAGCTTCACTACATCCTCCACTGTAATTCTCGGTAACTTTACCTTGTTAGTCGCGTGCACGGGTCAATAGCACAAAGACCCCTGATTCCTACCAACACTTCAAACAAATTCCCATAAAAGAGCCTTTGTCTTAAGGTCCAACACTATGTCGTCGTCAACTAGCTTAAGCCGCACACGCTCGCTTCAAAACCCTACTGCTGGTAGCAATGGATCAACACGGGGAAATGCACCCTCGGCGCGTAACGAGGCTAGGAACACGTCGCCTAGCAGACTACCGGTGAAACCCACCATGACGACTCGTTCGATGGTGTCGAATACTACAACCTCCTCTACTACCACTGCGCGAAGAATAGCAAGCTCTACTATTACGGGGAGACCTCCTTCAGGGACTTACAGCAAGGTTCCTCCCGCACGCTCAGAGAATGCTGGAAATACTGCAGCCAAAGCGCCGAGGCCCTTAGGCAGAGCATCGTCTACGCGTCAAGTTTCATCCTCGTCAACGACAGCAGCATCAAATCCGCCAACCCGCTCCACAAGCACAACCGTCAACAGACCGAGGTCATCTGGCGGCCCACCTCCCACAGCTTCTAACCAATCTACCAGACACTCACGATCGAAATCCACGGTCACAAGTCTCACGGCCGCCACAACCCTCCGCCCTGTTACTCAATCTCGGATATCCCAAACATCATCTACATCGTCGGGCCGCACGAGCCCCGCCGCAAGCGCAATCACAACAGCCAGCTCGAAGGCCCCAACACGGCAGACTCGCTCCCAGACGCATACGCGCACAAAATCGCAATCCCAACCCTCCACCTCCACTTTTACCTCGCAGCAACCTACCAGCCGCCCAGCGTTCAATACACACCAGCAGCACTACAGCCCAGCCAAGTCCCTCGCACCGAAACCCCTAACATCCACCTTCCTCGCGCCCCCCTCGCCCTCCAAGCTCCCCGCCAACGTCGCCATCTCCGCCGAAACCAGCCGTCTGCAGACGGAACTACTACAGCTCTCGCTCTTACACCGTGACGCTGCCGCCGTAGACTCCGAATGGCGCGACAGCGCGCGCCAGAAGCTCGGGGTACGGTTCGCACGGTTAAACGCTGACCACGATGCCCTTATCAGACTAGAGAGGCACGGGGTCGAGGCTCGGAATATCGCGGCACTGGTACGCTGGGGCAGAAGGAATCGATCGGGGCTCGGGCTGGAGGAGAAAGTCCAGATCCTAGACGAAGTCCTCAACGGGGTCTGGCAGCTCGGCGAGTCGGGCGGGCGCTATCAGCGCGTCGTAGCCAACTTCGAAGTCTGGGCCGACCGCATGGCCTCTATCATCGAAGCCCAGCGCTCTGGGGACGTCGAAGGTTTAATTGCTGGCGACGAGGTGCAGTTCTTAGGTGACTTAGATCGGACTTGGGCGCGCGACTGCGAAAGCCTATTGCGGAAACTTGAGGGCTGGCGGGCCGCTCTACGGGATCTCGGCGACATCGACGACAACGACGACTCTGTAGCCGACTCCGGGCTAGCGCGGATGGTGCGCGGCAGCCGCACGCTCGTCGACGATATGCTGGCTGAACTGGTGGTTATGGGACAAATCGAGCGGGACGCGGCGAGGACGGAGAACGAGTGGATCACGCGGATGAACAAAGCTATCGAAGATGAAGATGACGATACCCCCGCCGCACGGGCATATGTTCCTCTTTGGAAGTTGGCGACATGAGGGTGTTTATGTGCTGGTTTGCTGGCTTGCTGAGTGTTGTGTGATTAGGTCAAGATCAAGACTGTACAATATTAGGTTATACGATGGTTACGAATAATGATAATTATAAAGTTAAATGACAAGACGTAATGGGCAAAGGTTGCTTCGCTTATGCACTTCGTGTTCCTAGAAAACCTACCTGCGAAACTATGCTCTAAATGGAGACTCATAAGCGGCCGGTCTATGTAGGGGGTAGACATGGATAGAAGGTGATGAAATCAATATGATGTTACACCAAGAACATGCATTCGAAGCTTCAGTAGGTCAATTCGTGTGTGATTAAAGGGCGAGCAGTGGCATCTGAATCCATTCAAGAGAAACCAAGCACGATACCATTGGTCTAACACTAAAAACTGCAACCCTACTACGGTAGTATTTCTGCCCAAAGGAAGCCGTAAGGTAGACATGCAACGGCATACAGATAAAACACCAGCCAATAATTCAACACTCCCGACTTTGACCCCCTTACAGCCGCCCGCACAAAAGGTCGCTCAATGATAATTCAGCTCCGGATTCGCTCTGAAGTTGCAGCGGCACCTGCACTCCGGAACCGGACACTCGACATGTCTCGCGAACCACTGGCGTGCGTGGTCGAGATGTAGGACATGTTCGCACTTGAGGCAGAAAGTCGGGAAGCGGGCAGCGACACGGACCTGGGGGTCGGGCGAGGCCTCCGGCTTGTCGGAGCGCGGGACACCCACGATCTCAAGGCACACGACGCAGCGCGGGAGATGGCGTCCACAGTTCGGGCAGCTTACCCCCGCATTGATGTTGGCCGCCGTCAGTGGATTCGTTGATCCCTTACCAGCAACTACTGACTGGGGATGTGCCCCCGTCTTGGAAAGTTCGTATTCAGCGTCGCAATACACACAGCGCAGCGCGATCTGTCGGGACGGCGGCATGATAGTAGGAACGCCACTTCGCTTGCTCTTCTTGGTGCTTTCCACCTCAAACTTAGTCCGCTGCATAAAAGCCTTATGTCGCTGAAGATGGGCTCTATATGCATTCCGCCACACACGACATCGATAATCGTTGATGTAACGCGGTGAGCAGATTGACAAAACCAGAGTGGCAGTCTGGACGTCATTGAATTTCTCAATGTACTTTGCAAATATGTCGACAAGCTTATCAGTTATACCGGTAAGTACAATCCCTTCGATGTCGCCCGTATCGATCGCCTGCTTGAGCTCCTTGTCGAGCCATTGCGCGAGTTTTTCGTCGTCGAAATACCGAAGTGCCACGAATGTACGCTCACGGAGAGGCAAGGATTCTTGGTTTGCGATAATCTCCCAGTTATTTGTTGCAATAAGGGATGATATCGCGCGGAGGTAAGGATCGGTTTTAGAAGCAACCGCGTCGTCGAAATCCAGCTGTTCTTTGCCGGGGCTCCTATCCCCTTGACCTTTGAGTTGTAGGGCCAAGGAGACGAACAAAAGCTCAGGGTACTCTGTGCTGGCACCCTTGAGTATTCCCACCGCTTTGCCATAATCACCTTCAAAGAGGGCATGAGCGGTTGCCATCGTATACCATGACGAGTTTCGTTCAGAGGGCAGCATCTTCGCATAGTCACTAAAGTATGCATCGGGTGACCTGCCCCATCCACAAATCCACGTAGCGACTTGACGATGTAGTGGCTTCTTTGATTCAACGCCAGTATATGCTGGCTGTTTTAACTTCCTATTTATTTCTTGTAGACAACGCTCCCACGCAGCTGCATCTGGGGCCCTAGTACCGTCCAAAAGTCTGACAGGAAAATTAGACCCTACGTAGCCATTAGTTAGTGTTTTCTAAGAAAAGCCAGCTATTTAACCGACCCAAGTCATGCGTCCATATGTTGGCAACACCCATATAACTCAGGTCGATGCCCTGCAATATCATTCCCATATCAGAGGCAGCATCATCAGCCCCTACTAGCTTATCAGTTTCGGGAAAGAATAAGACGATAAAGCGCGGAGTACGTACCGGCAACCCAGTCCCATAACTCCCTTAACCAAGGATCATCGGCAGCTATGTCCCTATTCGCGACGTAGTCAAACAAGTATTTCTCCTTCGAACGAAGAAGCATCACGTGGTCGAGAACAAGTTTTGCTTCTTTAGGGAATCCCCTCGAGTCCAGTGTTGATGCGAGCAGCCTCTCATGTAGCTGTCTATTTGATGGCAAGACATTGCTCTTTAAAGGTAGATCTGACAAAGACTGGTCCAAACCCTTCGTTACTGATTGCTGTCGCTCCTTATCACTGAGCTGTTTTGCGGTTTCGAGGGTTTCCCTAGAGTATTGCCTCAGACCACGTAACTTGTCTGCTGTTGTTAAAGCACTGGCGAATAGCTCCGGTAGTGGCTCAGTGCTTGCCTCGAGGTCGCATATGGGGTCGGCCGTGGGTGGAGGAGATAGTAATGTTTTCTGTATTATAATATTGGTGGACTCCTTACGGTTTCCAAATAGGGGTTGACCTTTGAAAGCCTGGTCTATATTGAGTGGACCGATCATCTCGGGATACTGTGCTGCTTCAAATTGCATCAGAGAGTGATAGCTACCGCCCCCTTATGTTAAATTAGCAATGATCATCTACTGGCCAATGTAGCGTTACCTTCTAGACCACGGTGAGGTGGTTTCCAGGGTATCATCTTGTATAAATGTTCTGATGAACATGATGGTTTTTCAAGAATGTCAAATGTTCCATTGGCGCGTAGAACTACTGCTCGTGGGGTTAAAGCAGGAGAGTCGAGCGTTACCCAGTCAAACGATACAATCCTGTCGTCTTTTCGTTCCTTTGAATAGCTCATGTCGAGCTCGTACGATTTCCTAACTTCTAGAATCTCGGGACTATCCTTAGGATGCATCCCAGAAGGAATAAATTCTTTCTTAGCATCTAGGACCTTGAGCTGGCCAGTTCTAGAGAGCACAGCGATCAGACCAGAACGATCCCTACAGAAACGTAACGACCTGATCAATGAGCCCCTATCTTGGAAGTTGGCCTCTTTAACATCAATTGCTTTATCGATATTGAGTGCTGCTCCCCATGGCAAATCATCTGTATCAACAGCATCGAGGTAAAAACGCGAGGAAGACGGTCTTGAGGTGGCCCGACGATCCCAAATCACCAGCCCTGGCTTATCTAGAGAAGACGAAGCAAAATAATTCTGGTCAGCATAATCGATTGCTAAGTTGTTATTGCATTTTGTCTGATAATTTATCACCGCGCCTTGTGGATCTTGGAACCAATTAGCGAATTTCATAAAAGAATATCATCGGGGACAAGGTCTACCTCGGAGATCGTAAATGCGGATACCCTGATTCTTAATCCCGGCAGCGAGAACCTGGGGGCTGTCTTCGAAGAACTTGGTGCTCGATATAGAGATACTAGCCTCAAGCCCGATCACTGGATTCATCGAACCTTCGAGTGACGCCCATGTAGCGCCAGGTTCTAGCGTCGTAAGTCGGCTTACGTCGAATATCTTAAGGCATTGGTCATTTCGAACACGCTCTAACCCAACAGCAAGTAAGGACCCCGTATTAAAAGCCACTGCCTGACAGGTACGAGTGATCCTTATAGGGAGCTCTAGGTGAGAGGTAGCATCACCGTGGAGGTTTATGATATCCACAGTGCCACTTGCAGTTCCGATGGCGACGAGCCCAGTATGAGCAGGTGACCAATCGTAGGTGGTCAGCGGAGGGATCTCATCATACTTTGATGACTTTTCGAAGTCAAAGCTCCCAGGCTGCGCAAGACCTGTAGGTTCATATAGTTGCACGACTCGGTGCTGCAGGTTAACATGGAGAAATGTATCGTAGGCCGGGTTAGGAGACCATTTGATCAGGCCTGGCTCTGGCCTATCCATCTTTGAAGTTGCGTATTGAGACATTTCTCCAGAGATGTGTGGGAGATATTCTCAGATATTTAATTGTCATTGCCTGGGCTGGTTTCTTACAAAAGACTAAGAGGGGTGTTGACTATGTGAATTGAACGAAACCGACAAGAGCCATCCTTTTGTAGACCCTGCATGTCTCGTATTGGTGAATAGAGCAAGCTCTCCGTATTTGTTTTAGGTCAAAAGAAGCTCTAAAGAAAGGTTACTTCAATTGACTTTAGGTTGGACCAGCTCGGTACATGTGTAAAGTGTTTGTCACTAATGTCATAGCACCTTAACTTCAATTGTTGTAACTAACTAGGTTAAATCAACTTAGAGCTTCCGCGCCAAGCTGCCAAGTTGGCCTCCTATCGATAACACTTAAGCTCAAGCCCCGCCAGTGCTACAAGTGATCCATTGACCAATCAAGAACCACCATACATGTAGCTGACAAAACTTGGTTACAACTGTAAATCTTTTTTATAGAGTTGCAACTTGTAACGTAGAAAATAAATACAGCCCTCAAATACCAAGCAAAACCAAGGTAGTTGGTAATGATATTATATATATTTACCTAGGTAGGCATCAAGATTAATTCAACCATGTAATGCTCATATATTATAGATAGCTTTACCTTAACAGGACATGATCACTCCGTCCCACAGAACCCCTGCAGTCTTAAGCATAGGTAGTCCGGGTTACCCGTCAGACAACTAATATAAGTGTTTCTAGTTGTACAACTATTTACCATATCAGTAATAACACCAACGTTTTGGGACGAAATGGACTGTACACACGACTTAACTCATAAAACGAAGAGTGTATTGGGTAGGTATGTACTTAAGCTTTATTCGGTGCTTTATCTAGAAGACAGCACATGCATTATATATTGCTAAACTACTTCAAAGATAGGTAGCCAGAAATGTAATCATCTACTTAATATACCTAGGTAGTTAACCAACTATTTCCTAAAACCGAGCGCGAAGCGATGTAGTGGGGTTTGGAGTTAAGAAAGTTCATCTCTAACTCCGCCATCTCTCCTTGAGATTGTTTGATATTTAGAGCAACAGGATAGGGCCTTACTAGGGCCGTACACTTTTGATGACAAATTAAGTGATTTGGGACGTATCAATCACAAGGGAAGGGCTCATGGGCAGGTTAGGTATATATAGAGCTTACCGTATCTTCCAACCTACGCGGAATGGATGGAAGAATCCAACGAGGAACTGGTCATCTTTTAATTTTCCAAATCGCTCATTCATAACGAGGATGGCGAACCCAACTGAGCACTCTCTCCCGGAGACCTACACTGGTCTACAATTCCATTCACCCTCTTCCCCTCCCACTCTTGCAGCACTATCAACACCGACTCCCACGGCTGGAACCGCGATTGTGAAGCCACTATACTCTATCATCGTACAGTATGCCAACGAGATATTCACCAACGGAAACCCGAGAGGCTATAAATACCCCTTACCGCTTGTACCTGGTGGTTCTTGTATTGCCCGCGTTGCTGCTGTTCCATCCGACGCTACGAGTCTAAAACCCGGTCAGCTGGTATTTGTAGAGTTGACGGTCCGGGGCCGGGACGACCCGAATATCAAGATCCTTAGATCATTCCATGAGGGCTCCAGCGAGGGGACTAGGAAGCTGATGGCATCAGAAGAGTGGCGTAATGGTTGCTGGGCTACCCTATCGACTGCGCCTTTGGAAAGTGTGCACGCTCTAGATGAAGATATTTTAGTTGGGCAACTGGGATATAAACTTGAAGAGCTTGGTTCGCTCAGCCAACTGGTGGTTCCGTACGGTGGCCTGGCAGACGTTGGACTAAAACCAGGAGAGACAGTCTTGATCGCCCCAGCTACGGGTTCCTTTAGTAGTGCTGCTGTACATGTTGCCCTTTCTATGGGCGCTAGAGTCATCGCCATGGGGAGAAATGAGGCAGCTCTCGCGGAACTGAAGAAGCTTGCTGACCCTGGGAGAATAGAAACCATCAAGATTAGCGGCGATGTCCAACAAGACATCGACGCGCTAGCTAAGTTTGGGCCATTAGATGTGTATTTCGATATCTCCCCACGCCCGGCCAACAAAAGCTCTCATATTAGAGCGGGTATATTGTCTTTAAGGCCAGGAGGCCGGATGAGTCTTATGGGAGGAATCCCAGGTGACATCGATATCCCTTATTGGCACATATCGTACAACGGCATCACAATTAAGGGAACCTTTATGAATACATCTCAACAGGCGAAGGACTTGATCAAAACTGTCGAAAGGGGTGTGCTGAAGATTGGCTCCAGAGTGGGAATGGAGGTGGCCGGAAAATTTGGGCTTGAAGATTGGGAGGAGGCACTTCGCATTGCTGCGGTAAAGGGGGGGCCGGGGAAGACTGTATATTTTATTCCCAATGGGGAGTGACACCTACTCTGGACAAGAAATGAAATGAATACATGTTGATATGTTTTATATAATTTCTATTATTATGACGAGAAAGGTATGAAAATAAGTCTGTACCTTACATTTAGTTCATTAAAGTTCTAGACGCAACTAAAAGATGGTGGAGACAGGTACCTAGTATGTATCCTGTACCTTATGCATGTACTTAAGTATTTTTAGGTAGTTACGCGTATCTTATCTTAAATCTAGACGATAAACTTCTAAAGTTTATTTTCCGTCAATTCAATTCTTCAATGCCGATATTCACTTGACCCGATTCCAAATGCACATTTAACGATCACTATTAGGAACAATACGCTGCGCACACGATGAGCTCCAAGAGGAAGTTTTCTGAGTTCAGGGCCGACTCGCAAGATGGCCCTCACGAGCGCATTTCAGGAGGCCATGCGCCGAAGAAGTTCAATAATACAAAGCCGAAAAAGAACAAGACAAAACCAGATAACATAAATTGGCTCAAGAAACGAGTGCGAACGATTGAGAGACGCTTCAAGGTGGGCCAGAATATGCCTGCAAATGTTCAGAATGATTTGGAGAGGGAACTTGCCCATCACCAGCAGAAAATCGCCGAGGCTGTAGATGAAAAAAAGAGGAAAACGATGATTACAAAATATCACATGGTTCGCTTCTTTGGTAGGGCAACTCTTCTATATTATAGAAATGTGTTGACAGCATTCTGACAATATATATAATAGAGAGGAAGAAGGCAGACCGGCTCGCGAAACGAATCAAAACCCAACTAGAGACGGCCGAAGATCCTAAAGAGATTGAGAAGCTCAAAGCAGAACTTCATAAGGCAGAGGTCGACAGCATCTATACCCGATTTTTTCCTTATAGGGAGCGTTACATTAGTCTGTACCCAGTTGGAGAGAAGGTGGATGATGCAAGTACAGCAGCACAGGCTCTATGTACCGAACGGCCACCGCTATGGGAGGTTATAGAAAAGGCAGCAGAGCTAGGGACCCCAGCGTTAATCGAAATCAGGGAGCGCAAACTAGATACGGACTCGAAAGGCAAAACACCCAGTGAATCTTTGAAGGATTCTGCCCCAGCGAAAATCAATCATTCTAGGACAAAGAGCTCTGATGCGTCTGCTCCTACGGGTGCCCAAAAAGGTATGAACAGGGCTGAGAGACGTAAGAAGTCAAGAGCTCTTGACTTGAGCGATAACGAAAGCGAGGGTGGATTCTTTGAATAAGGATAGGAGTAGTGGTAAGACGGATTATGATACCCAAGTACGAGGTGGCGGATCAATATACTGCTATAAAGGACATGTTGCTATAGACTCATCGGATTCATACCGTGAGTCTACCTAATATGAAGTTCATAAGCATGCAATTGTTCGCATAGCTACCTAAACATTGATATTAAAACCTTGCTCGTAGGAATTCAATAATAGAAATCGTCACAGTTCAAAGTTTTAGGTTAGTCAAGTTCAAAGCAATTCGTTGCTTTACATAGGTACATAGTTACACACAGCTTAAGACTATATCCGATAAGATAAGCTTAAACCTGATGGTCCATTTACATGTGCCTATGTTTTCTAAACCTACCCACTTTCATCATACCTACATCCTCTTCCCTATATATTGAAGGGGACAACTACGCGCCATGTTTATAAGATGACCACAGAGGTAGCGTCGCCAAAGAGGCGACACATCCTATCCTCAATAAACCCAGATCGCCGTTCAGCTTCACCTAAGATAGAAAATGATAATACGCCTTCGGCTAAGGCCCCATCTCCAGAGCCGCGGCCGAATCTAGAGCAGGAAGAACCAGAAGCGACGGAGCTGAGGGACAAGAATAAGACAAACAAATTCCGCTTTAAATCGAAGCGCTCGCGACGCCATAGTCACTCCTCCCGAGACCGCGACCGCGATGACGACTACGAACATGAAGACGAAGGCGAACCACAGCGTCATCGCCACAGACACAGACATCGTCATCACCACCATCACCATAAACACAAGCGGCGACGTTCCCGCTCACCTACGCCCCCAAACCCCTTCGAGCCACCCCCTCTCGGCTCGGAAGCCGCATTCCGAGAATCTCTCTTCGACGCAATGGCAGACGACGAAGGTGCAGCGTACTGGGAGGGCGTATACGGACAACCGATCCACATTTATCCCCAGGCACGGTCCGGTCCAGACGGGGAACTAGAACGGATGAACGACGACGAGTACGCGACGTACGTGCGACAGAAGATGTGGGAGAAGACACACCAGGGTCTGCTGGAGGAACGGGCGCGGCGTGAGGAGCGCCGGAAACAGCGAGATCGGGAAGAGGATGAGGCTAAGAGGCTTACGCGCGAGATGGAACGGAGCTTGCGTAGGGGCGAGGAGAGGCGCAGGAGAAAGGGTTGGAAAGAGCGCTGGGAGGAGTATGCACAGGCGTGGAAGGAGTGGGATGGGACGCCGGAGCGTATGGCGTGGCCGGTGCGGAGTGGGCGGCGTGAGGATGTGGGTGCGGATGTGGTGAGAGACTTTTTTGTTATGGGCATTGACCCTGAGGACGTTGGAGAGACGGAGTTCCTTGCGAAGCTGAAAGAGGAACGTGTCCGGTGGCATCCGGACAAGATACAGCAGCGACTCGGCGGACAAGTCGATAGTGCCGTCATGCGTGATGTTACGGCGGTATTCCAGATCGTGGATAAGTTGTGGTCAGATACCAAATCTAAGCCGCAATGAATATGAGGTTTGTAACGGAACAGGGACCTAGACACGAATGGATAGATCTATTAGTCTGTTATAGGTTCAAGGCCTGGATATAGACTACGTTCAAGGCAGAAGTAGCGCATAAGCCACTTAGATACCCAATATTTGTAAGGCCGCTTTATAAATCCATCGGTTACCATCTTGAGTCTCTACCCAGTAGATATAGTCCATGATTAGCTCATACAAGAATCATGGTTGTAAATTATTGATTATGCTAGATAAACTACCTGTTATTTAATGGGATTCTAAGACTATGTGCTAAGTGTATCCCTCATAGCCCTTATATTTCATATAAAAGGCATAGAGCAAGAGTGAATCGCTTACCCCTATAAAAAGCAAGATGCTTCCAAGTTCCCATATTCTCCTATAAAGACGGAAGATATCTCAATTTCAACAGAGCAGTTCTTTTCCATACTTACCTCCTACCCACCCACCTACACGACTGAATCCTCAACCTCAAACTCCGCCACAACACCCAAATGATCCGTAATCCACGGCTTCTCAAACCCCAACGCCTCAATCTCCCTCCGCTCCCTCTCGCCACTCACCTGGAGATCCGCACCAAACCTCTCGAAGCTGCGCAACCCCAACCCCCCCGTAAAATACACCTTATCCATGCGCGAACACCCGAACCGCTCCCGCATCCGAGTCGCCGCCTGCTGTCCCCACGTGTACCCGGCGTCGCTGTCCTCGCGCCCGCCGCGCTCGAGATACGCGTCCTTGAGCCCGTGGTCGGCGTGCAGCGTCCGGTCGAAGGGCTGGATGGCGTTGAAGTCGCCGGCGGCGAGCGCGGCGTGCACGCGCGGCGCGCGCATGTGCGTCGCCAGGACGCGGACTTGGGCCGGGCGCCGCGGCGGCGCTGCGGCTAGCGACTCGAGGTGCGCGTTGCAGAGCCGGAGGGTCTTGGGCGTGCCGCTGGGCGCGTCCATCGCCGTTTCCACGACCAGGGCGTCGCGCTCCATCTGCGTTTCCTTGTAGTGCACCCGGAAGCAGGCTGTGATGTCTAGTCGCTTGTCGGCCAGCGTCGTGGTGCCGTAGCGGGCTTGCCAGTTGCTGCCGTCCACGTCTGTCGTGTTGAATTTATCCCTCACCCACCCCTTTTCGCCCATCGTCTCGAGGTCCTCTTCGATGCACTCCTGCAGGAAGATGACCGCGGCCGTTGTGGGTGGTAATTTACTCGTTAGATCGTTGAGATGGTTCAGCGCGACGTCCATCCTCGCTTTCGCGTGCGGCAGCATGAAATCGATGTTCCAGCTGTACAGCCTCAGCCGATTAATTCCACTTCTACTTCCACTTCCACTTCTACTTCCACCGCCCCCTTTCTGTAGCGGCTTGGACTCCGCCGGTGTCCACGCTTGTTTAGAGCGATCGTATGTGAAAAAGGGCTGTGCATACGGCTGATCGGGTTTCCACGGAACGGCGCTGAAGGGCTTCCTCGTAGCTTCATTTTGTTCAATTGCTTTCTTGATTAGTTCATCCATGATCTGAGCCCGCGGACGATATATATCTCTTGCACTTCTAGGAATCTTCATTGGTCACTACCCAGGTGAAGAAATGCTTTCACATCCGACAGCGAGATTGAGCTTACAACGCAGGTATGTATGTACAGGGATTATACCGCATTATATTATAATAGGCGATCTATTCTAGTATCGATCATGATATTGTCTTTGACCTTTCCAGCTCATCAATAACGTACAGGGTAGGTTGAACGCGCTATGCTCGGAATTTAAACACTTAACTAGACTTTTTGTATGCTATATTCAAGACTAGCAATAAGAGATGTCTGGGGTATCAATATATATATATAGGGAAAATAGGCGTCCGCAAAAGATGCATCAACCATCTTTTTCAAAAGCATCGTTGAGATATCTCACGAACGTCTCTCGTATCCTCTCCGGTTCCAAATTTCCGACTCCCTCGAGGCCAATACCGCCTCTGTGCAAGCCCATATACGCCCTTCGTAACCGCTGCAACTGAGGCAGGCCTACTTTCTTCCCAGCTGGCAGTTCCACGACTAACTCATCGCCATCATGACCGCTGCTCCGGGGGACCTTTATCTCGTCTCCACCATCGTCGCTTTGCTGGTCTAGTATTCTCTTGACAATCTCTTGCGTCTCCCGGTCGAGGACGTATAAGTAATCTCCGCTCGTCTCCCTAGTCCGCTGCACAGTTGCCTGGTTAGGCCGTACCAGTTTCCGTGCTTCACCTGCAATAGCATCCCACAAGTTATCGAAAACCTGTTTCGTCTGCTCCTCGCCGTCTTCCCAGATAAGGGTGAATAACGGGCTGTCCCACCTGGTCATAGGATTCGGTTCCTCATAACGGAACACGAGGTTCTCCCAATTTTCCGGCTCGTAAGGACCCTCTTCCTCTTCTTGCTCTTCGTTACCATTCTCCTCTTTATTATTCGCACCGTCAACGCCTTCGTGCCGCCGCCGCAATCTTTCCTCGTTGACCTTCTTAGCCTTCTCCCTCGTACAGCCAATCCGTAAGACGCAGCTAGGTGTGCGCACCGCCTTGGCCTCGCAGAATAGTTGATATCTCCAGCCTTTGATATAGTTGAGTCCGTCTAGAATAACGATATCGCGATCGCTCAGGGCGCGCTTTGTAGCACCGTAGATAGTAGCGCGGGCATCCTTCTCAGACGCATTGGCGGACCTTGTATGCGCCGGCGTTGCTGATAGATCGTAAACGGAGCGCGAAATGGATAGTGTCTGATCCGAGACCAAGTGCAGTCGATACTTAGCCCCCGTGGCGGGCGCAGACGAGTTCCCTATTCGCTCGGAGAGGTAGCTATGCAGCTGTTTCGCGCGCGTGGTTTTGCCGGAGGTGGGCAGACCGGTGACTATAATTAACTGGTCGCATTTTATTAATATTGTTCTGTCCGCCCAGTGTTGCCTCCTAAGTCCTTACCGGCATCTTTCCCAGTCGGCGAAGAACACGACTCCTTGAGAAGTAATTTAAGGATAAAAGCTTAACTTCAAGATTAGTAAAATTTCTGAAGTTGTGAAGTACCCCGCGGCTGCCCGCCTTAACCTAGTGCTTTTAGTTGCCCCTCTTCGACATGCTACGGTAACGGTAGCGTGACGGCTCAGGGCCTTGGCAAACCCCGACACTGTGGAAACCCTTGCAATTACACTAGGGGTCCCGGGATCTCACTAGGTTAAGGCTTATTTAAAGGTACGAAGTACAACACATTTATACCTAGGTACCTACCTATGTATACACAATATTCTTTCCTCATCACCATTATCCATGAATGCTATTGATATATCTAAATTAAATACTACAAAATTGCGTCTATGTCTGAGTCTATATGAGAAATATTTTAATACACCCTCTCAAAATGATGCCGGCGCTGAGATTTATTTTTGTAATCCCATTTCGTAATCGGCTTCCGTCTGCTCAAGCCGTTGAGCTGCGATTTGTTGGATCTTATTTAAAGTCATTCCAACGCTCTCGACAATGGCGACTACGATCATTTCCATAATGACGGACATTACAAGCTGAATGTTAATGTCGCCCGTCACTTGGTTAAAGGCCGGATTGTGCCCATACAAAGATTCTGCCGAGTAGGCTAGTCGAACAAGAATAAACGGGAGAGAAACGCCTACGGCCAAAACTAGTCGCTTCTCTCCCGGTTCCATATGTGACATCTGCATTGCGACGAGGGCAGTCGCAAGGGCCAGCAAGACGTACGCGGCGATCATCAAGCCCGTGCCGGCCTGTGAGAGGCTCGAGACGGTGTATTTTCCTGTGTCGGCAAGACTCTGTCCGGATTGAAGTAGTCGATTACGGGGACTTTGAACCGAACACAACTCCAAATCTGGCTCATCTGCTGAGAGTCGTCAACATTGATTGAGTGCCAGTCCCTTAAATAATCTGGGAAACCTTCATCCTCAGTCCATTTATCATACTCAGAAGCAGGGTCGTCTGATTTTAAGACGGCTTCTAGAGCTTGGCGGGTTTGTGATAGATTAATACCACTGTAGTAAAAAGCCAATGCAGTTAATAGGATAGCAACCTATTCCACATTAGTACCTCTTATAGAATAATTTTAAATGAAGCCTTTGTATATCTGCCGATGGTGCAGTAGCTCAAAATTGGTGAATTTAACTCACATCGACATGTCCAAATTCCGATTGCTCGCTGGGAACCCCTTTTGCGTGGAATGGGACTGCCACAGGGTCCCTAGAGGGATGTAATCCATATTGGACTCCGTATCGTTTTTTGAGTGCCATAATTAGAATGCGATGAACAAAAAGTCCTCGCAGTAAATACACTGTCTGCCGGATATGTGGACGGTCTGGGCATAAACGATTGATTCGATCCAAACTGGAAGAATGGGGCTTGGCGCCAGAGAGAAACTCTTTAATGGCTAGACGGTCAACCGGATCAAGGGTGTCTATTGGTAGAATGCCTCTGGTACCACGGCAAACATCGAATCTGAGGCGCTTGATCATCTCCTCTTCAACATCTGGCCGGAGGAAGAAAACAAAAGGGAAACCCCCGTGCGAACGTCTTACAACTTCTATTGACTGGGGAAAGCTGGTAGCAAGATCGTATAGATGCATGTCCATCAGGGCCAAAATCTGCTCAACTACAACCCAACGATGTGGATGCCCATCGACAGACGTTTGCGACCCGGAAGGGTAGATCAATTGTGTCTTGACTGCTAATGTATGGTCACTCTCATCCAGTACGTCCCGGGCGCAGGATTGTAACCACTTTTGCACGCGAACCATCATACTAGCTTCAGGAATCCGTTGATCTAGAACACGCTGGAGGCCGCTTAGCATGAATGACATCTGATGCTCAGGGAGGCAAAGCATCACTCCACGTTTTCTTTGAATGTCGCGGTGTATCCTATGGAATAGCTTGATGTGATCCTCTTGGGTTGGCGTCTTTCGAGAAAATGGTACGTGGCTAATCTCTCTACCCACAAGGCCACCTAAGCGCCCATGGAGTAGTTGTGCTGTTTGGTGTAGAAGAGCCTTGGGCACCGAAACCCGCACAATATTCTTGCTGTCGGCGAGCAGCGCTGCAACCATCGGGATGATACAAGATGTCTTGCCCTGGCCCATATTTAACTGAAGAACACTATTCGCTCGAGATTCCGGCGCGATTATTGCTAACGCAACTTCGACTTGAGTTTCACGAATAAGTAGGTCAGACTCAACCTCCAACAATAGCCAGTCAGGATACTCCTCGACGCGCCAGTTACGATGTCCCACGTTTAGCCTCTCTTCCTCGTAGCGAGCATTTTCCTTCGAAAGCTGATATGATTGCATTCGCATCTTTCGCTGCAGGTTTGTAATTGATACGGCAAAGTGGAGAAGTCTTTCCTTCATCCCACTCCCGAATAGGCGCTTAGTGGTCGTCCGGAGCTGTTCGAGAATGGTGATTGGAGTAATAGCAGGCCACAACTGTCCCTGTTGGAGCCACCAAATTTGCCTCCTGGAGTAAGTATCACTCGGCAGCTCTATAGCTGTTTTGATCTCCGCTAGGTGCCTTTTTACATTTTCCTGAAGATAGGATAGTGTATACTCATTGTAGGAAGACGGTGCTAAACGTGGTGCAGTCTGCGTACTACGGGCTTGAAACGCATTTAGACTTTCTTTTAGATCGCTTGCATACCTTTGATGGATGATCGATTTTGATCCGGAAAACGTTCCGATAATCTGATTCAATTCGGATGTAGCTCCAGGATCTTGGAAACGGCCATGCGCAGGGATTTCAAGTTGTGTTGTATGCCCCCTAAAATCATATGAAGGGATGTCGGGCTCCTCTCTAGCTTTGCTAATAGGCATCTTTATTAAATCATTTCCAAGTTCAGGTAGTGTATAGCCCGGTTGCTGAATAGCGTACGCTATCTCAGATGATATAAAGTCTGCCCTCTGGAACCTGGTGTCTGAATGTCGCTGGCATAAAACTTTCTGAACTTCTTGGAGGTGGTTATAAAATTCGTGATTGTGGTATAGCCTCTCCCACTCAGGCTCCAGCTTTTCCAAAGCTGCAGATATGTGAACCAGATGTACATCGCTGACATCTGTGCTTGGGGTTAGTGTAGGCCACTTTGATATTAAAGATTTTGCGAGCTTTTCGCAATCTTCTTTCGCTTTACGAGCATGTGCAGCTTTCGTTTGCCAGAGCTTCCTTTGATTCTTACTGCTTGCAAACTCTACTAATGGCGGATCTTCCGGTGGCGGTATTTGGAATGGCTCAATAAGCTTGACAATAACGTCAAGCTGTGGTATTTGGCGCGGCCTGAAACTGTGGTATCCCCCATGGTTAGGTAGGGCTAAGGACTGGAGCTGGTCCCAATGTGAAAACGCAATGAGAGTTCTGATTAGAGGCATATTCGCATCAGACCGGAATGATATTATACCTATGAAGAACATAAGTCTATACTGGTCGCGCATTTCTTTCACCACGTCGACTAATGGGCCCCATTCGCGACGTACGTCAGTATTAAGACGCTCTTGTAGTGTTACCTTTTCGAGAATCTGCTTATACCCCTTTATGTGAAGCGATTGTGATAGGTTTAATGCAAGATCTTCCACTGTGGACATAATTGCAGGTTTGTCGCGGACTATATAGAGTGCTTCAAGGACATTCGAGTAACGTAAACTTGTAGCATGAGGGTAATGTCTGGCCTCGTAAACCGTATCGGCAGGATGATTGAATGGTAGCTCATAGTTAGAACACCTCTCATACTGTCGTCGGCGGTGTAGGCTACGTAGGTTCAGGTCATGGTCTCCGGACGAAGGAAATTCCGGTATCTCGGGTTTCTGAAGATCCCCCATCTTGCGAGGATGGAATGCTGCTAGCCTATCAGACTGAGAGATTATCTGGCGAACAATTATGCGAAACTCATCCCGCTGAATCATCGTAGGTAGATGATGATCCCATATTTCCTTCTTCATGACTTTTAGGTCTAGAGGGTAGTATTCTCGACGTGGTGAAAGATTCGAAATAGAGTGTAGAATATTGGTTGGAAGAACGGTCAAAGGCGACCATGGCTGGGAGATCCCAGAAGTTAAAATGGCAAGAGAGCTCTCAACTCCTGTTAGACCTGTTAGAGTGTCTGGTAGGATAAAGGATGTGAGTGCATGTATTTCTGCCTTCTTGTATACCAATGCAGGCTCAGCCGCAGACTCTATTCGGCCCAGCACTTTGTTGACCATGAAGCGGAGATATACGGCCGTTGGTAAATTGTGTAATTGCACGCATATTTGAACATGGCAGCCCCTTTTTCTTGCCCTTAGAACGCCTAACGGAACGAGAACAAAACGTTCCAGAGGGTTCTTCAAGCTGCGACAAACGAGTTTACTGTCGAACCCATGCCATGTGTCGATGGATTGGCAGGGATCTATCTCAGCCTGTAGATGTGAGGACTGCAGTAAATTGTTCCTGTTTACGAACCATTTTAGCTGCATTCGAGGCATTTCGACAGTAAGCGCAAAACCGCCGCCAGGTTGATAGACGGTCAAATGCGTTGAATGCTCAAACCATGCGAATATCTTCGACACGCGCACGAAGAGTGGGCTATAGGGATCTACCAGGGTTTCTTTAATTCTTTGAGTGGGTGTAAATCGTGTACATATCGAAGTCGTAATATCTAATCGCCAATTGTGTGGGTGCGAGCACCAAATATTTTTCGACTTTGGTCGAATCTCGATGATACCGGATACGAGGTCACTAATTTTGATTAGTTATACCGTAAAACAAGAGTCTAGTTGGAAATCAAATTTAATAACTCACAGCCAATGGATACAATTATCGATCAGGTGTGAGGGAAGGTCGAAAGAGTTCCCATCGCGAAATATCTTTCTTGGAACGAGTTCTAAGATTTGTGAACTTCTAATGGCGCGAATGATGGTCTCTTCTCCATCATACCCTATATGGGTATGGTAACCCTCTTTTTTGAATGCCAGGGCTGAATGAATTAGAATATTAGCCACATATCTTCTTTAGAGCAAATATTGCGCTGGTAGACCATAACGTGTCGTATAGTACTTACCGTGCGTCATTCCCGGGCTGGATGATGGGAACTTCATGAGACTGGTCTGACTTCCAAATAGTTCCTCAAGTATAATGGTACTCTCAGGATCCGTTGGGAGTCTCTGTAATGCCATACCTATTAGTAGAGTATAACTCAAATCCACATGCGCGATAGTTACTTACACCAAGTGGTTGCCCATTTACTAACAAGATACCAAAAAGGTAGTTGTAGCTCGCAGTTTCAACTCCATTTTGATCAAATAGTTCAAGTTGAACCCAGTTGTCATCTTCGAAGCTGAGACTATAGATGTACTTTGATTCAGCGGCAGGCCATAGAACCACCAATGTGGCAATAAGAGCATCACGCCCATGAACCTCGATGGACCTCCTTATTTGATCCTTAAGCTCATACATCATTCTCAAGTCTCGAATGAATGAGTTCTTCATTATTTGCCCAAGGGATGAAATATTGTCCGGGATATTGTCGTAGACTGTTACACTACATTCTAAAAATGTAGAAAGTTCGTCCTTATCGAAATCTTCAGTCGTTGACATTTGAAGGAAAGCAAATGTTCTTTTGCAGAGGATAGCAGCCCACAGTAGATATGACTGACAGCTCTGTGCGTTGCTAAGGTCACTCGCACAATACATTTCTTTCCGTAGCATTCCGACCCATTGGAAAGTTATCTGTCTCGCTTCAAAAAGGAGAAATAGTGCCTTTGATGCCAAGTGGTTCGTATCTGCAAAAGGTCTTGTAAATGCGACTAGTCTCAGCGTTAACATGATGATAATCTCCATAAGGTGAGTTTCACGCCAATTAGAAGCAATGGCCTCTAATTTTATTCGCAGTTGTTGGAGCAGGGCTTCGCAGAAGGAGGTATCGCGAAATATATAGTGTACAGTTCCAAGAATTGCTTGGCTTTTTTCTGAGGGGCCAATTTGGTGTGCTAAGTGGTCAAATAGAAGGACAGTCGTTTCTGTGGAAAGGTTGAGATTTGAAGACCCAAGCTCTGTTAAAAGAGCCATCCACCGACGACGTTTCCCGGATAGGAGAAATTGGAAAGCCATGTACTCGTGTATACTGAGACTGGGAGGACAGGATGAATGAGAGGCCGCAATTTCATAGGAAGTTGGCCCATCACCATAGGCATTGAAACTTTGAGACTCAAGAAGCGGTGAAAAGGGCGAACTTTTAGGTAGTGTTAGTTTACAGTGATGCTCGAAGGTTGGATGAATCTCTCTGCGACCAGGCCAAGAGTGAGTGGTCTTGTCATAGTACGCAAGCTTAAGGCCATTTGGAAGGCAAACTTGATCAAGATCAACTGGGAACTTCTTTCGTTCCTTGTAATGAGTCATTAGGACTACTTTGTGTTAGTGGGTGATTGTTATCGTGAAGAGGAGTACGCCATAGCTCACAAGATTTGGTTGTTGACCCAAGAGTTATTTGTCCAGGAACCTTTGCATACAACTGTAGCCCCGAATATTCTTGAAGACATAGCTTCGGCTCTACCCCCGAATCCTGTGTTCTCCTTGCCACGCGATGCAAGATCGCCCATGTGGCGTCGCGGTATTGAGCAAGAGCTTCAGGACACTTAAGCTCAAAAACTATGACTTTTGCTATGACAGGGTTTTCGGGGAGTGGCGACTCGAAAGCTTTGATTACCATACGAGATCTCCTTTTATCAAGTTGACACTTTGGACAGCAATGAGAGTCATGCTCTAAACGGAAGCCATCTAGTGTTTGGACATAGAGACATGTCGAAGACTCGTACTCTCTTGTCAGTTTCTCGTATTCAGCACTCGACCCCCTCCACTCTTTTTCTTTCTCTTCTATTTTCTCCGCAGTGTCTGATTGTATCTCCGTAAGTATGTTCGCGAGCGCATCGGAGCCGGGGGATTCATCAAAGTACCTCTCCGCGAAACATCCTTTACACGGATCGTCAAAAACCGTAGCCCGTGTTTTAGATTTAGAAATTCGATCTTGTATATATGACTCCACTCTCCTCACCCGCGAGATATCAGAGAAGAGGGTAAATCGAAGTACTTCCAACAATCGTGAAGTAAAAGCTGGGTGAAAACATTTCAAAAGTGGGAACATGGCACACGCCGCTTTGTCAAGCGACATCCACGTCTCCATTAATGTAAGAAGCATGACACTTTTCTGCTCTACATTATTCTCGTAACAACTGTCAATTTGGTCGATATATTCAATAATTGCCTTGTGAAGCTGTTGCACCTGTGCTGAGAGGCTTAAAGAGTACGTGGACATATTAGTAGTAGCAGAGTGAAGTTGCCTTTCTTTGTTGAACAGTCTAAAGAGCTTGCTTCCAAAGGCTTGTATATGTATCTTAGGCTGTTGGGGCGTTATCCGAGTCGGAGGTGCTGTATGTGGGGTGGTAGCTTGAAATCTTTTTCGAACCCTATCTAGATATGGGCGACTTGAGGTTAGGCTTAAGCGTTGTTGTTGCCGATGTGCTTCCCGAGGCAATGGGAGTATGGGCCTGGTCGTGCTTTGCTTCTCTTGCTCCCAAGCGCTGTTGATTCTTGCTGCTGTAGCGTCGAGTACTCTATTGAACCTGGGGGTTAAAGCTGTGGCCAATAGTGTATAGGAGTTTTGAACAGCTTGGGGTTGCTCAAGACGGTCTCGATCAAGCTTAAAGAGACGACGGCAAAGTTTAGCCCTAAGAAAGGCTTGGTCTTCTAAAGGTAGGACATCCCGAGTGTCGCTAAGTATCATACCATGGATGACGCACATCAGGAACTTGTAATAAATTCTACCATGGGCTCCACCAAGCATCATCGCTAGGTAGCGCGAGATAGCGACCCGAAGTACGAGCCAATAAGGCAGCCTTCGCCAAGGTACTGCGCTACTGAACCAGCACACATCATCTCTAACCCTTTTTTGAAGAAGTGTAGGGGAAATCCGCTTCCCATTAGCCTCAAGTATTGCAGTGAGGAGTGATGTGATGAGAGCCGGATCAGGGGTTCCTCTTTCTTCTGCTATTGCATGTCCTGCCTTTTTACTATATTCGGAAAATTTCTGAGTAGATTCAACTGAGGCTTGCTCCAGAAAGGCCGAAAGGCTTTCAAGGAACGTATCACTATAAAACACGGAGGAAGATATCAACACAGCAGTGCCAGGGAATGTCCATGACAGGGTTTGAGACGCCAGGACCGATTCGCGTCGAGGCGACGCCTCGAATGCTTCAAACAGAATATTGCCACTTAATTCAGGACTAAATAGACTTTGTCAGTCTTGAAGGTATGGGGGTAGCAAAAGTAAACATACTTAGTAGGTTTATAAATAAGGAGTCCCGCATTTTGAGCTCCAACGTGAAGTATGACAAGGTCAGAATCCCGAAGTTGTTTGAGATGCGAGGCCAGATAGGTTCTTTCCAACTTCCCACCGACATTCAGGGTTTTGCAAGCTAGGAGCGAGCGCCTAATTGAGTTCCAGATTCGCCAACCAGTGCCATCTACAATGCTCTCCATAAGTTTTGTCGCAATTATCAGACGATCCAGAATTCCGCGCTCAATATCCTCAGTATTAGATTCAGACCCCCGTGGTAGCATTGCAGGTAGTGCAATGTGATGGAAGAGGGCTTTTAGAACCCCATCTGGGGTTTGAACCTCTTCGATATCCATTATGGGCGAGTCGAGCCAACATCAGAAATTCATAAAGCGAACTCGATTGCTGTGCTTCAGGGTACATCACATATAAATTCAAATACAGAACACGTTTCAGCCTTGGCTTCCGCCGTGAAGAGACCACGGGATCTCTTCCAAGGACTACTTTGCACAAAATGGATTGCACGGTAGGTAGATCTGAAAGGAATAGGGTACCTATTGAAGCTGTATTCGCACTTGGCAATAGGTGCGTGAAGCAGAGGAGTGAATAGGATAGAAACACCAGGAAAGAGAAACACGGAGGGAGGTAATATTAAATAATGAACGGATTGTATTTCGCAACGTGTTTTGGTGTGCGAAATAAGGTAGGGTAGGTAGGTATTTATTAAAGGTACCCAAACGCGGAAGTCATGCGCTGCCGTTAAAAAGAGAATGAAAATTTATGTTGGCTCTGATATGATAGATCATTCACTGGAACCACATGGCGCATTGCTAAATTCAACGAGAGCGAATGGATCTTTTGGCGCTCCTTGTTTGGGCCGAGATGTTGATAGGCAACCGCTATAAGGCTGCCGAAACACATCCAAAATAGGTACATATGCCTTGATCCTACATAGGTACCTAACCTAGGTACTTGTGTCGTTACCTATTGCTCTTGGTGACTAAGGCTTACACCAACTGTCGCCAGCTGTCGGCTTAGATTTAGGAGTACATAGAATTTAGTAGGTTACGTGCATGCTCCATCCGTCCCGTCTGCAAGTGGTACTACCAACATGTACCTATGCAACCTAGGTCTTCCAGTTAAATACCTAACCTAGGTAGGTACCTAACTTCAAAGATCAATAAAGTGCATATAACCAATTTTTCTTTTAACGGTTGCGACAAATTCGAAGTTACCTACCATACCGGTGGTGGGGGGTTTTAGGGAATTATTTTGAGATTGGAATCATTCTATAAAACAGAACGTTCCAAGATTTTAAAGCCTTTAATTGGCTAGATCCGAGTTTTAGTGGGTCCCCAAATGTTTTTTTTTTTTTAATAAAAAAAATTTGTTCTATCTATTCGAAATTGTTCCGTTTTATAAAACGTTCCGTAATTTTAAAATGGTAATTATTAAAATTTACGTAATTTTAATTAAATTTTCGTAACTTTTTTATTATTTTTTATAAATTTTTACAATTTTTTAAAATCTTTTAAAAAATTTTTTAAAAAAAATTTTTTATTTCTCAAAATAGTAAAGGTTATAAGGACTAAAATCAATTAAATTTCCATAATGAAATAATTCGATAAGATTAACCACCTCGTCCCATTAACTCAACTGTTTGAACTTTAAACCTTAATCTCCACTTTAAAGTTTAATATTACACAAACGCAAGAGCTTTAGGTTTAAAGCCTATACCTTTTAACTTTTTAAACTTTTTAACGTGTTTTAACGCTTTTTTTAAAAACGTTCTATCTAATAAAATAATTTTACTTAAATAGAATAATTTTACTTAAATAAAACAATTCTTATAAATATAAATAAGGCCTCGTTATATAATGGTCCTAAATTACGGAATGGTTTCGTATTTTTAAAATGGTTTTATATTTACCTCTTCCGTTGCTATGGTACCTTACCTACCTAAGTAGGTAGGTACATATTGACTTAATATTACAGGGTACATTGATATCCATTCAAAAATTACCTGTAAAATAACGTATATCTTAACATTACACAAGATGAAAGAGGCGGAAAAGGTTAAATATTAAACAGGAAATCATATTCGCTTAACCATCAAGGCGGGAAAACGAGCACACCCGTTTGCTTTTTTTGTACTTAGTATACCTAAATGCGATCTACAGAGACGCTTATGTTGTGTCAGGATTCCGGATGAAACATCTAGGACAAAGAACGCGTGTATTATGTATAGACGTAAGGCTCTAGTTAGGTTAAAGTTCCTTGCCAAAGGACTAAGTTGTTTCCATGCTCTTTAGTTCCACCTTATGATACATCGATCCAATTCCCTTAAGCTTCTCCTTCAGTAGCTACTAAACCACTCGAATAACTAGCATAATAATTGTTTTGCTATATGTATTCAAATCTCAAAGAGGTCCATAGCTTCATATTCACAACCGTTTTTCAATGTTTATATAAGTAGGTACGAATTAGTGAAAGATGCGGTATATGAGCTGTGTGTTGTATGCGACTTAGTCTATCAACTGTATGAGTGAGGAGGGGGGTCCTTCTTATATATACATTCCATGCCAAGATATCATGTACTGTACCTGAGAGTAGTCCCTTGACCACTCATTTCAGCACGAATGGCGTAGTATTTGATCCTCTATAACTTTATTGTATACAACGTCCTTGGCACCTTGGTTGTAGCAACGTAATTGGTTAATGCTTTAGGTAGTGTGAGTGGCTGTAAGTCTTCAGATGTCATGTTACATCTTTACCCGTACGTCTCCTGTGGATGTGGCTTGAGCAAAGCCAGAATCTAATGGCAAAGCTTGCTTCAAGTTTCATAAGTGTGCATAATATACCAGTTAAGTGTCCTTCGCCCTTGCTAGGAGCTAGTTATAGGCCTATTTATAAATACGAATTAGACGATATACTAATGGAGCTATAATGTTGCCATCAAAGAGCCATGCGACGTGAAAATATGGTTGAAGGATTATCTAAGTTGGCGGTTACCGCCTAGGTATGTATCGACTCGTACGAGTCAAAGTTGACATGGATAAACTCCGTTGTGGGAGCGACAAAAAGCTTGAATCGGTTTCGGCATATCACATCTACTACTAACCCGAAGATCGCACGAAAAAGTATTGGGGTAGTTTCCAGTCGTTGAACCGGCGGCGCAGTGACATGGGAACAAAAATACCCTGCTAGATCGCTTGGACCTGCGCCTATGTTACCGTATTCTAATTATGTAAGCGGCACATTCTTAAGACTGTCGTGATCTCGTCTTTACAGGCTTGAGTCTTCATGTGCGAAATATATTTGGACATATATCAACATACGGATATTCTATAGTGGTAAAGTGTAACGTTGGTAAGGCGAAGAAACTTAACAATCCCAATGGTGGCTATACTCTCGTGTGGCTGCGGCACGGTGCTTTACCAAGCTTATTAACTCAGTTTATGTTGGGCGGCACAAGTAGGTACCTAGGTACCTAGGTAATCTCATGTTTACGAGCACCTAAATGCGTAAGCTGTGTTCGTCATGGCTAGCGCTGCGGCTCAGCCGTGCCGCGCTTGTACTGCTGAGACATGGTGATCTACTGGGGACTTAACAAGCTTATCCACTCTATAAACTCGCTTACATTATGGCTCATGACGTAATGGTCGCCGAGCCCGGTGATAAAACCCCATTTCCGCGTTAATTATCAATCACGGACCCCGAACGGCTTTTGGAGTTCCAGTTATAACCGACCAGGATGCATGGGATGCAAGGGCAGTTGGGGTCCGTCAGCTCATAGGGCTGAAGTAGATCCACTTATGCGTAAAATATTCTAGAAGTTTGAAGTGATACCGAACTAGGTAGTGCTTAATGAGGACTAGCTTACCTTGTACATAGGTCTTTATTAGTTGCGCTTGGAGGAAATGGACAGGAAGTGGACGCGAAGTAGCCGCGCTCGGATTATGGCGTTTATGTAGTACCCGTCTATATTATTCAGGAGGTACCTCTTAATCATCTGGGTTAAGCGCTTTTACGCCACACTAATACAGCAAGTTCTTCCCTGGTACGCTCACAGTCGAGACCTTTTTGCGGTAACACGGCATATGAAACCCACATGAAATATGGGGTTTCCGATAATCGCTTAAGTTGACCCTTGTAAGGAGGCGGGGGTGGGGATTAGGGGCCGTTCGTGATGCGAGACTAGGGATTTGAATACGATAACCTCCAAGACTTTAGTTTAAAGTGCTTACCTAAGGTCATGGTTTGTTATAATTATCATAATAGTCCTAGGATAGGTTTCACTGCTCACATGCAACTCTTCAAAACATGTAGTTAGTTAGGTAGTTAAGAAAAAAAAGAAAACGTTACATTGCTGTAGTAGTCTATCGAAAATCATTGCAAACCTCCATCCCGCCATGCCAACATGGACAAATTCTATAGCTCTCCCAACTCCTGACCCTAGCTCACATCCTAGCTCCTATTTTCCGTCGTAAATTTGGCAGGTTTTTCATTTCTAGCATGAATAGGTAGATTCCACGTATTTCCTTAAACCAGCATAATGTTCCTCGATGTGACGTAGATTGCCTTTACCGGAAACTTGGTTTTAATAGCATCAACAACATGGTCGTTCGAAACATCTATAACAGGTAGTCTGCTACTTGATGACCGGCTTGCAAACCGAATTGCTGGGGTAGAGAAAGTGATATGTCGTCCATCGCTAGAGTTTCTGTCGCCTTCTGGAACATTAATTCTCTGGCGCATCTTACCAGACCTCAGATCGACTTCAGCAATAAAGTCTTCGCTGGTCCTCTCTCCGCGCCTTCTACTCTGCGTCGTTTCAAAGTTAGTGACTATTCTGGACTCGGGATCAATCCAAATAGTCCCTCCATTGACGTAGGCGTGAATATAGCTACACGACGCATCTAGCTCCATGCAGTGTGGCCCGGCATAAGGGCTAATGTCGATTGAACTGATAATGTCACCAGTTGAAATGTCAAAAATTAGAATTTCGTTAGACATTTCAATGGGCGCAAAACTATGCCCCTGCCGATGTCGCTGACTGATATACACTTTCATAATGATTATTAGTAATTACTCTATCATGTAAGAAGTCTTAAGAGGCCTAGGAATGATCCGGGAGAGGAAAGGGGGGGACCTTGATACTACTTACAAAGGTTCCGGCTCCAATCATGGACAACCTCTTGCGGCTCCGCGAGGAGATCATCAAGAATGTAGACCCGGTACGAAACTGCAATATCTGCAAACATGCATGGCTGGCCCTCTGATTGACTCATGTTGGAATTGCTTTTTGACTCTGAAATTACTTTTGGGTTGTTATTGTTGGCACCGAAGAGAAGTCGAGGACGGTCTGTACTAGGACGAGCTTGGGTGATTCCAGTGTCTGGCTTGACATCTTCTAATAGTGTCATGTCGGCGGGTGTCCTCGAGCAACTTATAGAGTTCTGAAGTCGATATTCTGAACAAGGCCTCCAGTATCGCCTGTTCTCGTGTTGGTCGAAGGAACGTGCCGTAGAGAAAGACGGGTCGCTAAGTTTACATCACAGAGAAGATTTTCTCTCTTACATCGTCCACTCCACCAGAGAATGAGGGAAGGAAGAATAAGAGAAGGAATCCACCTGCTACGCCATCTAGATCTCCTATCATAGGACCTCCCGGCCGAAGTTGAGCCTCGCGGCTACAACGTACAGCGTACTGCCACGTGCTTAGACGCCATTTTCCAGAACGCTGGTAAAGTCTCCTCGCCCCGATGATCATGGTTCCTGGAATAGTTAGGCCCAAGCTCCACACTCAACCTGCCAATCATAATCCTGCGTGTCTATGCGCCTCGTAATTGGTAGCCAATCAAAATGTCTTCAAACCGAACGCCGCTTCAAAACGGGAACCAAATCGAACGGACTGGTAGGATTCGGGAGGTTTCAAAAAAGGATCCGAAGAGGCACCATTTAAAGCGTAGAACCACCGAAATGGGAACTCAGATTCAGAGATCCCACCTAGCCAAAAGGGGTCATTAATGAATGTCTTGGAAGAGCCATTTGCCCCACTCCGAGCCAGCACGGAAATAAAACACAGACTGCTGATTATCCTTATTGACTACGTTGCATCCGGAGTAAAATTACCTAATGGACTGTGGGAACTACATTATTTCAAACCGCCCATCCCTCTGAGCATCACGATTCATAAACCATGCACGCACAGTTACTTAACTGTCGAAGCTACCAGGTAAAGGAATATTATAAACATACTGTTGAGTGGGAAGTTTTTACCGAGAGATATAAATCGGGAATACGAACAAAGGTGAAGCTATAGTTCACCGCTCCGGAAAACAACGTCGCAAACCCCCGAAGAGCAAGCTCCCCATCCTAAAATATGAGACATGGCTTCCTATCTAGAGGACAGGTAAGAGTTGACGTAGAAGGATCGCAAGACTATTCGTATTCCACACAGCAGAGCAGGGGAGCTTTTAAGCCTCTGGAGTGTGCTCAATTTTATTTTTATAACGCATAGCGTTGATGACACCATTTGGATGTCTGCGCCGTCGAGAACTACAAGACTTTCAGTATTTGTTGAAGTCGAAACACTGCACATAAAGAAATCCTTATTAACCACGATTAACTTAATCCTTCGCATTTAACTGCCTCAAACACAAACAGGGGACTCTTAACTCCTATATTTTTACGAATCTTCGACTTTGCAAGGCACCTAGGCAATAATTCTTCGCAAGTGCGGAAAGGAACCGAGATCTGTGGTTTACAAATGTAATTTGTATCATGTTAAGCGCTTCATAAGCAATTGGTTCGGGTTGAGAGACTGTTAGGATCAAAGTCCCATGCTTCCTTAGACCTATTACGTATCACTATCTTTCTAATCATCTTCTCTCTTTTAGTAATGTCTCGATTGTAATATTATATACTTAACAGTAGGGTTTATAGCCTTCCGCATCACCAACGGGTATATATAGTATAAGTTAAACTCCAGGTATACAATGCCTGTGTCGCTATATGATTTTGCCCCCCTTTTCCTTTCACACCTAGGTATCTTTATACTTAAACCAATACTAGACTTCTGTAATTTCCTTTATGGATGATGGTTTCCTGAGGTTAAATCTCATCTTCTACGTGCCACACTATTCTTTATGAGCAGGATACCTTAGATACCTTATGTACCTTATAACCTCTCTCGTAGACCCTAAGACTCGTTCTCCTTATTATACTGATCTGGGATATAGTGGTGTGCGTAACAGATTTTCGCTAAGAACTTTATGATGTAATATTGTTTCTTAGAAGCGCAGCAACTGATTTGTGTAATAGTTAATTGTAAGCTGAAAAGGATTGCGCATAAGATTAGGTACTCTAGGTTCTTACTTTTGTCCAAGAAAACACCCGTAGAGAGTTAAAGTCTTCCGAGTTTAAATACCTAGGTTAGGTACCTAGGTAGAAAGGCCTAACTTCATTATTCATTATTTGTACTATCGGATATACTATTGAATATTTAAGAAACTATGGTATGGATGCATCTCTATTCCCTGTAGGGTTTATCATATAATAATCAAGCTTGCGACGGACCCAGGGGCCCTAGCAGTGCGCGAAATGATCGACGAGCGAATTCAATATTGCAATACTGATGTCAAACGTATAACTCTCTGGCGTACTTGTGTTTTACCCTTCTTTAAAACACTGACTGAGCAACGAGTAAGCCATTCAGTTATCTTAGAAGCGCACACTGGGACTATCTACAATGTTATCTTTGAACACGACGCTTCTCGTCTGGCAATCCTCTTCAACTTTTTGATTGAACTCGCCATAAAATGGGCACCGCCACTTATAAACGATGCCGACGGGTCCAAAGCTCAATTCCTAGAACTTTGCTCCGCAATATTAGCCAAAGCAACCAGTTACAATTCTCAAGCGTTTGTGAACGAGAAAGGAATATTGAAACTCGTTGATGACATTGATCAGAATGGTCGTAGCTTTTGGACCTTGCAAGCGAAGAGCCATCTTGAGCATATTCAGCGTCGTCTTGGCGCTATCAAAGAGTTCGCGCGGGATGATGCCCAAAAGCCTCACCCCCTGGCCATGCCAAATTTGTTTTGCGTCGGGATCTTCCTGGAAACCTGTCCCCGGAAGGTCCACGCCATGACAATGATCATGAGGATATAACGAAGATTCGAATTCTACCAACAATGTCAGAGATCATGTCTGCCCGTTCAGATTACCAGCCATTCCAAGATCCCTCACAGCTACACCTGCCAGGGGTCCAGGGGTTAATTGACCGCCACTTCTGACTTCTTTGAGAGGATATGGTTGGTTAGCTAAAAGACTGTATTAGCGAAGAGTTGCGTCTTCTTAAATATCCAGAGAGCAAAGCTATTATTAACCGAAAAGTCGTATTCGGACAAACTCATATAATATTACAGATATCGTTGATATTAAATGCACACGCCGATGTGGATTGGAGTTTCATTTGAAAATCGAGCAACCTTTTTCCGCAGGAACATTAGCAAGTGAAGCACGAGCAGATTGGTGGAACTTGTCAAAACGTTTAGAGATAGGCGCTTTAGTGTGCCTCTTAGAGAAGGATACCGCAGTCTTTTGCGTTGTAGCCGAATCTACATTGAGACCAGATCCAACTCGTACATATACACAAAAGGCGGATAAAAATAGCACCGAAAAACGCAACCTTCACAGCAACAAGGATTTTGCATACGTAAATCTGAACTTAGCTGAACCGAACGAAGCGGATCTCAAGATTATGCTGTCGGCATCGCAGTCCAATGAACCTGTCAGGAGATCCTTAGTGGAATTTCCTGGGATCCATCTGCCATCATTCAAACCTACTCTATCAGCTCTCCAACAGATATTCATGACTCTAGATCTTCCATTTTCCGAGCTCCTTGTACCGAGTGCTGATGGACAAACCGAAGTTAACATATCGCCCCCCCTGTATGCAACCAAGCCTGGATTTGTTTTTAATTTGAGCTGTCTTACATTCAATGGAAATGACTTGCAATTCTTCCCCCGGGGTGCCACAAATCCAGAGGAGCTGTGTAGCAGATCAAGCTTGGATGAAGGCCAGGCTACAGCCCTTTTAAACTCGTTGAAAAGAAGCCTAGCACTCATTCAGGGGCCTCCAGGTACAGGAAAAAGCTATACTGGTGAGGTAAGTCAACATCCGAATCCCTCCCTATCCCCTATTTCGATTCAACCGAGTATCATATTCAAGGGTTGGACTCGCTGAGATATGTAACATGGGAATTAAGTCGGAACACCGTTACTGGGTCCACCCTAGTAGGGGCCATACGGTTGACCGGATAGAGTACTGTGCCAAAATGAAAAAAATATATAAACTAAGCTTAAACGGGTAGTCAGCCACAGGTTTATCCAATTAGCTCGGTACTTTACACCTTTATATGGGATAAATGCTTATCTTATTTAAGTATAAGTTTTATAATTTTATACATAATGTGCATGATTAAATTTAATAATTTTATATTTATACATTAAAATATATATATATATATATTTATTAATATTTTTAAAAAATATTAATTTTCGAAAAATATAACTTGGATTATTTTATAGCTTTAAATGATACGAAGATATTAATTTAAAATGCAACGTTTTATAATACGAATTAAATATAATATAAGTTATTTAAATAATTAAATGATATGTTAAAAATTATCACGATAAAAGGTGTTACGTGATCACTTTACACATAATCTTTTTAACCTTGTAAAACTCGTTTATACATATATATAATGTATTTAATTAAATAATTTAACATTATCACGACTTTAAATAATATAATTATTATCATTTAATAGTTTTAATTAACGCGAAAATAATAATCGAAATTACATGTTATTTAAATCTTTTAAAAGTAAAATATAATTAATTAAATTAAAACCATAACTTTGTAAATAAACACGTGATATATATATAAAAAACGTTAATTTAATTATTTATTTAATTATAATATAATATTTCATTAACAAATTATAAACTTATTTTACATTTTAACATATTACATTTTATATCATTATTTTTACATTAATTATAATTATAAAATAATATAATTTATATCATTTTAATGTTTATGTTTAAAAAGTTATTAAAAAGGTATATGTTTGTTTTTAATTAATTAAATAAGAATTAATATTAAATGATATTATTTTTAAATTATTTTACCAAATTTACAATGTAAATTACTTTATAAAATAAATATATACATTTAACTATAAAAATTATTATAAATCGACATTTTTTTAATTTATTTTAATACTTTTATAAAACGTTAATATTTTTTAATAATAATAATAAATATTTATAAATTTTTTAATATTTTTTGATTATTTATAATTTAATTAATTAATTAATATTAAATTTAAAAAAACGCAATCGTATTTTATAATATAATTAAAAAAGTAATTTACGGATAAAAAATATTAATTTATAAATAAAATTATATTAATTTACAAATAATAATAAATAATTTATAAATAATAATATTTATATTTAACTTTTTTATTAATAATAACGTTTTTATTAAAAGATATTTATATCAAATTAATTAATTTAAATAAGTAAATTTATTAATATAAATTTTATAAAAAAATAACGTAATTTAAATAAAATATTATTAAATGATAATAATGGTTAAATGATAAATATAGAAATTAAGATTTAACTTTTATAGTTAAGGTTTAACGTTGAAATATATTTAAATATTTTTATTTATATAAAGAATAAATTCTTTTTATTTCTTTTTAATTAATAGCTTTTTCTTTAAATACATTAATATACTAGTTTTAACATTAATTATTTTATTTATTTTTATTATATTTATTTTATTATTTTTATTTTACGTATGTATTTATTAATATTAATTAATATTGTTAAATATTAATAATATAAATTAATAAAATTAAAAAAATCATTATTATAATAATCTGAAAAATTTTATTATAATAATATATGTAATAATTAATATTTAATCTTTTATAAATTACCGTTTTTAATTTATAATAAATTACTTTATTCCACCGTCATTTAACCCTTTTAAATTTTTATTATTTTGTAAAAATTTAAACGTATCTTTTTTAATATTATTATCTTTTATAACAATTATATACCCTATAATATTGCAATAATTTCTTATCGAAAAATTGGTTTAAATATAAACTTATAACTTAAATAATAACATTATTACTTTAAAAAATTAAGATAAGTTATATACGTTATTAAATTATTTCCCTAATAAAATTATAATTTTTATTTAACAGTTCGACTTTATAATAATATAATAAAAAACTATTAACCTTAAAACAGTTATTATAAAATAAAAGGCGATTTAAACATTCCTTGTTATATTAAATTTTAAAAACGTAAATTTAAAACGTTTTAACACTTGTTTACTTAAAAAAATATTAAAAAAGTTTTAAAAACGTTTCTGCGGTTTTATATTATAAGATTTTAAAGAATTATTGAAAAGATTATAATTAATATTATAAACTACATTAATATAATAAAATATTTACATAATTAAATTTAACGTTAATTATTTAAAAACGTTTATTAATTTAACGTTAATAAATAAATTATCGATATAAAATTTTTAAAAATTAATAAAGATTAAAAAAAGATAATTAAATGCGTTAATATAAAAGATATTAATTTATAAAACCGAATAAAAATTAATTTATCTTAAAACATAATAAATTATAATACCATTATAACCGTAATTAACAATTTATAACTTATAAACGTTAATATATTTAATAATATTTATAAAATATACCCCCGTTTTTAATATTACCCTTGTTAAAACCGCATTATCCCAACTTTAATACGCGTTATTTATTTTATAAACACTATCACCCCCCCTCCCCCCTTTTTTAATTTTTAATATTTTAAACTTTATAACTTTATAATTAAAACCCGTTTTTTAACTTTTATTTTAATTACAACCCCCGTTTTAATTATAACCCTCAATCCAAAATTTATACCCTATTTTTTTTATAATATAACCTTTTTAAAAAATCTTAAATTATTTATATTAATTAACTTAAATTTTTTAAAAAAACCAAAATAATATTTAAGCATTAAATAATTTTCCCCTTCTTTTTTTAACTTTATAAAAACCGTTTAATTTCTTTAAACTACTTTTTATATATAATATTTTTTTTAATACCCCATTATATTAAAAATAATAAAAATACGTTTTTAAGTATAATTAAAAGTATAATAACGTAAAAAGATAACTCATTTCTTTTATTCTAAGAAATATATTTAAACCTTTTAAACCGTTACTAGGTAATCCGTATATAACTTTAACAATTCTTTTAAACGTTAGGTTAAATGGTAAAAACTAATTTATAAAAAACTACAATTTTTTTTTCCAAATAATATTATTATTTTTACCAATAAATAACTTATTAAAATAAATCTTTATACTTATTAACAATTAATAAAACTAAACCTATTACAACGTTTTTTTTATATAAATTTTTAATGAAATGTGTTTTTTAACCATTATAAATTATTTTAAAAAAGTTTAAAATAATAAAAATAATTATATAAATAAAATATATAATATTTTTAAAAATAAATTTTAATTTTTTTTAAACATATATTATACGGTTAATATTTAATAAATATAGTTTTATGTTGCATTTTTTACCATTTTTATAAAAAAGGTAATAATTTATTTTTTATATAATATACTATAATATTAAATTTTTATAAATATATATTTAGTTATAAAACGATATTTTAATACGAAATAAAATAAAATATAATACTATTATAATTAAATAACTATTACCTTTTTTAATATTAAAGTTAAAAAAAAGAATAAAGATAAATTTAATTTAAAAATATTATAAATTATATTTGATAAATTATTATTATATTAGTAAATTTTTAAAAAAGATTTTAAGGAAAAATAATAATTTATTGTTATAATATATTGTATATATTATATAATTTCTTAATTATAATATATTTTATTTATTTTATTAAATTAGTTTAAAAATTTAGTTAATAAATTATAAACGTTTATTAATATTTATAAGAATTTAAAAAAAATATAATAATTTATAATTAATAAAGATAGTAATAATAATAATAATTAATATTATATTAATTAAAAGTATTATTATAATGATAAAAATAGAAAATATTAAATATAAAAATTAATATAAAATTGGAAGTGTTATTATTAAATATGTAAAAAGGAAGGTTATTAATTTATAAAACATTTTAAGGAAAAATAAAAGGATGTAAAAACAGAATGGAAAGTAAAGAAAGGATGTAAAAAGGAAAAATATATATCTTTTTTAATAAATTATAAAAAAATCGATAAAAAAAGTTTAAAATTTAAAAAAAAAACGATAAATTTATAATTAATAATAAAAAATTAAAGGTTGTATAATATTTAATAACGACATATTTAATAAATTAAACGTTTTAATATTAAATTATTTTTAAATAATTTTATTTTAATAAAATTAAAGGTAATATTATATTTACTTTAAATTAATATGTAAAAAATATTTTTTAAAGAATTATTTTAGATATTGGCGTAATAAAAATGTTTATTATAAAAAAAAAGTAAATTTAAACATTTATTTGAAATTTTTTAGAATAAAATGTAAAAATAAATAATAATTAAATTGGAAAAGTAAATATTAAATTTAGTGACGGTTTTATAATTAAATCTTTAAGAATAATAATAATTAATATTTTATTTAAATTTATTAATTTTTATATAATGAAATTAAATATTTTATTTTTGTTATGTTTTAAAAATATAGACCGATTAAAAGTTTATTTAAATAATATTATAAATTAATTAATTTATTAAAACGGAATTATAATTATAATCAAATGTAAATGGGAATATTTTTAATTTTATTTAAATAATATAACTTATTTTATAAAGGTTAAATTATAATAGATTTATATTTATTTTAATCATTTATTTATTAATAAATTATATAATTTATTAAATAAATTTAAATATAATATTAAGGTTAAAAATATTAAAGAAATTAATAAATTTTATTATTATTATTAAATTAAAAATAAAATATTTTAACATTTTAAGTTTAATTTTAAAAATTTAAATATAAATTTTAATTATAAAATAGTTATTAATATATTAAAGGATAAAATTCTTTAAAATATATATAAAATTTAATAATAAAAAGTTATTTAATTATTTTAAATAATTATGTGTAAAATGTATACTTTATATAATTAATTAATTATATAATAATTATAATTAAAGTTATAATTTCCCTTAACTATAATAGTAGCGTAGCTATTATAACGGTTATAATTAATCCTATATAATATATTCTTTAAATAAAAGTAATATATTATATTTTTAAATCTATTATTACATTGGCGATTAATATAATTACTCCGGAAAAATCTATATATTTAAATATTATCTATATTTTAGATCGGTTATATAATAACCTTTTTATTTATGTAATAAATAAAAAATATTTAATAAATTTATTAAACCATATATTTCGAATTTATATTAATATTTTAGTAATATAATAAATTATTAATTTTTATATAAATATATTTTATATTTCCATAATAATAAAATTAAAATTGTTTTTTTAAAAAATTTATATAAAATTTTTTTTTTTATCTTTATCTCCTTATAATTTCTCCACTTTTTACTTCCATTTTTAATATTATTTTTAAATTAAACCTTATTATTTAATTGTAATTTTATTTATTATTTATTTTTCTTAATAATTTACTTTTTATAATACTTTATATTAATAAAATATAGTAAATTTAATTTAATAATATTATTTATACCTATTACGTTTAACTCGATTAAATTTAATTAAATTTAAATTTAAATATTTCAAATTTTTAAATATTTATAAATAATTTACTTTTATAAATAATTAATATATTGGCTTATTAAAACTTTAATTTTAATTCCAATATATTGTTAATTTTGGGATCTATTCACCAAAATAAAAAATACTATATTAAGAACAAATTTTGAAAAACTTAGGTTAATAAACGCTATATTTTATTACTTTTAAAATTTAATGTTTTAATTATTATGGCTAGCTTTTTTAATAGGTTTTTATCTTTAATATTAGTTATTATATAATTAATTTTATTTAAAACGTTTATTAATTATTTTAATAAATAATATAGTTAATTTAATCCTAATTATCCCATAATACTATATTAAATTAATATAAATAATTCCGAAAAATAATTATTATTTTTATTATTTCCGAAATTTTTTATTTATCCAATAATTAAATCTTAATTACTTAAATTATTTCAGCAATTTATTAAAATATTATACTTACATATATAATAATTATTAATATTTATTAATATAAACTTTTTTATCTTATTTATATCTTTATTATTAATTAACTTTTTAAAATTTTTATATAATTAAATTTTAAATAAAGATTTATTTTAATACCTATTTTTATAATTACCCTTAAATAAATTTATTTAATTATATCGATTTATTATATTAATTAATATTTTAAATAAAATAAAACTAAAAAATTAAAACGGAAAATTAAATAGATATTAATAATAAATAAATTCTATAATATAGAATATAAAACGTTAGAAGATTTAATAATTTAAGAAGTTTTATGTTTTAACGTAAATATTTTTAAAATAAATAAACTTTTAAAAGTTTATAATTTTAATAAAGAAAAAAATTTTAAAAATAAATTAAATTATACATTTAATTTAATTAATTATATTTATAATAATAAGAAAAATATGGATGATAATAATAGATTTAATTATGTAAAAAATATTATAAATAATATTAAAAATATCTTTAACGTTAAAATAAATAAGGTTTTTTTTAATATAAATAACTTTATAATTAATAATAAAAGTTTTAAAGATTTATTTAATGGTAATTATAATAATATTAATAAAGATCCGCTTGATGAACTTTATAAACGTAATTTCCTATATTAATTTCGTACTATATCTAATTTTCTTTATTATATTATATAACTGTAATTAAAGTTTATTAATTATTTTTATTTAAATTAACGTAAATAATTAAATAACTTCTAAACAAGTTTTTTTTATTTTTAAATAATTTATTTAACAAATATTACTTTTACTTTTTTTTCATTTTAACTTATTTTATTAATTATACTATTATTATATTGTAAATTTAACAACACTTTAAAATATTTAAACTACTATTTTGATAAATTTTTTATTAAACTATTAATTAATATTTAATTAATAAATAAATAAATTATGTTAAATATACCTTTTATATACTTTTATTATAATTATATATTTTAGATATTTACATACTTTAATTTTATATTAATTTGTTTTTTCTTTCCAATTATTAGCTATATTATTTATTAATTATTACTAAAAACCTTTTATTATTTGTTTATATCTAATTTAATATTTTTAAATAAATATTAAAAAGTTATTATTTTTTTAATTACTTTTTTTATAACTATTAATTTAGTTTTTATAATTAACGTTAATATAGTTATTTATTTTATTATTTTCTATATTATTAATTTATTAAATAAAGAAATAATATAGTTATAAAATAAATATTTTATTTCATTATTATTTATAAATAATATATTTTTTATTATAAATAATATTTTAAATCCCAAATCTCCACCTTTATATTTAATATAAAATCTTTATTTTATATATAAATACTAAATAATTTAAATAATTACTTTTAAGTATTAAAATCTTAAATTTATAAAATAATAAAAAAATTATAATATTATATAAATTATTTCTAAATATATTATTATAATTATATAAAAAATTAAATTAATTTTTTCTTAAAACTTTTTAATGATTTTTTTATTAATTATTCTATTATATTTAAATAGCTTTATTATTACCATTAATATTAAAAAATTAAATAATAGATTTATTACATTATATTTTTAAATTATTTTTTTAATATACATTTTATCATTTAAAATAATTGTTTTTTATTTTTAATCATATATTACTTTAATATTTAAATATTAATTTATTAATCCTTATTCTTTCACTTCTTAAATATTCTTTATAAAATTAATTATTTTATTAATTACCTTTTAATATACCTTATAATATATTATTAATATATTATTTATATATATTAATATATATATTAATTTATTAAAAAAATAAAATAAATATAACTTTTTATTAAAGGTTATCATTTTTATTATTTTAAACATTTTTAATATTTCTTTATATTATAAAAAAAAAACTTCCTTTAATTTATATAACGTTTTTTCTAATTATACACATTTATTTAATTATTTAAATTTATCTAATAAATATATATATACCAAATTATCATTGTTATATATTATATAAATAAAAACATTTTTTACGTTATATTAAATAATCTTTAAATTAAATTATACTATAATAACTATTATAATCTTAAATATTTTTATTATTAAAATAACTATATATATATTATTAAAAATATTTATTTTTTATAAATCTTTTTTCATTATTATTTTAAATTTATATATTAATAAATAATTGTTTACGTTAAATTTATAAATAAACACCCATTTTATTAATAATAATATTATTTTTACTTTATTTATATTAATAATTTTTTAAACATTTTTATTAATTATAATTTTTATCTTATTACTTACGTTATCTTTAAATTATTTATTTAAAAAATAATTTTTTAAATCTTTCCACCTTTCAAATTTTAATTTTATTAGCGTTAATTTATAGATAAAATTTTAATTTCTTGTATCCTATAATTTAAAAAAATATTTTATATTTAATATAACCGTAAATATAATATATATTATTTTATATTTACTATTTCTTTTATATATTACTTTTTATTAATTAAGTAAAAATATTTTTATAAAATTGTTAAACTTTTTATTTATAAGTATAATTATTGCGTTTTGATTATATTTTATAATAATTAAAATTATAATTAATAAATTTACATTTTTATTGTTATTATTTTTTAATAAGTTTTTACCTTTTATTTATTAATTATATTTTAAAATTTTTAATTATATTATCTTTTTATATTTCTAGCAAATTTTCTTAATCAATATATTTACCTTTTAGCAGTTAAGTAAATCCGAAATAGTTTTTATAAATAATTAGTTTATGGTAAATTTTGGTTATTTATTTTTATTTTTTTTTAAAAGATTTTTAATATTTTATAATATGTTTTTTACACTTATAAACTATTACCTTAATTTAAATATTTCTTTAAATATTATAATTTTATATTACCAATTTATTATATTTATATTTTTTAATTTAAATATACCTTTTATTTTAATTTAAATATAATATAAATTATTATTTATAACTTCTTCTTTAAATTAATCTTCTTTTAGGTTTAATTTTAACATTAGTTTATTACTTTTATTTAAAATTAAACTAAATATAAAATTATAGGTTTTAAATTTATTATTTTATTAATTTAATTAATTTAATATTTTTTATAAATAAATATTTAGTTTTTTTTAAATATTACTTACGTAGATTAATTCTTATTTTATAATATAAAATAGTTATAATTTTTGCGCCAGTTTATAAAATAAATTTTCATTAAATTAAATATCTTTTATTAAAATAACTTTTCTTTAATAAAAAATTTATATACAATATATGTTAATGGTTTTATAACCAATTAGATATTTTATATATATTTTTATTTAAATTTTTTTTCTTTATTTATCTTTTATATTAATTATATTTCTATTTAAAAGATATATTTTACATCTGTACACATATATATATCTTTAATATAACTTTAAATCGTTAATAAATATTTTTATTACTTTTAAATTATATTATTTAAAGTATTAACAAAATTAATTTTTTAATATTTTTATTAAAAATTTATAACCGTTTTTTTAATTAAAATTTTAATTTATTAAATAAATTACCACCTTTATATATTTAAACCATAATTTTTCTAATAAGTTAACACTTAATTATATCTTAATTAATTTAATTTAAAATTTTTATTTTAATCTTTTTATTCCACTTATTAATTTTTTCGTTTTTAATAATAATAATTCTAAATTTAAACCTTTTTTATATATTTATTATTTATATTAAATTATATCTTAAATTTTAAATATTAAAATATTATTATTATATTTTAGTTTATATATTTTTAATTTAAACTAATAATTTGTTTAATTATTTATTTAATTAATCTTCAATATGATATTTTTTTATATTTTATTGGAAATTATATAAATTATAATAAATTTTAAATATTTATTTAATATTATTAATAGGTATAATATTTTGTTATATTTTTAAAAAAAATTAAATAAATCTTATAATATTTTTTAAAATGGTTATAGTAAATAGTGTTTTAATTTCTTCTTAAAGATCATATATTTAACCAACATTTTAACGCATATTTTACATTTAATTATAAATTTTTCTTTAATCTTTATTCTTTTAACATTATATATAAAAGTTTTTAAAATATTTAATTTTAAATAATCTAATTTAAAATGTTATAATCTTTTTATATTTTTTTTTTAATAATAGTTTAAATAATTTTTTTATTATAATTAATATTGGATAAATTATAAAATTAGTTATATTATTATAAAATATTAGTATAATGGTTATATAAATAAATAATAAATAAATTTTAAAAAGTTTATATTTAAAGAATAAAAGGTTAAATTATTTAATTAATTATTTTAAAACTTTACTTTTATTATATAATTTATATTTAAACGTATACCTTTTTCCACAATATTATATATTTATTTATTTTTTAAAAATAATTTATAATATAATATTAACGTAAAATCTTTTAACCATAACTATATTAATTAATATAAGGTTTAATATATCAAAATTTTTAAATTTATTAATTAATTTTTTTATAACTTTTATTTTTTTACTAATAATAAATAAAGTTAATATTTTAACTTTTACCACTTTTTTATTTTTAACCTTTTTTTATAAATTTAATTTTAATAAAATTTTATTATTAATTAGATATAATTTGTTATAAATATTTAACATTGTATTATTAATTAAAAAATATTTATTAAATTGAGTTGAAATATTATATATTCTATAAATAGATTAATATTGTAACCTTATTTTGCTAGTAATAATTATAACGATTAAATTATTTAAATAATTCCTTTTATTATTAAATTGGCGTTTCGACTTATTATTTTTACTTAATTAACGTCTGTTAATATTAAATATATCTTTTTATTTAATTTATTAACTATTTAATTTAATTTTAATTTAGAAACTTTTTTATTTAATAAATTAATAACGTTTTTTAATTATTTTATATTTATTTTTTTTAAAAATATTTTGTAAATAGCGTTTGATATTTTTAATAATAATGTATTAAAAAGTTTTATATATATTAAATTTTTAAAAATAAATGTTTGTTAGTTTATTTAAGTAAAGGTAATTATATTTTTTTTTTAAGTTAATTAAATTATTAGTTTATTTTGTATTAAATATTGTATTTATAAAATATATTTTTATTTTAATTAATAGGTTTTAAAATAACGTATTATTTTTTAATATAGTTAAAAATTGTAAAAAAAATTTCTTTAGCAGTTTTAAAAACTTTTTTATTTATTTTATAATTATAAATTCTTTAATTTAACGCGTAGTTTAGTTAATAGCTTAATAAGTTTTAATAATTTTTAAAAAATTTAAAGTTATAACGTTTTTTTAGATTTTTAGGATTTTATATATATATTTATTTTTATATAGTGTTTGTTATTTAAAAAATTATTTAATTGGCTTTATTTTTTTAATATATATTTATTATAAATATTTTTGATAATTTTTTTTTAATTTAATAATAGTTAATAAATTGGTAGGTTAAAAATATATTTTAATTTTATAAAAGATATTAACTATTAAGATAAGATTATTATTAATACATTTAAGTATAATAGGTATTAGAATTTTGTTTTTAACTATTTTTTAAATATAATAAGATATTTGGTTTATAGTTAATATTATAACTATTTAATTTATTTAAATAACGGTATAAGTTTTTTAAATTTTGTTGAAAATTTTATTAAATTTATCTTTTGTTAATATTATAATATTGCTATTTTTAATTTCGCGTTAAGGTAAACCATTATTTTAATTTGCTATTTTAACTATTTTATAAGTAACTATCTTTTCTTTTCTCACTAATTCCAAAGTTAAAACTTAAAGTTTTATAAAAGAGTAAATAATTAAGATATAATATTTAAGGTTAATTTAATCTTAAATATTAAATTAAAATGCGTTTTATTTTATTATTAAGATTTAGTGAAGGTAATTATATTTAATATTTAATAATATAATTAAAACTAATAAAGTAATTTTAAATAAATCTTTACTATAATTGTCTATGGTTTTAAAAAAAAGTAGTTATTAAAATAGTTAAAAAGTAAAAAAAAAAATTAATAAATATTTTATACGTTTATTTTATATAATTATATTTTATACTTTAACGTAAACTAGATTTATAATTATTAAAAAATAAGATTTTTTAAAGTATATATAAAATTTAATAATAAAAAGTTATTTAATTATTTTAAATAAGTATGTATAAAATGTATACTTTATATAATTAATTAATTATATAATAACTATAGTTAAAGTTATAATTTTTTTTAATTATAGTGGCGGCGTAGCCGCTATAACGGTTATAATTAATCCCGTGTAATATAATATTATATATTTTAATAATAAATTAGTTTTTTATATAATTAATGTTGTAATAAAGTTTTAAATTATTTGGTTTATAAAGATTATTTTTATAATAAAAATATAAGAAATGTTTAAATAATATTAGATTAATATATATTTAAGTTTTTTAAATGTTATTATTTATAATATAAAAATTAATTTTAATAGTTTTAAATTTAAAAATAAAATATAATTTGTTAAAGTTACGTATAAATAGGTTTTTATAAAAATATATTAATTAATTAATAAAATTAAAGAATATTACGGTTTAATATAATAAGTATATAAAATTATATCGGAAAAAATATAAAGATTTAAAACATTACAATTTTAAATAGTAATTAAAGCTATTAATAATATAATAAATTTAAACGGATTTATTTTTACATTATTAATTTTCGAGGTATATTTAAAGATTAATACAAACTTTTTTCCTATTTTATTATAAATATAAAAGGTTTAAATAATATAAAAAACAATAATTAAAATTAAAAAAATTAAAACGTAAAAAATTATTTATAATATATTAAATATTTATAATAAATTAAATATAATAAAAATACTTTTTATATTATTACCGTTAAAAAATAACGTATTAATTTATTAAAAAAAAAATAAATAGAAGAAATTATATAAAATTATTATAATTATAAATAAAAACGTAACCATTATTTTAAACGTTTTAAAAAAGAAATTTACTTTTTAAAATTTATATATTAAACCATATATTTAATTTAAAAAAAACTTAATATTATTACATAATTTAAAAATTAAATTATTAAAATTAAAGTTTAATTTTTTAAAATATGTAATTATTTCGAACGAAAATTTAAATATAATATATATTAATATAAGTTTAAATATAATATATTTTAATTAAAAAAAAAAAAATAAATATACTTTAATTTTAAAATTATAAGTAAAAGGTAAAATTATTAATCTCGAAAAACCATTTAAAACTTTAAATTTAATTAAATTAAATATATTATTTACAAACGAAATATTATTATTTATTATATTTAATAGTATGTGTTATAAGAAAGTAATAATATTTCGGTTTTATATAGTTTAAAAAATAAAAAAAAAAAATATATTTATTTTTTATAAAAAGTTTTGATTAATTATATAAAGATATAGAAATTTTAAAAAAAAATTTATTATAATATATGCTTTTATAATTTAATAAACAAGTTAATAACTTATTATAGTATTAACGTTAATATTTTAAAAATAAGGAATAAAAGTTATAATTTAAAATATTACAATAATATATATATAATTAAAAACCTTTATATAATAAATGGTTTTAATTTAATTATTAATAGAATTAAAAAATAAATATTTTAAGGGAATAATGTTATATATGGTTAAACTTTTATATAAATTAATAAAGTTAAAGACGTATTAGTTTAAAATTTATTTAAAATATTATTAGTAAAAATTTAAAATAAAATTATTAACCTTTAACTTATATTTATTAATTATTGGAAAAGGGTAACTTTTTAACGTAATAAAATTTTAAATTAACTATATTTTAAACGTCGGTATTTTGAAATTTCTGTTAAAAAAAAATAAAGTTTTAAAAAAAGTAAAAATTAAAATATAACTTTAAAAAATTCTTAAATCGGAAGTTATAAAGGATTTTAACGGCTTACGATTGATAATTTATAAAAAGGGATACGATATTATTATAATATAAAAGGGATAAGTTAAAAAGTTAAAATTATTAAATTTAAAAAGTTTTATTATAATTTAACGATATATAAAATAACGAATGTAAAGCGTATATATTTCTTTTATATGTTAATTAGAGATAATATTTGATTATTTAATAATAATATAATATATAAAATTTAAATTTAAAAAGGTTAAAATTTTAAACATTTAGATTAAATAGTAAGTAAATAATAAAAACTGCGGCTTAAATTATATCAAATTTAATTTATAAGAATTTTATTTATATATTTTTATAAATAAATTATTTATTAATAATGTAGATATAAGTTTATAAATAAATTATTTTATTATATTAAACAATAAAAATTTTATTGGTTAAAATAATAAATTTTAAATTATTGGAAATATAATATATTAATTATTTATTAAATATAAACGCGTAATTTGAAACGTATTAACAAGTGAAATTTACGGCATGGTTTAAAGGTTTAACGTTAAATACATTATTTATTAAATTATTAATATTATTTTAAAATGTATGGCATTTTTCCGGGCTTTATTAATCTTTTATACGGACTTATATTTGTTATATTAATATTTAGTATAAATAGATAATATAAATGAAAAACAATTAATAATAAATTTAATAATGTTACGGTAATTTTATAAAAATTAAAAGATTAATAATATATAATAAATTTATAATAATTATAATTTTATAAATGTTATAATAAAAGGGTTTTTTAATAAAATTATAATAACGTTTATAAAAAAGAATGAAATTATTATTAAATTAAAAGGATAAATAAAAAGGAAATAAATAGTTTATAATTATTTATTACGAAAAAAAAATAAAATAAATGATAATTAAATAATAAATGTAAAAATTAAAACTTAACTTTTACGATTAAAGCTTAACGTTAAGATATACTTAAGTATTTCCATTTATATAAAGAATAAATTTTTCTTATTTCTCTTTAATTAATAGTTTTTTTTTAAATACATTAATATATTAATTTTAATATTAATTATTTTGCTTATTTTTATTACATTTGTTTTATTATCTTTATTTTACGTACGTATTTACCAATAGATAAAAAGTAATTTATAAATAAAAATATTTAATATTAAACTTAAATTTCCTTAATTTTTAACGTATAAATAAGTTTTAAAATTTAATTGTTAAAACAATTAAATTATTAACGATTTTTACTATTTTTTTATATGTTATTCTTTTTTAATATAATAAAATAAAATTATTATAAACGTTTTAATAAACGTAATTTAATATAAAAAAGCGTAAATGGCTTTATTATAATAATATAATTGGTTATAAACGTTTTTAAAACGTTTAAAAAAGTTTATAATAGTTTAATTTAATTAAATATTATATTTATACTTTAATTTATACGTTAACGAGTATTACGTTTATTTTTAACTTTTAATATTTATTAAAAAAATTTAAAATGTAATTTACGTATATTTTAAAGTTATATATTTTAAAGTTATATATTTTAAAATTGTATATTTTAAAATTATATATTTTAAAGTTATATATTTTAAAATTGTATATTTTAAAATTATATATTTTAAAGTTATATATTTTAAAATTATATATATTAAAATTATATATATTAAAATTATTCGATAATAAAGAAAATTTATAACGATTTAAAAATTAATTAATTAAAAAAATCGTAATATTTTATTATTATTGTTATTATTTACTTTTTAAAAAATTATAAGATTTTTTTACAAAAATGAAAATATTTTTAAAACGGTTATAAATTTAAATAAAATTATATCATTTTATTAATAATTTTAATTATTAATTACTTACATTTATTTTATGGGGTAATTTATTTAAAAAAGCTGTTATAGTAATTTAAAAATAACATCACTTTTAATATTATAATAGTTATATAAAGCTTAAAAGTACATATTAAATTGTGGCGTGTGATTTTTTACTAATTTTAACTTAACGCGCGATCTTTTTTTTTATTTTAACACAGTATTTTATTTTTATTTTAAGTGACTTTAAACCACAGTTTTAAAAAAAAATTTAGGTTTATAAGGTTGTACCCTTTTTAATTATACCACTCCTCAACTAATTATAACACCGTACAACCTTTTTAAATCTTTTTTAAACTATAGTTTAAAACAATTATAAAATGTTTTTTAATAAAAATCTCTTTATTAATAAAAATAATTATTAAAAATAATAATATTATAAGTAATTAATTAATTATATAATAGTTATTAACTTTATTATTAAATTTATCAATTAAATATACTTTCGAAATAAATTAAAACGCGTTATAATACGCGTTATAATACACGTTATAATATGCGTTATAATAAACGATATAATATAATAAATAAAGTTTAATATAAACGTGTAATGTTATATAAATATATAAAAAGTTAAAAAAACTTAAATAATAGTTTTATTATTAAGTTAAAAATAAAATAAAAAATATTTTTATATATAATTAATTAATTATATTAATTAATTATAATATTAATTAATTATAATATTAATTATAACGTTAGTTATAATTTTAAATATTTTCATTAATAAACATTTTTAACATTTTAATTTAAAATATAAAAATGTAAAATTGTATAAATATATAAAAAAGTTAAAAAGATAAATTAAATAAATTATTAATTTTAAATTATTTTAATTAAAACTATTTTATATATTATTATAATATATTAATTAATTTTAAATTTAATATTTAATTTAAAATTATATAAATTTAATATATAAAAGCTTTTTAACGTAATGGTGCTTTAAATTAGATCTCAAGAAATTTTTTAATAGGGCCCCATAGATATAAACACACGGACCAAGCGTTGGGTGGCGCCTGTGGCGCCAACGGAGACGGGGGAGGTGGCGGGCGTAACCCGCCGTTTCTCGAGGACTAGTCTGAGCTAGCTGAGATAACTCTATCCGGTCAACCGTAGGCCACCCATTTCCCATACAAAATCAGCAAAATCGCATGCGAAGATGCATGCAAAGTTTGCAGGACTCGTGGTGGGACTCATTCACCATGCACATCTATTTGTGGTAAAGGCTATAGTACTTGTAAACATGCATGTACTAAGAGTGTCATCCGGGAGAGAGTTGTGCTCCTTGCAGTATGCCTTGCGACAGACGGTGCACCCACACAGCATTTTCTAAACTATGCTCCGAGCCTTGTACACCTTGCGTGTTAACATGTTCATCCGGCTGCACGCATAGTCAGTGCTCTATGCCGTAGGTTTACCATATGAAATGATTACCTGCTATATAACTATTTGCTAATTATCCTTGGCAGGTGTTCTGCCCCATGCAACTGGGCGACTTGTTCCAACCGTTGCAGCTAGCGTCTGCTTTGCGGTCATCAATGTAAGAATACACCCTTTCTGTGAGACGATTGGGATCTGATTAAAGTATCTAGGTCCGTCCCTTTGTGGCGAGGTCTGCCCTGACATGAGGTTCTGTCAAATTTGTGCATCTGGAGAAGTCAAAACCACCGTAGTTGATACGTTACCTGCCTCTAACCTACGTGAATACTATATGATTAACTTAGACGAGGAACCCTGCCTCTTCCTTGATTGCGGTCACATATTTACAGTATCAAGTATGGACAGGTCGTTGGGAATAGTAGACAATTGCCGGAATGCCGATGGTACCCCTATGGCCATCCAGGCTTTTACGGTACCTTTCTCGGGTGCTACGATCCCGTCTTGTCCATATTGCAGCAAGGCTTAGAACCATTATATGTTAATCTACGCATATATATTTACATAAATCTACATATACGTATTTAAATCTACATGGCTTATACATATATATATATTAATATATTTAAAATTTTAAAAATATAAATTTAAATATATATATATATTAAATATAAAGTTATTAATTTTATTATTAAATATTATTAATAATTTTAATAATAATATTAATATTTTAATTAAAATGTTAAATAAAAGGTTTTATAATGTAATATAATAATTAAAAAATATTTATTTTATATTTATATAAAAATCTTTATTTACGGCTTAAATATAACGTTTTAAATAAAATAATTTATATTATTAAAATCTTTAAATTTTCTTTTTTAATAATATATATAATGTATAATTTAAATTAATTTTAATTAAAAAATAAATATAAAAATAAAAATTAAAAAAAAGATTTATTAAGAGTGGGATCACATGACAAGTTGTCATGTGATCGGCGTGGGGCTTCACCCCACCCACACTTTAGCCATTTTTTACTCGAGTTATAAATCGTAAATAATACTTTAATTAAACATCATTTAATCCGTACTCCAAGTATAACGTTATACATCATTAACTTTTTGTTAATTTAACAAGATTTTAAAAATATTATATTTTTAAATTAAAAAATATAATTAATAATATTATTTAATAATATATTAATAAAATATATTATTAAATTATTAAAATTTATATTGTTAAATAATTTTAAAAAAGATAAATTTGTATTAATATTTTTTATATTTATTATATTAAAATTAATTGAAAAAATGCGGTATATTTAATTTTAATATATTTTATATTAAAATATTATAATAATATTATAATTTAAAAGATTTTAATATTTAATTTAATTAAGAATAATTTCTTATTATTACTTTTAAATATAAAATTTTTTATGTAATTTATATATATAATTAAGTAATTTTAAATAATTTTTAAAAAATTGTAATATTATTTCTTTAATTTATAATATATTTTTAAATTTAACAAAATAATTACGTTTTTTATATTTAAATATTAATAATTATTTATTATATTTTTAAATCCTTTAATAACGTAGTTTTTTAAACTTTTTATCTTTTTAAATATTATTAATAAATTTAATAAATTTATTAAATTTTATAATACTTTTTAATTCTTTAATATTTTTAAATTAAATTAATTTATATTTATATTTTTTGAAATTTTTACCCTAAATCTATTAAATTTTAATATTCTTTAACTTATTAATAAATAAAAAGTTTCTTTTTAAATTTATTTTTAAGATTAATAATTAATTAAACGTATTAAAAATATATGTAATTAAATATAATAATTTAAATATAATATTAAAAATATTATTTAAAATTATAAATAAATTTATAAAATTTACGTTTATAAAAAAAATCCTATTTTAAAATTTTATATAATTTTAAAACTATAAAATATTACAAATTATTTATATTATAATTATAAAATCCCTATGCTTTTTAATTATAACATATTAACAGTAAAATTTAAAGTTAAAAAATAAAAAATTATATAATTTTAAAAAATTGTTAAAAAAATAGGATTAAATTTTAATAATATAAGGAAATAAAATATTATTAATACCTTAATTTAAAATTTTAACATTAAACATTTTTAACAGTTAATTATGAAATAAATTATTTTTAATAATTATCTTTTTTCGGTTATTAAATATCCTAAATTTTAAATAATTTTAAATTATTTAAATTATTTAATTAAATAGCAAAACAGTTATATTTTAAATAAAATTATTAAACAACAAATTTAATAAGTATTTAATAAATATAAGGATAAAATTATTAAAATATTACGGCAATTTTTTGGTTTAATTTATATATCTTTTAATAGTTAAAAGTCTTTTAATCTTTTATTATTATACAAAATTATTTATTTTTTTAAGGATTAAAATAGTAAATTTTATAAATTAATTTTTAACATTTTTAAATTATTAATTAAACATATAAAAATTAATATTATAGTTTAAATTTTAAATATTATTAATAATTATAAAATACGCGATAAAATTGGCTATTTTATTTTAAATAATGTTGTAAATAACGATATAATTATATAAAAATTAAATATTTAATTAAGATTTAATAGTGAAGAAAGACGTAGCTGTTATTTTAATTATATATTTAATTTTTTTATAAAAACTTTATTATTTAAATTTAACGTTAAAATATTTAAAGATAAGATATTAAAGGAAGTATAATTTACAGTATTAAAACATAATATTTAACGTAAGAAGGGATTTGTTAAGAAGTTATATAATTTTATAAAAAAAATATATAAAAAGGATTATTTTAAATATTAATTATAAGAGTTTTAACGTTAATTTTTTATTAGTTTTTACAGCGTTATTTATAATGTAATATAAAATAACGATATATGGTAGTTATTTTAATATTATATAATAAAATGTGTTTTTTTTATTTATTATTAAATTGAGAGGTTTATTTTTAAAAAGAAGTAATAATGGGATAAATTTATTTGCCATAAACAAGGTTATTATGTTAATAATTTATTAATATCTTTTATTTATTAATTAATAAATTAATTTTTTAATAAAGATTAAGAAATTATTAAATATTTAATTAATATTTTAAATAATTATAAAAATATAATTTAATTGTTAAAAAGTAACGGGATGGTTAAATAATATATCAAAAATTAATAAAGATTATATAGTTATATATAAAATATGTTATTTATTTTTAAATTTATTTTTAAAAAATTTGAAAAATATAAAATATTAATTTAAAATTATTTTAATTTAAATTATTTTTTAATTAATGTTAATTTAACCTAGTTTAAAATAAACGAGTATTATTTAATTTTTAATAAAATTCTTATTTATTATGTTATTATAATCTTTCATTTAACGTTTAAATGAAATTGGTTTAAACGTATATAAGTTAATAAAAAGGTTTAAATTATAAATATTTATATAATTGTTAAACATTTATAAATTAGTTAATATTATAAATTTAATAATATAATTACTTTAAACAATAAAATTAACAAATAACTTTATAAACATTAACGCTGTTAAAAGAACCTGTTTTAAACATTTGTTAAAAAATTTTATAACGTAATAATTAAAAAAAATCTTATAATTTTATTAATTAAAATTAATAAATATTAGTATTAAATAAATTATTTAAACCTTAATAATAATAAGGTTTAAAATCCTTTTAAATATTAATATAATTGTTAAAATAAATATCTTTAATTTTCGAAAATGACTTTAAATATCTTTATAATTTAATTTATATTAATTAAATATAAAAAGTTTTTTTTAATAACAAGCTATATAATAACGCCATTACGTAATATTATTAACGGGGATATAATATTAATATATTAAATATTATAATTTTAAATATAAGTTGGAATAATTAAAAAAAGTAAACTTTATTTTTATTTAATTAATAATAAAAAAAAAGATTAGGAAATTAATAAATTAAATAACGATAAATTAAAAACGTAAATTATAACATGGTTAAATATTGCAATTAAAGATAATTTAAAAGATAATGTAAATATAAATAGTTTTAATTTTAATTATTACGGTTAATTATTTAATTATTATAGTTAATTATTTAATATTAAAAAGAATTATAATATTAAAATTAAGGTTAAATACGTATTATTAATAAATAAAAATAACTTTATTTAAGTTTTTATACTTCGATTTATTAGTTATTTACTAATTTATATTAATTTACGCGTGTATATATATTTAACGATTTTTTATAAGTGTATTATATTAATATACCAAGGGTTTGGCCGTGTATGTATTTAGTGTATCCGAGCCTTGCATTGCAGAGGAAGCTTGCGAAATATCTTGCGATACGGGATGATTGTTCGGCAGATGTTACTACAAGACTCAACTAAGAAATTCATTATCTGGTCTCATACCCAGTCGATGGAACTGGAACAGCAACTTATTAACGAGGAGGAGCAACTTGTAAATTCCAAGAAATCTGACCGTCTTCGAGAGTCGATTAGCAGAGGAAGCAACAACTTTTATGTTAACGGAAGCCCCATCGACCAATTACTTGCCATCCACGACTGGGTGGAACATGATCGGTATGAGTCAATCATTCACCTTTATTTTACCATATTTGAATACGCTGGTCGTGTTACGGCTATAGAGAAGTCATATCGCCACGTATATGCTCTTATGGAACACACTAATCAGACCGATCATTCTACCGACAAGACTAAGCTGGTTTCTTCAGATATACACATGCGTAGCCAGGTCGCCGCTCGCATTGCTCTATTACGGTGTTATTTAGTGGTATTAAGCGACTTTCTATATTTGAGAAGTCAGACTCGATGTCATACAGTTGTGAAGTTTAACATTGAGAAGGCATCTGAGGAATGCAAGCAGCTAGCCGAGCAAGCACAGGAGACAAAATATATTCGACACGAGGCTGAAGGCCGTATTTTCTATTCGAAACTGGTTGCTCTGACTCGACAAGCGAACCGTACTGTAGGGCCCCATGATTCGAACGGAGAAGAGTATAATGTGGAAAAAGCGCGAGAGCATCTTTCCAAGGCGAAGGCTCTTATTCTTGGGTTATCGTCAGCTGTACATCTACGGAAAGAGATTGGTGCCGTAAGAAGAATGTTGGTTGACGGCGTTTTCTTCCGTGGCGTCTCGGTAGAAGAAAAGCGTGTCATCTGGAAAGCAATGACGGAAGAAATTAGAGAAGTCGGTCACTAGTATACGTGCGTCTGGGGTCACCCGTTTACCGTATCGGATGACGAGTTATCGACTGAGTCTATCAAGTGTCCAGAATGCGGTGCTCCTGTTAGAGGAGTGCAGAAACGTTAGGAATTATACGGCGGTGATCCCGAATTTGGCATACTGAGAATCGTACGGCCATGTTAACGAGCCGGTTCCTACGTTTTCTTTGCTTTTCATCATGGCATCTAGATGTGTCTGCCATCATATTCACCATTGCATCCCTGAATTTTCCGAGGCTAGAACTGAATCTTGAGCTATTGTAAAACGAGCTACATGCACACACCGCAGAACTTCTCTCTATGTCGAGTTGAAACTCGGTATACCATGTGATCAACCCTTAATTAATAGTTGCAGGTCCAGATGACCAAAGAGCTATTTCAATCCTAAATTGATTGTAGTTTAATACTTGAACTCTTAAATCTTTATACTGCTAAACATGTGACTATAAGTTGCAAATGATAAAATCTGATTCGGTGCCTAGGTAATTTTTCCACGATAACGTTATTTTATAATAATACACCTGAACCTAGCTACCTCTTGGGTAGTTACCTAGTTGATGAAACGTTAACTTGCAAGTCTCATGTAGTATTCTATGTCGAGTATTCGTAAGCCCAATCATGTAATTTTCTACGTCTATTAACCTGAAGATCTTCTGTTTAATCCACGCACATTTCGCTGAGAATACGGAGAGTAAATATAGCCTTGCTAGTACTAAGATAATACTGTGCCCATTCCTTCGAAAGACATGAGGAACTTAGAATAGATAAGCCGCGAAGCGCTATCCACAATGTACTAACTACCTACCTACCTAGGTACCTAGCCACAGAGCATGTGGCACATTGAGATTGAAACCATCCATGTCGTGGCTGCGTGGCCTTGGCAAACTACCCCGTTGTGGCTAGGGTACCTAGCGGTACCGTACTTCGTACTTGCACTATTAAAGTTAGTGCCTCGTCTAATCCACATTCGAAATCTCAACGTCATCGAATCAACAACTCAAGTTTGAATCCTTGAGCATATTCGTTAACTCTTCTCCAATATACTAGTAACCTGTAGTCCCAGTTGTAGCCTCGATTTGACACATCCCATAATGTCGACTATTCATCTTACAACAACGCTAACTTTTAGTCCCGGGTTAAGATCCATTAGCGATCGATCTCGACCTCGGACATCTCCGCTCGGCGCTAAGAACGACGCCACGAGAAAATCAAGATTGATGAGTTCTGCTTCTGCGGACCGGTAGTTGGCACGAATTCCAAGATTACCCTTAATGTTCTACATACAAACATGACTATGGCCGGTGCCGCGACGAGGCGCGCCTCGAGTGTCAGCACTACGGAGCTGGCTAGACAGCGTGATCTTCATAAATATTATCAGCCATGGCTCGACTCCAAGAAGTTAAAGACTGTACCTGCGAATATGGGTCCGGATGAGACCCGAGAAGTACAATGTTCTCACGATACTACTCTAACTGCGCTTGCTCAGCTGGCTGCGTTAAGGTTGAACGTCAAACGCGCCATGGTATCTTTAATAGACGCCAATACGCAAATTATTCTCGCAGAAGCCACACAGACTTTGTCGCTTATTGATGAAAGACGGCACGCCCCCGGGGACCACATATGGCTCGGTCATGTGTCCCTTCCGCGTCAGGATTGTATGGACGAGCATGCCTTTGGAGCGATAACTACCTACAAGGACGCCCAAGGTAATGATGTTAACATTCCCGCGTTTGTTGTGAATGATACTTTAGAGGATGATCGGTTTAAATACCGGGCGTACGTGACATCTGGAGCTAGCGTCAGATTTTACGCAGGCGTACCTATAGTCACTAAGCAAGGGCACGCGATTGGCGTTTATGGTGTTTCTGATAGTCGACCACGACCCCAGGGCCTGAGTCTTGATGAGGCACAGTTTATGGAAGATGTCGCTCAAATTGTGGCGGATCATCTTGAGAGGGTTAGTAAGTAGCCTTGGGCATTGCCATCTATTCTACGGCATCTACTTCAGAAATAGACGTTTCTATTACATGACCTTTCATTTACCCAACTTTCAAAGCACATTCGATATAAGATTTACTAACTAAGCCTGCAGTGGATACAATGGGCCGTGTTTCGGAAAGAGATTTCATGAGGGGTATCTCTTACTTCCTGGAAGATCTATCCGAGTATAAGTTTCAACTGAGCAATGCTGATCGCTCCATACAAGCGCCGAGCACCAAACAGCAATCGGATGTAAGGGCAACTGATCCCCAAGTAGATCCTCCTCGAGGGCGGCCTAGCGAGCCGGGATCAACAAATTTGGCGCACACTTCCATGTCCCCTACCAGGGATACCTCTGCATATAGTGAGGCCCGTATAGGACGAGGGCCTCGATTCTCTAGGGATAGCGATTCTCAAGGCAAGGAAGCTCCCGACTCATCGAAGGATAGCATACGCAGAATTTTTACACAGGCTTCACAGTTACTCTGCCAGCAAACCAGAGCTACTGGCTGTGTGTTTACCGACGCTGCATCGGGTCTGTTCTATGGTCAGTCTGAGGGGGTAATCTCGCCCCCGAATGGTACTGATCCAGCCGTATCATTGGATGTTGATTTTGAGTCAACGGAAGACGAACAAACCGACACCGAGAAGGCAAGAGAGGAAATGTCATCTCCGGGATATGGATCCACCATATCTCAGGCTGCTTTCGGTGATCGACTGGATGAAATGGCAGATGTTCTCGGCGGGGATGGTGATGAGTTCCCTCAGGGCATAATCAAGCGAAAAAATCTTAAGAAGTTCATTACGCGTTATCCGTTTGGTAAATCCTTCTACTTGAATAAGGGACGCATTGTATCTGATCACAGCATGATCCTTGACGAAGTAGTGGCCGGTGGAGGCTCCAATCACACAGCTTTGAACACGTCGACACAAGATATAGAAGACCAACCCCATATATTATTACCACGAGAGCTTCTCAACAGTATACCGGACGCGAAATGGCTGGTATTCCTCCCCCTTTTCAATTACGCCCAAGGCCAGTGGTTTGCGGCAGGTTTTATCTGGGGGGACGACTTCAAGATGGGTGACCCCGATGATGCATTGCCCTACTTTAAGACTTTTGGATCCTGCATGATGAGCGAGGTAGCGAGCATGGAGGTCCTAAATACGAATATTGCCAAGTCTACGTTCATCGCCTCTATCTCTCACGACTTGCGTTCTCCGCTACACGGGATGCTAGGAAGCCTAGAGTTCTTAGAAGATACTATGACTTCAGCCTACCAGATGAGTCTAATCGGCGCAATTGAAACGTGCGGTAAGACACTGTTAGACACCATCGATCACCTCCTAGATTACGCCAAAATCAACAACTTGAACCGAGCGAGCACGCGATTCAGCTCCTCGAAGGAGAGAAGGGCGTGGAAAGACTCGCGCGATGTTGGGGAACCCCTATCAACAAATTTCGATCTTGCCCTCCTCTTGGAGGAAGTTGTCGAAGCGGTCTTTGCTGGCCAGACGTTTCGCAAAATCAGCCTCCGACATCACGACCCTATCGATGAGGCGTCTGCGGAAATAAAGTCTATGAGTATCGATGATTCATCAACAACTGAAGAACAAATTCACTCTGGCAGTGTAAAATTCTCAGGGAAGGTCTTTTTAATACTCCACATCCAACATCTGGCATCTTGGTGTCTGCAGGGACAAACAGGCGGCCTTAGGAGAGTGATAATGAACGTGGTTGGGAATGCTATCAAATACTGCAGAACCGGTTGCATCGACGTCTCGTTGGAGGCAAAGGAAATCACACCGTCAAATTATGAGGTAGATCTTTCTGTAAAGGACACCGGTATTGGTATGTCGAAGAACTTCCTTGCCAACCATATTTTCAAACCTTTTTCACAAGAAGACTCATTCACGCCGGGTACGGGACTTGGGCTCTCCATCACGTCACAAATCGTGAGAAACATGGATGGGAAGATCAAAATTGATAGCGAGAAGGGAGTTGGGACACACGTTAATATCACTATTCCGATGAAGACTGCCGACGCCAATGGATCTTGCGGTATGACCCAAGACGGTATCCAGCGTGAGGTTATAAAAGCTACAGCAGGAAAAAAGGTGTGCATTTTGGACCCCCTGCTTGGTAGCCATAATGGAGAACTATCCAAACTAGAACTTTCCATCTTCAACTTCTGTCAGGAATGGTTCAATATGAATGTTATCGAAAGCAAGACTGTTGATGTCGATCCAGACACAGCGATTTTCATATATGCTGAGCCACCACCGATAGAACGCCTCGTAAAACAACACCTTGAGCGAAAGGAGATGGGCGATACGGGTAAAGAAGCGGCTTTACTTATTGTTTGTACGAATGCTTTCGAAGCTGCCGCCCTACGGGCTGCCGGTATCAAGGATTTAATTTCTCTTGGCAGAATAGTCGAAGTTATTAGCCAACCCGTAGGAGTCCGCAAGCTGGGAAAAGTCCTTCTCCAGTGCCTCCAACGCGTTGAAGCAAGCGAAAAGCATCGGGATGAGCTTGCACGGTCTAGAGCACCCTCGCCATCCCTCGAAAGTAGTCAAAATCAGGGATATAGCTCAGGGACTGGGTGGAATGCCTCAGCGGTCGTCTACGACCAGACGGAAGGTCGATATAGGCCTTCGATCGAAGCTCTAAAATGGAAATCCGATCAGCAATATTTAAAACTACCATTGGAGCAGAGCAATCGGGCAGCATTGCTACATCCTAACACGATCAGTAATCAGCCTGGTTCCACGACTATTCAGCACGGACGTTCTCGATCTGGGGATCATAGCAGACGACTACCTCGCGTCCTTCTAGTAGACGACAACGCGATCAACCTCAAGCTCCTGGTGACGTTTATGAAGAAGATCAAGCTGCCGTACGCCGAGGCCGTGAACGGGCTCGAAGCTGTTACTCAATTCAAGGAAACTGAGGAACCATTTGACTTTGTGCTGATGGACTTGCAGATGCCTGTCATGGATGGGCTCGAAGCAACACGACAGATCCGCGAGTTTGAACAGGAAAGAGCAGGGGAATCTACTACTGCGCCACTGTCCACTATCATTGCCATAACGGGAGTCGGCAATGAGGCTACGCGCCAAGAGGCCATGGATGCGGGCATGTCGCAGTTTTTGACTAAACCTGTTAAGTTTAAGGCCTTACAGCAGCTTCTGTTGGAGCAGGACCAGCCGTCTTGAGAAAGGTGGGATATACGATGGAGTTGAATTTAATCCTGATTGGATGGGACGGGAGAGGTCACAATACTTGTCTGTCGGCTTCAGTCCGACTATTCCCCCACATACGCCTATGGTGGATGGTACCGATCAATCGACCTCTTGTTACCATAGGTCTTTCTAAGCACACGGACACCGTTAAACGGTACATGAGCAAGATATGGTGGAGCATCGTTTATGATTAGCCGCGAAGGGCCACAAGCGCATATGGGGGTAGCTCTCAATGTTCTACAAACACCTGGCTTCCCATCTCATGATTATAACGTTTTCGTCGAGCTGGGCGGCCCAACATGCGGTCCCAAAGGGGGAGGCCTGGCCACATAGGGTACACAAAGAGGCTTTGAAGGGCGTATTAAGGGCGGTTAAAGCGTCGTTCATCGTGTTGTGTTATGGGTTCGTAACATCCCCGTATAATAGCAAGCGGCGGCTTTGAGTGTGTTTTACCCTTGGGTAGATTCAGCACTGCCCTTCAATTTTTAATAGATTACATGCATACACGGCCTAGTAATCAACCTAGCAAAATTACCAGATGCTAAATAGTAAAGGTTGGTGTAGCCTGTCACTAATATAGCCCTTTATTGTGGTTAAATGAATTTATCGTAACAATTAAACAATGGCTTTATTGAGGTATTAGGGAAAGTTGCAGCTCGAAGTGGCGAATCAATCCTTATTTGAATGTCATGTGACAGTCACGCGGATGGGTAGGGATAAGGATACCTTTTTGATTTTACGCTTCGACCCGCCGTACTACTTAACCTAGATTTTTCATCTTTCCATACTTGTAAAATGAAGCAAACAAAGCCTACCCAAATGGCTTCGGATCTACTACTTAGGTACTTATATACAAGACGGGATATACGATGACCAATGAAGTTAATGGAGCCAAGCCTCCAAGGACGGGTTCCTGCTTTAGGTGGCCGCAGGTAATTCTGCAGAAGCTCAAGCGATTGGCTCAGAAGTCTTGTAGCCGCCAACCATCAATTGGCCGCTACCAATAATACGCAAGCGCGCGTCACCATCGTCAATGAACGAAACACCAAATGAAGAAACTAGAAGTACCCCCCGGCAGCGCTTAGCCAACCTTTCTTCAAATCCAATCTACATGCGATACGAAAAAACCAACTAGTAGTTCTGCCATGTCAAGGGCAAACCCAATGGGCGGAATGACCTGGTCCAATACCATCCTATTGGATGATTTACCCCGATTCGTTTGGTACTCTCGATAGGCCTCAATTTTATGTTACGAGCAGTTCGACATCTCATCTTGGCCGAAACTTTGGCGAAACCTAGTCCCTTAGCGTCATAGTCGTGGTCCCAACAGTAGGATTCATACCGTAGGAATGGCCAGACGTGCATGATTCCCCCGTCTGGTGTTTGCTACAAGATGAGAGCTCCCCCCGCCTCCTGCGGGCGAAGATCGTCGATTCTTATAATCGTCCTTTCTAGATCTCGCTGGTTGTTCTCGTTAATTTGCGGCTCTTTATTCTCCGCTGCCTTTTCTTTGCCGTCTGTTTATATACCATAACTATTGTTCTGTTGCTATTGTGCCGTATGCCTAGCCCCTTGTTCAGTTTTGAATGATACTTGGCATTCCTTTAAGATCCTTAGGCTCTTTATCACATACACCAAATAATATGAACCGCCGCTCCTCCATGCCTTTGGGGTCATAAACTATCTTTGGCCTTTTCGCCTTACTTTTTCCCATTTTCTTTTCCGATAGACTTTCATTTCACTTCAATCCAGAAAAAAATCATTCAAAATGCTTATTTTAGTCTTATTCTCACACCTCCTCTTATTCTCCGAGGCTTCGGCGGCGGGTCCGCTGAGGCGAGGAGAGAGGTACGTTCTCGAAGAAATGAAACGAGATGACGATGGCCGACTAATAAGTTTTAGATTGCGACAGCGTGATACGCTGGGGGCTTCGAGGGTTTACAGGTTCGCGAATACTAGTAGCATCGCCACCACAACGACCACTCCCTTATTAACTGAAACCTCTTCGACGTTAATCACGAGCGAAGCGTCCGAAGCGTCAACGTCATCTTCACCTCAATCATTAACATCAATAACATCAGCGCCCGGCTTAGCTTCATCTTCGTCGGTTCTGATTACTTCAAGTGCGAGTCCCACTTCAGGCCCGGCTGCCTCCAGCTCTTCTATTTTGATATCTCGGTCGTTCACTTTAAGCGAGAGTAGTATCATCCCAACATTTGACTTCTTTCCATCTTCTACAGTCCCGGTCGGCCCTGCTGCTTCTACCGCAGATTTGGCCATTTCAAGTTCAACAGTGGCTGCTACTCCATCGAACTCAACTGCAAACTCATCTCAGGAATCTACCGGCCTATCTCTATCTACGTCTTTAACTCTTCCCCTTGCGCCGACATCTTCAGTAGTATCTCTTACTAAGTCTCAATCGACGGCGACTAAGCAAAGCCAAACTACGCAGCTAACGCAGAGTAGTTCAGCAGCTTCCGAGCCTAAAACGTCCATAAATTCTAACACAAATGCCGCAAGTCCTTCTACATTAGCAAGCAGTGAGAGTGCTAGTAGTATAGAAAGTTCACCTACATCGTCTACTGCCACATCCTCCCAACTCACCACTGCTTCGTTCGCATCAGTTGTTAAATCATCTTACGTGTCTCATCCAGTAACGCCAACAGGAACATTAAATGACCAGGTTCCCACTATCATCAGTTCCATTCCAGCTTCGTCGACGACAGTTTCCCCCGAAACTCTTGCCAGCAATCTGGCCGATGCGAAGAGTTACAACAAGGTCTTCGCTAGCTTGACTGAGGAATCTGCTTGTGCTGCTGGTCAAGTTGCCTGCGTTAATGGAAATATTGGAAAGTGTTCTAGTGCCGGCACATTCGAAATTACCCCCTGTGCTGATACTTTAACCTGTTACGCTCTGCCGATGACTACAGTTGAGGGCGTTCAAATTGGTTGTTGGGATGATGCTACCGTTCGTAAAGCCCTGGGTGGCGACGTACCCCCCGTAGGTAGCTCAACTTCTGCTAGCTCATCTACAGAAACCGAGACGTTCGGTGGGACTTTGGTCACTGTGACGGTCACACCAACAGCCACCAAGACGGCTCAGACCACCATAAATATCGGCTCATCTACACAAAGCTCTTCGGCAACGAGCTCTTCGGGAAAAAGCTCTTCAGTTCCCGCTCAACCTTCAGAGAAGACAGTAACAATTACCCATTATGTGCCGACCACCTTCAGCACTGCGACCCGGTCCTCAAGCTCGCCATTACCTCCTAAAATTGTTACACAGACTGTAACTGTAACGCCGTCCAGCCCGAAAGTCCCGGCATCTTCACCACTTGAAACGCCGCTGTCGCCTACAAGTACGACGACAATAATTCAGACTACCTCGACTGACTCTGGCCTCCACGTCATCCCCATAGAGACGGATATTATCAACTTCCCTGGTCTTGGAGACATTAGAGGCAATAGCGGGGATGATTCAAAGGGCGCCCCCTTTTTTACGAAGCCTAATAACTTCGGTGTTACATCTCTGACAACATCTACTCCTAGCCCCGCTACCGTCACTGTGACAGAGAAAGAGACAGTGACGACAATTACGACGGTAACGGATACGATTGTCACCACTGTAAGAGACTAGATCAAGGATTGATAGTAAATAGGTGTTGAATATGTGTGTTGCATTTACAAATTCATTGAGCGGGGAGTTTAGGATATGTTGATAATTTGATATTCTTACATGGCATCTGACCAACGCGGAAAAAGTCAATACCCTTCTTACCAATAGAAACTTTAACCTTATACGTAACATTTTAATTATATAATATTTTCGATTCTCACCTTGTAAGCTATAATGTCAACCATAATTTGTGAACTTCGAGGCAATATTTATAATTTGTATTCTTACTTGTTGGTGAAACATCGCTGTATAGAATACCTCCTATGCCCGATGTATACTTATACACTTGATAGATGAAGCTGTGCTGATTGGCCTCATGCGAAGAAGCGGGGTTGGTAGGCGTGTATAGGAGGGTGTATGGTGCAATGCTACTCGATGCCAATCATATACTCGTTTAGCAAGGGATCTCGATTTATCCCGAAACTTATTTCAACTACCTCCCATCAGTCTCACATTCTACCTTAATCATCGCAATCCATTAATCTCAACGGCTATCAAGTGTATTGAAACGTCCTATCGAGTTGCCAGTCATGGTGTCTCGTCCGCTTATCAGAGCATCATCTAAACATGACGAGCCCAACTCGCCAGCGAAGGACAGCGCGGATGAAGAAAAGCGACTGGGCGATAAGTTCGCGGCACACAGACATCTGGTCCCGTTAGTCTCTCAAAACGACAACGTCATATTTCTTAACGCGGCCTCTGCGCCGCCGTCGAACTTGATCGTCTACGAGGCTATCACGCGGTACTCGGCACAGGCCTTATACGAATCGTATCCCTATACTAGTTGGCGGCAGATGCGCGAAGAAGCGCGCAGCCTGGTAGCTCGGTGCATCAATGCCGAGGACCCATCCACCATCGCCTTCACGCGCGACACCACCGAGGCCCTCGGCAGTTTCATCCGCTGCGTGCGCTTCCGGCCCGGCGACAACGTCGTCACCATCGATTCCGAACACCCGAACCAGACGCTATGCTGGCTCGCGCTGCGCGAGTTCGGCCTCGAGGTCCGACAGGTCCCCACTATTGCCGAGGCGGAGCGCACGGGCCGGGTCGGCATCGTCGATGCGGAGACTTTGCGGCCGCATGTGGATTCCCGGACCCGCGCTATCGGCATTAGCTCGATCACGTTCGACGGCGGGCAGCACAACGACGTCGAGGCCATCTGTGCGGCATACCGGCCCCGCGGGATCCACGTCCTGGCCGATGTGACGCAGCAGGTGGGGTTTGCGCGCATCGACGTCCGGGGCCTGGGGGTGTCGGCTGCGGCGTTCAGTCTGCACAAGGGGCTCAACGCGCCGACGGGGATCGGCGCCTTGTACGTGTCGCCGGAGGCGTTCCGGGAGCTGGACGAGCCGACGCCGCCGATCGTCAGCATGGAGGCCGTCAGCAACCTCAGCGAGAATCTGCTCGTTGACGCGCACGAGCCGGTGCTGCTGCATCCGAATGCGCGCCGCTTCGAACATGCTAACATGAGCCTCGTGGGCGCGGCGGCGGCGGCGGCGTTCACGCGGTTCTACCTGGATGTCTTGGGGCCGGGGGACGTCGAGGCGCTTTTGTTCGGGTTGACGGATGTGCTGGGGAGCGAGTGTGATCGGTTGGGTATACGCGTGGTGAGTCCGAGGGAAAGGGGGAGGCGCGCGCCGCATATTATTGTTTTGGCGCTGCCGAAGGAGTGGGGGGCGTATTTTAGGGGCCCGGGGGGTGCGCGGGTTACGATGAATAGGTTGGGCGCCAGGGTGTCGTTTGGGTTCTATAGCTCGGTCGAGGATGTGAGGAGGTTTGTTAGGGTATTGGAGTTGGGGATGGCTCAGGGGTTGAGGGTGTGAGTCTTGAGTGAACTGTTCTCTTTGCTAGGGACTGTTGTATTGGGCTAGGCTTTATCACCGATCGTACCTAAAGTCTGTCTAGATGTAATAGTATACCTGATCCTTACGAACGTAGCAAAGCTACCATGGCACCATGCACCGACTGATCAATGTACCGAATATGATCATATCAACTCTTCCCCCTACCTATGAATGAATGTAGTGCGCTCCCAATTATCAAGATTGGCATAGTATGAGTTGCACACTTCCTCCCTGATAGCACACAGTGGAATTCCGGCACCATCGAAATGCCCGCAACTCGAATATCCCTTCAACTTGGATTCTCCAGTAATATGATCCGGGTTATCGGCAAACTCACGAAGAAGCTCTTCATTGTCATCCTCCAAGGCTCCCCATAACTTTTCCATATCAAAATTAGCAGACAGCCAACCATCCTCTTCGCTTAGACGACGATAGGTCAATAACTCAGCCTGTATTGCTGCCCATATCTGACCCAGTTGTCGGTTATTGGAATATGTTACCTTAGGAACATGAGAGCATTTATCGGGATTCCGCCTATGGAGATGCACATTGCCGAAATCCTTCTTGCGGTCTAGTTGCAGGATGGAAAGGAAAATTTTCCATCCACGACTAACCTGAGAGGTCCACGGCGTTGTTTTCTCTAAATAGATTTTTAAAGCCAATTCCGCCGGGTTCATAGTTACATGCTGGCACTCATTCGCTAATCCGCGTCCCAGTAACTCGGGAATTGAGACGTCCACGCCAGTGTGGGGATCAGCCTGGTGAGTCAACAGGCACACAAGGCAGCAGATCATGCCAAAAAGGTTCTCGCCGGGCATTCCATTATTTGCCAAGAAGAACGCTGTCAAGACCAGGGCATGAAGTGGCCCAAGTTTTAACTCGAGCCCACAACAGCTACATCGTCTTTTGAACAATCCACTGGGCGTATTAATATCTGGATTCCATTCAACCGAAAATATCGCGGATAGAGAATGGCACACGGCTTGTACTGAAGTATGACAGAATATATGCTTCCATCCATGTGGGATTTCCGAGCTTCCGGAAGCATATAATTGCCGAACACAGGGCGAATCCGCATCCCATCGACCACAAGGGTCGACCTCCTGTCCGGCGTAGTGGGATTGGCTAGCAGAATCGCCGCTCAGAATATCAAGCGGGACTTTGCTGTGTGATCGTAGAATTGTGATAAAAAGCGTATCCAGCACAGTAAATCCAGAATCATCGATATAATTTGTACCTATTGAGCATGACTCTTCTAGGTTATAAACTAGGTAGAGCATCATAAGGTAGCAAGTCTTAGCGCCATCCAGGTACCTTGCAGCTAGATGAAACGGGAATATGGCTGACAAGCTGTCTGGAAACTCTCCATCATAATTGTCCAATATTTTATCAATGACACCTATATTACGTGACATGATAGCAAAGCCGAAAGCGTCCGCGTTCAACTCATCCGTCGACTTCTCTGCAGCCTTTATAATTGGATCTGTGGCGAATGGAAGTTCCTTTGCTTCAACTGAACTGAATTGGTTCCCTTGAAGCCCCCGGGCAAGTGTGCTTGTGAGATCTCGATTGGGGCCATTCGTTGGCCACTCGGTCCATGTAGACTCGTCATCAATGTCAAACCGATCTTCAGACCTTTGTGGTACTGCTATTGTAGCACGGATATCTTCATATTCTGGTGTTTCATAATGTATGCTCCATTGACAGAGCTGCGTCGGACTATTGGGAATTGAAAGACGTCTAGATGATTGGACGAACTCTTGATTCACGGAAGGGTCCACGGGAGACGGTGGAATAATCCCAGCAAACGACTTGAAGTTAATAAGGGACAGATCCCACGCCTCTGGTCCCCGACCCCAGTACTTGACAGTCATGAAGGAATATATCCAAAAGTCATGGAGCCATGTCGCTACGGACCTAAACCAAAGGGACTAGTCAGGGCTTTGAAAGGTAGATAATTTGAATGAAGTACTTACTTTCGTTCATCTGTCGTTAGTTGCGCTATGAAGTCTCGATCTCGACCCTCTATGAAGAGGCGGGCACGATTGAATAGTATCTTCTGTTGAACTAGCTGCGTGGCTGGAGACATGGCATCCGCAGGGCTGGAAGATGATACTGCTTCTGGGGGGCTATTTATAATCAAATCCAGAGAATGAGGAGTTGACTTGGCTGGAGAATAGACGTCATGCCCGCCAACCCTGCGAATTAATGCAGCGTACGGAAGGCTATGCCGAAGGAACCTAGAACTCGGTTTAGTCTTTCGACATGAATACCTAGGTAGAGACTCGGATAGGGACTTGGCATTTATCTTACAATCCGGGATTCAGGATCAACGGTTCGCTTCGACGGATATCCTGGTTAATATACCGCATGAGCTGCTTTTTGTCCACACCCTTTGCAAAGTCGCCTTGACCTTGATTGATCGTTACGTTGGAGGTGCTAACCCCATCTTGACGAATACGTTTCCCTAGAGCACTGATGATAACATTCTTCTCCTTGGTCGTTATTCTTTTCTTGATCTTCCATTTTCTAAGGTGAGATTGATACTGATGGATTCTGGGGGTTGAGAAATTGGTTACTAAAGAAAACAGAACAGGTGTGGATATATAATACTAACTGGGCATCAAAGTTGTAATCATTTCTCATTCGCTCTGAGACGCGTTTGATTGTGTTCTCCTCATCTATGTACATGTGGACAATGTCAGCCTTAAGATACTCCCACCTCTGGTCATATGGGATATCTAGGAACTTCTTCACTGGGCCATCGTCCGTAGAAGAGTTCGAGATGTCCATTATGATCTGACTCTTTGGTATTGCCAAAGTAGTGAGGTTTCGTGGAGCGTTGAAAAAATGAAGAAATAGAAGAATAAAACTTAAAGTTCCTTTGGGCTCTTGAAGGCGGCAACGCCTACATTATATTACAATCTAGCCCGCGCCCCAGGCAGGTTAGCCAACCAATAGAATGGACCGTAATGCACGCAGACCAGCCAGCACACACAAGCAACTTAATCGTGCGTAAAAATAACAACCAAGGGCCGATGATATTGAATTCAAATGTACGGGCTGACCCGCAACAAGTAAGGTACGTCCAATCGTAAGAACATCTGCTATCCGATGGTTACATCGCATGCGCATTTACCGGTTTGACAACAGTAGCAGTCGTATCGACCGATAGCTTCATGCAGGCTGCGGATGACAGATAAGAGCAGCTGCTTTAGAAGAAACCCCAACGCTGGATACATGCGCATCCTTCTATCATGGCAAGGCTCTGCTTACATCCTCAGGAGGCGCGAGGATATTTTAGATACGTACCTAGGTACCTAGGTACTTAATATATCTCGTTTCCTTGGAGTTTACCTAGGTATGTATGTAGGTACATATGGTACATAATGTAGTCGGCGTAAGAGATACATGATTAAAACAATGCTTTCCTAAGAGAGACGACAGCGCGGGAATCCCTACTTCGTCGTTTTTGATTTCCTTGGATATTGGGATGTTAGAGTATTATGTATTAGTAAATCGACATATGTAGTCTTCATATAAGTCCAAGGATTTGATTCAATAAGCTTAGTTTGGTTGGGGAATATTTATTACATTCGTGGGGAGCCTGCTTAGGTTACACAACGATGTGTAAAGAGATTTACTAGAGCTTCTATCCTGACATACCCCAAATATTATTCATGTTTAAAGATTATTCATGAAAAGAGAAATTAAATTTATTTCTGCCATCACACTGTTGTAGCCATGTTGCAGCCAATTATCTGTCAAACAAAACTGTTGCAGCCAATCATCCGAAGCCACCGTAAGATATGCAAGTATAGTGCCTACAACTAAGGCAGAAATGCAAGCTGATTATATCAATCAGTAGAAGAACATGGACGTATGGGTTAGGTTGGTTGATTCTGGGTTGTAGGTAACAAAACGCCTGGTTTGAGGGGAGATTTATATACCTAGGTACCTACTTAATGAGATAAATACTGGTGAATTTCTCTTCTTCATTCCCTTCTTCTCTTCTCTTCAAGTAGTCACCAAAACCTACCTGGTATCCAACCTTTTCCGCCATACCTACTATAACCAAATTTCAGTTTATATAATTTCATCGTCCAGCAACAGCAATGTCTTACACTTCATCCTCCGGCAGTCAGGAGACTACTTCGTAAGCTTGTCACTTTCTCGAATAAACACCATTCCCCTTTACTATTAGCCAACTCTGACGTATTCCTAATCTTGAATATAGGTACGACGAGTCTGGAACGACGAATGATAGCACAAGAACAAACAGGGGCTCTCCTGTCCCCGACCTACCGGACGTCTCAGAGCCTAACGACGCACCGACAGACACCCAGAATGACCACACCAATATGGACCAGGATCTGCTGGGATTTGGGGCCCAGTTTGACGACAAGAAATAAGACTGTTGGGGTATGGCTGATAAGGAGATTCTATCTCCATATGAATTACCATGTGTCAACTCGTGTGTTGATCCCTTCCCGTCCTCACAACACCCCCTTATGACTCGGGCTTTGTCATGGTTAGCATGCAAATGTAGTATGCAAACCCGCGTGAGGAGATATAAGATACTTTCTTTTCCAATGCCACCATTACGTGGTGCTACACATTCATTAGGACACCTGTTTACCTGATATTTACTTATCTATCTATTTCACCTTGGTCCTTATTCGGAATCCTGCCTAGGCATCATGTAGTCTTTATTCAGTTAGTTGATAGCTATTTATATGGCAATATAGCTTGGGTCCCATCCCTTGATATTATGATGTTAATCTCTTCAAATAAGACTATAACTAGTAGATTTTGAAGACACGGTGAATAGTTTATAGATGATATGGTTTGGATGAAACTTGTTAAATGGGTGATGCATTCAAATAAAATAGTTCTTAATGGTACTGATAAAACGACGAAGAAGTGCTTTAATTATATGACAGTATATTCTCATCTGAGATACTGAATAATATATTACTAGTATTCATTTGCGCATACGTTTTGATCAAGTCGCCGTAGAACCCAAGTTCAGTCGTTGGTTTGTTTAGGTAATATTAACACCTTTTTAGGTGTTGCATATTAATTATTGATAGCTACCTCTTATTATTTCGCATTCTGTGCTCAAAGGATGGTAAGCACCTTGCAAAGGGTTATAAATGTTGGAAAGTACTGAGAAATGTGTGGAAAACGTACATGTGAAAAAATATCCAAGGTAAAAAGGTAAACCTCAACATACAAAGGTATTACAATATCAGTTAGCATAATTACCTAGGTGACTTAGGAAAACTGATTTTTTATCATTTTAACCGGTAACATACAGTCGCATACGTATTATGTTACCCTAGAGGTTGATAATCCAATCACTGTTATTGTACCAGCCAGGGGGTAAAAATTGACCACAGCTAACGAATGGGGGAGCCTAGAATGAACGATTTAGCAGAATGTTTAAAAAATTCGACCAATGGGATTGGATAGCTCCAGCGAATATGGAAATGCAATTTATGGACTTTTGGATTGGTCAAAAGTACCTACCTAGGTAGGTACCTAACCTAGGTAGGTAGGCTTTGGAATTAGGAAATATGATTGGGTCTTCCTCCACTTTGCCAAAATCGAAACGTATCGCCGAAAGGGGTAATAGTAGCATAGCCACGCTCGGATCTTTACTAGACGCGAAGAGCTGTTTATGAGAATGATATCAACAGTGTACAGGGGTACTGCCGGAAGATCAGACAGCTCACTCAGAGATGCGTATCACAAGCTCAAGAAGGGTTCAACGGATTTGTTCGTGCCTTACACCCAGCCCCCATAGATTGGGCAGTTGTCTAGAGCATAGCAGCTAGAAAAAGTAAAGACGACGGGACATTGGAGTGCAGCGAGATGGCAGAAGCGCTACGATGGTATATCATGAACTTGGAATACAATCTCAATTTGACTACTAAGGTCAAAGCTTTGAAAAGTAAAGAAAAGCGCCAGGCAGTAAAGAGAGAGGATAGCTGATTCGGACGTCGTATAGCTAGGTAGTGTCTAGATTAGCGTCAAATGCGGTATTCAACGTTAGTCATGATCCGTTGAAAGACCCGGCGATGCTTGACTTAGGGACTACCATACACGTATTCCAATCAAATCTCCAAATCCATCAACTTAAGGCTGCTGTGGCAGACAACAAGCAAGTCAAGGTGTTACGGTACGGAGACGTGGACATACTCACTAGACATGTACGGGGTTCAACGAGAATCACACTTACAAGGGTCATCTATTGCGAGAACTTTCTCTATGACCTTGTATCCCCGAGGCTATTGCAGAGGCAAGGCTGTTCGTAAGGTACTCACTATGAACGCAGCATGGTGGCACATAACGCTAGGACACCTAGGCTAGCGAACGGCTGCGTGTCAAGGGGTTTACCACCGTTGAATGAGAGGTATGTGACATTTATCTCAGTTGACCCCAGATTGAAATCCGCTGAACGGGCGAGCGCATGGTAAGATCTTAAATTAGAGGTTGTACATCTGCTTTCTATTCCGGCAAGTAATGACATATGACAAAAGATATACGTTAGTAAGATGGGAGGGCTCATGCAAATAGGCAATTATTACCAAGCATCGTCATAATCATTTAATACGGCAGTACTAATAACCTGCCCGCTCATCTGCGACGCCTAAATCTACCCCCAAACCCAGACGGGGGCCCCTTGGCTCCATGATTCTTTAGCTTTAGCCTCTTGAAGTTTGCATGGGCTAATTCGTTGACCTTCCTAGCAACCTTTTGGACCTTGCCATCCTTCTTCTCCGTCTTCTTTTTCTTCCCCGTATGCTTCGTCTCTTTGGGCTCTTGACCTTCGTCTTCTACCAAGTCGAATTCGGAATCGGACCCTAAGTCTAGTGGTGGACTATCGCCGCCCTTCGTCATGTTTGCCTGCGTCTCAGGTACGGCCTCATCTTCGCCATCGGTCCCCGGGTTTTCCTGCGCAGGCTGCTGTGGCCGTTTGCTCCTAGTTGGCTTCATATTGACTCGTCGCGTAGTCCTCTTCTGTCCTTTCTTCTTGTAGACCTTCAGGGGCTGTCCGTTACGGCCCACTTGCTCTTCAGGTGCACTGTCATAAAGATCTTCGTCGTCAAATCCACCAAGGAGCTGCTGGGCCTGACTGTCTGGCTCAAGGATATCTTCCTTTTTCTTTATGGGCTTCGTAGTGGCCGACGGGTTAACATCATCCTCTGCCTCGCGTAAGGCCTCGAGATCGTCATCTAACGCTTCTTCCTCTAGCTTTCGTAGACTCGCCACTGCGCTGCTAAGACTACGACCTAGAGGCTTACGTGGTAAGCGTAGGGGTGCCGGAGCTATATAATCGCCGTTTTCGTCCACAGTTGCCAGGGGTGCTCTCCTGAGAAAAGATGGCGTAGTCAATTGCAACTTGCGGATCGAACTAGGAGTTCTACCCAGAGGAGCATTGCTGTCTCTTCGCGAAGGTGTCATGAAAAGTGTTGTACGTTTGCCCGACACAGGAGTTTTATCCAGTTTGACGGCTTCATCGATAGTGTCACTGGCAGCATTTTTGCTGGGGGTGGCCTGGATCGCACCGTCGTTTAAGAATTTACCAGTCCTAGTTCTTGAAGGCGTGTTCTCGTCGTTCTCTTCCAACAAATCAAATAAGCCTAGGATACGCCCATCTCTTTGGGGTGTCGGTCCAACTGAAGTGGGCACAGCAGGGCTAAACAGTTTGCGCGAGGATGGCGTCTCAAACATCTCAGGATCTATAATTCGCTCCCGTATATGTGAAGGTGTCTCAGCTGACTTTGAACGCTTTGAAGGGGTTACTGCAAGAACTTCCTCCGGGTCGCGTTTCCGAGAACTTGACGATCCCTTCGCCTTGGCTTTTGGAGGAGGGAGCTTGCCAGCTAAGACGTCACGGACTTGGTTGTATTTCTTATATTTTCGAGCTGAACAAGACCAGTTAGTCTTCCCTCTGAATTGATGGCTTATGGTTGGGGCCGAATCTAACCTATTTCTGGATTTTTCTTAATATCCTCGCGTCCCGGCTTTGCACCCTCATTGTGGCTTGCCCAGTCGGCCTCGAAGTGCTTGAGGTCGGCGCGTAATTGCTTGCATGTCTCTTCATATTGAAGTCTTTCGCTTTCATCCATTTTGGTTAGAAGATGAGTTGAACAGTGCTGTGCGTAGAATTTGACTTGAATTGCTAATAATAGTTGCTAAGTATTGGATTTGGTAGTAGGGAATGTTTTTGATAGGAAATGGTAATGCAGCAAAAACGCGACAAGCTTTAATGGAACGCGACGCGGGACAATCTAGTGGGGCACTTTAAATGATCTACCTTGGTACATGTATGTAGGTACCCGCATTAGGGGAAAAAGGCATTACAATGGGGAATGCTGCCACGGAACCAGCCTTAATCCCTGTTAGCCCACACTTGCCTTTAGTCACTCACATAAACATTGAAGTTATTATTTTCAACTAGTTCCAACTTTCCATGCCTACCTCTGCTCCTACTCACCACAACACTTCCTATCTATATGGACACAAAATTAGATTCGGCTGATATACAATCTCAAGTACTCCATCATACTCTTGCAGAAGTAGCGTTGTCAAGGAGACACTCCGAAGCCGATAATCCAAACGAGACATGCTGCGTCATCTGCCTCGATAGCATCACCGAGGTCTGTGAGGCCCGGCCTTGCAGCCATCGGAATTTCGATTACCTTTGCCTCCTTAGTTGGTTAGAGCAGCAGACAAAATGCCCTCTTTGCAAGAGCAATGTCGATGAAGTCTGGTACGATTTCGAAAGCGATAGCCCTGATGCGAAAAGCAGGGTATACCTAGTTCCGCCCCCGAAAGCGTCATCAAAACAGCCTCTACGGCCGCATGCCCGAATCCACCAGCCGCGAAATGTGTTTCCGAGACCAAACCGTCGAAGATTCGAAGAAGCGCCTCCGCAACGGGTAACTGTTGATGAGGCTATTCTTCGTCGGCAGGATGTCTATCGTAATCAACTCTACTCCCTGCACGTCGGGTCGAACCATAGATCGGGCTATCGAGATCTAACCCCACAAGTGTTCGAATCCGATCCCGAAATGATATCAAGAGCGCGAATATGGCTCAGGAGGGAACTACAAGTCTTCGAATTCCTTCGAACTCCACCCACCGCGCAATCCAGTGACGATGCGATGATGAGAAGACGTGCGAATAACGCCGAGTTTCTGCTTGAGTACATAATTGCCATTCTAAAGACGGTAGATATTCAAGGAAGCCAAGGGCAAGCGGAAGAAATGTTGAAAGACTTCCTCGGTCGCGATAATGCGAAGTTGCTCCTTCACGAACTGAGGAACTTCCTGCGTAGTCCTTGGTCGTTGGAGGCCTGGGATCGCAAGGTCCAGTACCCCACGGCAAGAAAACGACGAGTCGAGGAAGGAGATATGGAACGGAATGACCAAGCAAGCAATACATCTCGGATGTGTGTAACGGATGGAGGGCTGAACAGACGGAAGCGACTGACAGGCGATTCCTATCGTCCTTCACACTCAATTCGTTGCCATAATCGGAGAGATATCACAAACTAATATACACCAGATTAAACTCCCTTACTGTTAGTAATATCATCATTTGATGCCTCGTACACTTGTTGTATTCAACCCCGGGACCAGTGAGTTCGGCTCCTGTGATACGTCAGTACGAGACTTTGAGTATAGTTGTGCTCGAGTTTCTACAAGCACATGTCACAAAGTAGAACATTCCGCGAATAGCCGAGGCCGGTCGCCCAAGTTATGTTTAGATGAGATAGCGCCGTTCGCTATACGCACGGACTTCCGAACCTCTTTGGGGTAGCATTTACCATAGTCGACGAGGTCTTCACATAATTATGCCCAAGATAACAAACCATGCAAGTACCCTGCTCACACTTGTCAGTGAAATATATACTACTTATTGACTTCAACAGAACTCCCATACTAATTACTGACAAAATGGGAGAAGAGCGCGGTAGAAGGACTCTATCTGTGAGAAGTTAATGCCTAGGTACCTACCTATATCCAAGCACATAGTTCGAAAAGGGGTTACTCTAAGTTAATGACAGTTGCCTTACGAGCCCTATCATGATAAGCTCCGATCCATTTACTTAGCGTCATCTCGACGAGGGACCTGTCTTAACCTTCTCGTTAAGTATGGCGAAGAAACATTGAAACCTTAGCTTACGCGTTTGCCCCTATTTGTCTAAGATACCAAAGCACGAAGAAGGCATTTTGACTTTAAGCTCTATTGCAGACATAAGATGCTTACGAGTTTGTCCTCGTATAGGGTGGGTAAGTTCTAGCAATGGAAGGATTATGCAAGATCCGAATTTAGCGGTAATAGGATTGGAATATTGATGAACAACTTGCAAAGATAAAAATGGCATCTGGGTAGCGAGATAAAACATTGGTATCGGTATGCGACAGTAGTAAATTTTCTAATTAGTCTAGTGATATTTTTTTTCATGTTCGCTTAAATGTCTTATGTGATGACTTTGTGTAGGTCATATTACGAATGTAATCCATCAGCACGATTCTCTTTTCTATCAGTTCGCCTTTGCGCTCATTTTTGGGCCATTGGGAATAGAAATATTTACAGGAATATTAACTATGGATCGTATATTTCTACCATGGCCGAAGGGTGCTAGAGGTAATGAATAATATGTACCTAGGTACCTACGTATACCTGCATAGAGGTATATTGAAATGTTAAGTGGCATTAGCTAGGTACCTACCTAGGTATTGAAGGTGAAGGTACTCGACGATGATTGTAAAAGATCAGTTTTTAAGGAGATACGTACCCAAATGGGTACGCGAGTGATCCTAAGTGCAGGTACATATTGAAAAATAAATTGGTATTCCGTTGGATATCTCGCTAAACAATCGTTATATTAGAAATCGATTACCTAGGTAGGTACCTAAGGTATAATCAAGAGTTGACAATATGCAGCTCCTTAGGAAAGGTTCGAATGTTGTCCGGGATGATCAAAAGAGGTACCTAGGTACGTTACCCTTGCCAGTTGAATCAATTCCATTTCGGGATGTACCAAGGGTTTATGATTGGCCAGTTAATTCTCCCCACCTTTAAGGTTAGACCTTGATCCCCAGAAGGACCCACTAAAAGAGCCTCAAGATCAATATCAAAATTAAGAATCAAGAACAGGTACATGCGTACCTCTCAACATTAGGCACCTAACTTTACGAAATCAATCGACCTCTATTTTCGATTTGAAATGTATTTCAAGATCAGTGCGAACCAGATTCTAATCAGCCCGCCCCCCTCCAATTGTATATATCTGCGCACTCCCCTCCCCATTCCACCTTCTTTCTCCCATCTTTTCTCCACCACTCTTCACTTCACCAATATTCTTAAACATTCAACTTTTACCTGCGACACCTTTCTGCTTACCTATATATCCTAATCTTATATACTTATTGACTATTCATCATCATCTACTTTTACCCTGTCGCCCTATCTCATACTTTCGCCTCGCGGTTGCCCCTCCACCATTGCACAACCGCCTCCAACCCCCCACCTCCACCGATTATTACTACGACTTTCGCCTTATCATTTCTACCCATTTTGAACACTTACTTTAACCTGCTGATACTACTTACCCACCCTTATTAGCTCTAGGCCTTACCCCGGACACCATCCTCCGGCGACCGACTGAGACTGCCCTTGGGAAGCGACGACGAGACCTTGGCCCGCCTCCCGACCCGCGAACCAGACACTACCCTCTGGCCCGACGAAGACTGCTGTTCCAACCGACGAGGAGCACTGCCGCCTTCCGACCCGCGTCAGCGCGTTAACAGACACGATCCTCTGAACCGAGAAGACCACCCAATGCCAACGACGACGGGGCATGGGATCGCCTTCCGACCCGCGAACTGGACACGATCCTCCAGCGACGATCGAGACTGCTGATTCCACCGACCGACGAGGAATATAGCCGCCTCCCGGCCCGCGAGCGACATGCGAACATCGGCTAGAAGTCTGGCGTCGGCTAGTCTTCTATATGTCTGCAACGGGTCTACTGTTGACAGACAAGCTAGAGATTGAGCTTTGACCTACTAATGTCATACGCTTCACTCTTGCGCACTCAGAATAAAATGGGAGGTACCTAACTAGGTCAATGCAGTAGAACTCTTACTATAGTTCTAACTTGCTGAAGCCGAGCCTCCCAACATTTATATCTAAATAGATAGGCATTGATTGATATGATGTATATTAGCAAAAACAAAAGGCACCCCTTTGGTTACTTTATGTTTGAGTAGGAGCCTAAAATTTGGGTATTTACTGAGGTACCAAAGTATTTGGTAATTCTACAAACATCTAAATATCCTCCCACCGCTCCGTATTCCGTAGGCCTGTGGCTAAAGCGCCCCGAAACCAAGGTACTCGGCAACCGAACCGAAATAGAACGGCATCGATATCTAAAATAGGCCTTACGCCCATAAATGTATGACACAAAATATTTTAAAGTCAACCTACGGCGCCTCAGCAGGCAACCCCCGAACACCAATACTGCACTGGGCATAATCCCACCCAGAAGGATCAACAGGAACGGCTAAAATATTATCATATAACCAACCATACCCTCTAAAGTTAAATCTACAAGATATTGGACGAGAAGCTCCCGGTCGGTATTATTCTGTTCCCACCGCGCATAGAAGGCTCTTACAGCGGCGTTGTCAAGGCCTGGTATAAAAGGCAGACGTTTATCGCGTAGGAATATTTCACACCACACCCACTATGGCGATATTTTCATTACATTTACTCGAAATCACGTTCTGTGATATTGGGTACGAGCGTACGTGGGCCCTTGACTCGGATTGTAGCGCAATAAATAGGGGTTCGATTGTGGCGGCCGACGGGACAGACCGCTAGCTGTGCAGGTAGTAGAATCTTGAACTCAGTCCTGGTGTGAAAAGAGGGTTCAGCCTCCCAGGTACATCAGTGACTATCTACCTACCTACCTAGGTAGGTAGCCAACCGAAACTGCGCGGGTTAAGCATACCTAGGTACATACCCGCCACTCGATCTCGCCTCGGGGTCGACACATACCATAGGCCCGTTACCCGATAAGAAGACAGAGGGCCGTAAAGGGTTGATCTGTAATAGTGATGGGGCAGCTAAATTCTGGGGAGACTATAAGGTCTGAGGTCGGGGATATTGTTCAAGTCGAGAGTGGCCAGTATGCGAACGCGCGGGGTTTTCTATAGGGTACATAGTCCCTGAACTACGATAGCGTAGGGTAAGAGACGTACCGTGCTCTAGGCTAAGTTGAGATGTGCCTTACGCAATGGGATTGAATACAGCGTCGGTTTCCAGCCGCTTGTCCACCCAAAAAAATAGTGAACTATAGCTAGTTCACCTTACTCCCATTATCCCTGGTGAAAGATACGATATAAGAGCTATATATTGTATTAATTTAGATTATTAATTGTATAAGTAAAAAAAGAAGTCCTTTTTATATATATATTCTATATTAAAATATTATATATTATATTTAAAAATAGTACTTTAACTATTCATTTTAACATTTTTGTTTAAGGTTTATTTAAAAATTAATATTAGATTTTAATTATTTACTATATATTTTAAACCTTAACGTTACTATTTAATTATTATTTTTTTAGTTTTTTTGTTAGGTTTTATTTAACATATTTTACTCCTACAAATTAAATGCCTAAATAATTTTATCTATTCTTTCCCTTTAACTCTATACTTTTACATTTTTTATATTTTTGTTAATTTTACAATTTTAATATATTTTTATTAATTATATTATCCTAATATTTATTAATTTTTTAAAACGTTTTATTAATATTTTACATTATTTAACTTTTCTATTTTATTATAATTTAAAATAAATTTTAATTGTTATTTTTTTCTTTTAAATGCAATTTCTAAATATTAAAATAAATCTTAACATATCTTTAAACTTTTGGAAAGTTTTTTAAAAAAATGGTTTAATTAAGCTATTAATTACTATTTTGTTAATAAAAATATATTCCAATTATACTACTTTTTTTATTATTTTTTCTTTAATAAAATATTATTAAATATTAATATATTTAATTTTATTATAATTTCCTAAATTTTTTACTAACACAATAATGTTTTAATTATTATAATAAATAATAATTATATAAAGTTTAATTTTAATTATAATACCGTTTTTATTTCTTTCAAAATTTATATTAAACTTTTTAAATAATTTTTAAAGTTATATTATTTTTTTTATAGTTTATATTTAACTTATATATTTAACTTTACATAATAATAAAATTATATTAATTTATTGTTTTAACAATTAATTAATAGTTTTGTTATTAAAGTTAAATACGTAATTAAAAATAAACTTTTAAATATTAACATTTCCAACCTAATTTATGTTAAAATATTTAATAAATAATTTTAAATTATTATAATATATTAAATATAAATTTTTGGTATTTTATAAATAATAAAAAATCTTTTTTATTATTTACCAATATTTTATTATAAAATTTATTAAATATTTATTAATATATAATATTACGTAAGTAATATTTAATTATATACCTATTATTAAATATATTAATAAATTTATAGTAAATTAATATTATTATTTATCGTTTTTTAAATAAATATAATTTTTTTTAATTAATTATAATTTTAAAACATTTATTAAAGTATTAATCGTTTTATAATTTTTTATATTATATAATATAAATATTTTATTAATATATTTTTATTAATTTAAATAAATGATTTGATTTTTTTTATACTTTTTAATTTTAATGTTTAGGTAATATTGGTAAAATTTTAAGTTTATTATTTAAAAATATTTATTAAATATTATTTTAATTTTATTTATAATTTATATATTTTTTTCTACCATTAATAAATTATTAATATAAATTATTATATAAATATTAGTTTTAGTATTAACGAAGATATTATAGTTAATATTAATAGGTTAAAAATTAAGGATTTTTAGGTAGTTGTTTAAGGTTTTAAATTAAATTTTAAAAATTTATTTTAAATTATATAAGGTTTTTTTTAATTTATATATTTTTTTGAATTTATTTTTAAATTTATTAGGTTGTTTAACGTATATTTTTTCTTTTATTTTTTTATAGAAGAAGGTTATTTTTACGTTTATTTGTTTGATTTTAAGATTTTTAATTATAATTATGGAAAATAATATTTTATAATTTATAAGTTTTATTATTAAAGTAAACGTCTTAAAATAATCTACTTTTTTTATTTGTTTAAAATTTTTAATTATTTATTATATTTTATATTTAATAATTTTATTATTAAGTTTACGTTTTAATTTGAAAATTTATTTATTTTTAAAAATGTTTAAACTATTTATTATATTTATTAAAATTTAAATTTTATTTATTAGTAAAGATTAATATTTAATTTTTATAATAAATTTTTATTTAAATTAAAAATAATTTTATTATGTTTTAATTAATATTATTAACTTTTTATTACCTTTTATTATTTTTATATTAACGATAAATATTAATGGAATATATAATATAAATATTTGGTTTTTGGGTTTAAATATTTTATTTTTTAATAAATATTATAATTTTAAATAATTAATAATATTAATATTAAAGCTTAAATTAGGAAAGATATTTAAAATATTTTTTATTAATTAAATATATAATAATTTTTATAATTAAATTATATTATTTTAATTAGTGTTAAAGGTAAATTAACAATATTATTTAATTAGTGGAAATTTTATAAAGTTATTTATTAATTTTTTATATTAAATATTAATTTATATACTTATAAATATTATTATAAAATTTATACCTTTTTTAATATTAAAATATACATTTTATAAAATTATATTTATGATAATCCCTATATTGATAAATATTTTATAAATAAAATTGTTTTAATATTTAAAAAATATACCTTATTTTATTTTTTTATTTAATTTTTTACGTTTTTTTAATAATAATAAATACCAAATTTTAATACTAATAATTTTAATATATATAATATCAAATTTTTAATCGTAAATTATTTAAAATAGTATTATATTTAATATATTATATAAACTTTTATTTTAAAAATAATTAATTGTTTATAATATTTTTAATTAATATTTTTTTAAGACTTCCCTTTTTATTATTATTAATAGTAGTTTATTTTTAATTATAATATTTAAATTTTTAATTATACCGTTATTTTAATATTATTTAATAAAAATTTATTAAAATTAAATGTTATGTTATAATATCTAATTTTTAAAATTTTTTAAAATAAATTTACCGCTTTTATTAAAATAAATAATTGTATATTTACGTTTTTAAATTTTATATTTTTATAAAAATTTAATAAATTTATTAATATATTTTTAAACTTTTTAATAATTATTTATTAAGTAAATGTTGTTAATATAAATATAACTATTAATTATTATAAATTAATATTTTTTTTTTTTATATTTTATAATATGGAAAGGTTTATATATATTTGTAAAGATAACGTTTTTTATATATTTATTTTATAATAATTTATTTTTATAAGATTTTTTTTATATTTTATTTTATATATAAATTTTATATGTATAATATTTTTATACGTTAATTATTCTTTAAATAATATTTTTAAACTTTAATAATAATTATTTATTAAAATAATTTATTTTTTTATACCAAAATTTTATTTTAGGGTTAATATTATATATTATTAATATAAATTATGTATTTTTAAAAATTTTAAATGTAAAAAAATTGTTAAAATATTATATATATATTATAAATATAAGATTTCTTAAAAACATAATTTTATTAAAATTTTATTATAATATTATTTATGTTTTGTAATTAAATAGTTAGGTAATAGAAATTAAATTTATTTTAAAGTTTGGGGCGTAAAATATATTAATAAAATTAACCTATATTAATTTTTTTTTAATATTATATTTTTTTTTAATAATATTTTTATTTAATATAAATATTTTAAAGTTTTTAATATTATTAATAATATAATTATTTAAAAATAAAATAGGATTAAAATAAAAAAATTTTTAATAATTAAAAATAATATATTGGTTATATTTTAAATTAAATATTTAAACGTTTATTAAAAAATAATTTTTTAAAGTTATAATTTTAAATTATTTATTTATTTAAATTATTTAATAATCTTCTTTTATATATTAAAAATATTATAAAATTTTTTTTTTTTAAATTTAAATTTTTTTTAGTAAACTTCCTATCTTTTTTTAATTTAAAATATAAGTTTTAACATTTTATACTTAAATAATATAACTATTTATAATAATTACACTTTTTAACCTTTTTAATTATCACTTCTTCCCTATATATTAAAATTTTAATATCAATACGTTTTTTTCTACGTTTTTTTTATATTTTAACTATTATAATTAATATTCTTTTTCTTAATTAATTAATTATTTTTTAACAATTTTCTTCAACATTTATTAATTATATAATGTTTATAAAATTAGGAAATTTTAACATATATAAAGTTTAAAAAATTTAAAATTAAGTATAATATTAATTATTTAACCTTTACATAAAATAAATAATAAAATAATTAATAGGTAATTTATATTTTAACTTTATTTTAATATATCCCTCTTAAATATTTAATATTTCTTTACTAAAAATTTAAATATTTTCAAAATTATTTAATTTAACGCCTTCTTAATATTTAATTAATTAAAATAATAATAAAATTTCTTTTTTATTAAATTTCTTTTTAACCCATAAAAATATTTTAATTATTATAATCTTAAATTTTGCCATTTATTTTAATATATTAAAAAAAATATTTTTTAAAAATATAATAACTTTTTATTAAATAATATTTCATTATAATTATAAATATTTAAAGATTTTTTTAATAATATTAAATATTTATTTATTTATATATTTATATCCGTTATATATTTTTATAATTATTTTTATAATTTAATATTATTTATAATAATTTTTTTATCTTATTAAATAAAAAAAATAATTAAATTTAATGCCATTTATTAATATATTAAAAATAATTATTAAAAAATTATTATTTCTTTTAATATTAATATTTCCACTTTTATTATTACTTCCAACATTATTAAATAGTATTTTTTAATTAACTATATTAAATGTTATTAATTTATAATTAAAATAATATTATTATTATAATAAATAAAAAAATATTAAATTTTATTAATAAATTAAAATATTTATTTATAATTTATTATTTATAATTTATAACAGAGTAATATTATTAACCTTAATTTATAAGGTTTTAATAATAGTTTTAAAAATATTTCATTTATTTAATATAAAAAAAATTGTTAATATTTTTTTAAATATAACATTTTTTTTTTCGATTTTATTTAATATTAAGAATAATCCTTTATTATTAACGCTTTTTTCTTAAAAGTTACGTTATTTTTTGTTTTACATCTTTTTTATAATATTTATTAAATTTGGATAGTGTTTAAAAGTTAATATTTATGGTTTAATAAATATTTAAATAAAACGTTTGTAAGCAATTTTTTTAAGAATATTATTTTAATTTATAATATTTATAATATTTATAATTAAGTTAAATTAATTATAAAATATAAAAAATTTTTAATTTTTATTATATTTTTTTTTTATTTAAAATATAATTTTTATTTTTTTTAAAAGATATTGTAGTGGATTTAAAGTTAAAATTATTAAAATTTTAATTAAAAATATAATTAAATATTAGTGTAATTTTGGCCCGATATTTTTTTTAATTATTTTAAATTATATTTAATTAATTTATTTTAATTTATATATAAAATATTTATTAATTAGCGTAAAATTTGGGTTTATAATTTAATAAAAGATATGGTATAAAAATTGTATATTATATTAATTTAAATTATTAATTATATAAATGAAAAAAGAGGTCTTTCCTATATATACATTTTATGCCAAAATATTATATATTATATTTAAGAGTAGTACCTTAACTATTCATTTTAGCAATCCCCCCCTTTAACGGCAAATAGTCGGAAATGACTTCCTCTGATGATGTGCGCGCAAGCCTTCTTGATCTTGCATGAAATACGTCGGTTCAGTGATGAAACCCCCCTTTTTTTCTTCACATTGGTTATTTTTCTTGGTGGGCTGAGCTTCTAGTCTGGATTAATTAAAATATGGTGCTGTCTGTCCTAACCGTTTCGTAGCGTTGCTGAATTGGGAGGTAGGAGGCAGAAAATTAGCGTTACCTATACTTTTTCGTGGTAAATGGTAGACCTCGCCACACCTTCGCTTGTGGTCTTTACATCATATTTCTTCCGCGGCCCTGAGTTTGAAGGGATATAGGTTATTTTATATCGATATTGGATGGAAGTTGTGGTCTAATCCAATGTCTAATATGCCGCGAGCTGGAGTAGCTGCTAATATGATGTTGAATCTAAGAAGGCTTGGTATAGAGACGAATGGTAGGATGTAGGAATGACTACAGTATTACCATACTTGAATTCGGATAAACCAACCATAGTGGGAAGCTATCTCATATGCATTTTGGTGCTCACATCCCAATTTAACCTTTGCAAGTTATATGTACCTGGTATACAAAGAAGTAGAAACAGGGGACTATCAACATAGTATTTCGCGATATATTTCTTCGCCCAATGTTGGGTGTTTCTAAGGGGAGGTAACATTAGTTGGCCATATGGTGTAGATAAAGTCGTCAACATAATGATTGGGTAAACCTAGGACAGGGTGATGGTATTGGGAGATATGTAGTGAAAAGGGCGGTATATACGTGGTATGGGTAACTTAATCAACCGACTAAGCCTTGCAGAAAGAAGAAGCCTGCGAGTATACTTGACAATTGTTGATCAGTTACTTGTTTCAACAATACCCGTATAAGAGGTCACCCCCGAGTAACACAAAGCCTAATGTTTACATCGCACTCCATTAAGTCATTTAATATTCAATTGCTAGGGCGATAGCCTATTATTAACCAATAACGTGAATTTAATCCAATATTCATTTTACTCTGATTAAACATAACATACCAAGGTAAATCTTTGGAAAACTCTTCTCCCGAGACGTAGCTACTATAGTTTATCGGTTGCTCAAAACTAAGATGTTGTAATGGAACTATATAATAGCTTGATAACTGAGTCTGTACAATTTCCCTTTGGAAACAAAGTTATTGATACAACGACCATTTAAACTCGATGTGCCACCATAACCTTTTATTGTCTTCGTTAGCCATCGCAAGATACTTATCACAAACCGGCATATCCCATATTTTATTTCAACCGCCATAACCCCTTCTACGAATCTCAACAATCCTTTCCATACCTCTACATACCTAGCCCAAGATGTGTCATTGCGATATGACCCAGATAGCATGTCCGATGTGCAAGAACATGTCCCAATACCACAGGAACTATGATCCATGTGACAATAGACTAGCGGGTACTGCCTATTGCCCAAATTTACAAGTCAATTTCCTGGGTTCAAAAGCCGAGGATTGTGATAATTGCCGGTGCCTATGGCGCCTCTTCACATATGTAGACGAGAAGTATGACGAGTTAGAAGAGGGCATAGAGTCAGAACAGGAAATGCAGGAGCAATATACGCAACAGCTATCAGAGCAGAAGAAGAAGGAAGAGCAAGAGAAACAAGAGCCACAGCAAGGAAAGCTAAGAAAATAAGTTCAAGTGGGCGAATCAAGGGGCTGTGATTGCAAGTAAAATGTTGTCTAGAGTAGATCAAATGATCACTCTTAAGTAAAGTAACTAGGTAGGTAGCTAAATATACAATGAGCCTAGTCTTTTTGTTTTTGGTAGTTAATAGCTTATATTGTCTACTTACGAACAACTCCTTTATTTAAAATTAACACGATGCAATCAAAAGTAATCATTATTTGGGTGCAGCTTCGAACTCGATTGGTTAAGATTTGGCTGCTTACCTAGGTACCTAGGTACCTACCTACCTACCTATTACATAACCCTATTGGCCATGCTCCATGCATTATAGAAGATACGCATTATAGAAGATACTTAGGTACCTAGGTACCCAACCTATAACACAGGTAGGCTACCTAGGCACGTATTATCGAAGTGTGAGCTGACACAGCTTACGGATTAATCCAATATTGGTGAAGTCCGGAACAATCATCAAATCCTAGCATGAAATCCTAGCATCTAATTGGCTATAAGGCACTTTTTGGTAAGGAATCCTAATCCCTTCGCTCCCCTTCGCTTACGATCCGCCAAAGACGCGGATACGGAGTTTCTGATAACAATACCGTCAGCTCCGTCACCCCTCTTGCTTTGCCTTGCCTTGCCTTGCCTTGTTTTAACTTAATTACCTCACTTTGAAATAACCCGCCCTCCCGCATAGACCATCCTCTTTTGCTACATACATAAACTCCGGCCGACATTACTTGGTAAATTAACCACGTACGAATCATGGCAACCAAGCGCGAAGACAACACCTTGCATCTACCGCGCATACTCTGTTTGCATGGTGGCGGAACCAATGCCCGTATATTTAGGGCCCAATGTCGTGTAGTGTCACGGACGCTGGAGCCCTATTTCCGCATGGTTTATGCCGAGGCGCCTTATGAGTCTGGTGCCGGCCCGGACGTGCTTTCGGTCTATGCAGAGCACGGTCCATTCAAAAGGTGGCTTCGCTGGCTTCCCGAGCATCCGGAATTGGAAGACAACAGTGCGATTGCAGATATTAACGCCTCTCTGAAAGACGCTATGGATGCCGATGACCGCGCGGGTGCTACTGGCCCCTGGGTAGGACTTCTCGGATTTAGCCAAGGTGCTAAGATTGCAGCGAGCATATTATATCGACAGCAGATCCGGTCCGAGAAGCTGGGGTCGGCGCAGGCCGGTTCGGACTGGAAGTTTGCCGTGCTTATGGCCGGACGGGCACCCATAGTGAACTTAGACCCCGAAGTCTTCACATCATCTATGCTAAGCCGGGCCTCGCATGTCGGCCTCACAGGTGCACCAGACCTAATGGAAATGATGAGTGGGAATCACGTCTTAAAGCTTCCAACTATCCATGTCCACGGGCTCAGCGACCCAGGTTTGAATTTGCATCGCGAATTACTCGAGGAGTACTGCGATCCGGGGACTGCTAGATTGATTGAGTGGGATGGTGCACATAGGGTGCCGCTGAAAGGAACTGATGTGCAGCCGTTGGTAGAGCAGATATTGATTGTTGCAAGAGAAGAGGGTGCGTTAAAACGTTGATAGGTCCTGTTATCGCAATTCTGGGTACGGTATAAGGGCGACCATAGAACTTCCTAATGTTAAGCTGAGGATTAATTGCATAGCCTGTGCGAAATTGGAATAAAGGGGGTTATCATCCGAACACTGAGATTGCCACCAAAATAGACTTAGACAAACCAATACCAAGAGCTAAGGGGCATCAAATGACACATAGAGATAGCATAAAAACATTGCGATTAGCTAGCCGTGGCCTCTTAGAATTTATTGAATAATATCTGCGTACGTGATGACTGCGAGTTACCCTTCAATGCCATGCATGTACTTACATCATATCGAAACATGCGTAATCCCCCCTCGAGGAAATGCCAGCTAATGGGGAACTCGTCAAATATAACCTCAGGCATCTAATTCTAGGGACATAGTAGATGATGCATTTGGACATGTCGTATGAATATTGAATCGTAATTGGATGCTGAGGGTTTGTCTGCATCCCAACGTCTTGCAAACCAGAAGTTCAATGATATTGACGCATAAAATATTGACATTGATGCAGGGGACAAGGCCGTCGTGCTCGTCACGTCCACGTCAAGCCAGGATTCATACCTGATGTGGTTCTGCATTGGATACTTTGGTTTTACTATATAAAGACGCCAGGACGAAAGGCCCTCCTGCCTTGCTTTATGTCTCCCTCAAACCAACAACAAGTACCACTTTGATTGCCAGTCAGTACCTTCGCCCTTTCCTCTTTGTCAACAGCAAGACTTTCCGACGCAGCAACCAGGCAAGATGATGTTTTCAGGAGGGCCCGCCACTATCACGGACATAGAGGACCTTGATATCGTCCTACAGGATATCAACGAGCTTGAAGGCGAAGTCAACGACAATCTCGTCGAGGATGAGATCTTGCCTGCCTCGAAGGTGAAGCTATATAAGCAGCAGCTAGACTATATCGTCGAGACCTATCACAAGCTCCGGGATGCCGAGGAACTGGATGCCTTCAGGGGCAACAACGAGCAGGATAGAATCGAAGCCGGCATCAACACGCTGAAGTCGATAGAGTCCAAGCTCCAGGAAGCCCTAGACGAAAGCGACCGCCTGCGAGATCTCGAGGAATCCGACTAGGACCCGGACAACGGCCCAGTAGGAGAAGGACGGGAGTACGCCTGGATCGGATAGACGGAGTTGGGGGCGTTGATACCTTATGCATGGGCGCTGGTACTGTTCTTCCGTGGATTGTTTTGCGCTGATTTACCCACTTCTGGGTCGCCACGGTCTTTGACCACGGCATAGAAATGGTGTTGATGCGTACCTGATATACTCGACTAGCAGTATTCTTAAATATATTCAGCATTAGACCATAAACATAACGTGCTTACAATAGTGATGATGTGACATAGCACTAGGCCAATTGATGTGCTGTAAGTTAACTGAGGTTAGCATATTAAATTTTGGAGTATGGTGGTGATAGCTTCTAATTGGGGAAATAGGGGTCGTATTACATTAACTGATATGTAGATAGATAGGTACCTGGGTAATTGAACATCTAATCTTCAAGGTTCTAGATTTCTTCGATTACTTATGTTTATAAATCACTAATCATAATCTTAATGCGCAAATCGGAAATCCAAGCGCTTATTCCCCTCGTCAGTTGTTGTCGATAGATACTCTAATTTCTCTTCTGCCGTCATAGCATTCCACTTCTTATCTCTGGACCTATTCCTGAGGACGTAGTACACCTTTGTGAGGCAGTATATACCAATATTTCCGGCAAGAATCGCTATGAGCTGTCGATTACCCCGACGGTAGAGTGGCGCATCGTCTGCCCGATAGATATTAGATGCTATGATGCCGCCAGCTTGGCAGAACATGTTGTAGCATGCAGCCGAGACCGTACGAGATCGCACGGTATTGGAATTTCGGGAGTTCCATGCGACTTGGATGGCATGGGCTAATCATAGACTATTAGTACATTCTCAAGAATGCAGGATAGGGGTTCGGGACGTACCATTCGGGTATGCTAGCAAGAGAGTTGTCACAGTCCAGATGACCCATCTACTGGCGCTCGCCGTATCGGCCACATTGAGATATATCAAAAAAGGCAGGATCCAGAATTGCCCAATTATTGCAACGAAAGTGAGTTCCCCGAAGATTTCGGCTGCGTATGTGTTCGCAAGCATCGTAAAGACTATATCATGCAGTTAGTGGGTGTGTAGCATTATGACGGGCCCTTGGTTTTCCTCACTGTGGATTACTGTATACGGAATAGACAGCAGATTTGACGTGAAGGTGTCAAACTTCATTTGCCGGAGTGAGAGTGTCAAGTACTGCTGTTCTGGAACAGAGGGGATCTGGAAGGTGAGCCCGATAATGTACAGCGGCCAAAGATCGAAATCCTGCAGACATTTCCATAGCAACTTTGGAGTAATAGGCTGCCGATTGTGCATACCACTCTTACTCGGGTCCTCCCGAAGTACTCGATTGACGATGATAGTCTCTTCCCGGGGTGTAAACCAACCACTCTTTCCTCGAAACCAACTGGCCGTCTGACAGGGGCCGGCCGGCATTAGGACGAATGAGAACAGCCCCACGATCAGGGTTACCAAAGCCTCCAGTAAGAACAGCCAACGCCAACCAGAATATCCGAGAACGCCTCTCATTTTCAGAAGACCAGCGCCAATGAGCGCCGAGAGGATGTCGGCGACACTCATCATAGTCCAGAAGAACCCGAGGCGTATGGTTAGCTCGTGATGTTTATAAAAGTATGAGAGATATAGGATGACCTAGATCCAAACAGTCAGTATTACCTTAGCTGAAAGTTCCAGACACTAGTTACTCACATCAGGGATAAATCCCCCCTGAATTATTCCCAGTAGAGCACGCGTTGCCAAAAACGAGCTCCGACCCGAAAGCCAGAATTGGCCCCCAGCCGCGATAGACCAGAGAACCATTTGACTTGGAATCCATCGATCGGGTCCCATCCACTTAGACACAAGTTGCGAGGGTAGTTCCGCAATCAAGAATGATAACTTAAACACGCTGTTCCCGAGATTGTAATCTGATAACTCGTCAGCGCCGTGGATACGAGCGTCTCCTCGCAGACTACCTAGACTCACCATTCGTGGACAAATTAAGATCACTGAGGAAATTGTCCGTCAGAGCTTGTGATATATTCGCCCTATCCAGCTCGAGTGCCATGAACATAACGCAGGCCCAAACCATGATTCTCAGGTCTATTTTCCGGACCACCGCATACTCCTCTGCCCACGTCCATCGTGCTTTCGGTTCGAAGCGGTGTACGTTTTCCCTATTGCCGCATGAGATTCCAGTAAGTTGTACAAAGCCAATGTGTGACATACCAGTCGTCGCGGGGTTGATATTTCTCCACTGTCTGAGGATCGTCAAATACACTGGGCTATACATGTATATCTGTCAGCCATTTCTGTAGCCGTTTCTTATTTTTGGTGTATGGCCTCATTACCTGTGTCGCAATCGCGTTAATATCGAAGTCTTTTGTACGTTGGAACCAAAAGCGCTTCTCTTGCTGTGGTGCTCCTAGTGGTAGTATGCCGTCACTCTCGAGTGAGACAGTTGACTCGGTAGCCGTCTTTTTGTCGCCAATGTTTTGAACGAGAACGGTAGCCATCTTGGCGCAGCGTTCGCTTCGAAAGGTGACTTTGGTCAATCTTACCAAAACAATCCCAGGATCTTGAAACTACCGCCTTATATACGCCTGGCATGGGGCTAGAAGGAGGGTACTACGACTCCAGCGGAATGGTATCATTGATAATGATAATTAGCTATATACCACCACCGGCCAGGGATCTGGGTCAGGGTTCCCGGGCGTGGGGTGGTACTAGGTCTGGACCCAGGAACTGTCTTTCTACAGATTTCTAGCACGCTCAGATATCTAGGTAGGTAGAGACTCATAGCATAGCTGAATGGTGACTGTGGCGTGATGGCTGATATGTATGCACCAGCTTGGTCTAGTATAAGTCTTCTCGCCTCCAAAACAAGTTTTTCGATGGCAAAAATACAAATGAAACTTATAGCATGTGCTTTCTTATCTGGGATGTCTCCCCTCCCCGCATGTGAGATGATGATATTCTGTATGCAGTGATGAGTATTGCAGGACACCTTTGTATCACGGAGATAGCTCGCCATATCCGGTGCCACGGTCTCCAATGAAGATACAGTACTTGAATCCTGCAGGTACAAATGAGTTATCCAGCTAAGGATGTCACGTAGTCGCTACATACAACTTAATATTTACCTGTGTATAAGCCGTCAATCGGTAGGATTCAAAGCTCAAAACGCTAAGATATATATCGACTAAGCAATTTGTAATATTCAATTGCAATAGAAACACTGCGTTAGTAGAGGGAGTAAATACTTAGAAAATAAATAATTCCGGAAAGCCATATACGACGTGCTCTTCTAATGTTGATGATGCCAATTGGAGGTGGAATGTCGCGATGTGTCGCCATCGGGTCTTTTTCCGATTATCAGATATTACTCGGCTCTGATTGGCTGTATCGCGGGAACTTGCGTGTACTCATCCCAGCGCTGAAGGGAATTCGGCAACTTGCCAGCTTAGCACTTGGTACAATATTTTTGATAATAATGTCAAATCCAGTAAAGTAGTCCACACTTATTCATTCCTAAGCGTCGAAAAGTTGCGGGATCAGTTGTGGCTTAAACCCACGCCGGTTTTAATACTAATTTTTGAAATTTCACCCCCTGAATGAAGTACCTACCTAGGTAGGTAGGTGTGCACCAGGCATTTACTCCTTAATTTATTAGCAAGGGCCAACCCTTACATATTATCATAGGCACCTACAGTAGTGATCATTTTAAATTCAGGGAAAGCGGTTTCACCCGAACGAAAATAAGAGAAAATCCTCAAACCCATTAAGGATTTGGCAACAACCTCACTCAACGCCGTCACTACATCAAGGCGCCAGTCACGCCTGGTAAGAGCTCGCCGGATCGGAATGGAATGCTAAAGGAAATACTTAAAATACAATCGAAGCCGCTTAGCTGATTTATCCTAACTTACTTCAATGCCTAAGCTTTCTAAGTATCAGACTTTCGACAAGTCGTGGGGGTGACGATACGGGAAGTTCCAGCTAGGCCTAACTTTGGAAATTTCGACATGCTATCTACTAGCTGCCTCGGTAGACGAGGTTAGGTGATTCAGCTCTTAATAACCCAACGCAATCTAAGCTTTATACATCCTTAGCTTAACCATCCGAACGAATCACACCATTTTAAAACATATTTCGAAGGGTTACTCACCCACAGCATAGAGTCTAGAACCAGAAGTCCGATATTTTGAGCTTTCATGCGTACCTAAAGTAATAATTGGCCCCGCAGAGGTTGCTAGATATAAGATATATATAAGGCTTGCTAAAACGAACTCTTGATATGTAGCTAGTTCTAAACTACAAGATATCTTATTAAAATAACTTGTTTAGCCAGACACAAGCTAGCTAAATAGGTACTTATACCTATACTCGACATCCAACCCCGGTGTAAGTAGAAGGACATATTTATTTTACCAAATAGATGGCTAGTTCCTAACGAAATTTTCTTTCTTTAAACAGGATATGGCAACTCTTTCATCAGGCAAGAACCTAACGTACCTGATCTAAATAAAGCGTCCGGAAATTGAGCCTTGTGCCGTTTTATGACGACAAAGATTGTTGAAATTAGACGCAGCTTATGAGGTGTATATTGATTGTATTGAATAGTTATTTAGTCAGGTGTATGAATGGGTGTGTATGGTATATAAGAGTTACGGGTGTGGGGTGTATATTCAACAGCCTCCTGAATTACCAGTCGTACCTATTCCAGCAAAGATATTCAATCAGGCGCCCAGGTAAATCTTCGCAAATAATATCCTCGTAATATAGTTAGGTACACAAGACGAGAAGTTAACATATTCAATATAATTTCCAAATTTAGTCCCTATTTTTACACTAGGGGTCAAAATATTCAGTGTTGTAGATCGTGCGTATGGTCAGCTGGGAGGTTACTAGGTGAAAGGCTGACGTGTATTGCCTAGGCGGCAAGTCGGAATCACTAAGGTGAAATGCCTTTACAGGCAGAAAAGATATAATGCGTAATAACTGCAAAACATCCCGGAGCATGTAATCGAGATCTCCGGCTTGTACCTTGCGTACTTGCTGTGCGTACCTAGGTAAGATGGCAATCGCTCTTCGACAATGTTTACCAGAATAACAAACATCACAGCATTTTAGATGGGTTCAGTGAGGACCACCGAAGCCAACCAACCCAATCTCTAGGTAGAAACGCTCCCTCCTATCGGTTCCTAGAGAGAGTCTTTTGCCAGCTTTCAAAAGCTTTTCCCGATTTCAAAATACGAAGCATTAATCACTTAAACACCATTGATACTGAGATTAAACTACAAGTACTTACCTACTAAGAAGCCTCCAGCTATACAGGCTAATTATTGATCCAATCAATACACTAGTATGCAAGTCATAACATTTAACAGTTGATAATACCTGAGTCTGTTTTTATCATGCACGATATCTTACATTCGGTCCGTAATTTGCTTATGAATGGAAGCTTGAGCCTATTTTATCTGTCCAAAACTATGCCTAATGATGAATGATACGGTATATGAGCTGTATGTTGTATATTGACTTAGTCTATCAACTGTATGAGTGAGGAGGGAGGTCTTTCTTATATATATATATATATTCCATGCCAAGATACCCTGCACTGCACCTGAGAGTAGTCCTTTGACCACTCATTTCAGCGCCTAACATGTTTATCATCTGTAATTTACCATTATATTTTCCCTTCGGATTCGGGAACCCATTTTTGAAAGCAGGGTTACCAAATGTCTTGAATTCCATATATTGGCAGTAAACTCATAGTGAATGATTTTATGCTATTAAGTCCATCCATTGTTACGCCTTGCTGTTAAGTAATTAATGAACAGCTGGAAATTCATTTAATTCACATAGTAGGTCTACCTGTAACTTCCATGGGTCTTGGAAACCTTGTATATAACATTGCCACCCACCTAGTATCGTTATCTTTACCTCCTACCTCGTTCAAAAATCCACTTTCATAAACCTAGCTATCTACACAAAGTATCGGTTTCCCTGATAAAGTAAGGCCAGGTAAGGCAAAATTAACACAAACCCAACTTCGGCCTTGGTAATTCCCACTATGGACCAAATTAAGAAGATACCTGAGGTTACTATTAAAAATGAAAGCGATCTAGATGAGCTAGTCGAGGCGATTGCAACGTTCGAGAGTGACCTTATGGCCTGCTCCAACAATCGCGGTCCCCTAACCCCAAAGGAAGAAAAGGCCGTTGAGAAGCACCTCGATAGTATTGAGGATGCATACGATTCTCTTCTGGGCGCTAAAGCTCAGGAAAATAAAAATGATAAGCCCAGCCATACTACTTTACAAAAGATCCAGCTCGCGTGCAAAAAGTTGGAGCTTTTACAAAAATATTTCGAGAACGTCCAAGATTGGAATTCCGGGGCGGCAGCTACGACTGGGACAAATTAAAGGGGTTAATGATGAGATAAAGTTATTATTTATTCTTATAAATATGTTGCATTTGAAGCCGTCGGATCTTTGATAGCTGAAGGACGAACATTAGCATACCTTTGTAAATTCTCAATATAGGATTTATATTTTTCTTCGGCCAGAATACATTGTCGCTTTTGGAACAACCGTGACACATATAACGAGTATCGAAATGAGTGGTCAAGGGACAACTCTCAGGTATAGTATATGGTATCTTGGCATGGAATGTATATATAAAAACGTCCCTCCTCACTAATACAGTTGATAGACTAAGTCAATATACATACAGCTCATATATCGTATATTCCAGAAACCAGTATGTTTAAAACAAATTTATAAAATTTAAAGTAAACCTACAATATTTGTGCACAAGACTTAAAATAACTCGTAATATTAAAACGGGAAATTCTACGTAGTAATTACTTTAATAATATCCATCTTGCGGTAATAATTCAAATAAGTTCCTATGCTGGCTATACAAGGGATTCATAAGGCATGAAAAAGAAACGCCCTCGAAGTTGGTTCCTTTATTCAATTCCTATTATTTCTTCGTCCAAAGTACGGAAGATCGCAATAGATACTGAGTACTAAGAACACAATGATACAACTACGGTGTGTTAATGAATCAATTATAATAATGGCATTGATTCAATATTTGAGCACAATCATTATCCGTGGACTTTGTGACGTATGTATTGTCCTTCAGATTGTCTTTGTGCTACGGTACCTATGTAGTGTCTACCTCCTATATATGCACCCAAGCACCTAGGTATATAATAGCCAAGATCATAACCAAACATTTTCTCGCCAACCATAGTAGCCATCGCAACTCTTCTTATTCACTTTTTACAGAAATTAATTCAGGCACCATCAAACATCAATCTCCACTATCCTTCGCAATGTGGACTCGTATTTCAATTCCATATTTCGAGATCGAGTACGCCCGGGATATCGACAAGGTCCTAAACTATCTCTTGCGAGTCGAAGACGGTCTTTCCCAGCGCACTATGGAGTGTCTCATGGATGTCAAAGACGAGGAGTATATCGAGGACGATATCCGTGATGCCCAGTGCGCATTGACCCTGCTCTTGGGCGTAAGGGGGGAATTTAGGGACGATCCCATCGCATTTGAAAAGATCGAGACATCGATCCAGAAGCTACGGCAGATCCAAAGCGATCTGAGCAACATAAAAGTTAGGAACTCTAGATTGAGAAGGGCGTCTAAGCAAAGTGGTTCGTCATGATAATTTAGATTGTTTATTGGAAGAACGGCTAGGTATTTGTACGAACTTTCAGGGGTAAGTGTTGGAGCCCTAGCAACCAAAGGACATATGCCGTCCGCATTTTTAGATCAGTAGTTTAATTTTGAAAATATATTTTATCTTAATATGGACATTATCCCATTCCTAGTTTGACCTAAGTTGAATAATGAAATGCGTGTTATGATATTGAGTTGAATGCAGGATGTAAAAGATTGCACTATGTAGTAATATATCAAGTTTGCCACTGATGCCGAATAGACAAACTTGCGTAAACTTAATTCCTATATCGCTATATCTTATTCTTGGGAGAGTAATGCCCATGGTGTTGGCAAAGTTGGAAGATGTACTAGTAGTCGAAAAGATCGACTGGTTGAAGCATGTCTACTTGGCATAACTATAGCAAGGCAAAGTGTACATATTTCTAATAGCTATGTTGTTACTTCACCCGAATTATAACTATAGGTACCCAAGTCAAATGCTACATGCTACATGCTACATGCTATAGGATCCCAGCAAGCTAAACTACATAATCGCTCTTATTGGGCCTTAGTTCAGATGGCAAGCTACTTATTTAAACCTCTATACCGTGATCGAAAGAACCTTATGGCAACCATCACAATTGAGAGGCGGATTAGTGACTGTACAGTTACTGTTATCCCCAAATAACAAGTCGCTACCCTCTTGGTTACACCAAACAACATATGTATAAGTAGCCAATCATGTTGTAATCCAAGCCAACCTGTTCCTGCGTCATTGGCGCTGATATTGAGAGAGTGTTGACTCGATACCCAACGTCGGCACCACCATGACCATAAAATTTATGAATGGTGCGGCGTGACATATAATAACGCATAGTCCATGCCACGTAAGTGACAGCAAGCGAGAACCATGATCCATTCTCTCCTGCGTCCTGCCAATAGGGACGGTTTTAACGAGCATCGCCGCGCATGAGACCCAGTGGAGATAGCGTCATTCTATTCGTCGTTCGGCATCGCAGGAACCATCGCCGTGTCTGTTGCAGAAAATGCCTTATACACAGCCCAAGCCCTATATCCCTACCGCGGAAAGAATGAAAGTCAAAAACGCTCGGCCCAACGCTATGGAAGACCGCTATGGCAACGCTACCGACTCCGGCAGCACCTTATCCTTCTACGCTACTCCTGCGCAGAGCCCACAAGCCACCACTCATCCACAAGTATGGATGCTGCGTAGAGATCCCGATCTTGGAAGCGACCGCTATTCTAAGCGGGAATCTATCGTGATCCGGGATAGCGTTGCATACCCCTCTGAATCAAGTTTCGAAGACACAATAATCAAGGGCACGGCGCAGACGGGTCAGCGGAACCCAAGCAAGCCGCAGTTGATCGACCTCGACCGTATACGGCGCAGGTTGCGGAGCGCGACAACGCGGCGCGGGTCGCAACGGAGTACTACGACAGACACATCCGCTTTATCGCTAGGGTGTTGGCTTTCCGAACTGCGCCCGCCGGAGCAGATTGTGCTTAGCCCCATAACGAGCCAGCGAGCCGTAACGGAGATGTATCACGCGAGCCAAAGCGATATCATGCTGCACTCTAGAGCCCGAGCCTCTTCCCTGGGGGATCGGGAAACGTCGTTGCGATTTCAACATAGAGTGCGAGGCAGGCGATCCGGCGAGACTGTCGGGAACTCTCCCCACGAAAGCGGACTATCAGGCTACACTCTGACACATAATGGTGGCCAGCCCAGACACGGTTTCATGCGCGCGCTGTGTTGCGTCCCATCATGATTCGGAATACTAAAGGCCCTGGCTAAATTGTGGCATTAGAGCCGGCGAGCCCTAGAGTGTAAATAGGTACATATGTAAATCGAGGGAAGGGATTGGTATGGGCGTATAAGTTACAAGGCGCTTGGTTTTCGAAGGGTTTTTGACGGGCTAGGGTTATTTGTCATGAAAAGGGGGTGAATAGTGCAGCTGTATTGGGTACTCCGAGGCGTATCCAGGGATAAACGGGTCTACGGCGTTGTATTTGATAGTTCCTAGCAGGCTGTAAATTGACAAGAAGCTAGTATGAATAATAGAGAATATATTATTTCGAGCTTTCCCCTTCTTATAGCGCCTATCTAGTTTCCCGACCCCGAGACTGTTTTAGGTTGCCTTTTCGCCCAGTTGACGATATATTGAATATCTATATCGTGTTGCTCCGCAGGCACATACATCCACCTATTATTTTCTGCACTCCAACCCCTATTCGGGAGATAAGCCTCGAGCATGTAATAATTGTCTCTGTGGAATGGGAAGTCAAAGCTTGGCGGTCCGCTCTTCTCTAGGAACAAGTCTGAACCCGATTCCATGTCTTCTTTCGACATGCGGAAACGCCGCCTCTTATTACCCTTGTTCGCAGCATGGCGACTTATGGACCCCGCAGTCGAGTCTAAATGGGCTTCCAAAAGCCGTGCGTGCCACAGGGGACTACGCAGAGCGTTGTGCACAATAGCCGCGTTAGACTCTATCAGGCTTTGATTCCATGTCGGATGCTTGCCTCGTGGGATCATGGGAATCGGCTCCCCGCCATCCAGATTTTGCTGCCAGTGAGCGAAGTCGACAATTAAGCAGAGAGCCGACCATCGCAATAAGCAAGTTAGACAGGTGCATATTTCCTCGGGATTCGGAGATTTGACGTGTTGATAAGGCTTCTTATGGATGATGAGGAGCTCCTGTCGCTCTGGACTTTGAATGATGGCGTGAATACTAGGATCAATATTCTCCATAAGAACAGGTAATCTAAAGCATTTCTCCAGGCAGACATAGCGCCAACAAGTGATAGCTCTTGAAATCCAGTACTCCTCTTGGGCAATGAACTGGTGGAAGGTTTGGTTAACTCGTTGCAGGTTAAAAATATCACTTGGACGAAGTAGAGCTAATATGTCTAATACAAGCTCATAAGGCAAGCTCAAGAGATCTCGTGAATTGCGACTAGGCCTTTTAATTTTCTTTGCCTGTCTCTTCAGCGCCCTCTCCGTACGTTTCGAGCGAAGGGTGAGGGTTTCGGTCTTATCCTCCAGCTCGCCTAATTCTTCGCCTTCGGATTCATCAACTTTCCGCATGATGTGCTTTTACTATCAGGGTTAATGTGGTCTGTGATTCCAAGTTCCCTTATCCTTCGTTTTTCCGTATGTGGGGGACAATGATCACGGGGTTGAATGTCGATGTGTGTAAGAGTGGAAGCTTAAGCCTTGGATCTTCGGAGTTAGGGTAAGATAATTCACCTTATTGCCACAGGTACCCGCACTACTCATAAGTTGCATATTTACCTAGGTACCGTAGGTATTCATACAATAAACCGGGTAGTCTCCTATCTCTTGATTACCAATAATCGAATTGGATTCATTTGATTGGGATACATGATGTAGGTACCTAGGTTAGGCATTTTAAGCCTTAGCATCGTTTAATACTACCTATCAGATGCAGTATGTATATAATTAAAGATAACGGATTGATATACTTCCTTGTAGAACTGAATGGAAATGTGGATTATAATTTTTAAAGCCGACAGATTTATAATATGATGCGGTGTATTAAAGAGTTTCGGGTGTAGAGTAATATGTAATAATATGCATCCTACAGCTGAGGGGTTGCTTTCAAATATCAGTCTGTCCAGCACAAGCAAAACATTCAAACTTTCTCAAGAACATCTCGATTCTATCCAACTATAAAGAGCTTCGCAGCTAAAGTATCCGCACCATGACTATCTTCCACGTTGTATTTTTTAAATTTAAAGACACTGTGCCTCCAGAGGAAGTCAAGGAGGTGAGAAGTCCAGAGTAAATAAAAGTAAGCATAACACTGAGGGACTAACGTTGTGGTTAGGCTTGCGGCCGGATGTTGGCTCTAGGATCGAACTGCATCCATCCCACATCCCAGAAACCCTATGTGAAAGTACATGGTGGAGGGAAAGACAACAGCCCTGAAGGAAAGCAGGTGATATTTCCCTTTTATCTCGTGCCTCTCTTATTGTACGAAAGATTTTGTCCGGCTGACAGTTTTTGGAATGTTAAATAGCTTGGAATGACACACGCATTCGTCTTCGAGTTCGAGTCGGACGAAGATAGAGCATATTATCTTCACAAAGACCCAGCTCACTCGGAATTCGCGCAGGGTGTTATAAACTTACTTGATAAACTTCAGGCTGTCGATTTTACCCCAGGAGAATTATAAGTCATGAGACTTGAGAACTGGAAATTGGGAATTGAGAATGGAGATGGAAGCCTGTGAGATGAAAAGCTTTGGGGCTTGTGAAAGTCGGGGAAAACGGGTGGAGGCAGTAACCGAAATGACGTCGATTTGATTGGTGTCTAGCGAAAAGTGGAAAAGCGCGTACGCTAGAGCCAATTAAGATTAATTGCAGCCCTACGTCATCCCCCACCTTACCAGCTTTGCTAAGCTATGCCTTGGGGTTTGTAGGCTGCTATGTATGTACATAGCAGTACCAACCAAACGTCCACCACCTACAAACACGCAGGAACGGAACAACCAATGTTCATCATTCAAAGTTGTAATCTACGTGACCCGATTGTTCTCTTCTACATACTACAAACAAAACAAAACAATTGCGCGCCGTCATCTCCGGTTCATATAACCGTAATTCACCAATTCGAAAACGAGGAGGTCTATCTTCATTACCACCACGATCAATTAAAACAAAGAAGAAAAACAGTTTTCTCCTTGATACCCCATACCCTCCCTTCAGCGCCACTTTTCCATCTCTCGTAGCAAACCATCATCAGCCCATATTTTCAATTCGTCATTGACCACATCTTAACTTCGCAACAAGACGCGCACATTACACGAAACCCAATATCGCATCGGCTGCCATTGACATATCCCGGCTTAACACATACGAAGATAAGCAAACATGTCGCAACAACAGACAGCCCCGATGCTCATCAATATCCCTCCCCCACCATCCAACCCAGACACTCCAAGCGATATGCCGTACGTTTATCAATATCCATCTTCTTCCACATCAACTACTAACTATAACCATCTACAGCGGTACTCCTACCAGCACGACTACATCGCTATCTGCCCTATCAACCACTGCTATCAAGGATGGCCACCGAGGCAACGTCTTTCACGGTCTCGGAGGTATCCGAGGTCACCAACACCAATCGTCTACAAATAGCCTCGAGGCCGAGCGCGCAGATCGCATCAGTCGCCTTGCGGGCCTCGAGCGCGTATCTACCCTGCGCGCCCCAAACCAGCAGCAGCACGGCGGTAGCCCTAACCCCGCCCAGACGACCCCCACAACCGCCGCGCAACAGGCAACCGCACTTACACCCGCGTACTTCGATTCGAACGGGCAGCCGACTGCAATAACCAAAATGAGCACTGTGGGCACTGCGTCCGCGACGGGCAGTGTCGGGGCACGAACGACTACGGAGGCGGGCGACCGGTTCGGCGAGGAAGACGAGGACGAGATGGACGCAGAGTTGACAGAAGTGGATGATGATGGTGACGGCATTAGCATGGACGTTGATAGCACGTCCGGCGCCATCGATCCTATGGACGAGGACATGGCGAGCCGTTCGGTTAGTGGCTTTGAGGACCGCATGAGCGATGATGGTACCGCGAGTCTCGTCGGCTTTGGCGAGGGCGCAAATAGTACCGTCAGTGGCCCCATCTACCACAGGAGGCCGCTGCCTGGTGCAGCGGGGATCTGGGGTCTGGAACGCAGTAGTTCGGGACTGAGCCAGGAGGCTATTGCGGCTCGGGGTCGAGAGATACGTGACGCGATTGCGAGCGATACCCCTGTTAGTGCGACGGCCGCGGCCGAGACACGGCAGGCGAAGTATGTAGATGGCGTCGCTATGGATGGTGGCGGGCGTGTTGGCACCTCGGATGATGATGTGTTTGTCGATACTACAACGCGCGGACCCATACCCGTTCAGCCGGGCCAGCCGCGGACAAGCGCCCTTAGAGAAGGCGTAGGCGGTCCCGCGACGCGAGAGGCGGCAGAGCGCATCGTGCGAGACCGCCTCGATGGTGGCGAAGGCGGGCGTGCTCCTATTCTAGGGAACTCGAAGGACGGAGATAAGCTGGGAAAGTTCTACTTTGAGGAGAAGAAGTAGGGTTAAACACCGAGGCGGCTCAAGTCTTGTTACCGATCAGGTAGGCTGGGTCCTCTGGTTTTGTTCTATTGCTCTGTATGTCTTGTTATCACTGCCTCTTATGCTATGGAGTTCTATCGGCGTATTACAGGGAAATCACCGAATTGATCTAAGAGAGGATGGGGGAAGGTACAGTAGAGGGCGAATCAACTTTCAATGGTGACCTCACGGAGGAGACATACACACCGTAAGTGAGTGTGTACTAGACCAAGGAGGAAAAAGCAAAGATGGATGAACGAACTGTCTTGACTAGGGCTAAGTCCTATATGTTGTATGTTATTTAAAGGTTTACTCCAGGCGCGTAGTTGCGTCTTTAACGCAGATTTACTTTTCGATATTATTCGAGGTCAACCATCTTTATACCTAGGTACCTATACACATTCTCTATGCAGTACCACCTCTAAGGTCAGCAGCTTCAGGAGTCTATCTCATCATATCCCCGCTACTGTTGTGGTCTCTTGATGGCATACAAACCATTTGTATAAATTAAAACAGATAAATTTCCCAAGGTTAGGTACCTACTTATTTCCTTTGGCGATACCCTTGCTTCCACCTCCTTATACAAGCGTAATACTGACAATCTTCGATAAATCTATAGCAATATGTCTCGTATCGAAGTTCCCAACCGCATCAAAATCCTCCCCATCCATCGACCCGTGGAAGTAGCAGTCACCAACAAACTCATACGTCGACGGTTCTTCATCAGCCTCAGCAGCAGCCCCCGAGCTATTTCCTTCCCCTCCAGCCTCATCTGGTCCCTGAGCCTTCGGCCGTAGGATGTACGGGAAGAACCCGCCGATAGCAGCTACGATTATATCGCCTTCGCGCGCGCCGCTATCCGTGCGCTGCTCCGGGGTCTGCCCCGGCATCTCGCCTCGTATAGCCCGGGCAAGTATCGGCGCGGATTCCGGCGATCGCTCGTTCATGAACTGCTGGAACCCCTGCATCAACAGGTTCTGCAGCGGGTCGTTCATCAACTGCCCGAAATCCGCCCGAGTGCTCTCTTCCTCGCTCTTCGGCTCCTTGCCTACTAGGCTGTTGTCGGCGGCCACCACGTCCTCGATCGCGGTCATCCCGAACCTGCCGCCCGCCGTCCGGAAGAACCGCCGTCCGCATGTGTTGCTCAGCAGTAGGTCCTCGAATGGCTTGGCGTTGCCGCAGCGAGGCACCAGTGCCAGTAGCTCGGGCGAGTTTTGTATCCGCGTCGCGTTCTCGGGCGTTTGTAGGTCGACCATGGTGCAGTCTAGAGCGTCTAGTATGCTTTCCTCGGCTATTAAGCTGTCGAAATGTACGCCGAGTGAAGACGGTAGTGACAGTAGGTCTCGCATGGTCGCACCGATTTTATCGCTCGCGTCGAGGAGAATCGTGCGCCAGAACCGCTCGGTTCTTTGGGAGAGCGTTTCGTTGTTGGATGTTTCTGAGGGGAGGTTGTTGAATTCGGTGAAACACAGACGTCGGAAGTTGCCCCCGTTGAACACTACGGGTGATACATGTACGATGCGGTCTAGCGGCCGCACTTGGAGATGCACGGCGTTGTCTTCGGCGGATATGGTGATGGGTTTCCTGAAGCGGCGAGGGACAGCTTCCCACCAGACACGCATGCCCGTATTGGGATTGAAGAAAACGTTGCTTCTGCATTGAGGCGGAGGAGCGCTGAAGTCGGGAACCCAGCTCGGTAGCCCCTTTAAACGTTTTGTACACGGTGGGCGCTCGCTATACCATAACATGAAATCCTGGCGCTCTAGTATGGAATAACGAGCAACCTCAGTGAATAGCTGCTGTGCGGTCTTGGAATGGTCGATCGTTGGTAAAGGTTGTGCACCGGCTCCATGGTATCTAGTGCGTCCGGATGGCGTTGCAATAGGCAGCATGGAGAAGATGCTTTCCCTCGGGTCTTTGGGATCGCAACCTCGAGCGGTCTGAATCATGGGCAACAGCTCGATAGCCTCGCCCAGCCGCTTCTTACGCACGGCGATCTCGATCTCATTGGAGATTTGGAAGCCCTTTAAAACATGCGGTAGCAACGGGACCTGAAAGAATTTGAGCTGGAAATAGGGCATGGCACGGGTAGCGGCGATGTAGGTATCCCACAGGATATTGCTTCGGCCACACACGATGATAGGCGCCTTCGCAAGCACGATTTCGGCTATGGATTGTACGGAACGCCAGTACTTGGAACCAAAGATATCGTAAATGTTATCCCAATGACGAAAGTTGAAGGAATCCAGATCATTATAGGGGCAGTCGAAAAGGCGATCCCTGATTCCGGTCATTTGCTGCACCGTCGCTTGAGACAGCCTCATATCAGGTCCAATTCCAACCTGCTGACACGCTTCCCAGAAGCGACGCGCCATCTCATGAAGAGTGCCAAAAGCCTTCGTCGTAGATTCCCCATTATCCGGACCCAGCCAACATAACGTCCGCTCCGCGTTGCCCAATATGAACCGCTGCACATCGACCTGGGCACTGCGCTCTTCGGCAGTGCGGCTCACCAGGACGTCAGCCCATATGGTCCGCTGTCTCTCCTTGCGCCTAAAGATACGCAACGCACTTTCAAGACGGTGAGGAATATCCCGATGCTCTCCATCAATTGAGACGGTCATCGTTTTGTCCGCAGGAGGCGGTGGCGGGGCATTCCTTCGTGTAGGCATGGCCGTAACGCCCGAACGATCGTAGGAGATGCATTCATACGAAGTATCTTTCAAGACCGCTTCCGTGAGAGTAAGCTTGATAGGAGCATCCCAATCAACGGCCGGCTGTATAACAGCAAGTTGAGCCGTTGTATCACGAGGGTCTAACAGCTCTACGAACGGGTTGTCAGTAGCCATGACTTGAGATGTTCGCGTAAATGTTGATCTCGCAATTCTTGGCCTAGGGATGATGGATATCCTTTTAACGATGCCGAAAACTCTGGATGATATATATCTAGAGGTATATAGAGACATGCCCAGAAATAGACATGGTTGCCTACTAACTGCCTAACCTAGTCGTTAAAGAAGTGGTTTGTTTAAAGGGGTCCACGTGAATGTCCTGCCTAATAAGTTTCTTATTTAAACTAACTAACAGGAAATGTTAGCTGGGCTGCTGGGTTATTGGTGTATGTATGTACTGGCGCCTACGCCGCAATTGGCTAATTAAACTAGGCCTGCAGCCTAGACCAACTCGATCCAAATCCATATCTCGCTAATGTTGTTATTGTTGCGAGGGTATAAGTTTTGATTGGCTCGATTATCTCCCAATACAACTGGGCCGAATAAGATAGTCGGTTTCCCCTTTATTCAACAGATACTATCTTGTCTCTGTTTTCTTCTAAACGCGACCCTTTGAAACCCCCACCGAATCGAACAACTATCCGCAGCGCATATTACACCTAGGCTAGCCATAACCTAATACCGATTCTCTATAATTGGTACGCTAAGCCGAATGAACATTTGAAGTCATGCATGCAAACGCAAACCCCAAAATTACAATTAGTTAACTACCTACAAATTAGAAAACTCATAACTAATGAAAATTCTCAATTTCCGTGCTCTTTCAAAACTATACAGTAACCATCAATACACAATCCTACCACTTAAGCGTGAATGGCTATCTGGACCTGAGGATAGACTTGGACCATCGACCGATATAGCTCGGGATGATTCTGCATCAACACTTGCGGTTCCCACGCGGTCGCCACAAATATCGTATCAATACCGCTGCTTATCGGCGTAGTGAAGATGTTGCAGATTTGTAGACCGATAAGGAACGCAAAAGCCACCACGACTATTTATATCAAGTTAGTGCGTGCTCAAGAACGATGTCATATCATAACCCATATGACTTACCAGGTGTGTATGAGCCGTCGGTGTTGTATGAAGGATGCGTGAATACCTGGCGCTATGTGAGCAGAGCTTGTGAGCCATCTGTTAAGAGGGGATCTTACAAGGTATAGATAAGCGAGTAAGCTGGTCGCATAGCCTACAAATGTTGCACCCATCGAAAGGACCGGACCGATGAGACATTCGTTAATAAGTGCATCGATACCGCGCTGTTTAATCATGTTCCAGGTATCCTTAGCGGAGGCGAAGTAAGTCTTTCCGTACAAGGCAATATAAGAAAAGGCATAGCGATTGAGGAACTGGACCGCCCAGTCAAGGATCCCAATAAGACATCCAAGGATCCAGAACATGATAGTTCCAAGAATGTTGCCCTGGGCGGCCTCATTCTGTCGAGCAACAGAGCAAAGCTGTCTTAGAAAGTTGATGATAGCGACGAGCAAGGAACCCAAGGATATAGAACCAAAACTATAAGTAAGTGCACGTTTAAGACTACCTCGAGTTGCGCCTTTGGGGAGGTTGTACGGGTGGAAGTACCAAGAACCGTAAACTCCCGAGATGGTGGTGTGGATGGTATTTTTGAGCCACTCCGAAATCCAGTACATCGCAAACGTAATGAAGACAAGCAAGCCAGTGACTTTAGCGGTGCTGCAGCCGCCAGCTCCCTCTGCGCAAGCAGGGTTTTGGCCGGGCGAGAATTTCGCATACACGGCGACGAAGGTCACAGAGTACCATGCAGCGAGAGCAGTCGCGCAAAGACCACCCAGTGCGCTGACTAGATAAACATGGCCATAGCTCTTGGAGACATCAACAGCCGTCTTAAGCATTAGAGCGCTGAACGGAATACGCGGTATCCAACTCTAAATCAACTGATAAGTAGATTATAGTCAAGAGTATTTATTGATGGTTAACTTACGATAAAAGCGAAGATAAGGAAGGCCACGAAGATCAGATATACGATGCCGCCAGAGTAGTAGTGCCGAGAAAGCATGTATATGGCAGTCACGAGACCGAAAACAATATTGAGAACGCCGCTATATTTATTCGTATTAGTCTCACATCCCTTGTTGAAGCTTCAAGAGTTACTTACGTTATCCAGATGAACTGCTTGGGGAATTGGCGGGCTAGCAGTACATATAGGTAACTAAAGACGGTGGCGACGCAAAGGCAAAAGACAAACAGAATAAGTGTGTTCGTATTAAGACCAACGCTCGACCCAGAGTCATAGATACCATCGCCTTGGAAATGTTTTGCGGAAGCTATGGTCTAATCAGTCTAAAGGGAATGCAACAGGTAGATGTCATCACGGGGGGATGGTATTCGCTAACCGTAGCCATTGATAGAAATCCCGGAGACAGCAACATAACCCGCGACAACAATTAGGAACTACCAAGCAATAATTAGAGATGTGCTGGGTGTTCGGGATGGAATGCTACACACGAGAATGCCGGCCCAGATGTCGTTGTACTTGGGACGCTCAAGCTTGAAGGCTTGGTCAAACATAGGCTTCTCGCTACCGTAACCATTCGTCGAGTTAGGACCCGGAGCTGAGGGTCCCTGTTGAGCATATTGAGGCTGCTGGTACTGATTGGGTGGCTGTTGTGTGTTGTAGTAATAAGAAGCAGCCTCGCCGTGTGCCTGATTGTTCGCCATCGTAAGACACGACGTCCGGTCTGTCGTTTACCCAGTTACAGACTAATCAATCGCAGCACAACACAATAGTTTTACAACGTACCGGGAAGAAAATGGGCTTTCTTCCAGACACTTTTTACCTATGGAAGTAAAGGTATTATCGCGTCAGAGCAAAAAAAGGGTCAAAGAAATGTAGTTGCAGGAATGAAGATGCCGGATATCCAGCAAAGCCAAGATTGACATCATAAGCGCGCTAGCACAAAGCTTGTGAAAGCTCATTTCGGTAGTACTTTTCACTTCTAAACTCTGGAGTGTAGGTAACCAAGCTTTTCCGTTTCTTAGCAAGTCCAGCTTAACACAGTTTTTTTTTTTTCATTGGTGCATTTTTGAGTCAATGGCGTCACTAACATCCCACCAAAACTACATATATACAAGATGCAAACACACGAAACAGTAGTGCAACTCATTGTTATGTTTCATATAATTATTAAACCTTAAGAGCTTTATAAGAGATGTGAAGGTTTAAGACTGTTTCTTTGTTATATCTTTCTCTATGATGATTATGAATGCTAAATTTGATAAGGAGGGACCTATTGTATTGGCCTTTCGGTACCATATGTTTTTATATTTAAGAATGAATCTCTTTGAAATCTCATCCCTACCTCCTTAGGTACCTGCCTTTCCTTATTTGTTCCCGCTAATGGCTTGTTGGATTTAAATTGGTGTACCTATGATTATATTCCCAACGTGAGAAGCTTCCGAGCTCTTCAACATGTAGAGTTCCGGCAGGTTGCGGTTCCTCGAGAGAAACACGCACCGCAAAATTACTTCTGGCCTAATACTTGAGTTGAGTTTATGATACTCGTGGCAAATCTTCCGCTTCTCAAATATGAGCACGGTCCCTTCGAGCTAGTTCGTTGGCACTGCAGTCAAGATGGCGGATCTCTTGATGCGATATCCAACATAGGGGGAGGCTACTATCAAGCATGGTTCGCTGCTTAGAAGTTCCAACGCAAAGGCTAAGGGGTTCGGCTGCAGAATTCAAGAGAATGCAGAGTTCCACGAGGATATCTCATCCCGTCCCCGTAAGAAAGTGCGTAGTACCTAGAACTAAACCAGCTTACCTATATGCGCCTATGGCATGGTAGATACCTAGGCTATATGAGAGGCTATCCTGCATTGGCACTATGAGCTCGAAAGGCTAAATACCTATATATTTAGATCGGAGTGGAATATATTTCCTATACCCATGCGTTGTAAGTGATAAGCGGTCAGAACTCTAACTCGGCGCTTATATCCTTAAGCGCGAGCATCCAGCTTCATACAATCAAGCAGTCGATCTTAAAGCCTTGCAGTTGCATCAGCCAGTGGCTGTTGACCTTTTGATCCGGCATTCTGATCAATTCTCCGCCAAGAGCACTTTGATCTATCTCCAACTTCTCGGCCACTAGTGAACTATCTCTTATCCGCCATATTTCCATCAGGGTTTCCATCGTCGATGTAAGCATCCCCCAAGGACAAACATCCCTCATATCACGTAGCCGGTCGATTACCCACATCCTACGCAACTCATCCGCCGTTTCGACACCGGTAAGGAATATGGGCCAGGTAGCGAATTTAAACAGGGGAGTATGAGATGGGATGAAGGAAAGGTGGTGCAGAATTGTGGTAACTAGGTCAACGGTACTAGGCAGGGCGGGAAAGCTTTTACCCTCGCGGTGAGGACTTTGCTGCGGCAGTTCCGGCGCGACTAGGAGGATATATAGGAAAACGGCAGCGCGGTAAGTGGCAGCAATGTGTCTTCGATAGTGTAGTTCAATCTCGTCTGCATAGCCGACGACTGCTGCAATCTGCGCACAGACCTTCATGGCCCAAGCGTCGCCATCAAAAGTTTGAACCTCATCTAGAAGCGAGAGACAAGATTGCATCTGCTTGTCATTCAAAACACTGGTCTCGTTTGATCTGATGTTCCTCGCTAGCTGCGATGTCCGATAAATAGCGTACAGTAGACTGGAGGGGCAGCTATGATAACTGTTGGCCTCGGTGCGGAGGAGGATATGAAAGATTTCAATGTCATCCTCATTAAACGCCGAGGGCACCGTTACGAAGCTATTGCTAGACGGTACAAGGGAGTCGAGTGCACTACTCCAGATATAGTAAGCTATAGAGTCTGAAGCAATGTAATCACGAATGCTCAGGGACTGGGAGGGCGTCCCAAGACGATGTGCGAAGGGTAGCGGGATAAGCGCATCATACGACATAACATCAGAACTATAGCCAGTATTTCCTTCTGTCTTTGGTCCTAATTCTAGTAGGCTCGAGGGGCTAGATGTCTGCATGCGAAGGAGTGTACCGACGAAGTTCATATGAGCTCGCCAGCCACCCTTCCCCGAATCAACTAGCGCAAAGTTGACGAAGAAGAGCACAGCAGCGAGCAGTGCGTCTCTACCTGCATCGTCATCCTCAACGTCTCCAAGGACTTTATGATGCTCTATGACGTCTTGCAGAGACTTGATAGCTCTATGCCGCGCACGTAAGGCGTCCACTAGGGAGTCGGCGGCATGCCAAGGACTTTTGTGCCATCGCGCGGAATTGCAGAAGTGCAAGGCGGATGCCGCAATGATGATTTCCCGAAGAAAGGGGTACTTGTGAGATATGGGAATTAGATCTCTAAATGGATTGGCACCCCGACGGGGTGAATCATAAATAATGAGATCTTGACAGAAACGGGTGGTGTCTAGATATCATTAGGCTGGCGGTGAATAGGAGTGGGGATAAATTGGTATGGGACTCACAGTAATTAAGATAATGTCGTGATGATGTATTTAGGTCTTGGAATAGTGGATCTAACAATGTGAAATTGGGAGAAAGGGGTCTAGTATTTTGAGGAATTATCACACATTGTTCATCGTATACCGAACTGTCCGGCTGGGACTTGACATGCTCCCGACTTTTGGAGGTGGAGTAAACCGAAGGCTTTGTTGATATTCGGTCTCCCGGCGTCTTATTGCCAACCCATTTATACAGCTTTCTGTACCCAAGGCATTCTTGTCCTGTGCTCGAACATTTATGGCACACGGGGACGGATCGATCGCATCGTAAGCGTCGACTCCGGCAGTTATGGCAAGCCTTTGGCGCAACCATGAGGTATGGATTAGGCGCCGAAGCCGTCCAAAAGACGAGTGGCGGTACCCAAAGTTATTATAGTGATTGTTTAAATGAATAATGGGTGCTACTAGATCAAAGGTATTAGACCTGACGGGGATCTGTGATTTGCTTCAAGGTCTAAGTGCGGCCTTGAATTAGGTATGTAACAGTCTCCCGTTGACCTTGTCAACTCACATTGTATGTGCTTGGCGTCTGACACTGTCTTGTTGAGAAATCGGAGATCTTAAAATGGATCCTTGATGACTTTTCGGAGTTATGTAATAAAGCGAATCAGAAACCGACGATGTTGGGTTAATGAAGAATATTTGAGTATTTTATTACAACATGATTTGTAAAAAGTTCTTTAGTAAGTGGAGTCGACGGGGCGACGTTTAAGCCTTTAGCATCATGTACAATTTGTTTAACCTATTTGCCTATGCCCTAAAGGGTAGCCAAGACTCAAGTTGTGCATTGTTTGGTCCAGTATAATATTGTGTTAGTTTTTGTTTTATAACATCAACCAATCACAACTTTCAATACCCCGGAAATGGTACCCAGGGTTCTTGTTAACATCCACATCTTCGATTGCATAATTCGATGGGATTCCCAATATGGTGGCCAAGATTCACCTCCCGCAGATTCGACGTTGACACTAACAAGACGGTGACTGAATCATTTCTAAGTTATTCCTTAAGTGACCGCTACATGAACACTTAAAATGGCCCTTCTGCTACTATTTATCAATGGTATTTGGTGGAATCGGTTCAACAAATGCCTTGCCTAGCTTGTTGCCTTTTAACTTATTCCACACCGGTCAGCTTAATCTAGTGAAGTCGTCGCCCTCGATAGATTGATAGAGTACGATACGCTATGGCCGGGTCAATAGAGGTTAATAATGGGATATTTGATTCAAGCCCCGAGACCCCTGAAGAGGGGAACTGTGAAGCCTTGAGCAAAGTCGATATCGAGCGTCTCGGTCGTCAGCGACCAGAAACTCTTGCTAACTGGGCCGCCGAGGCCGGCTTTGTTTTTGCCGTGGTCGCATCGCTATGTATGAGCGAGTATTTCATCAGCGGCTTCAATATTGTCCTGCCCGCATTAGCCAACGCCTTAGACGTCCCGGAGTCACAGCGTACATGGCCGGCTGGCGTGATAAACTTAACCACTGCCGCCCTACTTTTGCCATTTTCTCGACTCTGTGCTATGTACGGTGGCAGAAGCGTGTTTTTGGGCGGCCACATTTGGCTCCTGATCTGGTCCATCGTTTGTGGCTTCAGCAAAAACGCCACTATGCTGATAGCAAGCCGTGCGATGCAGGGCATAGGCGCTTCTGCGTTTCTTCCAGCGGGTCTTGCTCTGCTTGGCCAGACATATCGACCTGGTCCACGCAAAAATCTCGTCTTCAGCTTGTACGGTGCATCCGCCTGTATAGGGTTCTATTTCGGTATCATCATAGGCGCCCTTACCGGACAGCTAGCTGACTGGACCGTCTACTTCTGGGTTGGCTCTGCGTTCGTATTCGCCGTCATCCTTACCGGCTTCTTTACCATCCCCCGAAACCTTGGTCATAATGACCCGGACGTGCGTATGGATTGGTGGGGAGTGTGTACAATTGTACCAGGCTTAGCACTTGTCGTTTACGCTCTTACGGATGGCGGAAATGCACCGGATAGCTGGCGTACGCCTTATATCTACGTGACCTTCATAATAGGCGCTCTCTTGCTCTGCGCCGCGGTATACGTTCAAGGCTGGGTTTCGGCGCAGCCGTTACTTCCACCTGACATATTCCGACCGAAATATATGAAGCGCATCTCCGCCTTCATATTCTGCGGGTTCGGGGTGTTTTCGATTTTCTTGTTCTATGCTAGCTTTTAGTAAGTTGTCCCGGACTATCTATTTCATCGGTACATACTAATTATCGGTATCAGTATCGAGGAGGTTCTTGATGCTACCCCTATCCAGACCGCCGTGTGGTTTATACCACTAGCTCTAGGTGGTTTCATACTTGCAATTACGGGGGGGTTTGTTTTACATATCCTCTCGGGGCATATCTTGCTGATCGTTTCTGGTATGGGCTACGTGATCTGTGTATTGCTATTCCCTCTCATACCTGTGCAAGACGGATCAAGTGGGATGTCAACCAGTCATCTTTATTGGTCTTACATATTTCCTTCCATGATATGCGGTACCATTGGCATCGACATCACATACAACGTGACTAACGTCTTCGTCACGACATCAATGGCCCGACGCCATCAAGCTACTGCTGCCGGGCTCATCACGAGTCTCGGATATCTCGGTATGGCGTTTTGGCTCGGTGTCTCGGAGCTGGCCATCTCGACTTGGGCTCGATCACATGCAGCAGAGAACCCTGGTCTTCGTGAAAAATATCAAGTTGGGTTCTGGACGGGTATTGGGGTGGCGGGTTTTACTCTATGCTGTGCCGTGACTTCGAGGATCGGCCGAGCGTCGGCCGAATTGACAGCAGATGAGAAATATGAATTAGAGCACAATGCCGCCTAGAAATAAACTAAATAATGATGATATGATTGTATATAGACGCCAATAGAAGGACGTAAATAGACTGAATTGAATAGACAGTCGTTTGTGCATGAATGTTTTTTTTTTTTTCGTTTCCTTTTTTCGTTTGGAAGTTATTAATATTTCGATATGTCGCTTAATTAAATAATATACTATTATACGGTTAGATCAGACTCAATTTCATTTAACCATGATCTTTACGCATTCGAATTCTCCTTATCGGCTGACCTAAAAATCCCCCCACGTGCTCATCGATGCTCTTCAGTGGCCTTCGGTGGCCTTCGGTGGTCTTCAACATAACATCTAATGTTGCTGTTGTCAAAGTAGAGTACCTAGGTACTCACATCTCTACCTTGCCTCCATCTACTACTATATTTTGATTAGTGCCATTAATCAATATGGATACTATAAATGGCAATCTAGGCGCCCCAATATTAGAGACGCGTCGTCGCGCGTATCCAAAGCCGTCCATCGTGCCGCTTCTGGGTTTGTTGCTGTTGGTCAATCTTGGGACTACTCTTTATCAACTACCGCTAAATCGGGTCATCGAGAAGCGTCTCTGTCGGGAATACTACAGCATTCACGACCCCTCGATCATCGATCCTGATGGAAGCATTAGCGAGAAGTATTGTAAGAGAAATGCTATCCAACAGAGTCTAGCTTGGATTACCGGAACTATGGAAACTTTGTGGATCGTCGGAGGCGAGTTAAATATAGTAGATTACTCCACCATAAACGACTGACGCATAAGATAGACTTTGTTATGACTATTCCTTTGGGGTTCGTAGCTGAGAAGTACGGCCGAAGGACCGTCCTCTGGCTCAACATTATACCAAGGCTCTTTATGCTTGCCTGGGCCGTGGTAGTTGGCTATTTCGAAGAGAGCCTGCCTTTGAAAGCTATTGTTGCTGGCCCTAGTCTTTCGATCTTCGGTGGCGACTGCGTTTTTAATTCCATCATATACGCCCTTGCGGCTAGTTTAACAGACGACAACGTCGCTAGGTACGAGTTCTGCGGATATACAGACCCACGTCGAAATGCTGACATTAGGAATACAGAGCAACTTATTTCAGCTGGATTAACGCCGTATCATATGTAGTCACATTTGTTGGCCCTGGGCTTGCTGGCGCGACCATGACTTTGAACCTATTCCTACCATTTTTAATCGGTATCTGCCTGTTACTATTGGCCATTCCCACAGTATCACTTCTAATAGACCCGGCGCATGTTCCAACTACACCAGAAGATGAGCAACGGCAGCCTCTCATATCATCTCCCATATTAAAGGCACAAGAAACCGATACGTCCGTCCTAAAACCCGTCATTAAGCGCATTCGTACACTCTATTATATTGTCAAAAGCCACCCAATGAATCTCATCCTCTTGCTTGTTAGCTTTTTTCTCACTTCTCTTGCAAGCTCTGATACCAAACTTCTACCTCAATACATATCAAAAAGATATGACTGGGATTTTGCTAAAGCTGGCTACCTCCTATCAGCGAAAGCTATCGTAAATTTCACGCTTCTCACCTTCGTAATCCCGGGTATTTTAAAGTCCAAAACCTCTGTTAATCAGCCCCAATCTCAGTCCCTTTCAGATAGACACAATGTTCGCTATGCCCGAATCTGCTTAGTTGTCTCTGTCCTGGGTGCATTGGCTATTTCTTCTGCAGTTACAATTTGGCTCTTATTCCCATCTCTTTTATTGTACGCACTTGGATCTGCGTTGCCCGTATTTACCATGGGTTTGTTGAAATCTCGATCGGTATCACCAAAAGATGAAGAGCAGCCGGCAAACCTGGCCGAACCAGAAACGCACATATTTTCTATCGTCATGATGGTGAAAACTCTCGGTTCTCTGGTAGGGGCACCTTTAATGGCAACCTTATGGGTTCGAGGTATTGCGACGGGCGTTCTAGGTATCCCTTATTTAGTGAGCGCGGCTTTATACCTTACCGCAATCGCCGTCTTTATCGGGATCAGAGTGTTATGAATATCATAGCATAACTAGCGGATAAAAGAAGCACGATATATATTAAGAAAATAACCTAGGGCTAGGAGCAACAGCTTAGGAAAGCATACAGTACAAGGAATTCGCCAGTTGCCACTTCAAGATATGACAAACTTAACATTTTCCAACATGACAATAGACCATCCAATCCATGACTCTGATTTTCCTGACCCCTACAAAAAAGGAAACAGCGAATTTGAGTCCCTCATGCTTTACATGTCCGCATGTTCAGTCATGGTGACGCCACCAAAAAATTCTCAACTAACGGTCAACAACTAGCAAGCAAACCCGCAGTCCATCTCGCGATTGCCGCTATCGTATTTGCCAGTGCTGCAGCCGGTGGAGCTAGAGAAGGTGTACCCGGCGTAGGCGAATTGCACGGCGTCGGCGTCGGCGGAGCCCACAGTAACAATCAGCTGGTAGGGCAGCTCGCTGGAGATGGAGGCGCTCTGGAAGTCGGGGATGGTATGGCCGTTGTCGAGGCCGATGGTAGTGGAACCGGCGTCCACGATCCTGATGTCGAACTTGTAGTCTGCCCCGACACCGTTTTCGTTCTTCTGGTACTGGACGACGTGAACGCCGCATTGGCCACCGATGTAGCGTTTCTCTTGGGCTGGAGCAGCGATAGAGAGGCCGGCAAAGGCAGCAATGGAAAGGATGGTAGAGAACTGCATGTTGACTGATTTTTGAATGTCTTGGAGGGCTTTAAATGTGAGGTATTGCAGAAGTGTATGGTAGAGAACTGATGAGTGATGAGCAGCTCAATGAGGGGAAAGGTTGGCGCTTTAAATATCTGAAATATCAGAGCAGATCGAACAAGTATCAAGTTAGCATTTCCCCTTGTTGCCATAGTCATAGCCTAACTACGTCTTTTTGACTCCTATAAGCGAGTATCATGTTGTCCTGATCACCCGCGAATACCTCAACATAACGTTTCCATCGTCAGGATCCGTAATTAGAACTTTGTGCGTTGCCGTCAGCATACCCAGGCGGGTAGCTATGTTTCGAAAATCTGCGCCGACGAGACATAGGAGCTCCCGAGGCGTATGTGGCTTTGGGGACCACCAATCATCATTAGATGGGTTGTTGGACAGAATCCTTTGTAATATGGAAGTCTGGCATTGGGGGCGGGCTTCAAATCCCATCTGACATGAATGCAGCACGTGATTCAGCCGGGGGGGAGGCCACGAAGTGGAAATAAGACGGAGGCCACCGGGGTAGCAAGGTAAAGGGCGTGATTTGGGCAACAATTTCCAACCTGAAAGAGCCAGTGACTAGAGTGATTGGGATTTCACTGAATGGGAAATATTAAGATCAGTCCCGATGCCATCATTGTACAGTAATAAATGGCGTCCCGTATTGGAGCCGTTTTAGGGTCTACATCAGTATGCCTCCGTTGTGTAACTCATGATAATGTTAGGAGCCTCATGCACGGTTCTTGGGGCGTCCACAGGGGAAATCACATCATAGAAAACTAAGTTTAGAATTAAGCCCTTTCTGTATGAGCGCCATTGATCAGGGGTAAAAATAGGCATGATCAAATGGCCGTCAAGTCCGCTTGGTAGACTTTATCCAGAGAAACTGATAGCCTGAAGGTTCCTATGGCGATGACAAGTATATTATTTCTCTCCGCCGCAGCCGACTGGGATGACGACTGTATTGAGTACCCCCCGTAGGACGCGTCATTGTAAGACCAGACTGTGGAGAGTAAGGCAAGTTCATCCCTTATGCTTTAATATATCATGCGGATCGGTTGAGCAATAAGTTAGATAGATAAGCCGACGAGAGTGCATAGTCATCCGTAGTCCTGAGCGCATAGACGTGCTTGACCATGGCCTAAACACCAAATAATTATACTAAGCAGATAGTTAGGCATAGAGGCTGAGACTCACGTGTTCCTATGAATGAGATACCATAGTTGCTACCTAGCATAAAATGGGTAGCAATGAAATTTGATTCCATATAAGGTAGCCGTGAGGGAAGGAGGACTTGCCAAGGCTGAGGGCTCGTCGGCAGGAGGTTGGGAGTGAGTGTATTCTTAACATGACGTATATATCACGCACTCGAGGGTGCCGTCCGTCGCGTAGTGCCTGGGTCTCATTATATATATAGCAGTGCATTTATCGAGGTTGTATGCCGAATCCATACAGAGGCCCTCCTATATAGACGCTCAGCTGATTCGGCAATACATAAAATCAAACTAATAAGCCTAGATCTATGATAACTAGCGGATCTTAATGATATAAGTAGATTGTCATCCACGTTACTAGCACGGCATCTTGTTAGTTGGCCCAAAAGGGGGATTTTATATTAGGCTACATACGTTGCATTGAAATTTAGAATCGTAAGCATGCCCGGCATCTCTCAAAGCTAGGGCTCCGATCTCTTCCCATGGCTCCGCTCCGTTAGGCGCCTGGGACCCGCATTAACCCGGACCCACACGGTACTGAAGTAGTGACTTACGCATAAGTGATCGCATCAGCACAAACAACGGCGATATTGAATTTTCTAGAATCCATATTGTTAATGCGGATGAGGTTGATATTTAGGGTGCTAGCGCGTTGGTAGCAGTTTTATAAAATAGCTAATTGTGGAATGAATGAATTGAGGAGATGGCAATTGTTATAGTGTTAAATCACATCGCTGGAAAATATGCTTTGTAAAATATCGACTATTTGTAAGAAGGTATGTAATGTTTATAAATAGTACGATTCTTAATTAATCGTAACAAAGCAAGCTTATTTGCTCCTTATAATTATCTTCACTATTTTTCTTCTGTCTATCTTTCATCCAGACTGTATTGCTCCTCAGAAACTAAAACATTATTAAACACCGCATCAAGAACTCCATAATTTTCTTGTTTAGGTGGGTAGGTAGTCGTCTACCAGTACGCTATACTCACCCCGCTGGCAATCAAACCTGTTTATTTGGACAGGTTGATTGCTTAATTCTAGGCAGTTTGGGGGTTTACTTCGGGGGGTGCGGGGGATTTAACTGCAATACACTCACGGTGGTTGGTATCATCAACCGGCAAGAATGTGGTTGTTTGGGTTATCGGTTCAGCTTCGAATTCAGATTCAGACTCCGAGTCAATATAGTATTGAGGCTTCGTAATTCTTGGACGTAATCCATACCGATGGGGCGCGGGTCCCGTCTTAGTTTCTACTAAACCTGACTTCGGCGAATGCACCTTCGGTGAATACATGTCCGGCGAATGTATCTTTGGCAAATGTACTTTTGGCGGTATGGCTTTCAGTAAACTCACCTTTGGTCTCACCTTTGGTGGACTAGCTTTTGGGGAAGTCGCCTTCGTTACCTTCCATTTACGACGATCGTCAAGCCAAGTAGACCTCTTCCGGGCCGCCTTAAGCGATTTCAATATTTCGAATACCATGTCCTTACGACCTTCGAATCCCGGTCGATCTTCAGGGTCTGGTTCCCTCTTGTGAAGCGACGTGCCGTGGTAATCCCAAGGATGCCATGCACTTACCGTGTTGGTTGCAGGAAGCACCATAATGCCATACGATGCTAAATAAACATCACTCCCGTTGGTAGTGCTGTCAGGGGCATTGACGGTGCAAGCGATAATCCAAGAGTTGCCGTTCGCCTCCGTATGTGTATGTCTCGCATAATAAACAGAAGTCATTCCCGACGGCGGGAACAGTCTTAACTCGCCCTCACCTGTGCTGGCCATGGCGCCTTCGTCACCTACCTCGCACGTGAAGGTTTCGTCATTCTTCATGATGTCTATCGGGGGGAAGTCGTTGCCACGGACAGTATTATTGTAATGGGTAACGATCTGAGGGGGGAACTGAGACTTCATCAAGTTCCACATCATTCCAGCCATACCCTGTGCCTTATTATTCAGCTCGGTCTCCCCATTTATTTTATCATGCTCGTTCAACTTGACACAAGACGCAGCCAGCCGGATCTGGGGGTCTTTCTGTGAACCACAAGTATAGCCAATGTGACAGAACATCCCTGGGTACTCGCTCTTATTATACTGGTGACTCTTGACAAGTTCCCGGCACACTCCTATCATTTTCTTTTGAAGGTCCTCGTCGGGTATGGAGTCGCGAAGAACTATAAGGACGGTTTCTCTAGTGTTAATGTCGCGGATTATAACGCTCTCCTCTTGCGGTACGATATACTTAAGGTGCGAGCAGTCGAGGTCCATGATTTCCTGATACGATCCTTTGGTATACTGAGGGTCTCTTCGCAGCTCATCTTCCTGATATTGCTGCCATTGGTGCTTCGCCTCGGGCGTTCCGTCTAAGGAAAGGTCAGTTGGCGGGTATGGCGATTCAAGTTTCGGTAGCTCAACTACTTTAATATTGGTAAGAAACTCATCTCTCTGGCCTGACGACAGGTTCAGGCCTAGATCATCTATAAGCTGCATATTAGCTTTAGTGTTTACTCCCTTCTGAGAAGAAGTAATCCAAGTAGTATTAAGTATTAATACGCTTCAAACTTAGACGAAGATGGAGTAGTACTAAAGTGCGAGACACTAAAGTCAGTTAAAAGGTACCTAGTTAGTATTGTATATTATATTGTAGATTGTATTCGTTGAACAGTATCCTGATAAAGTCATCGTATTTATATCACTAGCTATAAAGGCATATCTAGGTAGGTAAACAATACCATTGTACTTGGTCGAAGCGGTTTTGGTTTCTTTTAACACCCATAATTCTTCTTTAGTCTTAGTTTAACAAAGCCTAAGACAGAGACTGTTGACATAAACAATTCGTTTATTGCTTTAGGACAAGCAATATCCTGTATGATTGTCAGTACATGTCGTAGACCATACTTATGACTAGTGAGAAAATGAAGACAAACCTTCTAATGCCTTCTCGAATAGCGTCCTCTGGAAACGAATACACGAGGCGGAATCCACCAGGCTTCGGAGCGTGGTACTGGCCCCCTGTTGACATTGCAACGCCTGCCTTCTCAAAGCGTTGAGAAAGCAATTTTTCGGCTTCCCATCCATCCCCACTAGTCTCTCCTAGTGGCAAGAATGGGGTTAAATCAAGCCATATGAAAAGACCGGCGTTCCTAAGCCCTTGTTAGACCAATAAAGCCATTTGGAATTCCAGACTTAGAAAAAAATTCCACATACCCCTTCTTATGAAAACCGACACCAGCTTGGTTAAGGAGGTCTTCGGCTATCAAACGATTCTGAAGCAACAGGTTTTGCGACTTCTCAAGAAATTTCGCCACATACACTTGATCATCGAGAAACTTGGCGGCGAGGTCCATTGAAAATTGGGAGGGTGCGGAGAAGCAACTAGTGTCGATATAAGCACAATATGCCATAGTTTGTGAATGATTATATCATACCATATAGCGCGGGCTGCTTTAGTGAATTCCTTGTTTTGAGATATAAGGCAGCCTAGTCGCATTCCAGCAGCGCCAAAGTCCTAGCCGTAACGTCAGAAACCTGTCATGTCGAGAGCGAAAGACACATATGCACTTACTTTCGACATGCCGTAAAGCACATGTACTTGAGCAGGATCGATAATTCCACTAGAGTCGATGGATAATATAGAAGTGAATTGCTCAGACGGGCCGTCATTTCGACGGAAGACTGAGAGGGCGTATATTTCATCGCTTATCAGATGAATGCCTTTTGATGCGCATAAACGCATAAGCCCAACTAGTGTCTCGCGAGCATAGCATCGTCCTACCAAGATATCAGCTCGCTGTACGTCATCGTTTAGAAACCAGGTTTAAAATCTACCAAGGGGATTATGAGGGTTGCAGATAAATAGTGCTTTGATATTAACGCCGCGTGCTTTCGCGGCTTCGAAGCCCGCCTCATAGGCTGCGACACAGTCTGGGGAGAACTGTTCCGTGTCCCCAACGTCTACGTATTCCAGGATTGCGCTTCAAAGGCATAGGTGTCAGAATTAGAGGTGAGATAGTTGTAGAAATGGTACCTACCCAGTTCTCATGGTCAAGTCCCTAGAGAAGGCTCCATAGACAGGTCCACCAAGTAGGATACCCTCCTGGCTATTTGGGTTACAGGTGAGTAGTGCACTAGCTTCATTCAAAGCCGTTACCCCAGCCGCGAAGGTGATCTCCTCTGGGTCGATTTCGTGGGCTGGTTTAAAGTGTGCGTTCAAGTGCTTTGCCATGGCGGCGCGAAGCCGTACCGTACCGGTATACCCTTCGCCATACGCGCATAGTTGCGGATCGAATTGGCTCTAGACACCGAAGTTTAGAAATGTTGGGTTGAAGGCAAAATAGGCATGCATCTCACATGGGTATTAATGAACTCGGTCAAGTGTTCATGCACAAGCCACTAGATGGTATATCAGTGCTCCCGCTATAGAAACAATATACCCGTTACTGGCTTACGTTTTCGGCAAACAAGAAGTTCACAGGTCCGGTTGGATTGTTCGAAGCATGGTAGTTGTCTAGGTTGCCATGGGCGAAGTAAAAATTCGCCCAACCTTTTCCTCTAGTAGATATCATTGTGCGGATACAGAAATAGTATTAAGTAACACTATTGCAAAAGAGGCTTACGTGGTAGTTTTGAACAGTTTTGAATAGTTAACTGAAGTTGTCTGTCAATGTAACAGTTATAATCCTATTAGATGGTAAGGTTAAAATATACCGAGGTAATTTACAAGTCTGTTTTGCACCGAGTACGGAGAGTCGAAGCGCCCTTTGGGTGGATCCGTATGTGATTGGTTATCGATTGTCCATAATTAGAGGATTGTCTCTTAGGTTTTATTTATCTATATATAATGTTGAGACGTTGTTGTTGATTCGTTAGAAAGTATTACTGGCCCTAAATACGACGACGCTCAATAGTATAGTTACCCACCTGGTAATTATATAACTGGGAATTGGATGAACATTAACTGAACAATAACGAAAGGAGATGAATTGAAATGGAGCATAACTAATAGTAATAACTATTGCATGCTTTTCGTTATACCATTTCTTCTCGTGAGATGTTTAGATTCCTTAGGATGAGTTATCCTGTAGATGATCTTGACATGATAATCTCTTATGGCTGCATAGCGGTGTTGGTAAAACTCATTGAGTTTGAACTGAACAAAGGTGTATTCAGGTCCCTATGCGAATGGGGAGCTACACAATGTATAATAAAATATTTAGGATAGCATTATACTAGTATTAAACAATTAAAATACCATATATATTACATATTACTTAGGTAAATATGTCATTACGGTGTTATCTTTAATAGTGTCTTGTTTTAAATGACCGGGCAATTCTGGATAATGTGTGGCTTGTGGGGTAGCGTTCTAAGATAAGTACCTACTCCCACAGCAAGCATTCCATTGGTGACTACAGTTGGCGCTATGATTCTCAAGTTCGATTCAGTTTAATTAATGCGCGTTATGGTACGATTAGCGAAACGTTTTCTATTTTTTACACGCCACCACATATTTTGATGCTTCATTGTATGAAATTAGTCTTGATGATGTCAGATAAGAAGGTTTGGGTACGTTCCAAAATCTTGCATATGGCATTGTGCTCATACGTATGCCCAAGCTGGAAATTCAACATCTTTGTTCTTTACAAGTGGTTGATCTCTTGTTTGCAATTCTATGCGTTTTGCTTTACTACGTATGTAGCAGATGTATTTCGGTACTTGCCAAATCGTATTCGGTAGCTGCTTGGCCGGTGTACTTATTAGCAAATATCTATGTACATAGGTACCTACCTAAAGTTAAGTAATTTAAGAAACCTGATTGGAAGTCTTCTAACCTCTATGTGGGTACAACTCCCGCACTGTCGGACAGAGGGACGGTTTCTAGCGCCGCTCAGCCCTAAAAGTTTGCGACGCTAAAAGTTATTCTTCTGCATGCGCCTCTGTAAATGGCCTGAATGGCCGCTGTTGCCCCGAAAGTTTACCCAATAATATATGCCGTTCATTGCCGTTCCTGCCGTTCCTGCCGTTTCCCCAGTCATCTTCTGACCAGCCGTTCACATCGCATTCAATCTTGAAGCTCGGCGCCGGTGGATAAGGAAATAGGGAGCAATCCGGTCGGTGAAACCCAATGATGTGTTATATGATTCTGCCCCATTTCCTTCTCAGCCGCCAAGTATAGTTGCACTTCCAGTCACCTAACGCGACGGCATTTAACATGAATGGTACTCGCCATATCTCGGACCGAGAGCCATTGAGGACTCGGTAAAGTCGAGGATCAGCCGTTGAGATACAAGTCGGGGTGAGATCTGCGCTTGACACAACATGCACACGTGCCACTTTGCTTCTGATCTGCGCTGGAGGGGTTCAGCTAAGTAACATATTGTCCTAAGCTACCGCATCCATTAAGAAACACTTGATTCTAGGGCACGGACCATAGGCTTCAACTATACCATATTCGGAAATGATTTGATCATATCTTATTATGGGGTACTTTAGCGAATAATAAGAGTAACTGGATATGGTTAAAGGCTTCCCAAATATAGTATAGTTGAAGCTCGTGGTCCGTGCCTTAGAATCAAGTGTTTCTTAGTGGATGCGGTAGATGAATACAATTATAACTTGGGAATGATTTGGCTATATTCCTGTAGACAAGAAGATATGTTGTTATGTCGATTTATTTATCGCATTTAGCAACAGCTTTAGAGCTAGCTACCTTAGGTACCTAGGTACTTACGTAGTAACTTATAACTACCTACCTAGGTATCCTAACTTAATCTATAGTTAATACATGCCCATAGTTACCAGTTAACGAAACATGTTAATAACAGCAGAAAGAATTCAACGCTTTGCGTCGATGGAATTTCTTAACAGCGGTCCGTTGGCTAGTTTCCTCAGAAGGGCAGGTCCCTCATTTACTCCAGGTACAATTACGGCATCGTGCATCCCAGCTCATAGACCCTGGAGAAACTTAGCGGAGCTGAACCCTTGAACATCACTGAGGATCCTGCGTATACGTATTCCAAAGAGAGTTGATTGGTTTCTTGGCAGGACTTGGCCCAAAGCCTAGCATGGCTGCACGAATAAGAGAGGCATACCTAATACTTAGCGAGTATACTACATGATAAGTAGGCCAATTTAATTTTCCTTTATTCCTCGCCTGCGTCGTATCTAACCTTGGCGGGACCACGGTGTAAATGACATGCATAGTAGAATAACTTGGGTACATAATACAACGTACAAGTTAATTGACGACCTATACCTAAACCGGGATCCCGGTGGTCTTGGTCGCAACAATGCTATGTATGTAGGTAGATACCTACTAGTATGTAGGCACTTGTTCGCAACGACGCAGCAATAAAAACCCGGTAGATTGTAACATTACAACATTACATAGGTACCTAACCTAGCTAATTGATTGCCGACTATATAGCAACCCAATTGCCCGGCGCTTCGGCGCTGAGCCGATCCGGCTGGCCATCACGCGAACAGCGGTGTACCCCCCACTGATCCGACAATCAGGCCCCTTGTCGGAGAGGGGCGATAGCGCCTCATTTCCCCACCTTAGTTATCATACCCCTGTAGGCCATGATGACATAGGCCGGGTTAAGGTTACACTACCGTAAGGTCATAGGAAATAGGTACCTTGCAATAGGTACCTGGACGCTGTAATACCTACATGGACTCTACAAAACTAAACTTGGTCGATCACCTTCATTCCATTTCCTATTTTTTTTTCTTTTTCTTCTGCTTTTTATTTATTCACTTCTACTTACCAGTCTCTGGCCAAGGAATCGGATATCAGGAAGGGCATTTTATTGCTTCATCCATACATACTATATCGTTACTATTTCCGACCGCGGAAAATCAAAGACGCCATCGCGTGCGCACTATAATGATATCGGGGCCACTACACTTCCAGCAATCTTCTTACACTCTGTCCAGCATTCCGCTCTCTCAGCGGAGTTCACTGTCGTGCTCTCAATATGGCGGTAGCACAAGACAAGTCTCAGTCGGTGTCTGCACCGCAGCCCCAGAGAGCCATGAGTGATGAAAAGCATGAAGGCTCGGATAGTGACATTCGCGAGACTTTGGTCGAAGTCTCGACCGAGAACCAACTCCTCCGCCACCTAGGTAACCGCCAGATCCAATTGATTGCCATCGGTGGCAGTATTGGTACCGCTCTCTTTGTGAGTATCGGTGGTGGTCTTGCCAAGGGTGGACCAGGAAGCCTTCTTATCGGGTACACCATCTACGCTATCATGGTTGGTATGGTGAACAACTCCGTGGCCGAGATGGTTACCTACATGCCTGTGTCTGGATCTTTCATTCGAATGGCCGGCAGATGGGTCGATGAGGCCTTGGGATTCATGGCAGGGTGGAACTTCTTCCTATACGAAGCCTGTCTTATTCCCTTCGAGATATCTGCTATCAACTTGGTGCTCGGATACTGGAGTGACGATATCCCCCCAGTAGCCATATGTATAGCATGCATTGTACTTTATGCGTATGTGACCCTCCTTTAAACTCTTGGCTTATTACAACATTGGATGACAGATTAATTAACATGGAATAATAGCGGTATCAATATTTTGGCTGTGCAATATTTCGGGTACGTGCATTGAATCCAACCCAACAGCCCCAGCATATCTATCGCCTACATAGCATATCGTAGATTTGTACTCCACGACCCCGCGACTGCCCAGACCAATTAGTTGCCGTAATTAGTACCTATCTTTGCTAATCTAGATCGTCTAGCGAGGCCGAGTTTTGGTTATCTAGTGGCAAGATCCTTCTTATCTGCATCTTGTACTTGTTTACTCTAGTCACGATGTGTGGGGGTAACCCCAAACACGATGCTTACGGGTTTCGGTATTGGTCAGATCCGGGATCTTTTGCCGAGTATATTCACGAGGGCGCACTAGGTCGATTTGAAGGCTTGCTTGGCGCTATCTTCTCGGCAGGATTCACTGTTGTTGGACCTGAGTATCTTGCTATGGTTGCTGGAGAAGCAGAGCGCCCGCGGACGTACCTCAAGAACGGATTTAAAACCGTCTACTGGCGATTCGCCGTCTTCTTCATCGGCGGTGCGCTCTGCGTCGGTATCGTCCTCCCGTACAACGATGAGGTACTGAAGAATGCGGATACAGGAACCGCAAACGGCTCACCCTACGTCATCGCAATGCAGAACCTTGGAGTTGGGATACTTCCTAATATCGTCAACGCTCTCATGATCACCAGTATTTTTAGCGCTGGAAATGCCTACACATACTGCGCGATGCGATCCTTATACGGCCTTGCGTGCGACGGTCAGGCGCCTAAAATCTTCAAGAAGACACTTAAGAACGGCATTCCAGTCTACGCCTTTGCGCTCGTCATGGTCTTCCCCTTCTTATCGTTTCTACAACTGTCGAATAACACGGCGCAAGTAGTGACGTGGCTTGCTACTCTTACACAGGGCTCGCAGATGATCAATTACATTGTCATGAGCTTGACGTACATCTTTTTCTACAATGCGACTAAAGCGCAGGGCATTGATCGCCACTCGCTGCCGTACTATGGCTATTTCCAGCCATACTGTGGTTACATTGGCTTGGCGTGGATGATTATCATCGAGGCTACTTTTGGTTACTCGGTGTTCTTACCTGGGCACTGGGACGTCGGCAACTTTTTCGCTTTCTACACAATGGCTATCGTGGCTTTCTGCACATTTTTCGGCTGGAAGATCTTCCGACGTACGAAATTCGTCTCTCCCGCGCAGGCCGATCTCATCTGGGAGAAGCCGTCCATCGATGCTTACGAGGCCTCGCACAATGAGCCCCCGACCCGATTCCGCGACGAACTGAAAGGCATGTTCCTTGGGAAGAGGAAGAAGGAGAATTATATGGGTGAAGACCCGAACTAGAAGTTGAGGATTTGCGCTTCAAGACTGTGGCTTGATTCGAGTGACGCCGGAAACGGTTATTGGATGGAGTTATAGTTTTGGTATACGTTTTATCGTTGCTAAGCCATCCCATACTACTACGAACTTTGACAGAAATATCATGTCAAGCTCCCAAGTATATAGATTGAAGATACGATCAAATTCAATTGTCAATTTACAACCCACCCATGGATCAAGTTTTCGTAAGACGAGGTTCACCACCATGTTTCTTTCATCTAAAAGGATATTAGAGCTCGAGCCTTCATATAAGGTTAATATTCTTATGGCTAATGCAAGCCAGCAGATAGACGTAGATGTATAATTAAATATGTGCCGACTTAACGACGAGTGTAATTCTGTTTAGCGGTATTTATCTATTTTAACTTTTGACCGTCTCATTTCGTCTAGAAAGTTAGATAAGTCAACTTGCTTGACCTGGTAGCCTTAGTGAATTAATCCGATGTATGGTCTTAAAGGTGATGATCGGCTTAGTTCCGAACTTGTTATATGAGCGAGGCTATCTGGAATTGGTTAGATAACAAGTACTGTCTACCTACCTACCTAGGTACTACCTAGTGCTGCAAGACAATTGCAGGTTGCTAAGTTGACCAAATACAAATCCATGATTCTATATCAGAAGGGGGGCCAAGAGTTGGCCGTTACGCCTCTGCGGACTTCATGTCGGAGATCCCTCGGTGACTGTTTGATAAGAACATATGACTGTAATGGAAGGTATGATCGCTACTTAGAAAGTCAATAACTCCAATTATGACCTATTCTTATTATTATTTAACTCCCAATCTTATCTTCATTTGCGTCCCCAATGATATACATCCGATAGTAGATCAATAGGTAAATACCTAGGTAGACGCTTAGCTCATAAAGCTGTTGACGACGGTGATGACGGTTGTGTAGAGCATAGCAATAACCCCAACTACCATGAATATGATATCCCCAACTTTGGCTTCCCATGATGTTGCAACGCCTTTATAATGCAGATATGCTGGATAGATGTAGACTAACGGGACACAAGCAACAGACCCGATCAATGCAACGAACCTGTCGAGGTTAGAAGCACCCACTATTGAAAATGCCCCGCACACAAGAACTATGAACGTTCTGAACGCGTTCTTGATCCACTTCGTGCGGGCGCTCTTCTTGCCTGAGTGAGAGCCAAAGATTCTGCCTTCGATGATACGAATGGCAGGGAAGAGCTGGACGGGAGTTCCGACAAGGACCGCGAGCGAGTAGAGGAATTGTACTGCATTGACAAACTTGCTGTCCTGGGGATAGTTGTTGATGATTTCAATTTCGGTATTTTCACCAAACGTAGCATAGCAGAGAGCGCCAACAGCAGTGAAGAGGACTGTGATCAAGAACATAACCACAGCGAGAAGCCATTCGAACCGTTCTGGCTTGGTCATGGACGACTGTATGGGAAGAATGAGCCCGATACCTTCGAAGGTGAAAATGGCCGCCCCGATAGTTAAGGTGTACTTCGCTGGGTTAAAGAGAACAACACTTTCGTGGATGCCATTGGATGCAAGGTGTGCAATGTCGTAGTAATAGATGTAAGTTACACCAAGCAAGATGCAAGCATCTGCAAGAAGTGCAACAGGGCCGAGTTTCGCTATGTTCCGTATAAATGCCAGGGGTATGAGAAGGAGAAGCTGTATGAGAATTAAAGAGGCGGGGGATAACGGACTGTCGCCGTGCATAACGGCCTTTAGAAAAGAGGTCATGTTCTCGGCTACAAACACTATGCCAGCACAGACGAACCCCAGCTGCGACATAGTAATGGAGAATAATATCAATCCGCGCATAAACTTCCCTGCTATTGCTTGGCCGATCTCTCCATAACCGCCGCCGTACTTTGCCTTGCAGGCGAGAAGCAAGTGGAACGCCAACATGGTAACTGTGGAGACAGCCAGCATGGTCAAAGAGGAGAATAGAATTCCACCATTGTTGAAGGCCTTGGGGAGAAACATGATTCCGGTTCCAATGAAAGCCTTCAATAGGGTAAAGAATGTCTGTTTGGTGCTGGCGGTGGCAGAGCGCTGGACACGCGAAGTCCTCCGCCGTCCAAGAAGCGGTCTCGTCTCGCTTGGCTGCTCCTCTTCTTCACCTTCTTCCTCGGAGAGTATTGCCTCATCGTCCGAATCCGCAAGATCTTCACCAGCAAAGCTCCCGTACAGCTCCAAAAATTCAACGAAATTCCTAGTGACAGGGACCCTGGCAGCCCATATGTCGCGCTGCTTATTTTGCTGTATGAAAGCTCTGCGGAAGCCTCCCGGGGCCAATTGGTCGCTTACGGTTAAGCCGTCGGGCCCGGTTTCCCCCATAATATCTTGTGGGTGGTGGAAAGTTGCAGCTCGCTTATGCATCTTGACCCGAGCGGCGGTCTTGAAGAGGTCTCGATGCATGTCACCTCCCTGGAGCTTTAGCGAGGATGCGCCCATATCTTGCTCTGTCGGATCCGGGCTCGAGGATAATGCACCAACAGAACTCCCGGCCACTCCATCGAATTCGGCCGAATATCCAGACGGGAGGTGCTCCGAGACGACTTGAGCGTCGTGCTCGGACTGATCTGATATCGGAACGTGGGCCATTGTGGACAACTAGTTAAATGAACATGTACCTAAGGTTTAGATATTGTCTAGGCGGAACTGTACATGAAGATGTTGGTATAGCTAATGCATCTTGGATTTTGGAAGTTTTATGGTGAATGAAACGATGGAGGTGAAGCTTAGAGGTGAAGCCGGTGCACAAATTGAAAGAATGACGGTGGCGGTTCTAAAGAATGGAAGCTTCTACTTCATGAACTCATAGAAGACGGTGAAACTTAAAAGCCAGGCGCCGTATGGATCCAATCAGGCCGGCAACTAGGACAATGCCAGGTGGCGGCCCACGATGCACTTTTAGTAGTGCTTCTTTTTACAGCGCCGGTTTGTGCCGGACTTCACCACTAGAGCCCGCTATAACCGGTTAGGAAAAGCTTTTGCGGGGTTTGTGGTACCGACATGACTGGCCAGAAAATTCTAGCAAATACTAACCCACATGCAATTTTACTCTATAAACAAAATTTACAGGCACAACATACATCAGTCGGCACATCCAATCATCTTCTAAAAAGAAGGTACAAATCTCGATTGGTCTAGTGGTAAGGATACCTGCTTGTCATTTGAGCAAGTTCGCAGGTGGCCGGGGTTCGATTCCCCGATCGAGAGCATCTTTTTGAGAATTATTATTTTTTTTTTTCACCTGCACATGGCATATGAGCCACCACATTTTGTCTAACTAGTAACCTAGGTACTTAATCAATATTCCTGCCCTAAAACTCTCCTTTCCCGGCAGTATATTTTCAGTTCATACTTTAATAAACCTTCTTCCTACCTGTTTTAGAAGCCAGGCCCCGCGACATTGACCTCGAGAAACCAGCTTGGCTTCTCCACATTGAAGCTGAACAAATTTCAATTATGTCTATGCCTGCCATCTTGCTATGGAGCGAGCGTTGCATCATGTAAAGAAAGGATGTGATTGAAATTCACTTCAATTTGCCAGTTTGGAAACCTCATTATATTATATTGCTGCTTAAGAAAACACATTGTTGGTATTTTTAAGAAATTTGGCGAAAGGGTGAAAAAATCAGGTAACATAATTTATAACTGCGATTGCGAATGGTGATAAGTGATAAAAGTATGTGTATTGCGTACCTGCCTACCTAGGTACCTATCTATATAATGTTACTTCGGCTGAATAATTCAAGGCCGACCGAGAAGGAGGTGTTGGGATATTAGCATTAATAATTGTTGCCGGTATCCTCAAGGAATCCGAACGGCTAAATTGGCCGTGAATAGCGGAATAAAAGCCCAGTCAGCGGATACTATGCCTAATGGAGGGATTACTAAACTTCAATAGGTGGGGACATTTTCGGTCATTGATCCGGATTTACGGGACCGGACGGACGAAACCATCTCACTCTTGTTGCCGTAGGGTGCATAGCGGTGCAACGACTCTGCAACTCTGTGCTTACAAAACGGATGTACTATTTTCGGAGTATGTTACAGTGGGCTCTTGTAGACTATTTAAACATGAGCATCTGTCGTAATTGGAGGGGCATACTTCAAGCCAACAACACTTACACATTTCCACCACTTACACGTTTACACCTATCAACTACTACTAAACCTTCTCAAACTAAACCCCTCCAGTCAGAATAGCAAAAATGCCTTCCTACGTTATAGCCGGCGCATCTCGAGGACTCGGGGTAAGTGTGGATATACGGCCTGGTCAAAAGGGAATACTAAATCGTGGAATAGTTCGAGTTCTTACGCCAACTCTCTGAGGACCCAGCAGCAATTGTTATTGGGCTTGCTCGTAACAAAGAGGCCACCGAGAAGGAAGTATCTTCTGAGATCGGACGTTCCAATATCCATATTCTCCACGGAGATTTGGATGATTATAAATCTTTGAAAGTGAGATAGCTCATTTTGATCAGGCATATGAGATGGACTATTAACATGGTGCATAGAAAGCAGCGGAAGATACCGCCAAGATCACTGGAGGCAGCTTAGACTATCTCATTGCCAATGGTGCCCGCCTTTCTGGAAAATCGACCTCCCTGACTCTGAACGACCTGTAAGATTTTCTAGATCTTCTTGATAGAACCCTCAGAGCTACTCGCTAACGCATCTCAATCAATCAGGGCCGACGACCCTGAGGGTCTAGAGGAGGATTTGATACTGTCCTTTAAAACTAATACAGTTGGAAATATCCACCTCTTCAACTACTTTCTGCCCCTGATCCGAAAGGGAGAAGCCAAGAAAGTCCTTTCGATCTCGACCGGTATTGCCGACTTCGACATGGTGAGACAATTGGAACTTGATACCAGCGGGGCATATACTCTGAGCAAGGCAGCTCTCAACCTCGCAGTCGCCGAGTACCACGCCCAATTCCACACCGAAGGGATTCTCTTCTTCAGCGTCTCGCCTGGTGTTGTTGCGACGAGTGGACATGATAATGCAATCGACAAATGTGAGTTCTACCTACTTCCCCATCGGTTACATACTTAGAGCCATTTGTGTTATTCGTTATTGTGCTCAGGGATGTTTGCTAACACGTTCTCGGGGAAAGACTCTGAAAGGGAGCGCAAGAACGTCGAAAAGATGTTTAGCAAGTTCGCTAAATACGCACCTCACTTCAAGGGCCCAATGACTCCAGAAGAATCTGTCAAGCTCGTCCTGGGGGTTCTTAACAATGCAAGCCTGGAGCGTGGAGATGGAGGGTCATTTATCTCTCATCTTGGCAACAGACAATGGCTGTAGAGGATAGCGTAAATAGGTCAAATATGGGTTGAAGCACGGGAAGTAACTGGGACCTCCGGAAATATTGCGGACAGATAGAATGAAATTTAGGAATATATTCTCCTCTCCGCCTAATATATGCCTGCGATGCCATCCATATAATAGCCCAGTACGTGCCTAGGGAGATTTCGATAATTGAATGGAGTTGAAACTATTTGAATAGTACTGTTAAAATCACGGCCCTCGGAAAGATATAAAGATGCGTCCCTGATTATTTAGCAAATATTGATAGCTTATACTTCACCCACTTTGATAGACCAAGGGCATTGATTGAATTAGCAAGAAATATCCCGGGGATGTCAGTAATCCAATTCAAATAATTGAAACCCTAAGTTCTTGGGAGAGATAATACCGCGCTACGTAGTCAGGATCTTTTCCTGTCCCCCTTATGTGGTATGACGGGAGCTAGGTAACTTAATTTCATAGGTGCCTAATTATTGTAACTCGTAGAATGGGTGTATTGATCTTACCAACGAACGAAATAATGATAAACGAGGAAGCACCACGTGGTCTTTAATACAATTTGACCTATCATTCCCTACTAGTACTTCATCTTTGTTCAAGTGCGCCGAGGTCGCCGACACCGATGATATAAATAGCTGACCCCCTAACCTAGTGAGTAATAACTGCCTCCTAAGGATGTTAGAACTTGTCACTGACATGTCTCGGGAGGTTAGGTACAGGTAACATGTTTTCTTAAGCCACGTGGTTCAGCCGCACAATGGTACAAAGGAAGGGGAGTCGAATCATTATCTCGTAAAACGAAGACTATTAAATTCAATCTTTGATAAAGAGAAAGTCGTATCACGCAGGGAATTTATTTGCCAACAATAGCCCCTTTTTACAATCTAACATGTCAAAAGAAACTATATGAAATTGAATTAAGCATTGATATTGTGTTGTAGCACAAGAAATAGAGAAGTTTTTATGTATATATATGTGCTTATGGGCGCTGCGATGGAGTTGAACAAGATGGTAGACCAGAGCAATCCAGAGTCAAACCGCACCAACACCTCGTCACCATTGTCATAACTGAGCCCGGGGCCCTACTTTCCACCTAAACCCATAGTAGCAGGACTTCACTACCTACAACATGTTACCCAACGGTAGAGTATGCCACGGTGGTAAGGGGCAGACAGGCCAAGGGCGCAGAATGGGCACCGATCCTGATAACCAACCTCCCGTCGACGAAGGTCGAAGCGGCTACGACATCACTTGGAAAGAAAGAAACCCACAGCCGAGCCCATGCCCACGGCCAGGCCCATGCCCAACCCCTCAGCCAACGCCAAAGCCGAAGAAAGCTTCCCGGGGCGATGACGTGTCTACTCGAGACAGTCATCGACGTCAAGGTAGGCGAAATACCTTGCACCGCTCCTAGGCGGCGCGTCTTCCTGACATCACTAACAACCGCTCAAGATAAACTCGGATTTTAGTACCTTTGAACATGTCTTCGGTTGATGGGCTAGGACATAGATGGGGAAGCAGTGACAAACACGGTGGGGAATCGGGAAGGGAAGAGGTGTCTCTGGCTTAATACTGGCTCCGTATATTTCACCAGGTCATCGATGGTGCTTTATATGCTGGATAACAAGATAAACCCCAGAAAGAAAAGGGAGAGAGTACCTTAGGTATTTAAAACAGCCACTAATAATGTCTAATCATATCTTCTGTCTTAGACCGGATAACGTGCTTTTTTATTTTTATTTTTTGTTTGTTTGTTTTTTGAAGTAGTTAACCTAGTAGCTACTTAATTCACATCGTAAGAGAATGTGGGAGCAACTACGTATTAATACTTCGTATTACTATTCTAAACCTAGTTAGTACCTAGATACCTAGGTAGTTATCTGAATTATGTTTTACGCGCACTGGGAATAGTACTCGTTCTGCGAGGCACAAGTTAGCAAGTCCCGTATCTATCTGTAGCAATGTGTGAATCAATGTGACATACCTGCTTCTTGCAAGTGTACCCACTAGCGCAGGTACTGCATCCAGTGAAGCTAGAGCCACCGCATTGAGCCCACTGTGCAACAGTACACCCCGAAGGAGAGGTAGGTGTCGTGGGTGCTGCGGTCTTGGTCGAGGTTGCTAGTGTTGTGGAAGCAGGTAGCTTCGGTGTGGTTTGGGAGTCTCCGCCGGAGCTAGATGCCGAGCAAGTGAAGGGATCGGGGCCTGACCATGGCTGTGTTAGTAGGTGCTGCTGAGCTGTGGAAGATGGATACGTACCAGGGATGATGTATTGGCTGTTCTTGTCCATGGAGTAGATGTTGATGAGGAGGCCCGGATCATTCTGCTTGTAAATGCCGGGGAGGCTGTAGGTTGTAGGCGTCTTGGTGGCTGAGCCTCCTGAGATGTTGATCTGTGCGCATTCCATGTACAGCTGGACACCATTACTAGATCCAGCGGCGTGGAGAGCAATCATTTCGGCACGGAGGAGATATTGACCATCCGGGAGGCAGTCTGGGATCTTGATCGGCTGCTTGCCCTCGTTGTTAATAACCTTCGAGGTACCCCAGACTCCGTTGCTGTAACCATCTTCCTGAATTTTGAACCTAGAGAATAGTGAGTATTCGATCCAATTTCGAGTTCGAGCCGATAGAGTATCTGACTTACCAACCATTGCCGTATCCCTTGTCAGTCGTCGCATCATCGACTTTCTTGAGGTAGGCGAGGGTAGGTCCCAGATGGCTTGCTTCCATCACATCACCGGGGCCAGATGTCAGCGTGTGCCTCCATATGGCATTGACTGTAGAGCCGGCTTTGACGTCTATAATCTTGTCAGAAGGCGTGGTCGGGTTAGGACCGCCGTTGCAAGCAACATCGTTAGACGCCACGTCGCTGATAGGACCATCGTAAGACGGAGTTCTTATGCCGTAGGATACTGGATTCGTCACACCATTTGCCTCGAGTTGGGCGAAGATTGTGTGCGCGCTCGCCAAGCTGGCACTGGCAATGGTAGCCGCTACTAAAGAGTATCTCATGTTGTAAGTGTGAGAATAACGTTCTACTGGTGAGACGAGGGCTCCTGTCGATCCTGAAAAGTAAGAATGGGAATCTGGGGTTAGAATCATCTATAAATAATTTCGAGGGCTACCATCATGTTTGTGCTAGAGGTGCCAACCCCGGAGCCCGGACGGATCACATGGTAGCAACTGGCCGAGCAACGGCGAAAAGTCATGGTTGGGTATCATCAAAGGGCCAGTATTCTCCTCCAATGGCTAGCGATGCGGATGCTCTGAGCGGAAACAGAACGGCCAAAATTCCACAACCATCCTAGCGTTTCGATAAGTTGTGGTGTGCTGGGGGAAACTAGATGCCACGAACGATCGGCGGAGGTTGCGCATCCGGATCTATTTTCGGCAGCCCCCCTATTAACAAGCCAGGGTGGCAGCGAAGACCGCCGCGAAATCCCGGCTCATGTGATGCTAGGCGAACCCCAGAAGAGCCCAGCAACTCGGAAATAAATTGGACGAAGCCGCTCAAACATAAACCCCAGACTATAAACTGGGTTGGTCGAGACTCCTACCCTGTGTTGGACAACGTTACCGGATTCCTGCTTCTTGCCAAGCCCCAACCAAGCCGGGATAGCGGCGCGAGATTCGAGTATGACGCTAACTTTTCAAGCTTGAGATTCGGAATCGTGTCCCGGATCGGCGGAATATCGACTGTAGAAGATTACGTATCTGGTAGCCTCATATTCAGCTAAATGTCTACCTAACCTAAGATACCTACCTACCTATGTAAGTTCCATCGTAACAATTTCATACACCGGGACAACTGACACCACATCAACTTATTCTTAGCACGGTTAAATTTCGGACAGAGTCGCTTGGTGCCCCCTATTTAATCCCTGTGCAATTTATGCCGGGGCTTGTATATATTTGTTTACGATCTTACAACGTTGAGAGCAATTCATCGATTTCGATATTAAATGCATAGGGAAATTCAGTGGTTAAACTCTACTTCTAACTTCAGACTACCAGACTACTAAACTAACATGATCTAACTAACAGGTACCTACTTAATATGGGAGGGATATTACTCTCTATCCTCTACTTGGGGATATTCTTGGCCACAATAGCCTCCACTTCAGCCGGGCTCAACTGCTTGATCCCCAATAATTCATTATCAAGCTTCTGGAAGTTACCGCCGTAATCCTTACCCCACATAGCCACCCTGAGAGTCGAGATGAAGACATTTGGCGTGTATGCTGTCTTGTTTTCTTCCAAAGCCTTCTGAAGTTCCTCGTCGAGAGACGTGACGTTTTCAGTCCATCCTTCTGCCCCGGTGTACTTCTTGAGAATATCTCCAATCTGCTTCAAGCTAATGGTAGCCTCTTGGACGTAGACTTGGCGATTCTTGGTCTGTTCAAGATTCTTCAGCACGCCCACCACAGCCTTGCCGACGGTCGGGAGGGTCGTGCTCGAAGTGGTGTTGTTTCCTCCATCTGGCAATAAGATAGTGCGGTTCTTAACGTCGGCAAAGAACCCGACACGGATCGCCCAGTCCAAGAAAGGACCGCAGAGCACAGCGGTCCACGTCAGACTGCTCCCAGCAGCTGCTTTCTTCAGTACTTCCTGGACTTCGATCTTGGGCTTATAGCAAGGCAGCTGTGTAGCCTTTGCGTTGAAAGTATCGGAACCGAATTCGGATGGAATGAAGCGTTTCACCCCTGCCTTGACCGCAGCTTCAATCAGGTTGATCTGTGCGCTCAATGATGAAGTTGTAATAGTCGAGACAACAGCTTCTTGACCCTGAAGTGCCTCTGTCAGAGAGTCGAGCGAGTTGTAGTCGACTTCCTTGACGGTGACATTGGACGGCCAGGTATGAGAGCTGCCTTTGCGGGTTATGACGGTAACTTGAAAACCCGCCTTTAAGAGCTGTTCAAGTACTGGCTCTCCAAGATCTCCCTTGGCCTGTAGAGTGTTAGTGAGGATGGAATGGATAGGGGTATTGTCGTAGTTTTCCTGTCCACTTACACCTGCAATGGCGACCTTCGTAATGGTAGTCATATTGATTAATGGTATTGCTAAATGTTGAGTGAAGACGTCTTTCTTATTTAAGTCTTGAGTGCGATTATTGCTGGTGAGAAGGGATGTGTTTTGATTTCTTCTTTCTTCTCGTCCGAGAAGATGACTTTATACTTGTACGTTCTACATTCTCCATCTTACTACCCGTTGTCTTTTAGTAATCGTTATTTCTAAGACGATTACCTAGCCTACTGACGCCATAAGGAGTGATGGTATTGGAAAATATCGTTCTTGAGACGATTAGGAGACATATCGCCATAGTGAAAGCTCACCGAAATAGCATCCCACATTGGTCAGATCTTCTTCCCGGCCTACGTACCTGTTTTAGTCTCTTATTTGCAAGATCTTCTTCGAGAACATTAACCCCACCCCCACTTGGCAAAAGCTTCATCCCACATCCCACATCCCACATTTTGAATCCCACATTGCCATGACTAATATCTTCCTGGCCGGTGATATCGGATTACTGGAAGTCGACTCCGATATCTCCTTCATCGCCATCAAATCTCTCCCATTCCTCGTTCCACATTCCACATGCTTATTCCAATCCACACATCCACATATGTTTAGGTGAGAGAACTCATAGCACTGCGAGAATATCCCTGCTGATGAGAACTGTACAGAAACATTCGACATTTTGAGTTATTGATCAAGCTAGGTCACTAACCTAGTTGACTAGGTTAGGTTAGACGTGTATTAGTCCAGTCTTGCTTTGTTGGCCTATGAGGACAGGGGGGCGGGAGTACAGGCGGAATGTCTCGACATGTCCTCGTTACCAAAAAGTTGGGAATGCTCGTTTCCTGGATGTGACAAACGCTTTACTAGAAAGGAGCATCTAAATCGACATAAGCTAGGCCACAATCCAGAGCATCAGTATAAATGCCCCGTATGTGGACGGCGTTACGCACGGAGGTATGTACGTCATCCTTAGCTTACTGGCTCTCCCCGCCTCGATACAGTATATCATTTTATGACTTGTTACCTAGGTACCTATGTTGTGTTGCTAATGTAGACGTTAGCGACGTGTTTAAGAGACATGTAAAACAACATAACCCAGCTGTTTCTCAGCCGCCGGACGCAAGAAGGTGAGCGGCACTTCGGGTAACTTGGGATTATCACTTACATGTTTCGTGATTGATTTTTAGAATATGTCTGTCATGCGGTGAGCGAAACACTCAATGTGATGGGAATTCCCCTTGCGGAGCTTGTGCTTCGAGTTGGGTAGAGTGCCGTTGGATTGGTTCAAGTGACCATCATGAGGCAAGTAGTACTGAACCAGCGATCGCGATGCCGGCAAGCGGTCCCAGTCAAGCAATATGGCTTCCACCAACTCCAGAAGGTTGGAATTCGGGGCCATTCCCGGCTACACCCTCATACCCGGATGCTTCAAATGACTTAGGCTTTGTTCACGAAGAGCGTGGCACCCTGGAACCAGCTGGCTTGGCCCATTCTACATCAAATGCTGGTGCGGCTGGATTTGAGCCAACTCACTTTAACGCATCGAATAGTACCCATATCCCTCTTCAACAGGCATCGCCGCTAACAACACAACCCCAAACGACTTCTGGATTGCCTGAGTCTGCCGTAGTAACAGACCCACAAACCTATCTGGATACGAACTCGCCTAATACTAAGAGGCTTGTCGAGCTTTTCTTTAAAGAGATTCACCCGTACTGGGCTATCTTACACGCGCCTACGTTCGAACTTGAGAAGACTCCACCAGTTTTATTGGCATCCATGGTTATATTAGCTAGCTGGCTTGAAAGGGGCCCTGATCACAAACAGCTTGCTCCTATTCTCTTCGATGAAGTAGCTCAGATTCGAATGGTGTGAAAGACTGACCCTACTCTGGATTCCTCCCTTTAGTGACTAACATATGCCGTCTAGGTCCCCCATCCACCGCTACATTTATTACAGGCCGTTTTGCTTTACATCGTTTACGCAACTTGCATATTGGTATGTAGAGATATATACGCCTAGCACTATTCCATCTAGTATTAATATTCATAGACTACGGATGGTATGGTAGCAAAAGCCCTTAACCTCACAGGCCTATTGGTATCAACCTGTCGATTTCTTGGCGTTTTTAACGGCCAATACTCATGTCACGAAATGAGTGATCTAGATAGTGGTTGTCCATTTCTTGCTTGGCGAATACAAGAGCAACTGAATAGGTAGGTTAGTCTCTACTTCGTGCCAAACATATTTCAAATGCTAACGATGCAATTCACGTCCAGACTCGCGTTTTCTGTCCTTCGCGTCGACGCATATCTCAGTATGCTCTTAGACCACCCTCCTTCAGTGCGCTATCAAGAGTTATGGATTCCTCTGCCCAAATCCTCTCAGCTATGGGCTGCTTCCAATGAACCAGAGAGGCGCGAGCTCCAATGGAACGAGCCAGCAGGTCGCGAAAAGGCACTATTTTCATTCTTCATGCGCGACGCCCTCGATCCCAACCGCGGAAAGCTGCCGTATTGCCTTACCGACATCGACTACCACCTGAGCACTTGCGCAACCCAGACAACTATCTGGGAACTAGCGCGAGAAGCTCATAGTTCCATGTCAGACGAGCTTGCCGAGGAGATTAACCCCGGCATCTTCGTCGACATGGCACACCCGCACTTAACCCTCTGGCGAGACAAGCACAAGCAAGACTACCCCTTACTCGAGCAATACTTCTCAGGCGACCTCCACGGAACCGAGCATCTCCTAGCTCCGCTCACATTCACACTGATGTACATGTCCACGCTGAAAATGTTCGCTCCCATGAACGTCCTCCGTATCAGAGGACATTACTTCAAGTCCCGCCCCGGCGCCGCAATCCCAACCCGCAAGCCCAAAGCCCACCTCCTAAGCTGGGTTTCGACGGGGTGTCCGCGGGCCGCGCTCTGGAACGCCGCGCAAATCTGCCGCATCTTCACCATCGAATCCGCCCGCTCCGACTGCGACTCCCACGGCGGAATTACCTGTCCCCTCTTGCGCACTCGTCTACGACTTAACCCCTTGCTTATCCCAGGCGTGCTCATGAGCGCCATCGTAGCATGTTCCTACGCGCGCCTAAAGGGGCGCTGCGCGAACTGTCGCAACGACGCCGATTCTCCAGGAGCGTCCTCCTCGAACGCCATGACCAGCGACGAAGTAATAAACCTATTTGAAGCAAAGGAGCAGGACGCGGCCTTCCAAGCGTGGAAGCACCACGGGACGCCCGTCCCGTACTGGGGCGGGATCTGCAGCAGCGAGCGCGTGCGAGTGTGCAAGTGTCAGCTTTCGAGCCTCGCGGCCTGGTTTCGCGGCGCTTTCGTGGAGGACGAAGCTGCGGAGATGGAGTTTGTGCTTTTCCTTGCGGAGTTGAGCGGTGAGACGAAGTAAGCTTACTTTCGATACAGATGAGGGTACAACAGGATGGATGGGAATAGACAAAGTAGTGAGTTGCTAATGACTAGGATGCGCGCTGAGAATAGCCAGAGGAGCGAGAATTTATATTAGAATATCTTGCGGGGATATAAGAAATAAACAAGTTCCGTCGTGTGAACCAGATACTTGATGTTATACCAGAGACGATAGATAGCTTCTCATTACCCCTTTTGCAAGCTGACTTAGTTTTTCATATTACCATAATAACTTTGCAACATACACGTTTATGCGAATCGTATGTCAATTCAATAATTCGTATTTCATCGCTTTCGAGAGGACACGTTTATGAAATACATGCTGACTTCGACGTGGGTGTCCTTTCTAGGACCGCATAAAATTAACTAATACAGCAAACACTTCGCAAAGGCAACTCGCATTCGCATACCCTCTCCGAGAGCTGAGCAAAAGCGGCCTCGCTAGCCTTTTTCTTCCCCTTAACGCCAGTGATAAGCCAGATATGATACCCGATCACCTAGTCCAAAGGTACCCTAGGTTCCCCCCGTCCATAGGCGTCCATACTAGGACTAACCAGAACCAGACCCGAAATATCGAAGCAGCTCAGTGGAACCTCGCCCATCGACTAGCTCGTAATTAACGAGTCTCTTTCTCCAAGCCTTCCAATTCTTTAACCACCGAAGCCTTCGTGGCAATCTTCTTCATCTGAGTGTCCTCGAGCTTCTCGCCGCCAGCATGTCGCATTTCGAGGTCCTCGATAGCGCGGATCTTTTTCTGCAAGCTGCGCAGTTTCTTGGACGCGGGATTTTGGCTGCCGGGCGAGAGCAAAGCGTCGGTGGCGGGTGGCTGAGATGTCTGGATCTGCGGCGCAGTTGGTGGCGCCTGTCCATTTTGATGCGTGCTGCTACGGTTGCGTCCCTGGTTGTTACCACCCTGAAAGTTATGTCGTGAGCGGCTCCGGTCATGCCTCCGTTGGCTATACTGCTGGCCACGACGCTCAGGACTACGCCCCTCATTTCCAGAACCAGGGCCTTGGTCCCTAGCCGGAGGCGCCAAACCACCATTATCTTTCCTCTCTCCATCCCTGTTCTCGGGATCTTTGGCCTTCTTGTTGTTCCGCTTTTTCTTGTTCTTTAGTGCAGCCTTTGACAAACTGTCGTCACCGTTGGTTCCATCTGCTGGTGCTGCACCAGGAACGGTACGCGCACCAGATTCAAGGAATTCCGCACCAGGAACTTGACGACGCGACCTCCCGAATCCGCCCGGGCCTACATTCTGAGCACCGTTGCTCATCACATGGGCGGCACCTCCCTCGTCCTCTCTTCTAAAATGAAGCGGCGTCGACATGCCTCGGGCACCAGGGGGACGGTAAGCGCCAACAGGCTTCGACGGAGTCTTCACCGTGCCCAGGTATGCAATAGCTGAAGAATGGGGGGTGGGAACCGGGTGTAGGGGGTCGCCCTGAGGTAGGTTCTCCGGTGGGATAGGTCTCCAAGTCACGTTATAGAGCTCTACCATATCTTCATGGTACATGATGCCCCCACCGACATGCCAAATCTTAACGCCATTATCAACACGCAGGCGTGGGGACGTTGTGGCTGTCATAATATATCGGCTGTCGGGGCTCCATTGGCACACACTAGGATTGCCACTCTCAATAGTGCAAACTTTACGATAATCTTTCTCCAGATCGTAAACATCAATTTGACCAGCCAGGTTGCCGAAACCAGCAACCAGGGTGAATCGTCCAGTTGGCGAAAAGATGATCGTATTCCGGGGAGCAATAGGAAACGAATGAGTAGCAACCGCCCTATGGTTAAAGATTGTCGTCTTCGCAGGCATATAGCCGTAAATCACACCAAACTCTTTACCATTTGGCGACCACGACACATCGTGAATCGGCCCATCCTTATCCAAGGTTACACGGGCATCGAGGGAGCCATTAGCAGAGAGGAGATAGAGATTAGTTTCTCCATAATAACTCTTGTTAGATTTGTCAACGTCCGTTTGTGCCAGCACAATCAGGCTCGTCCCCGAGCTGTTCCATTTGAGCTGAACCTTATCGCCCTTGAAGAAAGTCTTCTGCGATATCGAGTTCGTAAACTGAGGAACGTTGTAAACCTTGACAGCGGCAGGTTGTCCCTATATCATGCTGTCAATTTCAGGTCAAGAGAAATCAAAAAGGGGGAAACAAACCTTCCGCTCAGGGATGAAGACCGCAACATTGTAGCTTTGACTAGGAGCAATAGCAAAATCGGTTACACCTTCGACTCGAAGCTTATCCCATACTTTGCTTAGATCATCACTCTCATAGAACTGCACTTCGTTGGTGACGAGACGAGCGCAGAACTTTTCATCAGAGGTATATTGAAGGTTCCAGCCAGTCTGTGACTTTTGAACGAACCGTCCTAGAGGTTGCTTCTCGGCGTCGTCAGGAATGTCTTCGATAGTTCGCCAAATTTTTAAGTTCTTTGTCGCATCGCCAGCCTCGTCCTTGGCAGGGCGTTCCCAGGTGCTTAGGAAGGAACCACGGGGAGAAAAGGCGACTTCGAAAACGTTCAGGATGGATATGCTAGTTAAAACATGTCCAACAGATGCATCGATAACGCAGACACATTCGTTAGATACCCAGGCTAGATATCGGCCACAGGGCGAATATACACAGTACCGCAAATTCCCTTCGGGTTTAACGAATCCAGGGAGAGGCTCGTAGACAGGCGCAGCGTCGGTAACGCCGATAGCCTTCTGGGTTCGATAAGCAAACTGCAATGGATTCGCCATGACTAGTCAAAGTCACAGAAAAAAGTGAATTGCAGGGTTATTGAAGTATTGTTCTTGTCGTTCGTATGAAGATTTTCTTGCCCAACGTTTGAAATAACGGGCGGGCGTAGGAGGGAACCGAGGTAGATTTATCAAAAAGCTTTTTCTCAGTCGACCAAATAGTGAGCTCGATTGTGACAGCTACCCTAGCAGTTAAAGATATTAAACAGGTTGATATCTTGGTAGACTCGTATCAAGTAGATAATTTGTCTGGTGGGTAGGACGGAAGCCCGCAGGAAAGTCGCAATGAGCTGACAGAGAAAGATGCTGCTGCGCCGCGATAAAGCTTATGGCCTTTGGTTGGCGATGCAGTTTAACTTGTCGGAGAGACCAGATTTGACGCCTCGGATAGGCACGCGGGGGGGGGCGAAGAAGTAATAAAAACGGCAAGAACAATAGAAGGGAACTTGACAGGTCACCCAGAGGCAGAATATTGACAAGAGGCAGTGGGTGGACGTGACCGTGACGAAACGGAGCTTGAGTGGGCTGGAGAAGAAAGAAAGGGACGAGGTGAAAGACGAAAAAATAAAAATAAAAAGCGAGTCACAACTGCTGCTGACAAGGAAATTTTTACCCATGTACCGAGCCTACTTCAGCCACAGTTTAACTTTAAATAGTTAGCGGCATTGGGGCTTACCCAGATTCTTTTCCCACTTCCAGCCCCACGATCGACGGGCTAGACCTAATGCCCCCCTGCAATCCAATCGGTTGGCAGCTACCTTTTTATACATATTCTCCAAACTTCTATGGAAAGTTCTATTTTGAGACCTGCACGACGTAGCTTTTTAGCATGAGTACAGTACATCTTAAACCTGTTACGGAGGCCCATTAGTATAACTGTGCCAAAATCAAGAAATAAAAGGGGAATCTTCCAAAAAAGGTAATATTAACATAGCCACATATTAACCATACATTTACAATTAAATTTTCTTTAAATTTATAATTTAATTTTAAAAAGATATAATAAATAATAGTTTAAATTATTATATTAATTTTTTTTTAATTTTAAATAAATTAAATATATTAATTTATTTTATTTTAACAAGCTTAAATTAATGTTTAAAAAATAACGGGTTACGCCCGCTACTTTTTTTATTAGCGTTATAAACGTTACTTAACGCTTAGTCCGTGTGTTTATATTTATAAAACCTTATTAAAAAATTTCTCGAGATTTAATTTAAAGCATTATTACGCTAAAAAGTTTTTATATATTAAATTTATATAACTTTAAATTAAACATTAAATTTAAAATTAATTAATATATTATAATAATATATAAAATAGCTTTAATTAAAATGACTCGAAACTAACAATTTACTTAATTTATTTTTTTAACCTTTTTATATATTTATACAATTTTATATTTTTATATTTTAAATTAAAACATTAAAAATACTCACTAATAAAAACATTTAAAATCACAATTAACGTTATAATTAACGTTATAATTAACATCATAATTAATTAACACAATTAATTAACCACGTATAAAAATATTTTTTATTTTATTTTTAACTTAATAATAAAACTATTATTTAAACCTTTTTAACTTTTTATATATCCGTATAACGTTATACGTTTATATTAAACCTTACTTATTATATCGTTTATTATAACATATATTACAATTAATCCCAACCCCGTTTAACGTTATAAAATTAAAAACGTATAAATTTAATCGATAAATTTAATAATAAAATTAATAACTATTATATTAATTAATTAATTATTTATTATAATATATAAAACGCGTTAATACTATTATTTTTAATAATATTATTAATAATAATTATTTTCGTTAATAAAAAGATTTTTATTAAAAGATATTTTATAATTACTTTAAACCATAATTTAAAAAAGATTTAAAGGGGTTATACGGTGTTATAATTGGTTGGGAAGTAGTGTGGCTAAAAAAGGTACAACCTTATAAACCTAAATTTTTTTTCAAAACTGTAGTTTAAAATCACCTAAAATAAAATTTATTAATAAAAAAAATTTAAATATTATTTATTATCAAATAACGATTTTTTTATTTTTATATTAAAATTTAATATTTTATTATAAAATTAATATAAATTTATAATATATCTTTTTTATAATATTTAAAAATTATTATAATATAAATATAAAAATATACGTTTTATTTTATAATTTTTTTTTATTTATTTTTTTACATTTTTATTAAATTATTTATTAATAATATTAATAATAAATTATATTTTATATTTAATTTTTATTATACTTAATATATAAAGCGTAATTATTTATAAATAATTATAACGTTGTTTTTTATAATTAATAATTATAAATCCGGTTTATATAATAAAAACGTTTATAATTTTTTACATTAATATAACAATTACGTTAATTTTAAACTTAAAAGTTTTAAAATTAAACTTATATTAATAATAAAACGCAAATTTAAATTAAACTGGAAATATCGTATAATATTACGTTAAATGCAAAAGTTATTACGTTATAAATAAAAATACGTTTAATTAATAATTAATAATTACTTACGAAATTAAAAGATTTTAAAAAGTCGAAAATAAAAACCAATGTTATAAAAAGTTATAAAAATGTTAAATATTAAAATTTAAATGATTTTTATTATTTAAATAATAATCATTTAAAAAGTGTATTATATTTAATATATAAAGCGTAATTATTTATAAACGATTATAGCGTTGTTTTTTATAATTAATAACTTTAAAATAAATAAATAAAATAATTTTATATAAAAATAAAAAATAAAAATAATAAAATAATTAACTTTTTAAATAATTAAAATTATTAATGGTTAAAAATTTATAATTATATTAAAAAAAAATAATAATAAATATTAAAATTAAATAAAATTAAATAGAAATTTTAAATATTTTATTATTTATAAATATTATATTATATTAATAATTAAATCTTTTTATTATATGTTAAATAATTAAAATTTAATATTAATAATAATAATATTTTTAACAATTATTTTTTAATTTTTAATAATAATAATAACAATTATAATAATAATTATAATTTATTTTAGGTGACTTTAAATTAGATATTTAAGAATTGTTTAAAGGGATATACCTCTTTTAGCCACACTACTTTTTGACCAATTAAACCTTGGTACACCCTTTTAAAACTTTTTTAAATATTTAGTTTAAGGTAGTTTGAAATATTTTTAAGTTGTGTGGTTTATAGTAATATTAATTAAAATTAATTAAAATTAATTAAAATTAATTAAATTAATTAATTAAATTAATTAGTAAGTAATTTTTATATATTAAACTATTATTAATATTATTATTAAAGTAGTTTATACGTTTTAAATTAAAAATAGTTATCAAATTAATTAAAATACGGTTGTAACGCCGGTTGCAACGCGTAAATCTCGATCGTAACGCGTTAATTGTAATAAACGTTATAACTTGGTATATAATAACGTAATATTATATAAGATTAAAAAAAAGGTTGAGAGGATTAGGTTATTGAATAGTTAATTCGGGATTAAAAAATATTTTATATTTTTTACGTTATTGTTAATGTAAACGCGTGGATATAAACGTGTTATATATTGTTTATTAAGGTTATTACCTATTTTTAAACGTTAAAGCTTGCGATATAATAATGTAACGTTATTTAAAGATGTAAAAAAAGTAAGGAGGTAAGGAAGTTATATTAATATCTTTAAGTTATTTAAAAAGAAGGAATTTTTAACGTTGTTATTGGTGTAAACGCGTGGGTATAAACGTGTGTAATATATTGTTAAAGTTATTTCGTATTTTTAAATGTTAAAGTTTATAACATTATAACGTAATGCTATATAGATATAAAAAAAGGGCTAAAAAGGTTAAGCAATTAAATAATTAATTTCGAGTTATATTTTTTACTTTATTATTAACGTAAGTGCGTGGATGTAAACGCGTATAAGCGCGTAAGTGTAAATATTAGATATTATTTTAAGGTTATTTTATGTTTTTTAACGTTAAAGCTTGCAATATTATAACGCAATTTCTTATAAATATGTAAAAAAGTTAAGAAAATAGAGAAAGTATAATATTAGCTTTAATTTATTAAAAAAGAAGCTATTTTTAACGTTGTTATTATTGTTTAAATGATTGTTAATATAGTATTTAAATTTTATTAAAAGTGTATTATTTAATTCGATTTTATTCGTTAAAAGTTTAGATTAAAATTCGTGGAACGTTTTACCGGAGACCCACAGGTATAAACGCATGGACCAAGCGTTTTGTGGCGTAGGTGAAACGCGGGCGGGCGTAACTTGCTATCCACGAATTCTAGCTTAAACATTAAAATAAATTATAATAATATATTTAAAAATAATAACGTTAAATATGCCTATATTATTTTAAATATTAAAATAAAATTTAAATTATTTTATTTATTTATTAATATTAATATTATTTTAAATTTATTTATATTTATTTTAAATTTAAATCATAATAATTAAAATTTAAATTAATATAAAAATTACGTTTTAAATATATTATTTATAATAAAAATTAATTAACTTTAAATATAATATTTAATAATATATATATATATATATATATATATATATAAATAATTAAAATATTAAATAATTAAAATATTAATTAATATTATAATATAAATTTATATTTATTTATTATTTATTAAAAACTTTTAAAATATATTAACATAATAATATATTTAATTTTATTTTTAATATTTTAAAAATAAAATAATAATAATGATTTTTAATTTTATATATAAAAAATATTTTTAAAAATATTTATAATATAATATATAATTAATATAAATTATTAATTAAATAAATAAATAAGTAAATATTTCTTTACGTATATTTTATAATATTAACTATAATATTAAATTAAATTTTATATTATTAAATTTATTTTATTTAAAATTATTTAATAATATAAATTTTAATTAAATATATATAATATTTTAAAAATTATTAAAAAATATATTTAAATATACGTAATTTAAAAAAACTTTTATAAAATTTTATATTATAATTAATATATTAATTATTATAATCTTTTTAATTTTAAATTATATTATAAAAACTTTATATTTTTATTTTTATTTTAATTAAAATATTTTAATTATATACGTTTTATTTTAATATAAATTTATTTAAAAATATATTTAATTAAATATAAATATTTTTATTTAAATTATATAAAATTAGAAATATTTATTATAAATGGTTAAATATATAATTTTTAGTGGCTATATTATGCTTTTCTTAACTAAGATTAGTAACACTCATTTTCTTGATTTTGGCACAGTTATACTAATGGGCCTCCGTACCTGCAATAACCTGTACAACCATACTAAGGGTCAATTGCCTTCCATGGTACATGTACCTACCTTATATTATTTCTACCTCATATCAACTGGCCCTTATGCGACCATCTCGATTTAACATATTACATAGGTACCTAGGTATAGTACTTGGATACAATAAATGACATTGTGAAGCAATATCCAAAATTTAGACGTTGTTTTATTCACATAAGATTGTCTCACACATCCCAATAAAGAGAAATAAGTAAACTACGATCAATTACATACATCTTAGGTACCTATCTTTGAGGTAGATATGTACCGATACTGTCCTACGTATTGGTACCTGTTGCTTACATGTACCTTAGTATATTTGCTTTGTTTATCAAATCGGACGACGGAAACATGAGGCAACCACAACTTACAACAGACACAACTATTGCCTTCAGCTCACGATGAGCTTATACTTGTTTCCCGTACACGAATTCGCCCCAAAAGTTCAACTTAGGTACCTAGGTACATTTTACAAGTTTACTTCAGGTATGTATTTCGGGTTAGCCACCAAGGTACCTGTTAATACAATTTCTCACAAAATCAAACTAGGCTCCTCTTGCTATGGTATATGCCTGATCATGCCTATAAATTATCTCACCGGACTGGTTCCCTCTCTCAATATCCCGTATCTTACGACAATATATTTATGGCAACGCTCGTGGGTGTCTCTGGAAAGGAAGTGACCAATAAAACCGCAAACGCATACTTGTTATTATTCCATGGTAGAAAACATGAGTCCCCCACGGACAACTTGAAATATAACAAGAATATAGACCATGGACCCCACCGCAACATCTCTAATCCAACAGTTCCGTCCACACAAGATACAGGTTGGGCAACTTCGATTTTTCGTACGGCCTAACCTTCTTACCATCTTCCTCAATCTCGAAAATCCATGTGGGAAACGTCACTAGAGTAGAACTCCTGAACGGTTTCGGAGGATTAGACCATACGTGATGCATTTGAGGCGCTCCGCAGTTGATCTGTATTGCCCGATAACCCCTGGATTTCATTTCGAGCATTATGAATCTTGCTAACGCTTTCATGAGCCCTTGGCCGTAATATCCATGTCTCGTTCCGCTCCCGACCCGTTCAATAACCTGTCCGGCCGCCGTGGGCTCCCATGACCCCTTCGTTCGTGGGTCGTGTGCTTCATAATATTTGCCCATGGGAACATTCAGAGGCGTGGCTTTCGTTGCAGCCTCCCATCCCTTTGGGTCACCAGGGACGAACTTGTCGAACGATAATCCAAATCCAACAATCGGAAAATCCAACGCATTAAGTAGCCTTTGTCTTCCATTAACCTCTAGATGGGGATCATTGACATCGAAGTCATTCCAATAACAACCACCACCTTTAGCAGTTGATTCGGGTCTCTTAAATACGAACTCTTTGTCCCATATACAGAACGAGAGGCCATTCTTCGCTCCCATCTCAGGCATTTCATAGAAAGGTTTACAGGCGTGATATGCCTTTAACGCTTCCCTTGCCTGGCGTCCTTCGTATATTGCGCTCCAGATGGGTGAGTCAAAGTAGTGGGTAAAGAAACTCAAGGCCGAGATCGACTCAGCAAGATCGGGCGTTACTAGCCGGATTTCATACCTCGAGGGCAGTTCAACCCCGTGGCTATTCCGTATCGGAGCACCTGGTCCCATCGCTATCTTCAACTTGAACTTGTACGCCCTTGAAATTATTCCTCCCCTCTAAACCCGGCGAAGTAAGTGAGACCTAAGTATCAAATTCACTTCGAAGGTTAAAGAACATGAAAGGATATCTCTCGTCAGCGCTAACTACAAAATACCTTACATTACCTAGAGTTCTGTTCCGGGAATATATAAAAAGGTATATATCCCGTCATGACGTGAGCGCGAGATGCGCGAGATAGTATGGCATATCCTAATGTAGCAAGGAATTCGCTGCACACGGTCAAGGGGGCGTGCGGCCAATTGAATCTGTCTATTTATCTAGCTGTGTCGCATTGTTTACCGCACTTATGAACACATTAGGAAGCTGACTTCTTTTAGGATGACTTGGCAATCTTTATTACGATCTTTGGCACGCTTCCTATCACCGCAAATACTGTTGGCTACGATACACCATGTCCACCTGACCATAAAATATCGATTATCTCTAGACTACATGTCGCTGTATATAAGCCCACTACGATATTATGGCCAACGCAGGAATATCATGAATCTATGATTGGCTCCCGGCTGATCTTACTACTTAGGGTATTATGTTCGGCAGCGAAAATGGGCAGCGAAGGTTTATATAAGTTTTATTTCGTATCGCTCGCATATGAATTATACCTCAACATATGCTAATATCAAGCTCCGATATGCGGCCTGGAAGCCATCAGGTTAAAGGGTTTTACCATCCTGCGACTCCAGCATCAAGCAATAGCGTGTCGATAACACCCTCTCCTGAGACCAAAGTTGCACCCACAGCCCCAGTAGGTGATTCAATTGCTGTGGACCCAAACCAATAACCTATATTCTCCAACGGGCTTTCGCTCTTCTCGAGCTGTACATCTGTCCATGTAATTTTAGGCGCGAGTGTGAGTGGTTGCGCAATCGGAGTCGAGATTCTGACTGATACTTGCGATGGATCGAAACCGGCTCGGTCTGTTCTGGCTCCAATCGTAATAAATACTATACCATCCGCGACACGAGCCAAACTAGGGACGATAAAGGCTTTATCCTGAATGGGGAAGACTTGTGTTCCGAAGCCTTTTGCCGCAATGGCGAATGATGACGCTTCTGATATCTTAGGGCTAGATATCGAGAAGGGTAGGTATTGTGTTGTAGTGTTCGTTTGGCTGTCAGTCAATTTGAACACAGAAGTCCCTAAGTTGTATTCGGGGACCAGTGCTTCCGTATAGTTATTCGAGAAAGTTATCGAGACCGGGTCCCTCGGAATCTCTCCAGAGTACAGCATCTAGCTGATTTTTAGCCACGTATCACCGTAGGGTTTATATCTTACACTGTCACATACCCTGATTTTCCCCGCGAGGACTAATTGCTTACCGTCAGTGACATCCCAAGTCACATTTATCGGCTTGATGAGCGCTGGGGCTATTGCTGATTGGAGTTGTACCCCTGACGGAACAGTGTTGAGCATGCGTCCTAGCAAGTCAATGCAAGTGTCTTGGAACTCATCCCCTTGAGCGTACAGCTCCAACATGGTCTTGTTGCCATCGCTCTCGTATAGCCGGAGGTCCGATCTACTACTCTCATTGAAACTTGTCACGAGCGCACCGCCCCTCGCTCCTGTATTGTCGATGTATTCATGGACAACTGCCGGATCGAACACGGCCCGAGTGTCGTCAAAGTTTGACGCGCCATTGGTGTTGTTCGGAGTGATTGCAGACTGCTCGACTACTTCTGGGAATCCCCCGGCATGGACCTACATTATTATGGTTAATGCTGACTTATTTTGACGAGAAACGCTCCCTCAATGGGAAAATAAAACCTCATAAATATTTTCTTTGGAATGCCTTTAATGTAGAGTAGTAAGTTTAGGAAGATGAGACTCACGGATCCTATCGTGTGACCACATGCCGTCAAGGCGATGGCGTCATGTTGGTTGAAGCCGGCCTTTTCAAATTGTGCCAATGTCTCTTCTAGGCTTGTTGACGCCTCTGGCACGCCAGTCTTGGGGTCTGCCACGGTCGCGTCTATCCTACCGGGTTTATACGGTATGTATTTCCCTCCACATAGATGTACCGACATGACCGTCCCGATGGCAAGGAGATCAGCCACTTATCATAGTTTTCTCAGCATGCCAAATTCAAAGTCCATGAGTACCGCACCAGGATTCTATAGTTGGCTTACTAGGAACAAACTCGTTAACAAAGGGCCGCCAGAACGTAAAGCTGTCGTTGAACGCGGACCCGGAGTTCTCGCCGCGAGCCGTCTCGAATCCGATGCTAGCATCCAGCCCACCTGTCCCAGCAGCAATATCGGCTGTGGAAAAATCATGGAACGCAACGCGCAGCCACTGCGCAGACGTCGTCCTGCGAGAATTTATGGCTGGCCGGCCCACTTCTGTGACATAGTTATCGCAGGGCGTGATGGCCGACGAGAAATTCGAGGCATAGGCGCCCCAATTGTCCACGAGGATGTGCTCGAGGACCGATACGGCAACGTTAGGATAGTAGAACATGGCCGCAATCGGGATAGGGACTGTGCCCAGGCATACGACGAGACCCAAGGAGACACGCATCTTGCCCAATTCGACACCAACTTATTCCGATGGTTAACTCAAGTTTGAGAGTAAGAGACTAGCAAGTCTATATACACGTCCGAGAGGTAGCTAGCGTAACTAAGCTATGCACAAGTCATTATCAGACATGACTTGCGAACAAGGTACGAAACGCCAAGGCAGCCTCATGAAATAGGAGACGGTGGAGAGGCCGGGATGCCGGGTCATATACCGGGCTTTATAGTCCACTGAGCACAACATAGTAATCAGCTCGTCGGCCGAACCCAGCGACTCCAACTCGGGAAATCGGGTAAGCCACTCGCCTGGAATCCATATCGTACGGCCTAGAAGCCGTATTAAGTCAGATTATCATTAGATAAATTCTTACTGGACGTTGCATGGCTGACATGGCCAGCGCCCCATGCCATTGCAGCGTGCTAGGGCCGGGAGCGATGTTACTCTGCAAATGCGTGAAACGCGCGGGAGCCAATGCCGATCAGGGTCTCACGTTGCCGCCTCTTTGCCGGTACCCTGGTCCCGCGCATGACTATCGACGGGATTCTGTAATATCGGTAGAAGCGCCGAGCTGACCTCCTTACTCAGAGACTGGTAAGACCTTAGTGCATTAAAGCTTGTTTATACCTCAGCGTTTTCCGCACGAGGAGGTTTTGGGCTTCTAATCATATAACTATAAGTTGCCCACCTAAAGTAAGGTACCTATGTACCTGTTTGATAGTAGAGAGCTTATTGTCACATTTAAAGGCGGCGTTTTAATGGAATGATAATTGAGCGTTCTACTATTGCGCAGTAGAGTCAAGTAGCCATTCGTGGGAAGCTTATCATGGAGTTGCAAGGAATGAGGATGAGGCAGAGGAGTCGCTTACAAGGATCCACGGATCTACGGGGAATGGCCGTTTACGTGTAGGACTACCTTGCAAACTCGTCTTCTGTTGCTTCACGTGGTATAAGTGTCGTGATTTCACTGCATTGTAAGTAAAATATACTCTAAAGAAACGTACAAGTTAATCACTTATTATAACAGGTAGTTAGGTATATTTGTTACTGGTTTAATTGTTGCTCTCGTTCCCCGCCCGGTCTGTGTTACTGCCCCGCGATGACTGCTAGACGTCGCGGAGGATGAAGCTGGTGAAGTAACAGACGTCGTTCCCAAAGGTAGTTTTGAGTCTCCTCCCCTCCCCTCGAATACAAGCATCATGCTCTTTCTTGACGTTTCTGTCATGCTAAGTAGTACTCATTTCCTTATAGTCATCTCTGACGGCGGGGCTTAGAACATTGAGGCAGGCCCGTGGCTAAGTCCAAAAGCATGGCAGTGGTAATTCAACTAAAGATTGTGCTAAGTAAAACGGTTATACTCTCCTACGAGTGCTATACTAAACTTAGGTTAGTGATTTGAAACGTGCGCTCGTAGGTTTAAGGCCAACCAATGGCTCTACAAACAAGGTGTGGCGTTAAATGGATATATAGGGGTTCGGGTTTAGGAATACGTTCGTGCGCTTAATGTAAGAATTCTCCATGTTAGCATTAAATATGGCCGGTGTATAGGCTTTCATCGAATACATCACGAAGAACTTCGATATTAAACTGCTCTAGCTATGCCATATTTAAGAAACTTGGTCCCTAACATTCAGTCCACGCACAGCCCTAACACAATAGTAGATAGCGGAAAGATAATACCGCAGTTTATTAAAATCGGACTTTGAGACTTCGGAGTATAGGGCCGCATAGCTTGTACAGTTCTCAGTGGGGACCTTAAATGTCGTCTCTATAAGGAGTTCGGTGGTATTAAGTAGTTATTATACGCGCATATGCATGCCACACAGAAGAATAGTTTTAGAAAACTTAATTGTAACAAAAACACATGCATGACACACTAAGGAGGGAGGACCTACTGTGCCGATGCATTACTCTTTATGTATAAAAAAGGCAAAGTTGATTTTGAGGGAGCCTCAAGGAAAAAGAGAGGAGTGAAGATTGTGGGCATTGTCCTTCTAGCCTCTAGGTAGATTTTAGGGCATCAAGAAGGATATTGACAGTATGAAATATTTGCTTCGATGCCTAGGTACCCTAACAGAATCTGCATTAAGCTATCTAGTGTTACTAACTAGGTACCTACCTATATATACAATCTTCCTCTTGGGTGCATTTTTACCTAGTGCGCTCTTTTTGTGTTTAATACTAGGTACTAGCCAGACACCAGGCTGTATGATAAAGAAGGCTAGAAAGAGAGGGAAAAATATCGAGTGGCTCAGTACAAGACTCTTGCCTTGTGGTATGAGAACGTTTATTTAGTTTTACTGCATGCGATAGAGTTCTATTCTAGTTACCAAGTGAAATTGAATTCAATATTAGGAACTCCTGCCCTCGGTCGTATCCTCACAGGGATATCGCTTGCTGGCGTTAAAATGCTAGTTGAAAGATGTTGTTTTGCCTCCGGGATATTCCACACTTCCCCGTCAGGTTCAATGTCGTATTTCAGTGCCACGATGATCAAAACACTCATAATTTCGTTCATAGCAAAGTATCTTCCGGGACATAGAGAGTTCCCACCGCCGAAGGTGCGGTGGGAGGATGCGGGGACCCCATGTTGTCGCTCCTTGAGGAAGCGCGTCGGGTCCAGCGTCTTAGCGGCTGGGCCCCAAGCAGCCTCGCTCATATGCACCTGCATCGACGGCATGACAAGGAACGAGTCTTTCTTAAGCAGGTATTTCGTGCCATCTTCGTCGTTGATAAGGGTGTCCTTGAGGAGGAAGCGTGCAGATGCATTGGTACTCTGAACACGCAAGACTTCCTTAACCAGCGACTCTAGAAGTGGGAACGCTTCAATTATACCATGCATGTTAACTGTGATGACCTCTCCCTTACCCTGCCGATAGACCTCAGCTTCAACGCCGTCTCGTATTTCGGCCAAGAGCGATGTATCAGAGTAGACGTGACACAACGTCCAGAATACACCCGGTACGGTATTGACGAGAAGCGCAATACAGACGCCCAGGTCGAAATGTGCAATATCCTCATCCGAGACACCGTGGTGAGAGTTGACATTGTGACGTGCCTTGACAAAGCGAGAGGCTGTATCAAGTCCACCTGTAGCATAATACTCCCTGAAGGCATTGAAAAGTCGTCTCCTCCCTCGACTTGCCTCAGGGGCAATAATATCAGGCGCGGTCATAAGGCCTAGGAAAGCTAGACTATTATCTACTGCCCTATGAAGAACGGCATTAATATACTATGCACCCTCATGCAGGGATAGAGCGGATTTATCCTTACCAAAGCCCATCGTATACTTCAGGGTCCTTCATTGGATTCTTTTCGGGTCCATATATAGCATTGGTGCTAGCAGCGGTAACAAGCCTGCGGATCCAATCGAATAGAAGAATCTCTTTATGGTTGCTAGATTTAAATTTTGAATCTAGAGAGCTAGATATATCCTTTAGCATCGCCTGCGTAATCTCGGTTAGACTTTCGCTTGGCATCAGAGTGTCATGCATAGCTTTCATAGTCCCGGCGCGAAGAGTCGAAGCACCCTTCTTTCCAAGCATATCTTCAGATAAGAGGTCTATACTCAGTTGGCTCGCCGCTAGAATTCGCTTGGCAAATTCAACGACGTATGGTTCAAAGGACACAACCTTGGCGCGTCTATCACATGCTGCTACCAAGCTAGGCGATGTCACTATGTACATCTTCCCGCCGGGGAGGCTTAACGTGAATATCGGTTTCTCGTATTCCCTTCTAACATGTCTGTTTAGCAACATTGTAAGAGTGGTAGTTACGTGGATATTCTAAACTAACGCTAGTTTCGAGTAATAGCTGGAACCATGGCGGAGCAAATCAATTGCGTGCCCAATAAAGGGTATTTTTGCTGGTATAAATGGTGGCTCTTGCGGATGACGAGGTTGAATGAAGATTCGACTGAAGACTCGACTGAAAAAATGGGATACAAGTATTACCACGCCTATCACTAGTAGGACTTGTAGTAGCAAAGCCATCATCAACTTCAAAGATGCCAACGTGAATATCGATGCAGCAACGGAATCCCAAGTTGATGTTTGGATATATTAGACGAGAGGAATCCACAGTGCCTACATGTAGTAAGAAATATTGGCGTATACGGAAAACGACCGACGGCAAGCCTTGCACAAAAAGGGGTATCGGATGCCTGAAAATCCCGTCGCCAATTTCCGCAACACCAAAGCTGATTATCAAGTGTTAGGAGCATGCAGGGTGAATACCGATGGATGACCTATGGAAAATGATAATTATTAATTCCACGCTCCTGGGTGTCTGTATCTGCGGTCTTACATGTTGGCCGGCCAAAGAAAGCCTAGGACTAGGTAAAAGTATTTGGGGTTATGAAATGTAACTGCACCGGTCATAAGCCTCTTAGCTTGTTGGTGTATATTAAAGTGGCTTTTTGGGAATCCTCTTCGAATTGCGACTTCGGGTTTCTTCGGCGTTGCTATGGTAGGATTCACTGACTTCAGTGTCTCTAAGCATGTATGGCCACAGCTGGCCCCCAATACGACACAAATATGGCGGAATTCAGGTTTGCTAAGATTTACTGCTGATAAATGATGCGCTCGTATTTTGAAATGCGGTGCTACCTACATCTAAGAGCTCACACCGAGTTTCTGCTTTCTATTCACTACTATCGCTTTTGTAGCTGTGATCTAGCCTAGCCTAGCCTTTGGGCGATCGACGAGAGTCTAAGTAAGGCCCAGCCGCCGAAGTGAATTATTCGCCATATTCTTATTAATGTGTTTTCCGTAGCAATTTTATAGTGCGAGTTGATAGCTGAGCGGCAGGTAAGATGATGGGACGTGTAATGGATAGCTTGCAAGAGACAACTTGGCCTAGGCTAGAGGTGCCCGAGTATGTCTGGCACCCTAAAGTATTACGGAGAAATCAATTATCAGTGAGTTGTCTTGTGGCTCTTTGGTGTACGTGGAAGGACTAAGGCTTTATTAAAATAGGTTTCGTAGAAACTTAGGTTGTATACCCCTTAATATTACATTATACCTGAACTGACAAGTTACGGCGACAACACGTAACGCCGACTAATTACTATCAGGAACGCCATCCTCGGACACAATCCCCATAGCCTTGTCTGACCCTGTAAATGTTACATGCCACTTCCTTTCCGGGTCTCTGGGTCGAAGTTCGACATTGATATCCTCATCTGGGACGGGGAAGCCTGCTTGGACCGGCGAGTTTTCCCAAGTGGGTTCGATCCACTTCCCAGCGACGGGCACCACGTCGAACTGGAGTGCCAATAATGCTGCAAGTGCCATAATCTCCGTGCTTGCAAAGTGGCGGCCGGGGCAAAGGACATGGCCGCCACCAAATGCACGGAATGCCACTCTATTGGGTTTCTTATGCCCAGGGGCTGGCTTTCGTACAAAACGCAGATGATCAAACTCCCTCGCATCTTTACCCCATGCAGAGACATCGGTATGTTGTACTGGGGCTGGGATCATGAGCATACTGCCTTTCTTGAGGAGGAAGCGCCCATCCAGGAGCACGTCCTCGAGAAGCACACGTGGGCCAGGGTTGACGGCGCGGTGGCGTAGTGTCTCCTGAAATGTACTTAAAAGTATAGGACATGATTCGCGAATGCCAGCTAAATCGATAGTGTTGATCACGTCCTTTTCCCCATCATTCTCCTCGCGCACTAGAGCAGAAACTTCACGGCGGACATCAGCTAGTACTCGCTCGTCCGAAAAGATGTGGTAGAGGACCCATAGAGCACAAGGGGTTGAATTTCCCAATACAGCAAAGGTGTTCCCGAGCTCCCCTCGCGCTACGTCTTCAAGACTGAGACCGAATAGCTGCCTATGATGCTCAAAGCGTTTGCGCACAAGCCCAGAGGCTTTTTCATACCCCCCCTTGCGCATGTAGTCAATCATGGCATTGGCCGCAAGCTCACGTGCACGAACGAGCCTGGGGAAGAGTAGCGAGGCGAAAGGAAAGACCGAAAGAGTTAAGAAGCCTGCTTCGAATGTTCTATGGTGATCGTTAGCTGAATTCTAGGACTAATCAACTCTCAATAGAGCGAAGGGATAATAATCGTGCTCACTTCCAAGCTTCGGCGATGACAGGGTCTCGGTACGGATTCTGTGGCCCCCAGACTGCTTCTGTCGTGGATTCGACCATAATTCGACGTGACCACTGCCACAGGCCGACTTGAACAGCTCCTTGTGCTCGGAGCCTTTCCATATCGGTCGAAAAAACCTCAATCGATCTTCTGTTTATCGCATCGAGGTCCTCTCCAGGTCCCATCACAGGCGCGATATACTTGGGCCAACTTATACTGAAACCTTCCTCACTTGTCAGGTCCTGATGCATTATCTTGACAGCCTCCTTGCTCATGCCAACAAGGTGACCAGCATCGGCTGCGATAGCAGCAAAACTGATAATGCGCCATTGTTTCTGCAGTGTGGGAATGAGTTCGGTGGCATTCACAATATACATTCGCGAAAATGGCATGCGCAGGGTATAGATTGGAAGCTTATATGTGTCTCTATTTGAAGTCCCAGATCAGTACCTACAACAAGAAGGGCCGTTAGGTGTGGATTAGTACATGCTGCTTAAGAATAGTAGGCAAACCTCAATCGAATATAGAAGCGTGATTTCTCTCTGAACATCCCAATTAAGGGCCCAAAGAAGGGAACTCCAACTTCGATAGCTGGTGGCTCCCTAGCATCCTGAGTTAAGTGAAGGAGAAAGCGAAGGAAAATATAGGTAGCTACTATGCCAGTAAGTGCAATAGTCACAGCGGGCGCCATGGTGTTCGAAGATTTGGTGATGCAATGATAGAGAAGGGAAGAAAATGAGCGAGGGAAAAGAGATCGAGTGAAGAAGATTGGGGGAAGGCTGCAGCCTTAGAGGTTAATAGATACCTACCTAGGTAGCGTTGGAAAAACTCATATGTCACTTAATATTCTTATATTTAATGTCACATCTATTTTATTGTCACACTCATTTTACGTTACATCCTGAAAGGAGGCCACACCAACCGAAGCCATATCCTGAATTGACCAATCGTCCCGCCCCTGTCAATACTAATGCAGCTTGCGTCTTGCCCAACAATGGAATCATAATCAGTGTCGTGCCGCCGGTGGTGTAACGCAGGGAATATATAATCGTGTTTGTCCAAATCCCTGTTATTGGAGTTGCTTGTAGGCTGATTATTGATGGGGGCTGAAGGGGTTGCAGTTCTAGACCTTGTAGGGATATTGAGTGGAGAGTGTTAGCTTTACATAGGTACCTAGGTAGGTAGTTTTCACGTACGCGTTGGTTGGTGGGGTCGACTGGTGAGAGACCGCGAGTGGTGGACATGGCGTTGTACTCCCCATGGATGAGGCACATGGATGGCGGTAGAGCGAAGAATATATGACGGCTTTTACAAAGCCCAACTCTGATCATGATGGACGCAAAAATAAGTTAGTCAACCTCTTCGATAATAATCACTATGGATTCTGAATCGAGCGCCGCTGTTCTGCCAACAGTCAACGATGGAATATCTGCAACGGCTTTCTATGTAAGCATGGCCTTCTATAGATGTCGATAGATGTCATTGAACATAGTGTCACTACACCAAGGCTAACTGGCTTCCTCTCTCAAAGGCTTTAACTTGGATCTTATTTACGCTATGTAATATTGCATTTGCTATCAGGGTTTATATTCGTTATGTATGCTTCCGCCGACTCCTGCTCGAAGACTACATTATGCTTCTCGCTCTGGCCATGCATAACGCCGAGGCGGTTCTAATCCAACTCTACGTTCGATACGCATACGACATAGAAGCTCTTGGAATGGGGGACTTCACTAAGTTCGGACCAGATTTGAATAAGGGCTTCGTCGCGATTGGGGCCTGCGTCAACATTACGATTGTTGGGGTCTTGCTCGTCAAGTTGAACTTCTTACTTTTCTTCCGCCGTCTAGGCACGAACATACGCCAGTTCGCCATTATATGGTGGGTGGTTGCATTATTCACTGTAGCTACAGCTGCGGCACAGATTGGAATGCAACTATTTGGATGCTTCTTTGGGGGTTTTAGCTACATATTCAGCAAGCAGTGCACCGATGCGGCAGCCATGCGGCGCGTCTCCTTTAATGCCATCTTTTCGGCAACAGTGGATGCTGTATCTGACTTCCTCAGTAAGTTCTTCCTGCTGCCTTCTATTATCACGCACTACAGCAGTCATCTCTTCAGTTGTTGGTTTCCCCGTTGCGGTACTTTGGGGAAGCCGGATTAGCATGAAAAAGAAACTAGTCCTTACGTTCGTGTTCGGCCTCGTGTTTCTCACAATTGCTATCACGATTGTGCGGGGCAGTATCTTTCACAGAGCCTATAGCTCGGCTTCTGAGGAGGGGCAGATACAGAGCCCAACATTCACTTGGTTCTGGTTTTATTGCGAATACAGCGTTGGTAAGTTTGGTCTCATAAATTGCTTTTCTCAGGAACTAGACTACGTGGGAATCCAAAACTGACGACCACATCTTATCACATGAAGCTTTTATCATAGCATGCATCGTCTCTTTCCGTACACTCTTTGTACAGCGGGAGAATAAGAATAATGAGCGCATTTGGGAGCAGCAGCGGCGCGAGGCGGCCCATCGAAGCGCTATTCGTCGAGGTAAAGGATGGCGTGCCAAAGCCCTCCACTTTCAGGACAGCTTACTTGACACATGTAAGACGCTGGAGGGTTGGCCAAGCAACGAGGGTGAGACGCTCTCCATGCGGTGTCTTCCTGGTGTACCGTCCGGGCTTATGACGGTAGATTTCAACGACGGCGGTAATTGGAGCAGGACCGTGGTCAATGACGGTATAGATGCTGACAGGATAGCAACGGGGCGACCCGTCTCGGCGCGGAGCCTGCTGAAAACTCCAGATGCACCCCAGGTGCACGTAACGATATGCTGATCCAATGATCGATGTAGGTAGTTGGAAAGCGCCAAGAGCGTGGCTGTGACAAGGAAGTGAATCCTACTGGCGTTTCTATAAAGTGTTATAATGGCAGTTGATGAGGGGTATTTAAGGAATGACTGGATAGGCACCTCCTAGTAAAGCCGGCAATAAACATATGTAATACACGTAATAGGCCTATGTGATATGCAGCGATATTTATTATAATTAATACTACCCCAACTATCTACTACACACGCATGGCCTTACGTTGTACTTTGCACCTTCTAACAAACGACGACTAAATATATCTCCTGTTGAAATATATCTCATATTATAGGTCAGCCGTGCAACGTTGTAATGATTAGGTAGGTAGGTACCTAGTTAGGCATTTTAAGTACCTACCTTACCTAGGTAGGTATATATCTAGGTAGGTATATATTTGTATTTTTCAGCCTCCATCCTCCACCCCCAGAAATGCAACCTTGGGGACTGTGCCTCGCTTTTGCAGCTTACGCGCCTTGTCTTCTACTACATCTACATCGGCGCGTTTTGGCTACAGGAGCTTCCTCAGCCTTGTAGGAAATACCCCATCTGCTGGCGAGACCGGTCCTAACGGGCTTACTATAAGCCTTTGGGATTCTGTGATACGCTTCATATTTTTAGAATGTCTAGTTACAGAGGCTGGAAACTTGTGTATCACCTGGCACTATCAAGGTGGAGACCCCTGTCCCGATTGTCTCCGTTAAGGTTGACTTATTTATTCCGGTTCTTTTGATCTAAATAGTACTACTTGGGGATACATTCTTTGATCATGACAAAGTTTAATATTTTTGGTTACGCATCGAGATGTCTTTCTTTATGTTTATGTTCTGGATATCCTTCGCTCTTGGGATATCATGGACTATTTATTCAGGCTCTTGCCTATATAGTAACTATGTTGAAGCCACCAAGATCGGTGTTCCTATTCGTATAATCCCCATTGATCATCTCAACAAGTTATGGCTCCTCGTGGACAAGCAGGTCGTTTCGGCCGTCCGGAAACTCCCAGGGGTATTGGGTAAAAATAACTTTACTAGGTTCAACTATCGCGGTTGGCACGAACGCGACGGAACTCGAGCACACGATGATATGGGTGAAGCCTTTGTGCTCGTGACACCATGTCACAACTGGCTTTACATCGCGGATCCAGACGCGTTGATGGATATGTATCGTCGGGGGAAAGACTTTCCACGTTGGGTAGAGATAACAAGTATGCAAAGTGTCTATCTTGGTTCCCCTATAGCCTTCCTCGCTATAATAACTACTATATTGAGTGCCTAAGTGGTTTGCTTACAAGTTATGTGATTATCAGAAATGCTCGACGTATTTGGAGGACCGAACATAGCAACCGTAAGTGAACCCTTTTGAAACAAACTTAGTGAAATACCGACCAGGCAGGTAGCTAATAAATGATGTAAGTAGGCTTCAGGGGAGCACTGGCGAATGCATCGCAAGGTCATCAACTCTTGCTTAAACGAAAAATGTAACGAGCTCGTATGGTCCGAAGCCGCTTTGCTTGGTGACGAAATGGCACGTTATTGGGTATCTAAAGGTGTCTTTATGAGTGTTGGTGAAGATACGCGGACGGTATCTCTCCATGTCCTAAGCAAAGCTTGCTTTGGCCAGTCATTCGCATTCGAAGGCTATGATGAGAGATATCCAACCAGTCCGTCGGCAAGTTTCCGACTCTCCTTGTTAACTATTATGGAGGGTGCACTTCTCATCCTTGCTCTGGGGCCATCATTCTTCATGAACCCATGGTTACCTCTTCCGCACAGTTGGAGAAACCTTGGTGAAGCATGTGCTAAATTCAAGGGGCACATGACGTATCTCTACAACCAAAAGTTCCGTGCTCTGAGCGAGGGTCACTTAGAAGAAGAGCCAACTCTCATGACCTCACTTATTCGCGAAGCTCAAGGAAAAGAGGATGGAAAGGGATTGACCGAAAATGAAATTTATGGCACAATGTTCGTAGTCAGCTTCGCTGGTCACGATACTACTGCACACCTCTTAACCTATGCCATGTACGTACTCCAAGTATTCTAACCACTTGATATGATTTCTAATGTTATTAAATCTCTCAAGCTTCTTCCTCGCGGCAAATCCATCCATCCAGGACTGGCTTGCCCATGAGTTACGCCAAGTCTTAGGTGATAGGCCCCGACAAGAGTGGGATTATCACGCTGATTTTCCCCGACTAAAGCGCTGCATGGCTATTCTTTATGAGACATTGCGTCTTAAGACTCTGGTGGCAGAGGTCAAGTGGACAAGCAACAATCCGCAATCTCTGGATATTGGCGGCCAGACTACTACGATTCCACCAAGAACTCTGCTTATCCCCAGCTATCAATATGTTCATCAGCATCCAAAGTACTGGGGTCCAAATGCACAGGAATGGATACCGAATCGTTGGATCAGAAAGGCTCAGGGAAACGAAACTACCAAACAGGCCGTGGCGGCACAAACCCGATATCTAACAGGGCGAGTTGAGGATCTGGAAGGGCGGATTGGTGAAGATGAAGAAATTCTACTCACGCCTCCATCACGCGGAAACTATCTCGGCTGGTCCCAGGGGGCGCGGGATTGTCCTGGAAAGAAGTTTTCGAAGGTTGAATGGGTAGCTATCTTAGCGGCTTTATTCCGCGACTGGAAGGTAGAACCACAGCTCCTGGGAAATGAAACGTTGGAAGAAGCACGTACAAGGACACTAGGTTTCATAGAGAAAGAAACGGGCTACGGAGGGTTATTACTACAGTTGATGCATCCGGAGAAACTGCCATTGATTTGGAGCCACAGGTGTTAGGAATAGCGACACCTCCAATATATCGAAGCAATAGAAGGATATGGGGAATTTGGTTTAACTTATGTCACAAGATGGAATTACTGGGTATTCAGGAGGTTAGTCTATCAAAATGTGTGTACAACTGTCATAATTCCCTAACTACCTCAAACTTGCCAATCTCTATCATAACATATGAAATGATCTAGCATGAAGCCTAGGGCTCGGATATGAACGTATGATTGGCCTAGTAGGAAAGTAGATGTAACGCCTCAAAGGTTTTTGTCGAGAATTGAAAATGAAAAAATCAGAAAAAATAGAAGTCTTCTAGGCCCAAACTGAAGTTTTTCACCTTGATGAATCTACCTGTATGTACATCCCTTGGCCATGCTTTGAATTCGTCTCATGCATATCATAAGAAAGATAACTAATACTTAAGGTCTACGTAGGGGGTACACAAGACCATCTGACCAGCGAATTCCAAATTCTCTTCGCACATTTTAACACATGCTAACTATTTTGTGAATAGGCGGCAGCATAAGCATGAATACTGGGCGGGTTTTCGAAAAGCCAGGGGTATTACTTGCTGTTGCCCTGATGATTTTAGCGTTCGACGTGGAATTCATCGGATGGGCCGAATCAGATGGGTCCATTTCCCAAAGAGCTGCTATGGATGATGCAAGATACGCAAATGCAGTAATGCTCCCCCAGATAGAGATATGAAAGTTGGTTGGTAAAAGGTATGGTAAGCAAATGATAATAATGATAATAAGGATTGAGAGGTAAAGAAGTTATAAGTATAAGAGCTTCATATGAGCTGGCGGTTCTAATATTAAGCGTTTATCATCAGAGTCCTCCCAGCCACATCACTTTTGACCCAATCATACCCCTATTGGATCTATTATACGGATCATGTCGTGAGGTAGCTAAAGAAACCCAGTCCAGTCCTAGCTACAGCTTTCCCCCCAGATACTTACTATATTACCTCCACCAGCACCAGGGCTTACCCCTACGTTGGCGTTGGTCCTGCCACTCCTTTAGGAACAAGACCGGTAAGGCCAAATGAGCCTCAACAATCTATTTGACCCCCCAGGACCGGTAAGTGAATATCATTAAAAATGGACAGCAATTATGTTAATAGTAAATTTGGATTATATAATGCCTGGACGAGTCCCAGAGCGATATATATAAGTTTCTCATGATAGGTATTGTCGACTTTATCCGACTCTTTCGTAAAACGCACATATGAGATTTCCACTCATCACTGCCAGATATTGCCCATGCACCGGTTAAAACTACAAGGTCATCCTTATTGCCTTGTTCGGTTCTCGTAATTACCCGTCTACAGGCTACTATATGCCGAAGTACATATTATTGCGTACTCGACGCCCGCTAGTGTGCGCTCATTGTAGCGATTGGAAAATAGGACACCTTATTACCTTCTATGAACCAGATTATCCCCTATCCGTATCCATGATACTGTCCGTAGTCCTATCTCACCTGTGTGTAGGTTTCTATGCTTGAAGCCAACTATAATTACTAAGAGCCGCGTATGATCGCTATGAAGGGGGCATCACTATTATCCTCTCTAGCTGCGGCTAGTCTCGTTCTCGGACAGTCCGCGCCCGCGACCATCCCGACGATCCTTAGTATCCGCGGGGCCAACTCAGCAGGCTGCTTCTCAGCGACGAGTATGAGCCTCTCGCTAAAAGCCGACAGTTTGAAGTTCGACTTCGCGGATATGAGGGCCAGCGTCACCCCAACCACCCCGTACGACTCAGAGGCCGCGATATGCGTAATGTCCATCGAACTAGGTGCTTTTCCGCAAGGATGGCGCTTCGCCTTCTCGGACGTCTCGTACACGGGGCACGCGAAACTCGCGGGGGGTGCACGGGTTCGGAGCTTTGCGGCCAACTCGTACTTCCAGTGGGAGCATCTGAAGAACAATGGGGCGATTGATCAGCCTACTATCAAAAACGCATCTGGCTCTTATTTGGTGAGTTCCAATATTCATAGGTTAGGTAATCTTGAGTACACTTCTAATGCGATGCCTTATCCCAATCATTAGCTAGACGTCCCAGAGAAGATCGTGGACTTCGGCGCTACGGGCGCTTACGATAAAGACTTCAAAGTCGACATCCAGAACGACAAACTAGCTTGGTCGCCCTGCTTTACCGGCCAGGAATACACATACGACGACAATATGCAGGTGCAATTCCAGTTCCAGGCCTATCTAACTAAAGAAGGTTATTCGAAAACCGGAAGCGGTGTTTTTGGTCGTCCCATCGGCTCGGCTCTGACGGCAGACTTCAAAGTTGTTTGGGAGCAGTGCGATCCGGTGCAGAGGAACTCTTGGGGCCAGTTTAGGATGGGCGACTACGAGTCTTGCGAGCGTATTGGTCCGGCTGATAGTTCGGACGGACAGCCTACCGTAAGGTGGTGATGAGCTATGGAAGCTTACCCCTTTTTCCATCAGTTGCGATCGTGCGGTACGAGAGTATGTTGATAGAGATAACCGGCATGCCCTTTCATAGATGGATAAATGAGACCAATAGAGTATCAGTGAACAACTTAAATACAGGAACTTATGATGGTGGGGTGGAAGTGCTAGGTGAAAGTTCCTAAGGCAGACATGTTTCGGCTAACTAATCGCATATATCTCGGCTCTGTATTTGGAATGCATGTATAGGAGATACCTAAGCTATTCGATACGTAAAGGAAACTTTATATGACTGTTGCCCATTCAGGGAGGATTTCTTGCTCCCGCGGCACTGATGCTCGATTGCGATCGTTGATGTGTTCATTCAACGGAAGATCCCGATACTGGCTTCGAATACCCATATCCACCCCCCTCTTCTGTATATACCTCGCGAACCCTATAGTCTCTCTCTTCCATTCCTCCCTGGATACCTTTCCGGCAATATAGTCTGCATAGATCATCGCGTCAAATGCAGCCTGCGAAGTAGAGGCGACAGTATGAGGCCGGAATCCAGCAAGTGCGTCACCTATTAGGACGACTTTACCGTCCAGGTACTCGTTCTGAGGGGTCAGAACATCGGTCACAGCTTGCACGAATGGCTTCTTGGTTCCGCGGACTATCTCCGCAAATTGCGGCGGGAGCCTTTCACGCGCGAGCTCTCGTTGCTTTTCCCAGGCTTCTGGGTTAATCGCGCCCGGTGGAATAGTGATTTGTCTCCGTCTTCCATCCTTGTCCGTCATGATCTCTTCAAACTCGGTCGAGTCTTCGGGGAAATTTGTGTAGTAGACAAAGTTGATGAGACGTTGGCCTGGCTCTATCGTCCCGTCTTTTCCTGGGATTAGGTATGCCAGGATCTGGATTCCAGGGGAATGGAAGAAAGTGAACCTGTGACTAAAAGCTTCTCTAGCAGACTCGCTCGCTTCAGTCTCGATCACTGTCCCGCGAAGGGCACAATAGCCAGCATATTTCCTCTCGACATCCGGTTCAAGGATTTTGCGTATCGTCGAGCTAGGCCCATCGGCCCCTATAAGAATATCGCCAAATATGCTCCCCTCTTCTCCCTTGCTTGTTTTCCAGTACACCCGAATGCCGTCACCCTCCTTATTGAAACTCACTACCTGTCGATCATGTAGATGCGTCGCTTTCCCATGCTCCGGAGCCGGCTCCGGCACTTTGCAATATGGACTCTCAATGCCGTCGTAGTTAGCGCGCATGAGGTAGTACGTTAAATCCCAAGAAGTCATGTACTGCACCGTTTCCTCCTTGTGTACTATATTGCCGTCCCTGTCAAGATATTGTCTCCTATCCGATCGAACAGCAAATGGTCGGTCGCATCGATTGTACCGGTTAAATAGCGCGAGGGTGTCTCCACCTGCCACTATTCCCGCTCCTTGGTCCTGAAGCAACGGAGCGATATTGCGCTCTAGGATCGTGGTATCGTGACCGAGGGCTTTTAGTGCAAGGCCAGTTGCGAGGCCACCGAGTGATCCTCCAACCTAGTTGTATTCAGTCAGCGAAAATTCATGTTCAGTCCGGTGGTCGCACTCACGATTACAAAGTGTAGTTTCTTTGCTACCTGGCCCTCTGCCAGTTGCTCGGTTGAGGGGATAGCCATGACCGCGTTGGTACTAGTAATCGGCTGAAAATGAAGCTGTTGATAAAGCCTCTTGCCAAAATATCCAGGGATTCCTATCAATTAAAGTAATCCTGTTGGCCGATGAACGTACGTCTTCTGAATTACCCGGAGGGCATCCAATATGGAATGTGCCGGACTTAACGTCACATCGAACTAGTCGTACTGAACGGCAGATACCTTATTGATTACAACCCACTACTCACGCATGCATTGTATTTGATAAGATATAGTAAGACTGCATCATCATATAATGAGATGCCGAAAAAGCAAGAATATATTACTAAGACATGAAAATATAAATGAAAATAGTCAGAAATATTCGTATTTGACTTGCAGGTAGGCTGTTAATTCAAATCAAATATGTTTACTATGTGCATACACTTATAATTCAGCTCTAGACACCATTTAAGCTCCTCCTAGTCAGCTCAATTTATTCCATAGAATCCAAGCTTTCAAGGGTTAGAGACTACATTATCCCTTAACGGCATTTCCATCCTATCAGAACTAGCTTTTATAGCCAGCCCGCATGCGGTTACTGTTCCATGAAGGCGCCTTTGTAATGGGATAAACACGGGTAACAGTGTTAGGAATTAGAGGAATATTACAATGGTTGATCTCCTATAGTTATAGTGAGTCATATGATATTTGCTTCAATTAGGAAGCTTTTGGGGCTTCGTCGACGTTAACATTGTTACAAATATCTCCAAAAACTTCTACCATATGATCTAGGCGGGCCCTATTTTCCCTTATCCGAGCTGCCATATCTCTTCCTAGGGGGAGGATCATTTCTTTCTCGTGGCCTTCACCTACACCCTTACCCATAACTACATCGTAGATCGCTTGAGTTGCTTTGACATGATCCCCTGGTACAGCAAAATTTCCCGTGCTTAAGGCGGTATAGAATTTATCTGTTGTTGTCCCTTTATAGTCAGGGTCGATAGATTTACATACCGCCCCGGTTTTAGTAACCATGGGAGTATTGAACGCTCCTAGATAGAGTAATAGGACACGGACATTGAAGTCTTGCATTTCCTTATGCAATGTCTTTGTTATGCCTTTGGTTTGTTAGTTCAGCTAGTAATCAACCAAGATAGGGGAACAATTACCATCTAGAGCTGCCTTGGAGGCGCCGTAAACACCTAGAGACTGCACGGCTTCCATTCCGGAGCCACTGCTGAAGTTAACAATCATACCTGAGCGTCTCTTGCGCATATGAGGCGCCGCCGCACGCATTAATCGGTATGGCCCGAAGAAATTTGTTTCCATAATTTTATGAACCTCTTCTTCAGTGAAACATTCCGCAGGGCCTGTCATGCCGATACCTGCAGAATTGACCAAGACGTCGATCGCTTGTCCCCGCGCTTCGATGTCTTCAATTACACGACCGCAGTTTTGCTCATCCTGGTCCAGTCTAATCCATTCACCCCCTTTCTTCGTGAATTCTTCCACGAGCTCCGGTGTGCGACTCGGATTACGGGATGTCGCGATAACATTATGACCATTGGCTTGGGCAAGTTGTGCCAGCGCCAGCCCGAAGCCCGATGAACAACCCGTGATTAGCCATGTTAATCTTCTCTCCGACATTTCTAACGTTATGGGAGGTAATTTATCTCTTGGGTCAGAATAATGATCGGCTGATGAGGGGCCTTATAAGACCAGGCAGTTAAGATATGACTGACACACGAGCCTTCTCGTATATATAGCCCAACGACGGGTTTAGGCGGATATAAAAGACTATCTCCATAGTCTCGAGCCGGTAGCATCTCTACCACCCAGGTCACTAACCGAAGCCAAACTATCATGCGGGTCGGGATGGGACATCGCCCGATCCCGCAGTCCATTTATACGAGTCTTATCATTCAGTGTCCACCAGGATGGGCTTAGATGTCATTAAGCGTAACAGCAATTAAATTATTATCACAACTAAGATATCTAGTAAGTACCTAGAGGTATAGTATGTTAGAGGCAAGAGTTCCTACAATCTGGAAGGTATAACAGTTTGAATTATGACTTGGTTCACTACTTGTAGAAAAGAATAACAGAAAACTACCAGTAAAGTACATATATTTGCCTGAACATATACATCTTGTATCAACAGTTCTACTTATTACAATTAGCCATCCTTTAGCTGTAGGATTTATACTAGTAGAGTACACTATCAAAGAGCAAGGATTATAATCATGTGTTTACCCAAACTATCTATATGTTAGTTAGGGGCGGTAATATAGATTATACCATGTGCTTGGGTAGGGGTAAGTTTATGAACGCGATTTTCCTGATGGGGCTTGATTATTACCCCAACGTCGCCTCTAATAGCCCGAACGCTTCCTCTTGGGCCCCGTAGATTACCATGAGAGCGACTATCTGCCAGTGCAAGAGAGAATAACAGTACATTTCCCCACTAAACCAGACCCTGAAGATCGGTTAGGTGCAAGCCCCTGAGATACATAATAACTTCGACCAATAACAATATGCAGGTTCAACCAACCAGATATTAGATTCCATGGATGTCGGATAGATAATCGTCCCGTTCCGAATACACGTCTACAGGTAGTACCCAGGTATATACACAGCATGCATGCGAGTTTGTAAGTTCAAACACTCCTTGCCACTGTCAGAGTGAATCCTTAATGTGTCACACATAGAGTAAATGTTAGAAGTAGTAAATTTACCACTATATAGTAACAATATAGCAGTATGAATCTATTAATGCTTAACCTTCTATCTTCTTACCAGGGCGCTGTGCTCCCCCTATATACCTGTACTTTGTAGATCTATGCCTATTCCTGACTAGCTCTCTTATACATACATGGACGGCCACTTACATGTACGTTCTAGATAGCTGATCGTCTTACTACCAAATGGGGTAATATAATGAGTGCATAAGCAAAGCGAATAGCTTCAAAGGCGGTCGATATTTTTGAAAGTGCCCGGTACTCATGCTACCGGTCAGCACGCCCTCAATGTGGGGTTATCTATCAGATGGCAGGCTTCCTTTATCATGGCCATATCCAGCGAGTCCAGCGAGCCGAGTCAGGTCAAATAAGCGTATATACTTGGTCGTATTAAGTCAAGTCAAATCTTTCGTAAAATGAGGCTTACTTGGTTATATCGTGAGATTGGCCTGAGGCATCCAAGGGGGTAGCGGCTAAATTTCGGGTAAAGATTTTCCCGCAATCCGATTGGTCCGTGCCAGGGGCATATATACCCACCTGGCTCCACCTACTTTATCTACATATCCAATTTTTTCTTATACCTTAATCTACCAATCATATCCTGTAGATTCAATTATTAATGGGTCGGTATGCCCTCATTTTATCTTACTGCTAACCAAACTAAAGGTCACCCCAAGGGCTGACATAATCCTTAAGTTTTCGGCTACGGCAAGATTTAACCCGCCCCCCACCCCGACAAGGCTAAAGAACTGCTGGCCAATCAGGGCGTAAGGCTAGTAAGTGGCGTAAGGCTAAGTAGGTGGCGCAAGGCTAAAATGTGGCGCAAAGCTAACAAATCAACGTAAGGCTAGCCAATTAAAACGATCAGAGCGAAAAAATCTAGCCAATCAGAGCGAAGCTAGAAATTTCTTAGCCTGTTCTTTTTTACCCGACACAAAACCTTAAGAAAACTTAAGGCATAAATTGGCTAAAAATAGGATCTACCCAAGCCCGGTCAAGTCAAGCTTTTAATTGACTCGTTGGACTCGCTGGCCATATCTTCCCACTAGCGTCTTCCTATTTTCTGCGTATAGTATTAAGACTTCTCTCATGTCTTGGCAGTTAAAGCGGAGTAAGAAGTCTCTTATTTAGTAGGTAGGTAGGTAAGCATAGACAATATAGTCACTATCTCTTAACCTGCCGACACACTTCACTATCTAGATATTATCTCTCCCAGTAAGTATTGTCTCCCTTTCAAATATACTGCTCTTCGTTACTATTCATCTAAATGCGCAGCAAAGGAGACCGTATCAACTTCTATCGAAATTAATGACCTGGACGCTTCGACTCATATACAATGTGATGGTAAACTATCTTAAGCCCCATAGATGGCCCACGATTTAGCTAACTCTTTCCCCCCTACCTATGCCAATTCATACAGTCTCCTTGTGGACGGAAATATCTCGATTAAGTCAGACGTGCCACCGGCTTGAGGGGCTACTTAGGGGGCTCCTCTACTGGCGTAATGCATTGCATATCAAGGCTATATAAGAGACTACTACTACCAAAGCTCGGTATTCAAGCCGCCACAGCCTTCCGATGTTCGAAACTATTAAAGACTTCTAGATGCATGTAAGAAGATCGCGTATCAACCCTTCTCAAATTTTAGTTTTGCGCTGGTTTGCATCTTATGGGTCCCTCAAAGTCGCAGAGGCTGCTATCACAGCATCATTAAGATTATTTCCCGTGTACTTAAATGTGAAGGACACACATGTCCAAACGCTGCTATCTTACGCTGCTGTCGGTGGACATGTTGAGATTATGCAAGAGCAAGGACTGTCCTATTAGGTATCTCGGACGTTATTTAGGCCTCTTACAAGAACCCCGCAGTCTTTCAACAAACATCACCCAGACTGTTGCTGCTCACAGACTTAAACCATGGTTTACCAAGAGATAATTACCTACCTAAACTAGAACTAGATCTAATTAGAGTGAGTATAGTCAATCAACACCGTTTATCCACCAAGAGATTCCATAATCCAAATGCCCCTCAAGACCGTCTTCATCACCGGCTGCGGTCCTGGTGGCATCGGTTCGGCTCTTGCGACAGAGTTCCATCTGCGGGGCCACCGCGTCATCGCCTCATCGGAGGATCTACCCACACACCTCCAGGGTATCGGCATCGAGACGATGGTCCTAGATGTCACGTCGCAAGACTCGATCGATAGGGCCGTGACGCACGTATCCAAGCTCACAGACGGCAAGCTAGATGTCCTGATCAATAATGCCGGCGTCTTGCACATTATGCCCTTCGCACACACCGACATCGTCGCCGCACGCCGCGTCCTCGACGTCAACGTGCTGGGCGTATTCGCCGTAACGCAGGCTTTCCTTCCCCTCCTTATAAGTGCCGCCGCTGCTGCTAGGAAGAGCGGCGACGGCAGTGGGAAAGAAACTGCGCTGGTAGCGAATATCGGCAGCGTCAACGCCCAAATCAAACCCGCCTTCTTCGGCATTTATAACGCGTCAAAGGCGGCCCTTGAAGTTTTGGGTGCCACCATCCGCCCGGAACTAGCGCCGCTTGGGATCCGCGTCGTGACTGTTAAGACAGGTGCCGTCGGGACCGGACTCTTCACTAACGCGCCTCCGACGAAATTGCCAGAGGACAGTCCGTATCAGCCGCTGCGGGAGTACATTGAAAGTAGAAAAAGTAGGTGATGCTCATATCTGAGCTGCTGTGTCTTCCTTCCATGCCAAATACCGAATTTGAGCCCCTAGACTTATTGCTTAACGAAACAATTGCTAATTCATATTAAAGTGCTAGAGAAAATACAGTTTATAGATCCCGCGACGTATGCGAAAAAGGTGGTTGATGAGCTGCTTAAACGCACCGTAAAGCCTCTCATTTGGTACGGACCCACGTCGACAATAGCCTGGGTGTTGAGTTGGTTCGGCTGGGAGGGGATGACAGTAAGTTATGAAATATACTCATTTCCTTTTCGTTGACTTAACTTACGAACTTCATGTTGTAGGACAGTATCTACATCAGAGAGAACTTGTTATACAAATGCGCTATAGATTAGGTACCTCACGTAGTGCTTTCTAAGTCAATAGGTACATAGTGTCAGTCGGCATCGTCATAGGTTCTCGGTCAAAATTGGTTTATTTTATTTTAAATATATGGAGGATTTCCCTGGAAGGCATGTATTAACGAGGAGGGCTAATAAAAGTCTCGCACATTCAATCAATAAAAATGCGCTCTATCTACTACCTACACCTACATACTTTGTAGGTAACGTGCTTCAAAAATGCAAAATGAATGGGTTTGGCCGGGGATTGAACCCGGGACCTCTCGCATGCTGTTGCAAAGGGTGTACCCTAAGCGAGAATCATACCACTAGACCACCAAACCATACTGGATTCGTAGATCGCAGAATACAGACCGTGCTGGATGTGAACTTGGGTCGCTAAATAGCCGTTATGTTCAAATATCCCGGGCGGACGCAGCGGCGACTAAGTGGCTCCAGATTGAAACTGGGTATCCAATGATAGACTGAGATCGGTAACGCGGTGATGGTACTGAAGATATAGAGGAGATATCTGTAGGATCCCCGTTCACCTAATATATGACGGCGTATATGTCACTTAGAGCTATCCCGTGGCTCGAGGCATTTTCTGTAAAACCGTCAATCTGTTGAGCAATGACACCAACATCCAACACTACCTACCACCTATGAATCCTACTTGTCATTCATTTTTATTTGAAAAAAGGTCAGCAAACCATCTGTCTCACTTATTAACGGAATCATATCTAAAGTGTGGCTTGCACTTGACATTGCTGTACGACTTGTGGCTGATCACGCAACCTTCCATCGCGGCGCCTCTTTTCTTTTTTCTTACATCTAACACATCTGACATATCGCAATCGGGCGAAACCTTTCTCAACTTAATTATTAATACCCTAAGGATCTAGATTTTTATATTCTGTATCTATCACAGAGATCCTACTCTGCTACATTTATATGATTAGTTTTGCCGATCTCGAATTAGTTATCTTTTTTTGGGAAGAATCTAGGCACCAAGCAAAGCCATTCCGCGACGGGGGAAGAAATACTATCTTGGCGAAATCTGAGGTCGAGCTCCGGCGATCCCTAGATAAAAATGAGTTGGTCGTACCAAATATTTGCGCTGGATGATGCTCAAAAGCACGCTCGGCGCCAATCGCTTGACCGTCACGCGGCTTACGCACAGCTCTCGGCGCTGATTCCCATAGGTCTCGTACTCCTCTACCGCCTGGTAGTATTTATATTGAGACGGGCGTCACCTTATCAGCCCGTAGCTTACTCAGCTGTTCCGAGCTCTCCGGGACTCAAGCACGATAGACAGAGTCCGGCCGGATTTTGGAGTACCACGGCGAGACGTATAGCATGGTGGCTTGGCGACGATGTTGTCATTCTGGGGCTGAACTTGGGACAAAGGGACCAAATGGTTTTCGGCTCTTTATGGTCTATGTGGCTTGTGTTCTTGTGTTTTGATGGCACTGGAAATGGTACGTTTACCTGTTATTCGACGCATTCTTCGGTCCAAGGACCGTTCGGATAATATGCCGTGTCTCAATTTACCCCAAACCCGAGCAGTTGGGTCGATCTAATTACTACCTCATAATCTAAAAGGTACCTAAGCTGATTCGATATAGACTATCTTCACCTTACGAAGCGGTTCGGAATTGTTGCCCTATCTCAACTTCCGCTGCAATATTTATTAATATTGAAGAACATTAACCCTATCGCCTTCGCGTTTGGGTCTTCTCACGAGCAACTCAATCGATGGCATCGTGTCCTCGGTTGGATCATTTACTCTCTGCTCCTTGTCCATGCAGGTTTATACTTAAATTTCTATATTCAAGAAGGCATCCTCTCCGAAAGAATTGTCCGTCCCGTCCCAGCTCTCGGGCTTGGTTCAATCATCGGTATGAGCTTGCTGGGCGCCACGGCCCTTAAGACTATTCGCACTTATTCGTATCGTGTCTTTTTCATTACGCACCTTACGGTAGCGATGGCACTCCCACCGGCCATATTCTTCCATTCCCATCATGGGGGTCGGCAATACCTAGTCGAGGCATTACTTGTTTTCTTCATCGATCTCGTCAAACGCAAAATTGACACCATTACCATGCCATCGACTATAGAGCTTATTCCCGACACTAATTTAATTAAGGTAGTAGCTAGTCTTCCCTCCTCGAAACTAGACCGCTTCCGCAAGTACGCCGGGATGCATGTATATCTAACTATTCCTTTTGCTTCCCGCCGTAGCTCGTACCTTCTGTTTGAGTTTGCCTATAACCCATTCACTATCGCGTCGGTAGATGAAAAATCAGGAGAATTGACTTTAGTTGCGCGACGCCAGAGAGGACCTATGACTAGAGCATTGGCTCAATTTGCGGAAGATGAGTTATCTGACACTAAAGTATCGCTATGTATGGAAGGCCCTTATGGATGCGCGACGTGGTTCCCAAATCTGGCTGGGCCGGAGTTTGATCGTATCCTTCTAGTCGCCGGCGGAGTTGGCTCTACATTCATCTTACCTATATCTAGGTATGCACAGATTTTACTTGGCATTATCAACAAAACGTTCATACTGATACTGACCTGAATGCAGTAAGTCATCAATACCTTCCTAGCTTGGATTTCTATATCAAACCCAAGTCTAGGATAGTACCTAGTGATCAAACAGGGGGGTAACCGGGCCCAGATGCTCGTAGAGGGAATTAATCAATACACTTATGCAGGAGACTAACACCTTATAGGATATATTATAAATGAAAATCTAACAGCCCGGGTGCAGGTGGTCTGGGCAGTACGCGGGGCCGCTGATGCATCTTGGCCTTTAGATAACATGGCAAATACCCTTGATGACAACATACAGCTATACTTAACTGAGGGTGTTCTGCGCGAACTTACTTTACATGAAGCAGTCGAGTTGGATAGCACTTCATATCTTAATCCGAGGCAGGTTCGTAAACGGCCCGACCTACGGCAAATTGTCGATGGATTCTTTCGGCAAGGGGCTGAAGAGCGAGTCGCGGTGTTGGTTTGCGGACCGGAGGGAATGGCTCGTGAGTTGCGATCACACGTCGGAGTTTGGGTTAAGAAAGGTCGGAGCGTTTGGTGGCATAATGAAAGTTTTACATGGTAGCTGTCTTAAAAGATGGGGGGATACGGCTATGGAAAGTGAACTTTTCCTTGAACGGTGTTCTCCGAATCAGCATTCTTGGCATCTTGGCGGAAGTGATTTAACATCTCTATTTTTTGGTCTACTAACCCAGTGATCACCGATTCATGCATGTTTCTACATACCTATGTACACTAAGATATGTCGCATAGTCACAAGTCATGTCAACCCTCCAAGATGTAATGCTTCTTACACATGTAATCATCATATGCGCTTCTCAACCTTGTGGGAAATCCATGTCTTTCTTTCTACTTGGGACTGAAATGGCTCGGCGGCTTCCTCTTATGGGAGCATTTAAGTTCACCCAGGGACATGGATGCTTAATTTTCGCCCGAGGAATCCTGCAACGGGGGACCAGGGTGTAAGGAATCGTTGTCTCCAGACGGCATACCCTTTCTATCCAAGGTTGAAGTGTTACACATATGTCTCCGAAGGTGAGAGAAAATGGAAAGTCCCGGCCACACTTATTTCATTTAGAGGAGCGGTATAGAAATGGGCTGGGTTACCTCATCATAGAACTGTCGAAGCTTATGGGAGCTCTATTTCCTTGGCATCTTTGCTGGCGCGTCAATCTACTGTCATCCGACCTTTAAAAGGTTATATGATGTTGGTGACGTTGCCAACCAAGCAATTTTTATTCCATATCTTACGGACAATTACGTATTTGAGGCCATTCGAACTTATCCATATGGCAATCTCCTCCATCATTTAAGTATTTTGTCGGCAGCTAATATGCCCCCCTGAGGCCCACTGAATCGTATTGAGAAACTAACCTAGCAGCCTAACCTAGGTGCTTAGGAATACATACTAACTACCCAACTACCCTGGAAGATATTATCTTATCAAAGAGTTTGAGATCTAATCCGAGGCCCCCGAATAAGTGGTTTGATTCGTCCAGCTCGTCAGATTTTCTAAGGTCCTTTGAACTAATCTAATAACCTGGACCGGCACATTGATACCATCGTCTCCACTGATCGCCTAGAACATGGCGTAGATTTGGCTTCTATCGTCAGCAGATCAGGTACCCGCCAGTACCTTGCATTTGAAGACTTCAATCAGCTTCCTCTATCAGCTTGTCAACGGGCCGAACCCACTAATTGAGTTGTGAATTTTGACTACCTACAGGTACATATATGGAATCTCCGGTAAGTCCCGTATCCTAATGCACCGAGGGCATCGTGTCAAAAGGCCCCCTCGAAGTAAACATCGTAGCCGTAAACCCAATCCAGAATAGGAAAGAAACGATCAGATAATCCTGATAGAATCCAAGCTCATAGACTTTATACCCTAATGCAGGCAAGGAGGCCGCATGAGCTAACTTTGTGAGGTAAGACGAATTATGCCCTCGTCCGACTTCCACTCTATGAAAGTAGCTAGCTGGTCGTGCTTGGCGATGATTACAAAGTCATCACCGTGCTGATGGCGGTGCTGACTCTTTCCTTCCGAGATGTTGGAGACAGGGGGCTAGGTGCCGCAATGAGCGTTGGCTATAAGATGGAAGGATCGTCACCACTCGGGACGCCCTGGATACCATATCCTTCGTATCCAGAGGTCTTTTCACGTTCTCCTTGCCTCGGGCCGCTCATTTAGTCTCATCATTTGAATATGCGTTCAGCACTCCTTTGTCTCTCCGTGCTCGGAGGAGCCTTGGCAGCACGTCCGTTCCTAAACGAGCCCGACACGGGGTAAGTCCTGCCGAACCACACCCTTATTATAAATGCAGAAAAGTGCTTACACGGGAGAAGCTTCGATGAGTACTTCGCCGATCTACCGGCCGGAGAGCTACCGCCTCTAGATAAACTCGTCGGACTGCCAGACTTCGATGCGGCGGCGAGAAGGCATCTTGCGGTTCAGAACTACACCTATTATCGCAATGGCGCTGGCGGCGAGTGGTCGTACCGGAATAACCTTGAGGTTTTCAACCGATATAAACTTCGTCCGAGGACTATGGTGGATGTCACGAATATCGAGTCAACACTCCCGTACGCTAGTCTAAAATCTATGGCTTATTCGGCACCTTTTACTGATGATGGAGATATAGTACCACGATTCTCGGCCACAACTTCTCCGCGCCCTTCTTCATCAGTCCCGCTGCTCGAGGAGGATACGGCAACACTGATGGCGAGAAGGGACTGGTCGAGGGAGCTGCAGCAGGAGATATTCTCTACATGGTATGATTCTAACTTGCCCCCTTCCAACCTATAGTACTAGTAAATACACAGACACACACAGACACACACACTAACATTGATGATCCGGTGAAGCCTGCCCAGCTAGCTAGCTTAACTATCGAGGAGATTGCTACGTTCAAGAAAAACGACCAGGTTACCTTTCAGCAGGTTTACCTAGACTCAAACGACACCGCCACAAAGGAAGTTTTCGCCCGAGCTGAGAAAACCGGAAGCAAGGCCATTGTGTTTACGATAGACTCTGCCGCGGACGGAAATCGCCATCGTGCGGCACGCTACGGCGTCGGTTCTGCGTAAGACCATCCGTTCCAAGTACCATGTTCCCAGTATAATAGACTAACGCACCGCATAGTGACTCTTCTTATACTCTGATAACCGTAAGTTTACCAATGCGGAATTTTGAAGGCATGGCGAGACTTGTTGTGTTGGATCCGAAGAGCTAACATGGAAACTTCTGCTTTAGTGGGACTTCTACGACCACCTTCGCACCCTGACGGACCTTCCAATTGTCTTGAAGGGCATACAGACGGTAGAAGACGCACAAAAGGCCGTTGAGCACCAGGTTCCAGCTAGTACGTGACATTGGAACTCCCTTTTCTTGACTCATCCTGGAATCCAGCCCCTTATCAAGAGGTCATAGACCTAGAGAGGCATCCGAACATATTAAGTCCCTCGTTGCAAGTTACTAACCCACCTCGCTAGTCTACCTATCCAACCACGGAGGCCGCCAAATCGACGGTGCGCGCTCGCCTCTCGAAGTAGCCATCGAGATCCGCGACAAGGCCCCCGAAGTGTTCTCGCAACTGGAAGTATACGCAGACGGCGGCGTGCGCTACGGCGCCGACGTGGTCAAGCTGCTGGCTCTTGGCGTCCGCGCCGTCGGGCTCGGCCGCCCGTTTATGTATGCCAATGTCTACGGCACGGACGGGGTCAAGCGCGCCATCGAGATTCTTAAGCACGAGATTGCTATCGATGCTGCGAACGCGGGGGTTACGGATCTGAAGAAGATCGATCCGAGTATTGTAAGTTGTTCCTTTCTTTTTATTTCTATCTTTTCTTGGTTTTTCTCTGGAAGAGAATGATAGACGTGGGGTTAGCTTGTTGGACTAACGTGGCTATAGGTCGACTGGACGCCGAACTGGGCTCTGGCGTAGGAGGGATATAGATAGCATAAAATAGAATAGATTGGTTTAATGGGATACTTAATTAAAGTATATATGTGCTTGTACACGTTGCGGGTTAGATGACTGATAACTCTGCCATCTAGCTATAAGCAGCTTGTGGGAATTTTACGAGATGTGAGAGTGAGCCATAACTCTAGAGCCTCTCTATAAATCTTTCCTTAACCCAGCACCGCTGGACATCTTCATCATCCTAAGCTCCTCCATCTCATTCGGCTCCCGCCACCACTTGCTTGCCTTCTGCTTCGGGAACCCCCTTTTCTCCCACTCGACAAGTTGTTTAGAACCAATCTGGTGCCAAGGCACGCCGAGGTCCTTCGAGACGTGGTCTTGCAAGTACTCGATGACTATAGTCGATTCGGAATCCGGCGGCTTACCACCCTCGAAGAATATCTTAAACATGTCGCGCTCCTCACGCTCCATCCTATCTACGACTTTCTCCATCCCACTGACTACCGCCGACTTGCTGCGTGACCCCGGGTGTATGGTAGAGTCCACCTTCTCCCAGTCCAGCTGGAAGCCGGCAGCGTCATAAGTGGGCGAACCCTCGCGGCCCTTTTCTTGGCATACGTACAAGTCATGGAACGAATCGCTGGGATCCAGGAGGGGATTTTTCTCGTGGCGGTTGCGCTCTCGTTGGGCTTTGGTCCGGCCCTTGGGCTTCTCCGGCTCGGGAATATAGAACCGCTCTGCAAAACCCTCCGGCATGTCCGAACTATCCCACCGCGGCCGTCTTACACGCCCGGGCGTGGGGCGCGGATCGCGCAGCTGGCTACGATCGTAGTCGAACTCCAAGTCTGGCGTTGTGAGGCGCGGTTTGCGTTTCTCGTCGGGAATCCCTTCTGGTTCCCCGGTGTCGGATGTCTTGGCCTGCTTTCCGCGCTTGGGTCTGCTCGATGGCTGGGAGTCGGTGGACTTTCTCTTACGCCCCTTAGTTGCAGCAGTCTTTGAGGGCTTGGTAGTGCCTTTGCTGGAGGCTTCGCCGCTTTGGATCCCTGGGTTCGCGCGTGCTGACGCGCTGCGCAATTGGGGCGGCATTGTAAGATGATATTATTGAATGGAGAGAAATGTTGGCGAGTTAGTCCGAGGACCAGTTCTTGCTTTTATTCATTATGCTTCAACTATATGATGTCAATGGCACGGATCTTATCTTGTTCGCTACGTAAGATCCCGGGGTGTTATAAAGATCATCCCCTATCCCTGCAGTTATCATTATTATCGGATGTTTACATCATAGCACAAACTTCTAAAAACAACTCTTACTTTCATAGTGCCCTAAAAAAATATTCGATAGGATTTATTATCAGTCTAGTAACCTTGTCTACGGATGATATGTGAATATGTGACAGGTTGACCATATGATCAAAAGGTATCTTGTATTAATAAACTTTTGCCTGTTACTTTATATATAACAATATGCAAGGCTAGCGATGTATCTTCCGTTAGAGATTACCACGCGTTGTTGGTGTTGAATAATTTCTAGGTCTGAGAACTTCCATAATATTTATTTCTTGTTCAATTCTCCTTTTGATATTAATAAAATTCCTTAATTGCTTTAATAGGTGTCTTTTTATGTTCTTCGGTATTGACTTAAATTCTACTAACAGAACATTTGCAATAATGGTAAAATCTTTAAAAGTCAGAATATATCATGATGGAGAAAAGGATATCGTCCCAACTCTATCCTTCGAATCATCCACGGGTCATTATAATACAGTTCGGACGGATATATGAATTGTATGTCTTTTCTCCATACTGGGTGATAAAGACAGCTCAGTGCTAACTCACTTCTTTAGAATAAATCAACACTTCACAGTGTGATTCTGTAGCAACTCAGTGTCTCCGAGATACTTATAAGAAAAAATCACCAGTTACTAACTGTACCAACCACAGCTAACCAAATAACCAAATAACCATGGTCGTATTCCTCTTGATATATAACGACTATCTCTGCACTCCTTCCTACATATAACACAGCGGAATGTGTTGATTAATCTACTTAACTTCTGTAGTAATATCAATACCTTATTTAGGAGTCGGAACAAGTCTATTAAGCCAACAACAGCTACTATAACTCGCCCTTATCATGGTCAAGATGTGTAACCAATGGAAAAAGTACCGGGCAAAATGCGGCCACGAAGTCTGGATGACCATCTCAGAATCCTGTGACAACTACAACAGGTACCATATCTGCGAGAGGCAAGTCATCAACCACAGTATCTGCTGTCCTCCAGAAAAGCTATCCTTCGTCCCTGGACTCTGCGCCGGCTGCAAGGCATCTCCAGACTGGATCATGACCATGACCCAACGCTACCTAGACGCCAAGAAATTAGACTTCTGCCACAAAGACATCGCAAAGTTCGATGCAATGCACTCCGAACTAATGGAATGGACCGGCGTTCCATACGTCACCAAAAACGCCATCCACCAGAAAGTGATGAACGATTGGGTCCTCCATCGCAGAGTCAGTGATATCGCTACGGAGATGGTTATAGCTGGCGCCTGCACGGAACGCGAAGCCGATAGCAGATACAGAAAGTTTTGGGCGAGGCCGTGAGTGCGGATATCGATGCTGATATAAACACTCTATGTGGACTGGGGTAAGGGGTTGCTAAGGGGGGCACAGGATGGAGGATGGGGGATGGAGGGTCGCTTTTGGGGCGCTGTCAGCCTCGGTGGTTTTTGGAATTGACCTCAAATTGAATAATAGTGTTGAATTCCAAAGCGGGAGGTTTGCGTGGTTTGTTTGTTTTGCTGTTATCGCAGAGGGGAGTTACTAGCAAGAACCTGGCGTTTGGGATATAAGGGTTGTTAGTTATTTTCCAGCGTATTGACTTATACAAATTTTAATAGTAGTTTTATTTATTCACAATATAACTGAAAGTTGTTATTGGCCGGTGATAGCGACGGCAGCGGCAACAGGGGTTTATACTTTCTTTACTCGGTCGGGGCGTTATCAACAACGCCAATCCCATGGTATGTAGGTTATCGATTATGAAGGGGGAAAAGGTTCAAGATTTGGTTAGTTATAAGAGGTACCTAACCTAACCTAACCTAAATCGCCACTTTTCGACTTTCGACTTTCAACTTTCAACTTTCTTCGCATCGCATCCAGCTTCAATAATGGTTGAGTAGAAATTACTCGAAACTCAGGGTCTAAAGCTTCTATCTAATGACCCTAATTTCGTAATCTATTAGAATTGCTAAATATTATAAAATACCTATAATGGAAACATTTAGAACAGCCAATCTCGAAGTAACGAAATACTTGTGATTGGGTCAAATAAGTCCGAAATCAAATGCACATCACGTCTCGAAAGATGGGAGTGCACGAAAGCCCCTCCGGTACAGTAAGGAGGCCATATGCTATACATATGTATGTCCAGCATGGATGGGGAAAAATAGGGTTAAAGAGCTTCATTGGTTGGTAGCCAACCTAGACATATGCGATGGGTGATATTTTCTCCAAATGGCGCAATCGATGCTCATGAGCCCATTCCAAGTCTTGTTGACCGAACATAAAGAGGCAAGTCGCAACCGAGTTCAACTCCGCTAGCAGTTGAGAGGCAAGTCTAGCTATTATGGCGACCGTCACGTACGTTACCCCTGCGGCAGTGAAGCCCCCAGGACAGCCTGATATTTCGTATGCGCCAGATTTCAAGAAATATGAAGTCCGAAGAGACAGCCGCATCACATCCGGTGGCTTACCAAAGGAGCTTCCTAAAGGACTGCCCCGGCAGCTAACCGGGAAGCTGGTCTGGGAGGGCGACTCGCTTGCGAAGGAATACGATTGGACATATGTGCTTAAACATAACCAGCTCGATGAAATTGATCTTGCCGTGCAGCATTTCAAGTGTGAGTGATGGTCTAAGTCATCAGAAGATTCATGCTGATAGTATTTAACAGCTCTCAACTTACCCCTCGGTTATGTGAGCCAGGAGACCTTCCCATTGCCAAGCCTGCATTCTGAGCTACGGAAGTTATCCGATGAACTCCATAACGGACATGGCTTTTTCGTAATTCGCGGTGTCCCCGTGGACAAGTACAGTCGCGAAGAGAACATAATTATTTACGCGGGTTTATCGGCGCATATCGCCCCTAAACGAGGCCGCCAGGATAGCAAGTTCGACGGCAAGCCCGCGGTTGTTACACTGTCTCATATCAAGGACTTGAGTGGTCCTGGGCGCAACGAGATAATTGGTAGCCCAGCTTTCACTACTGACAAGCAGGTATTCCACACTGACTCGGGTGATATCGTTTCCCTTTTCGCCCTCGAAACAGCTGCCGAAGGGGGTGCAAGTAAGCTCGCGAGCACATGGCGAGTGTATAATGAAATCGCTCGTACTCGCCCTGATCTTGTCCACACGTTGACAGAGAATTGGAACCCGGAAAAGTATGTGGCTTAGAAAAAGACTAGTAGTTGTGTTCAAAGGTACCTAGCTAACACATAGGAAATCTCAAGCTTTGGTAATCACGAGCAGCCATTTACGTCGAGACCTATTATGCATTATCAGCCGGCTACTGAATCTACGCCAGAACGTGTGATTCTCCAGTATGCACGGCGTTCGTTCGTCGGATTCGGTGCCTTGCCTCGAAGCCCGACTATTCCACCAATCACCGAAGCTCAGGCAGAGGCGTTAGACACATTGCATTTCCTTGGCGAGAAATTCTGTGTCGACACGTATTTCCAAAAGGGAGATATCCAATATGTCAACAACCTGGCTTTATTCCACGCCCGCGATGGGTTTAAGAATGAGGGTGACAAGCAGTCAGTCGACCTTATCCCCCTACTATACAGGTAACTTTAGTACAGTTGGCTAAACATGCTCAAAGGCGACATCTGTTACGGTTCTGGTTACGCGACCCAGAGAATGCATGGGAAACACCGAAGGTGTTGAAGGAGAGGTGGGATTTGCTCTATGATGACAGAGCGCCAGAGTCGGAGGTTCTACCGCTTGAGCCGTATATTCGAACTGCAGGTAACAAGAGTGGTCGAGTGGGTTGATGATCTTGGCGCGACACCGAATTCCAAATCAGTATATATCAGCCAGCAAGAGTAAACATGGCCGAGTATAACCAATGATATGGTAAAAGAGCGGCTTCCATCGGCTTTTATTCAATCTCCGAGCATTAAATTGAAGGTCATGCAAAATGGTACTTGGATTCTGCTGTGAACACAATCTTGTAGCACTACAGCATATCTCGTATCACTTGGCGCACATACCATACCGTGAGGTAGCTTGTGATGGTACACTCCAATAAAGGGCTGTTTCGGGGTTACTGAAATAGCCTGGTGGATGTTGGAACTCTTCGATATCAATGCGGCGGACAAGACTCGCCGTAAAACCATACGCACCCACGTTTTCTCGAGGCTATAACCCTCTAGCGCCTATTAAAAAAAAGCATGGCATATAATTCTATGCTTGGAATTACCGCATCCACTAAGAAACACTTGATTCTAGGGCACGGACCACAAGCTTCAACCATACTATATTTGGGAAGCCTTTAACCATATCCAGTTACTCTTACTATTCGCTAAAGTACCCCATAATAAGATATGATCAAATCATTTCCGAATATGGTATAGTTGAAGCCCATGGTCCGTGCCCTAGAATCAAGTGTTTCTTAGTGGATGCGGTACGCAGAGTTTTATTTGCCTCTCAGCACATTCAATTGTTCTGGGATTGTTCTGTGACATCGTGCCCCCCGTTCAGCATGGTTGTCATGATCATGCAGTATTGCGTGATTCTCGGCACCTCTCACCTAGGAAGGTCGCCGCACAGTTTTATCCAAACAGCCTCCAAGAAGCCTGAAAGGGCCACCTGAATATAGCTGTATCTACCATTCAGATCGTGTTACCTGGTTCGGCTGATCGGGCTGATACCCCCAAATATGTTCTAGACGTTCGTACAGTGTACTCCAAGGACCGATTGTATCATCGAGCCCAGTGATCTCGTACGAAAAAAAGGATTGCCTCGGCGCATTTTCATTAAAAGCTTACGACTTACTATCACGATAAGTACATCTATCTCATCGCGATCCTGCTTTTTCACGCTCCATAACAACAATACTCCGGATCGCTTGAGCGCCGCTTTCCCATCCCAATTTATCACCATTGGGACCAAGTGGATGAGCTTTTGAGGAAATGGGGTTCCCGAAATTTTGGGCACGGTCGGAGACAACTGAGGTGCCGGCAGTTGATGTTCATCAATCCAGTTCCGACGTCTCAGTGATCCACGACGGCAATCTTGCGTATACTCTAGAGAAGGCAGGAAATGGATCGAAACCATCTTATCAAGAAGCGGCCGGCGCTCCTGTCGAAACCAAGTCGCCACTGGGATACCACGTCGGTTGGATAACCGTCATCTTTCTCAATATCAATCAAATGATTGGTACCGGTATTTTCTCAACGCGTAAGATACTGCTACCATTGCTTGGATTCTTAAGATGAGGGAGGAAACATAACTGACATTCACTTCCCTCGTAGCTGGAACTATCCTTAACAGTACTGGTTCTGTCGGACTTGCTCTTATCTACTGGACAATTGGCATATTGCTAGCTATCGCAGGCTTCAGTGTCTACCTTGAGCTCGCGAGTTACTTCCCGAATAGGTCGGGATCTGAGGTTGTCTACCTGGAGCAAGAGTATCCAAGGCCGAAACATTTCTTCCCCGTTACATTTGCGGTCTACTCCGTAATCCTAAGCTTCAGCAGCAGTAACGCTATCGGTGCGTACCTATTTATCCATGTCATCCCAAGAGTTGGCAACTGTTAACACCGATTAGTCTTGGCCCGGTATGTATATCAGATCGCGGGCTCTACGCCGACGGACTGGCAATTGAAAGGTGTTGCCATTGCTGCGTACACGGTAGCAAGCTTATGTAGGTCATCCTTGTGTGAACAAGTTGATACCTGGGTCTAACAAGTATGCATAGGCGTGATTCTTCATAACAAATACTCTCTGTGGTTAATGAATATACTCGGTGTCGTCAAAATCATTACTCTCATCTTGTATGTATAAGATTTCGCGGAAAGGGTGCCCGTTTGCTAACACGATCTCCTCGATAGCATCAGTATAACCGGCCTGGTGGTCTTAGGCGGAAACGTCCCTCATATTCCCGATCCCGGCGCCAACTTCCGAAACGCATTCGAGGGCACAACGACCAACGGAAACGATCTCGCCGTCGCTTTAGTTAACATCGTCTTCTCGTATACAGGCTTTTCGAATGCCTTCAACGTGGTTAACGAGATCAAGAATCCTATCCCGACGTTGAAAAAGAACGGTACCATCTCGATCTTGGTCGTTGGCATATTGTATATGCTCTGCAATATCGCATACTTCGCCGCCGGTATGAGGAAAATAAAGCATTCATTCATTCGTATCCAAATTCTAACCAAAATTTCCTCGCAGTATCCAAGGACGAATTTGCCAAGTCTAAAGAAATTGCCGCGGCTGTGTTCTTCGTGTCGGTCTTTGGCAGGGGCCGCGCGAACCAGGCTCTAAGCGTTTTGGTTCTACTAAGCGCCTTCGCGAATCTACTTGCTGTGTTGATCGGTCAGTCTCGAGTGATCCGTGAAATTGGCCGGTAAGCATTTTGCCTTCTCGAATGTCTTTTAATTTCATACGGATACTGATGATGAGGCTCTATAATAGACAAGGCGTGCTCCCATTTACCAATTTCTGGGTGTCTACTAAGCCTTTCGGCACTCCGTTTGGGCCATACTTCCTAAAGTGGCTTATGACATTTATTATGATTGTCGCCCCCCCTGCTGGTGATGCTTTCCAGTTTGGTAGGTTTTCAATTCTCGCAGCCCCTTTTCAAAGCCGCACGGTACTAACAGCAGAAAAGTTGTGAGTCTGGGAACATATCCGGATGGAATATTCCACCTCGCTCTAGCAGTCGGCGTATACCTAGTTCGTTATAGGCAGAAGCGTTTAGGGAGAAAAGCGCCCGACTTCAGAACCTGGGACGTGGTTTTGATTTTCTACATATTGCTCCAAGTCTACATTATCGCAACTCCGTGGATCCCTCCGAAGGGCGGCCCCTACGCCGGCGAAGTTTCGTTCTGGTATGCGACATACTGTGTTGTTGGTATTGCTATTATCATTGCCTGCGCCCTTTACTATGTCGTCTGGATCTACGCGCTACCAAGATGGGGAGGGTACAAGATACGGCCAGAAATAGTGAACGTGGACGACCAAGGTGCCACGACTCATCGATTAGTTAAAGTACCCTTTAACGACGTGGATAAATGGGACCAGGAACACGACGAAGCCGGACATTTGAGACGCAGGCATGTAGTTGCTTCGACAACGTCTTCGCAAGGGGATGATGGCATTGCTCAGGCGCCCAAGGCGCTATAAACCATTGATTATACTTTGCGGTGTCTTCGTTAAAAGGTAATTATCCTCCATGTGAGAACGGAAGTTATGGTATAACATAAGTGTTATAATATAAAAAGGGTTAGTTAATTCCTATAAACGCATAGACCCAGCCTAAGTGAAGTGATATCTATTGGTGATTTATTTATACATCGTTAAAAGGTAGCAGCCCTACATCTACATATATCATCCCCGGGGTACAAGCTGGGTTTCTCATACACCTACGTAGATTGAACAGGTAAGCCTCTGAACGGGAACTCTCCGATAGGTGTAAGGATTTACGAAGTAGGTATAGTGCTGCATTATTATATTATGGAGAATACTACGAGACTGCGTGCGGAGAGTAGCCTCAAGACTAAGGGATCATGATCCCTGACTATTACTAAATATTAAAGGGGCACCCAATATATGGTCACAAGGAGTAGGTCCTCAGACCAGAGAACTTGAGACAGGTAGATTTAAATCGACATCATAACCATAAAATTACTTCTATCTATTAATATAATCTCTAGGTAGTAGCTATATGTTCCCTATAATCGCTTTAAATCCATCGCTGATAGGTAGTTATTCATACTACCTAGATGATTCCCAGGCTGTAGCATTGAATATACATAACCCAGTACTCCTCTCTTCGGGACTTGCTAAGCCGTTGCTCATCGCTTATATATACGTGTAACAGAACGGTCCATCATGGGCACTCATCAACTCCCTCATCGTGATCGGGCCGCCACCGGCATATCCAAGGTCAATTACGTCGTCGAGAGTTGTGTCGGGCGACGGTGGATTGTTCAAGAAAGTGCCTGTTCCCGAGATGGCATCCCGGCGGTTCTTGTAATCCAGAGCTTGCCACGTCCACCATACTAGATCGATCATCCCGTGGTGAAGGTAGAAAACGGGTTCTCCGGGAGACACGAAGACGTCGTCAGCTGGGTCGCCACCGACGGTGTAGTGACCGCCGCCGTGCACACCGATGGAGCCGGAACCAGGGACGCCCTGCATGACCATTTGGAAGTCCCCGATGTTCTTGTTCTTGAGGATGAGATTGACGACGGAAGTAGCATTTGCGTATGCGGAGTTAACCCCAGCGGAGATATCTCGCTTCAGACATCGTGGATTGTATTCCAACCCGGTCCCCGTCAGGACTGAGCCGTCGTTTAGGGGAAGGCTTACAGGACCCAGGTTTACTTGCATCTTCTTGAACGGGCCGGATGTAACACATCCTCCTCCCGTGCCGGCAGGTAGGTACACCGGAGCAAGGTCCCCGAGAGTCAGGGTGATGGGACCTTTGTTGGCGATATATTCGCCGTTCCCAGACATGCTGTACGCGCTGCCATCGAAAATTGGGGACGAGGCTGGGTCGTTCGCATATAGAGCCCAGTTCCAATACCTACCAACTATATGTTAGTGCCAACCCCCTTTACTTACCGTCCAGAGTCACTTACGGTTGGGAGCCTTTATAACCGCATTCATTTTTGAGGGCTTGCTCGTAGTTATGCACAAACCACCGATGCCACGCTAAGAAGGTTCCCTTAAAGATCGCCAACAGTTAGCTATGTAAATCACCCAACTAGCTGCCGTTGGCGAAGTGGAGTACTTACAGAGTAGTGGATATTTGGCGTCTGGATGATGTGAGTAGCTACGAAGTCGTCATACCGCGATTTAGCCCCAGGAGCTACACTAGCAGGAGTTCTCGCCGGCAATGATTGTAAACACTGGAGCGGGCGGGAAAGTTAGTGCAAAGGGTTCTCTATTAAAACAGCTAGTTTTGACGTCTCCATCCTTGAGACTGTTCAAATAGGAGGAAGTATTCATAGGACATACGAGTACGGCGTCAGTATAGGCCTTGCGCTCATTTTTACTTAGCGAGCCCCTGGACACATGTTTAGCCACGAAGATATAGGATAGATCATTGTTTCACGTACCATGGGCGACGCACCGTGAGATTATCACGGGTGCATGTTTCTCCCCTCTTCTCGGCCGTGGTGGCTCTGTCGTCCAAGATGTCCTCTTGTGTTGATCTAGCCTGTTCGATCAGGTTCTCTAGCTCCGAGAGTGACTCGGAGTTTTTGTCGGTAGTCGGGGCTGCTACGGCTCTCGTGAGCAGTAGAGCGTAGGTTAAGCGACGAATAAGCATAATGGGCGGAGGAAGCTACTTGAGTCCGGACGAGAAGCGGGATATTAGATAGTTGAACGATCTACTTGAGCGGCCACGGTGGATATAGAAGATGATCTTCGATCGTGGGCAAGATCTGCGAATTTATAAGAATTCCTCGTCCCCTCTTCACCGCGCACTCGTCGAAAGATATCCTAGATTATTCGTAAAAGGGTCAACGGCTTACCCTTAAGAGGCTGACTTAATGCAGTTCGGCTAAGAAATATTGAAATCTTACTCCATCTTAGTCTAGATCACTGCAGACTATCTTAGCATCTTCGTTATAGCGCACTATGCTATTATCCCGTGGTGAAGACAGAGGTACATCTGACGAAACCGGACCTGCCCGATCTGAAAACCAATCGGGTTGACAGCCAACCCTAGAATCCCTGGCTGTTCGGATCCCAGTGCCATGGGAATAGTCCGGTCCATATCCAGCCCTACTAGTGCCCACTGGACCTCACTTATCCTTAATGGCATTAGTCTATTCACTAGTTAATATTCTTAATAGTGCCCCGACTTGGCCTGTGATACTGTCAAGACTATCTCTTATTTTACAGGTGTATAATCGAGGTATTGAGGTATATCATTGATGATCATATTAGTTTCTTATAGCTTCATAAATGGTAGACCACGTTAAAGTGCAGCATCTAGACTATACCTCTATCTAACCTAGTGTATATTACCTCTTCCAGCTGAGGCATTTCATCCTCGACGAGAGGTAGCATGTCATGCCATAATAAGATTAGGAGAATGCACATGCTGCTACTCTACAGGGCTGTTCCGGGTTCCGGCTCATTTACGTGCGTGAACTATGTATACCTTTAGTCACTATTCAAGCATGGCATGCAATGTAGACATCTTGGCACAGCCGCGTCGCTTATATTAGTTCCTTTCCGTGCACGCCGTCGTTTGATTGCTCCAGTCTATAAGGGGCCGGCGCCGTAGTGTAGTCCAACCCGAATTCCCCGGCTGTGCACTGCCTAATACGCATCAAGTTAAAGGTAATCCTACAGACTACCTACCCATAATGCCATTACCAAGTCCCTGTCAAGAGGTCTGAGCAAAACTTGAGCTCCTTCCTACAACAGAAATACGTCTGGACTTTTAGCGACTCTAGACTCAGCTGAATAAAAGAAGAAAAAGGCTAAAGTAGGTACCTAGACAGCTATTTAGCCATGAAATATATATACACTCAACAGCAGCTAGAAGTAGATTAACCTTGAATTTTATGAATTTCGACCGATTGTCCTTCTGCTAGGGAATTGATACCCAACTTCGACTATGTCGGCCGCTATACTCCCCTTACCCGGTGCGGACCAGCCCGATGAAAATCGAGGGCCCCAGATTGCTGGGGCCGTGGTGTCGACGACTCTAGCTGCGCTGGTCGTCGTTTGCGCGAGGATATACGTCCGTTTACGAATGATTCGAAGTATTGGTACAGATGTATGTAGCCGGATACTCATCTCCTGGGGTATTATTTCTATACTGACTGATAATAGGACTATGTTATGCTCGCGGCCATGGTACAGAAAGACCTCATGCTATTGGAGACAAGGGGCTAACTCGCTCTTAGTTGCTATCCCTCGTTGGAATGGGAATTGTTATCGTCCAAGTTCACTACGGAGCAGGTCGCCACGCTGCATATCTCGACCCCGAAGTCAACAGGTTCGGACTCAAGCTAAACTTCGCCTCGCAACCAATATACCTATGGGCCATTCCAATGGTGAAGGTATCAGTGGGATTCTTTTTGTTCCGCATCAGCCCGTCTGTCTACTACAAGCGAATCTTGCAAGGGGTCATGACATTTCTCATGGCGTACACGTTCGTTTGCTTTCTAACGTTGATGCTACAATGCAACAACCTTGCAGTGCTTTGGGACTCTCGCATTCAGACGACGTGCTGGTCACAGTCGACTCTCCAAGGACTAAGCTACGCCAATTCAAGTCAGTTTTCAATATCTCCCCTATCCTCCTCGATATGGCTAGAGCTGACACAAACCATCGAATAAAGCCGTCAACATTATTACAGATATATTCTTTGCGCTCCTCCCTATCCCAATGCTTTGGAATGTGAAGATCAATGCTCGTACCAAGGCTTCGCTTATATGTGTCCTTGGTCTTGGTGTCTTGTAAAGCCCCCTTTTACCACCACTCTCAGTCCACCAAACTGACTGCTTTGTAGCGCATGCACGGCAGCTATTGTCAAAGCTGCCTTTATTTCAAACTATGGGAAAACTGGCGATTTCTTGTGGGACTCAACCAACTTAACTATATGGATCGCGTAAGAATTTGAAAGCCCTTGTTCTCACAACGGGCGCCTCTAACCCCTATTCTATCGCAGGGTCGAAACAAACACAGGAATCATCGCCGCGTGTCTACCGTGTATAAAGCCGATGTTTAAAAGCATATTCGACAGCTCTCTGCGCTACGGATCGTCTCGCAAGAAAGACGCATATAATCTCCACGATTATGCTCACGGTACGGGCCCTAAGGGATCTAAATATTTACACTCGCAGACAAGGACGGAGGTAGACGCCCGGCGCGTGGTTGTTCCAAACAGCTTAGCAGACAATATAAGCGAAGAGAGCATCTTGACGCAGAAGGCCACCGGAATTACCAAGACAACGGTTGTAACGATCGATCGAAGCGTCGAAGAGGCCGGCGAAGCATCAGGATGGCACAAGGACTATCCTGAACGGGTAGTTGAAGATAGATTATAACTTAGGGGGCACCTAGTCAGACAATATTAGGATATTGGTAGGCGTAATACATCAATTCGATAAGTTCGTTTTAATCTTATTGAATCAACTTCCCTTTTATCAAAGGGGTATATACGTAGAGTCGTCGCTTATGTACGAAGGACTCGGATTTTATATTAATATTATATTAATAAGTTCAGGCGGCAAACCATCCAACTAACTAACCTAGATGATATCCTGACTAAGTTTTCTATGGTTGAGATCAACCACGAAACTGAACCATTCATGTCACTTGCTCAATTAGATCTGGATGAAATACCTGGTAGCGAGATTGAGTTTTATGGGGCAGATTCGAACCCCTGCTTGAGTCTGTACGTGGATAATGCATATATGATATATCCAATACACCCTTCACTCCACCCTCAAATGATATGGTATTATTTATGTCTAAAAAAAACAATTGCCAAAAGTTTGGCGGTACTGGGAATCGAACCCAGGTCTACACGGTATCAGTATATCTTGCACATCCACAACGTGTTGTACTATCCACTATACTATACCACCCATGTGGTCAGTGCTCATGGTCTGGAATTTAGTTTTATAAACCCATCGTCGTTTGATGCAATGACCATAGAATCATGGGCACATACGCACATTGAAAAGTATTCACACATAAGACATAAAAAAATTGAATTTCTGGGAAAGTCTACGAGATTTTACTTATAAGAGAGATAGTATCCCCTACCTAAGCTGGCCATGGTCAGTTGTAACGACATGAGGTGGATCTCCTCAAATCTTTTAACCTAAGACAAAGGCGTAGTGTAAAGAGAGTTATTGTTTTACATCATAGAGCAAGAATGAAAAGAATTAGTGCTTATAGGTCCTTGCAGCTATGAAGCTATTAAACAAATATTCTCGTTATATAATCTTCAATGCAAAAGCCCTTAGGAAACTTACCATCGCGTTAACGATTTGTAAGATTGCTTACATTTGTTTAAATCAGGTAGTTACTTTTAGCATTTAACATTGATGCCACTTCGGAATGGGTTATTTAAAATCCTTTCCAGATTTACCTCTTGTAGCTCATCTTGTTTGGATGATTATGCCACATGTATCTAGTGCTCTTAGTCGACGTTAACAACTAAAGAACCATCTGTAAAGAAATAGAATTACGACAACACAGGAAATATTAGACAACATATCATTATCGTAATCGACAACAAGCCACGTTAATAAATATAATCACCTCTGAAGTTATTCGATTTTATAGATGTGTCAAAAGGTACCTAGGTTTATGGGTTTGGTCTTTAGCATAATGAAGTACATGCCTTGGCAAGTTGAAATGTAAGAACATCCGTAGACTAAAGGTCACCCTAATTGCTGACACAATCCTTAGGTAAGTTTTCAAATGCCTTGAGTTTTGCCAGCTCCAAGGTTTAGCCCCGCCCGCTGACAAGGCTGGCCAATCATAGCAAGGCCGATATGCAAGGCTGACAAATCCTGGACATGGTTAATTTTAACCCGACAAAAAACCTTAAGGCATATGACGAATCAAATGTCAAAGCTGTGACGATCAATGGAATGTGCGTTGTAACCAAAATATGCAGATGTAGCGATATCGCAAAATGTCGCAAACACCTTCCTTTCCCCCTCACCTTAAGCAAACGACCTCTTTACATTTTTTGGAATTTTATCTTCAATAGACGTACTTAAATGAGCTATGGTTAGGTTAGTACCTAAGGCGTCAAGTAGTTCTTGGGTTAGCCCGTATTAATGACAGCCGTCCGCCTGGCCGTCTGAATCTTTTCAGGTGTCCCTAGGGGATCCATCACGAGTTGGCGATATTACTTCTGCCTGCGACTTGTTTCTTTTCTTTTTTGCTAGCCTCCATCCCACGGCTGCATTGCCGCCCTCAAGCCCCCTTGTACTTAAACGTCGAATTCCCTGCTGCCAGCTATAAAACAGCAAGATGCTGTGGACATGCGGAACATGCGAGCGAGAATTCGTCACCTGGCGAAGTAGAGAACAACATATGGATGCACTAGATCATTCAACTCCGGAACATGAATGTGACAAGTGCTCGCGTTTCTTCAATTCCCGCAGCGCTGCCGTGAACCACATGAACGTGAAGAATCACTGGTTCCACGAATGTAGCATCTGCAATGAAACACGGCCGACTGACGACCAAGTAAAGGAACACGAAATAGAAGAACACTTTTATTGCGCCGATTGCGACCGCACGTTCAACACTTACAACAATATCAAGATGGTGAGTTGGGCAATCCATTATCCAGTACCATTCAAGGTCGAGGAACTAACAAAAACACCTGGCAGCATCTTAACTCGCGCGTCCATCGCGGTATAAACATCGATTGTCCTTTCTGCCGGAATCCCTACACGTCCGCCACCGGCCTGGCGCATCACTTAGAGAGAGGGGCCTGTCCCAGAGCTCCTTGTCTAGACCGAGATGAAGTATATAAGCTCATCAGAGTCAAAGATCCAGGCGGTCTTATCTCCAAGAAGCTGATCGGTTGGAGTGGTTCTCCCAATTACTTGGCCACGTACGAGGCATGGAATGGACGCGCCTTCGAGTGCTACCTCTGCCATCGCACATTCGCCTCGCTCGAATCCCTGAACCAGCACCTTAGATCGCCCGCACGTAAGTATTCCCCATACTAATCTACCTCGGATCGGTCTGTAGATTTTGCGATCCTTACTAACACCCTACCGATGCTGTAGACCAGCAGAATCTCTATCATTGTCCCAGCCGGCTCCTTTGTGGTCGTGAGTTTATCTCGCTAGCTGGTATTATGAACCATCTCGAGAGCGAAAGCTGTGGATACACCAGGTTTGAGAACGTGCAGAGAGCCAGTCAGAATATTATGAACCCAACCCAACTTATTAGTTTCAACTAAGAGCGTTAGTGGTGCCAAAGTAGCAGCAATGCTTATAATCCAAATTTGAGCAGCAGAGATAGCTCTCAGTACGTCTAATTTCCCTATCAAGTATTATGGGGGATTTTACCGTCAATAACTAGAACTACCTAACCGCCCCCCCTTTTTAAAGGGGTTTGGCCAAGATATCATGTTTTGCAGTTGCACGATACGACCATGTTAACCACCCCCTTTCTGTTGTATATAGACTGTACAATAGACAGGCCGAAAATCCAAATAAGATAAGGGTGTGGACATATCTACCGGCGAAAGAAGCTAGATCTCCTATCTCTGTGGATCTTGGCAGGCTGTGTTAGAGAATAAAGAATATAACTGGTTCTAAACTTACGCCTAGTTACCCAACTATAAACCCCCAACCTATACGGATTACTCAGGAGGTAGAAATAAGCATGACATGGTACACCAGTGCCCTAAGTAGCAAGCCTTGATAAGCATAGAACATACAATAGGTCATTCCGAGGAAATGATCGTCTATACACCCAAATATTTGCCTTACCCTAGAGAACCCTTATATGACATGGGGCGACATGCTCTGGTACTCTAACTGACCCATCATATATGGAACTCAAACTAACAAACCATGATAGTGAGGAGGTCTTGATTAGGCCAAAATATATTAGTTCCATAGTCGAATGGATCTGGCCCATGAGCACGTCAACTCTTCTTACCCCTTACACCAACCGTGCGCGTCCGCGGGCACAAGACCTCACATACGATACGTAAACGCAAACCCTCGACCTCTGCTCTGCATATCGTAACACGTATATGAAGTATCGAATTGACGCCTCGTATGTTGCCGTCACGTCGTAGCTTTGTCAAACAAGACCTACTTGCTTGAACACGATCGAGTCCGGCAATAGGCCCGATCCAAGTACTTATCTAGGTACCTATGTTCCTGTAAGCTCGGACGACACCATTGCAACCCGTCGATGCACGATCGCCTCACGTATGAAGTTGAGAAACGGGGTGGTGGCCCCCCTCTCCCCCTCCCCCCCAGGGGTCGCTGAGTTGTCAAAAAAAGGAGATGTGAGATTAAGTTGCCTTGGCACACATCACGCACTGGGGCCAATCGGTAATAGATGCCATTCGTCTGAACTGTTCGTGGGTAGGTAGGTAGGTATGTATGCTTCATCGTCCCAGTACCACTGGACCTTCTATGTAGTAGTGTAGTGTATGCCCGCCTCAATTACCTGCCGATGTGACGCAACCCTCCGCAAGTGATGCCAGCAACCGTCGAGCAATGACCACCTACCTAAAGTAGCAAGTGTAGCATGTGACTGGATCTAGACCGTTTCAAACCTATCGTGTTCTGCTTTATAGTGTATTAGGTTTTTCTTTTCCGGGTAGTGTGTAATATGTCCCGGTATCTGCATGGGTTGGTCGATGTCTGGGATGCTTCGTGTTTTGTTGCATAACCACCTCTTACATATGATTTCATGTTTGAAGAAAGGGTCCAAGGCAACTGAAACATTTATTTTATTGATGGTATAATACACCGTAATTACGGCAGGTATCTGTCATTTTCCTCATATTTGCATACATAGTAGTAGCTAATCTACGTTGGATCTCAACAGCTAACTACATACACCGCAATCTTCAAATGACATTCCCATACATAGCCGGATGCTGGATATGGCGGGGTGTAGAGACAACTCGAATTAATGATTGGTGACAAGAGTTCGGGTTTGCTCTGGACCTTGGATTCTGAACACGCTATGGCCGCTCTAAAGGCTTAATCCCTGAACGCACGTGGGCAGTAATAGATTCCTATCCTCACTTGACACTCAATAGTTCCTAAACTAGGCTCTTTTCATAATAATACGGCCGGTTTTGCTTATGGCGTCCGCAAAATGTGGATAGTTTTCTCGGTACGGTAAAAAAGGTAGATATTGTTTCTGTCGAAGCTGTTGCCGAGCTTACTTATTATTCAGTGCCGTGGTGATCCGCCAGAAATTCTCCGACCTATCCTGCCATCCCTTGGTAGCGGTGCTTGGCGAGTTGGTGACTACAATCTATCTACCTCTTGTGTGTATGGAATACGTACGAGACAAACTGCGCCACGACCCAACATGGAGGTCAACCCTTCCACGTTTCGTTGCCGTAACCACCGTGGCGGGTTCTGCAAGACTTGACTTAAGCTGCAGGAGCCTGATCCGACTCGTAGCATTCTATTATTTTTTAGGCTTGTAAGAAAGTTGAGGGGGGAGATAGGTATGTCCGGATAGAAACAGGCCATTTGTGGGTTAACACGTTTGAAAAGACTGTCTCATGCAGCCGGCCAGGTCTAGGCTGCTGCATCGTGAAAGCCACCTAGTTTTGGGGCGGTCAGTCTGGCCAGGGGAATATATGCTTTAGGTCGTCTACCCAGGTTGATGACAAGTCTTGGTTATACTCAAAATATTAGTTGATATGCGAGCATGTGGTTTAATTATCGTTGGATATTGTCTGATCGTAAAACCTGAGACTGGTTTAGTACATAGAAAGTTGTTCTCCAGTGATTATTATAGCCTATCAACGATGGCGCCCTATATCTCGAATCATTACTCCTGATTGATTTTTGGATCCCACGGAAGGGCACTACTGTAGCATTCTGCGTCTTTGACCTGCATATTGAAGCGTGTGACCCCCGAGAACTAGGACGACTAGAATGACTAGGATTAGCGGGGAGAGCGGGCGGCAAAGGAAGCCGTACCTATCAAAGCTGATAGGAACCCATCATCACAAACCTCGGCGGCTCTAGACATGACGTCCGATGAACAGGGAACAGGCTCCTCCAACACAAACCTCCTACGTGAGGAATATATTATTTTCCTTTTTATTCGACGGCCTGTCCCGTAGTATGTACGTGATACCCGGACCCGGATGGCTGCACGCTTATTTAATATGACGAACATGACGAACGTGACGAATTGGATCGCTAGGCGTTGCTGTTTTTTTTTTTTTTTTTTCTTCGCGTCATTCGCGAATGCGTACATATTAACTTACAACCTTATGCGGTTTGCGATCCAATGTGCTGGGAGGGAAACAAATAAATGTTGCTTTTTCCAAGACACTGGAACAATCATCTGATTGATATATTCATGTACCTACCTAATGTTTCACACCTAAAACATTACATAGGTTAGCTGAAGGTTGCCAATCGTGAGTGAAGCTAAATGTAGTTATGTGATATGAACCTTTTTCAATGCCTTCAAGATGGTTGATGCCCGAGGTTGACTTGTGATAAGTCTCCAAGTCCTTCTATCACTATCTCCATAGCCTTTGGTCCGGTCTTGTAAAAGTAGGTAGGTAGGTACCTATAATTTTATTGCAAGCGAATGCTACATTGCCTTTCTCTCTCCACATCTCCATGTTTCTTTCTGATATCTATCAACCGGCTTTCAACTATGTTGGGTACGTAATAGGTACCTAGACCTACCTAACCCACCCACATCTCGGAAAAGATATAGATTCTCACGGACTTTATAGATTTGCGAGTTAGATCTTTTAAAGTTGACATTGATCCTTGATATCGATCCTTGATATCGATCCTAAAAATTCGATTCATCACGTATTTCTTGGTGGGCGGAGACTCGAGGTTGTGTTTCGTCGATCAGCTGTCCGATCTTTTTTGTTCCGTTTCCCCGGCGTTTGTGACAAGACTGTCGTTCCTAGCCTTTCGGGGATTATATGTTAGGGTGTTATATAGGTATCGACGATCAGCAACACCCGAGGCTCGAGCGTAGAGGATTACTGAATGAAGGGGGGGAGCACGGATGAAATTAGCGAATTGAACGGCGTTTCCGTCATGTCAAGGCTTCAAGTTGTGCCACTAATGCCACTAATGCCACTAATGCCACTAAACCCTTAAGGACCCTAAGACCCCTTTTTATTACCCCACTAAGGAGGATAAACCCCCACTATCACCGCTGTTACCAGTACGTAGGTACCCACACTAACCTAGCTTCGTTCAATTACACGCCTAATTACATGTACACAGGTACCTACATAACCTACAAACCTTACCAGGATTCAGAACCACCTGCAGCTGCTGCAACAGGTTCCAATGTGCCTGTGTGCCTGCCCCAGCCATCCGGGTGGTATCAGTGTATCGGTGTATCGATGTATCACCGTATCACCGCTGCCGATTCTCTCTTTTTGCCTAGCTTCAACTTAGTTTTATGCCTCTTTTTCTCCTTTGCCTCACGACTTACACACGTACATTTATTTCATCTTCATCTTCGTCCCCACCTCCTCTTTTGGGGTTCTCGCTACGAATTTAGTTTTACCAATTCTACCTCCGATTCTACACCTTTACTTTGCATAGTTACCTAAACTACCTACCTACCTACCTACCTAACTAACTACCTACACTACATCCTAAACTAGGTTTTTTTCTTTTTCAACTTTTAACTGATTCGGTTGGGTTTCGCGTCCGAGCACACGTTTCGACAATTCCAATCGCATCGCAGCATATCACACATCACACATCACATCCTACATAGTACAATTCCGATTTCCATCTTCCCTTACGCTTATTTATCCTACACGCCTTAGCTCGTCTTAATTCAAACCTGGTTCACTTCGCTTTGACATATACAGGAGCCACTCTTTCCAATCCTCTACATATTATATTATCGTATTCAAAATCCCTTAGCCGGCATCCATCGTTGAGAACTTTGTTTATAAACAACCGTAACTTAATATCCCTTCATTGCTTACCTACCTCCCAAGGTACCCGGTGGACTGGCTCAGTCCCTGGGAGATAGCTATAAATCCTGTCTTATAGGATAATTTAAACAGCGGTTAGGCCCAAACGGGGAAAACCCGTCGAGTGTCAGTGGAGCAACGCCAAGTAGAATCTGTCGTACCCTGCAGCTTGCAGCTTGCAGTTCCCCTTCGGTAGCGGTAGAAGGCGAAGGGGAAAGAACAGAAAAAAACAAGCCGTGATTTCATCTTTTACTACAATACCTCCATCACGCATACCGCCATTGCTTTTTCTCGAACCTTACAGTCCTTACCGCCCTTAGCATAGGAACAATCCTCCGATAACGAGCCCTATATTCTCCTATATTATCGCCCATTCGCTCGTCGTGACGATCGGTCTGCCATAACCTAGCTACCTACAAGCTATATACAACTGTCCACGTAAAAGGGAGATAGAGCTCAACAACAGAGAAAGAAAAAGAAAAAGAACAAGAACAAGAACAAGAGCAAGAACAAGAAAAAGAAAAAGAGAGAGAAGAAATAGACGCAGAAATGCATCACAATCAACAACATAATCAACCACAATCACCTACCTCGCAACCACCGGTGCCCATATCGATCACGATATGCGGTGATGGAGGTTGCGGCAAGTCGTCCATAACTCTTCGACTAGTTCGGTCCCAATGGACGTCCGAATACGACCCGACCATCGAAGATAGTTACAGCATCACCCGGCGTATCGATGGCACCACCTACCACCTATCGCTGACCGACACAGCGGGACAGGAGGAGTATCGGGGCATGTGGGCGTCGTCCAACCTCAGTGCCGATGCCTTTCTTCTTGTTTATGATATCACGTCACTCGACAGTCTCGATGCCTTAAACTATTTCAACGATCTCATAGATATGGAGGCGGAAACGCGACTTGATAACGCAGCACGGGCACGGCGGGCCGGCCTAGGAGCGGGCGGAGGCGCGAGAAGAGGTAGTATAGGCCTAGGAGGAGCCGGTAGTGGCGCAAGGACGATACCACCGGTCAAGATTGTAGCCGGCAACAAGTGTGATTTGCAAGAGTCACGGCAGGTGGCAGCGGCTCAGGGACTCGAATGGGCGCGGAAACGCGGTTGCGGTTTCATGGAGACGAGTGCTCGGCTCGAGGTCAACATTGAAGAGACATTCGCTCTCATCGTCCGTCGAGTCGTCGAAAGCCGTCGTCTGGCTGAGATGGGTGTCCTCGATAACACCGATATGGACCGCCGTGGCGTCACAAAACCTCTGACGCCGCTCGGCGACAGCGACGACCGTGATACGGATAACGAAAAAACCGGGCGCTCAGGTTTGACACGGGGTCCACGACTTGGCGACGGTCAGAGGGTGGGCTTTGGGAGTAGGAGGGACAGATTTTGGAGAAGCTTACGATGTTGGTAGGGCGGGTTTCTGCCCTTTTATTATTTAGGCCAGTTGGTCGATTCCCGCGTACGGCGAGTGGAGTTAAAAGGGGGCATATGTCGAACTTTCAACAAAAAGTGCCGAGCGAAAAAAAAGCATTGTTAATCCGAGTCGAAAGGAGTTAGTACTGCAGAAGTACGGTTGGAATACCTAACGAATTCATGAAACTGTTTTGTTTCGGCGCGGATGAATTACTAACACCGAGCTCGAGTCGTTCAAGTCAGTCGGTTTGTCGATTTTGACATTGGCTTAGACAGTGTATTGGCTGGGGAAAGAAAGAGCCAAACGGAGTTTTTCCCTGAGACAACATTTGTACCCCGGGGCTACATAGGCGTTTACATGGTGGCAAGCGAGAGGTGTGATTGCAGATAGGCGTCTTCATTTTCTTTTACCTCTAGCTTTCGCCTTGGGCGTCTCACAATTTTTGGGTTCCTCCCTCTTGGACTCGGGCTGCATATTCGGTGGATGGGATGGATTGCGAAAACAAAACATAGGCACTTTGTGTGGCATAATAATATTGATTTGCTGTTCTACATATCTACTACCTTATGTATTTGCGTCTTAATGATCCGTTGTGTGAATGGATACTAAGCAGGAGTCTGATTCTGCAGATGTCGCTGATCGTACTTGTGTATTCACGTTTACAATAAGTATCATCGAGGAAAGCTTTAGACGGTAATTATCTTAAATTGTTTGATCGAGCTATCTATTATTTATCTAGGTATCTATCTATCAAGATTATGGCTTTCTTTCTTTCTTTCCTTCTTCCTAGCCATCCAAACTAAAGTTGACCTTATCCTACTCCCCTCCCTAACAAAACTGAGGTATATCCTACCATCCCAAAGCTGAAGCAACTCATCAATCTGTCCGTCCTAGTATATATCCACCACCACCACCACACGGGTCCCTCTCCCCATATCCCCCCTCCCCTTTATTATTCAACCGTCCCCTTCCCAATTCATGCATTTATTTCATTCATTCAATCATTCATCCAACGGTATCAGAAGACAAGCAAGAAGTGAAAAGGAAGAGAAGAGGAAAGAAGAGAGAAAATAAAACCGGCCCAGACTCATGATATTCCCACAGCTTGTCCTATCACCATCACCATCATCACCGTCCACAACCCAATTGCCACCTCGCCCAGCGTCTTCTTCACCGCCTCGGATGTGCTCATGGCCATGCCGCTCGGCATAGGCGAGTGCCAGATCTGTGTCGGCGTTGTCTTTGTCGGGACTGCGGGCGCGATCGCGGCGCCGGCGCCGATGGCTTGGCTTGCGGCTCTGCTGACGGTGGCTATTGCGCCTGCTGTGTTGTAGTTGACGTTGACGTTGCTGGTGTTGGTGCTGGCGGTGGCGGGGGAGGTGTGGTTAAACCCCCAGCCGATGGCGCTGAAACCTGTGCTGGGGACGGCGTTTTGCTGTTGTTGCTGTTGCGGTTGTGGTTGCGGTTGTAGGGGTAGGAGAGAAGAGGAAGAGGAAGAGGAAGAGGAAGGGGAAGGGGAAGTGGAAAATGTAGGGGGTGAGAAGGGGAAAGTGGAAAGGATGGATTCGGTGAAAGTAGGTGTAGTCCAGGGGGTAGGGGAAGGATATGTGTCTATGTGAACTGACTCGAGCACAGTGGCTGTTTGTGCTGTGGCATTCCTTGCAGTGATAAAGGTCTCGGGAGCCGCCTTAGCCACATAGCTTACCTCCGCCATCGTGACTTGTTCTACAGGAATTGACGACATACTACTGCTTAGGATAGGGCGCGTAGTAGTGTGCTGGACTCGGCCTTGCGTCCGGGGATGCGCTGCGCCTGGGACCGGGGTTGTGGTTGCGGGAGGAAGGATGTCGCCGGGGCAGAAGGTTGTCACCACTGTTACGTGGCTGGTAGCAACCCGGCGGCCAGCCGTATATACGACAGGGCGAACCAGTGTGCTCGTAAACGTCTCTGTAGCCGTAATTATCTCGACGTGTTTCTGCTGCGCCTGGTCCTGGTCCTGGCCCTCGTCCTCGTCATACTCGTCGTCTTCAGGGGCGGGTGGACCGGACATCGGGGCTGCGCTCGCTTGCTTCTTGACTGTAGCAGTCGCAGTACTTGTCATGAATGCAGTCGAGTAAGTGGTCGAGAAGGAAAATACAGTACAGTCGCACTCCGGATCGTAACTGGCCAAGGTAGCAGCAGGCGACGGGACCTTCTGTGCCGGCTCCGCCGTCTCGCAGGATCCGGGGATATTAGCCGCTGCATCGGGGCCCGCCGGAACTGGGACCAGATTCGAGCCTTCGCCACACGAGACGTAATTGGCCATGTATAGCGCGTTGTTGCTCTGGTCAAACGTCACTTTGAAATAAATTAGTTGTCTTTTCAAACTTGGGTCTTTCATCAAGCCGGTCTACCCGCTTGCTTGGTTGTTTCATGGGGCATAAGAAAGGGGCAAGCTTACCGTATGCTCCCCTCAGAAATGTATCCCCCAAGATCCATACGCCTACATCGCTGGTATACCACGCGCCCAGAAAGCATTCGTTGCCGCCGTACCAGATAAAGTCGCTGTAACTAACACTAATCTTGACTTTGTCGTTGCCAACCCCACGGAGCTCAAAGTCTACACGGCCATCTGCAGCATTTCGTAGCTCGCACGGCACCTTGTATCCGCCATTTCCATCTGGCTCCGCACCAGGGAATCCAGCAGCTAGAGCTGTGACCATGGACTCGGGGAGCAGGGAGAGGGTAGTGCCCGAGTCGACAATGACTTGTAGCGGTAGGTTAGAGTCATTTGTTGCTTTGATACTTTGGGAGATAGTGCTGACGGAGCCAGAGCCGGGGACTTGAAGAGAGATTGAACTGAGCGTTGCGACGTAGTGCCTAGAAATTGTTAATAATAATAAGTAAGTATACTAGCTAACGCTATATAGATATCCAAAATACGTAAAAGTGCTAGACTTGGGGAGAATAGGCGAACATACGCATCGTTAGGATCCGTCGGAACTTTCGCTAGATTTCCAGCGTACTTGTTGGTATCGACACCGCCAAAGGCTATTTCTCCCGTGATGGCGGCTTGCTAAGAGTTAATTATATTTCCTATTTGAGGTACCGATCGAGATTGTATCACACAATCACAAGTCGACGGAATCTACTCACAGGTAGGCCCAGGTTGGCCACCCAGATCCAAGCTGAATAGCTTGCTATCCGTATACCCCTGTACGGCCAACGAGTCGACGATAGATTCATAGTTGATAACGCCGTGCCCCTTACCATGTCCCAAGCCGAGGATACCAAACCAGACATCGCTAGACATATTTGAAACTCCGAACTGTTGACCCGGGAGTTTCGCGCCTAAATCTCCATCATTAGCAAAGGTCATTCGAACAGCCCATCATTATATACCACCCCATCTTTCGCATCCTTCAGCTCAAATACCTGTTCAGGCTTTCAACTTACCAGAGATAAATACATCATCCTGATGATAAGTGCCCGAAGCACTACCCAGCCCATACTGGATCTTAAAGGTCTGGTTCAGATTCTTCGACGTAGGCGATAGCGTAGGATCGTAGTGGCCAAAGTCATCGCAGAACGGCCGCACATTGGTCGTGCTACAGTCCGGATTAACCCAGAGTTCAAACGAGCCCGTATCCAGTAGCACATTGACGGTCTGCGGGTTGTCGCCGGTACCAATTGTCACTATTTTGCCTGTTAGAAACTCATCCTATAGCTTTCTGATAACTTCGTGAACGAGAGCGAGATGAGAACTCATACGCTCGGCAAAGTAGGCTGCGCCATAGACACCCAGAACATCCGATCCGAAATATCGCTTCGTCAGACTAGGCGTCCCAACACCCTTGTGTTCAACCTTCCTCAGGGGTAGTGAAAGGACCCCATGAGTACTCTTCGGAAGGCTCGTCGCATTTACAAGCCCATCATAGGTCCCATTGAACGACTTGAAAGTAACCGCCTGTCCTACGCTAATCAGCGTAGAAGCAGCTATGAAGAAAAGCGGGTGAGAAAACGACATGCTACCTCAGGAGTAGTCGATCAGTTAGTTGCGCAACACGATAGTTGCAAACAAGTGCACAGAACCAAGAGGAAGAGCTGTATTAAAATCCTCGAACCAACGCATCATGAAGTATATTAAACCGATATTCGTGGAATTTGAATGCGATAACTAGGAGACGGCCGCCACTAACTAGCTGACGGTAAATTAACCTGAAGAATGGAGGGGCCATTCCCCAGAGACATTCTTTTTTAATGCGATTCCGCGGCTTCGCATGGCAGAAATACGAATTCCTTAAGACATAATACGTCGATATAGCAACCAGAAGTTCTAGAAGAAGGGCGGTCCATTGGGTTCATGCCAGGGGATGGCTTGGTTCCCTTATCCCCTTATCCCCTGGATTACCGCTGGTATGGGATCTTAAACATCGAAGATTACGTCCCTTCATCGATCGAGCAGCCAAGCTGAATTGCAAAATTGTGTCCAGGTCAACGGAGCTGCGCGACGGACATAATATTGGAGACTGTAATTCTAATTAAAGATGTATCTCAGCCTGGCTAAAGGGGCGGATAGATAATGTCAATCTCGTGATAAGTCGTAGAGTACTAACCTACTAACTAACCTAGGTAAAATTCAACGACTAGGCGAACATAGCATGCACAACGGGAAACGCACCGAAAAAGACCAAAATCTACCTGTATCATCAAATCACCCACCTAGGATGCTGCTGCTTCCGCTGCTGCTGTTCTAGACGCCAAACTCTAGGCTCCCATCCATCCATCATACGCCAACGCCGTCCACCAAATATGCATTCGCACTCTCCAGTGGGAGTGCGCCCGTGATAGTGTATGTAGTGTAATGGCTGTCTATGCCTCATCTTCGTCATCTTCATCCTCATCCTCATCCTCATCCTCGTCCCCGCTCTTCTGGCTGACCCAGTCGCGCCAGCGTTTGTACTCGGAGTATAGTAGAGACTTCTTCTTGCCCTGGTAGCGCACGACCTTGAGATCAACAGTCTGCCACTTTTCCTTACGGCCCGCCCAGCCAGCCTTGCGCATCAGGCTGACTAGGGTCTCCTCTTTGGTCCACCCTTGCTCGGCAGCAACATCCGGCAGGTAAGTCGCGCCGTAACGGCGGCCTCGCTCATAGAAGCTAATGCGCAGTCCGTGAGTACCGATCTCCCAGTCCATCGAGTCATCGCAGTCCTCAAAATCGGTTAGTAGCGTGACGGCGACCTCGAGGGAGGGCAATTCTCGCTTGCTGATAGGATCGAAGCGCGTGTCGTTGATAGCTGAGGTGATGGCGTAGGATGATAACCCTTCGTCAAGCTCCTGCGCTTCAAACGTCCCGATGCAGCCTCGTAGGGAAGTATTGCCCGTACGAGATGACACGGTGTTCCAGGTGACGAATAGCGGGGATTCGGTAATAATGGTCTCTCGAAGTGAATCTATAGAGGTTGTGGATGTGTCGGTAGAAAGGGATATAGTCGAGCTTGAAGAAGGCGAGGACGAGCTGCTTGTTCCGGAGGACTCAGAGTCGACTACTCGTCTAAGAGCGGGAATGCCCTTCTCGAGGCTTTCGTGCTTGCTTGCATCTTCGGCGTCGGCTCCCGTATCCTTGCTGTACTCGACCCACGCGTCCACGATCTCGTTAAGGCTCATAGACTTGCGGCCCTCAAGGTGCGCAGCAAGTGTCTCAAAGCAGTAGAGACAATGCGGGACTGTAGCCATGGTTGGCTGTTGCTTGTTGCTTGTTGCTTGTTGCTTGTTAATGATTAGATTTCCCGAGGGGTATTCTAGGAAGGAAGCCAGAAAAGGATTTAAGGAATTAAAAGAACCCAGAATGGAGTCAAAAGAGCGCGTGAGAGTTGATAGAGGGGAGAATCGGAAGCGGGCAGGTGGACCAGCAACTAACTACATATGTAGGTACCTAGGTTAAATAATTAGTACATAGTTCCATGCAGCAGTTGCAGCTAGTGTACCTAGGTTGCGATAAGGAATCGACCATCTCGAATTAACAGACACCCCGCTTTCCCTAAGTTGGGCGGGGGTTTCGGAGGCACCTGACATTATGTTACCTATGTGCATGTGCATGTGCATGTGCATAGCAAAGTATACGATGCACAATTCTTTCATAACCTCTTATCACTCCGTTACTTCGTACATAGGTACCTACCTACCTGAGTTTCGGAATGCCCGTGGCCCTTATTCTAGCATTACTGGTGCCAGGTTAGTTAGCAGTGATGCTATGATATTCTTCTATGTGGTAATATCCAATAAATGTATCTGTCTATCTAGGTAGACAAGGACGACTTAAAAGATGAGTATATAAATAGGTAGGTAGGTAGGTAGGTAGGTAGGTACCTAGGCAGTTCAACCACCAGCGATAATATCACCTTTCCACGGGAGCCCCTGGAGGTCCTCATAATAGCTTTCATCCATACCAGCCTGTTGTCGGGCCTCAGCATTGAATGGTCCCCTTACAGCACCTCTGAAGTGTTGCTGCACGTTGCTTCGGAAGACTTGAACCGGATCGGTGCCTTCTTGTTGGCAAATCCAACTAAGCCACCTATGTCCCGTAGTGACATGCGTAATCTCGTCGTTGTGGATGATGTTTAATGCATCGACGCTCTCGCTATCTTTGGCATTTTGAAACTTTTCAATCGTCTTGGGATTGACATCGAGACCGCGAGCTTCGTGGACAAGTGCGATGACGCTTATCCTTGCGCGCAGGTCGTGCGATGTTCTTACGGCAGATTCCCATAAGCTGTGGTGAACCGGCAAAGCACCGAAATGGCTCCCCATCTCCTCTAGCCTTGCCCGTAGTAAAGAGAAGTGCTTTGCCTCATCGTTCGCCACCTTAAGCCAGTCGTAGAAAAACGTTCGCGGTAGTGGGTGTGGGTGATCGTTCTCATCCCGTGCTGCTGTTTGAAATGAAGCGAACCTAACCATGATATCGATAGCAAGATCGATAGCCCACTGTTCAATGTTTGCCAGAGCGTGGAGCATCATGATCCTGTTTTTAAGGTTCCCTCCCTTGCCAGCTCTGGGCATCTGCCCCGGTTTCACTTGGGTCTGATTCTGTCTTGGCGGTTCTTGGGGAGGAATCACGGTACCAGCACCGATATCCATGAGCGAAGAAGACTGTTCACGCGTTGCAAATAAGGAGAAGAGATGTGTTGTGAGTTCGATCTTGTGCTCGGGATTAGAGGTGTTTAGAATATGGTTGCACCAATCGCACAGGCTCGCATCCTCACCAAGATACGTTGCAGGGCCTGAAGGATCAGCTCTGGGGCCATGCTTGAATTTCACTTTCTCGCTGACGGGCTCGATCTTGTCGAGTTGCAAATGTTCGGTTCCTGTAACCTGTATGCTCACTCTTTCATCTCGAACAGTGACCGGAAACGTGCAGGCTTTGATGCCATAACTAGACTCACCAGTCTCTACGTTGAAGTCATACGCATGCCATGGGCAAGAGGCAATGTAGGACGAGTCTTCAATGTCTATGTGAGCATCTGCCATCGGCCCACCGGCGTGAGGACACTCAGCTTCCATTGCATAGTAATTCCATGAATCTGGGCTTTCCACAGCTGGTAGCGTTACGTCCGGCCGATCAATTTTCGGCAAGCGGAAGAGAACAAGGCGCTTGCCATTAGAAAGTGTTATCGAATGTCTAGTGTGTCGTAGATCTTGTAGACGACCTAGATCAACAACCGACATCGTGTGGAAGTTTAGGAGGCAAGGCGCGCTCCAATTTCGGTGGGTAAGACTTGAAATAGCTTGCCAGCGCCAACTTGGCGATTTTGACAATGAGAATGTTACGGGTGTTGAAACTTTTGGTCCGACACCTAAGAGCTTGAACATGGCTCTTGGCTACCTGCCAAATTCTTGTCATTTTGGGATCAAAATGAACAAAATTGGACTTTGGGGGCTTCAATGTGACTTGTGGCTAGTGGCTAGTGGCTAGTGGCTAGTGGCTAGTGGCTAGTGGCTAGTGGCTAGTGGCTCGGGTCTGTGGCTACCTACCTAAACATTTTCCGTAGAATGGACCTAGGTAATGGATACGAATACAGGGATACAAATAATACAGGGGTATAGGAACTACCCGAAAATCAGGGGCTGGGGTTAAAGAACAAAGCGGTCTGGACTTGTCTCACCTTTTTTCGCATAGACGTTCTAAAATCCGATAACCCGAATACGCATTATACCTAAGGTACCTAGGTACCTATCTATGTAAGTCCCAACTCGATGACGAATATTCATTCAATCTTCTTCATCCCTCCTTTTTTCTTATCCAGGAGTTACCCCCAAATCTTAAAAAGCATGGCCCAGTCCTCCTCCAGGTTCATTTTGGAACACGGGAAGCTGGAGTGCCGTCCCTGATCGGCTCTTCGACGCCAAGAATGTTTGACTGTTTTGCACCCGCAGCGTTGCATCGCAGCATCACCGATACCACCTAGATACAGCGCGGCTCAAATAAGCATTGCGAGTTGTTACAGCATCGTCTCATACCCTTGTCTGTTAATCTGTCAATGACCTCCGCGCGTCTCGCCCAATTCTTGTCCTCTCTAGCTGGAGTCTAGCTTCTTGGTATCCGCCTAACAACCTTCTTTTCGAAAAGATCTTGACAGTAGATCTATACCCCAGCGGGGCAGCCGGTGTTCCTGTCATCTGGGACTGCGAGGGTCTGTTGTTTGTTTCTTCAATAATAATCCGAGTTCTAGGCCACGTTGAGGCGGAGTCTCACCCTAAACGCTCCCTGATGGTCGTTACCCAATCGAGTAGTGCTGGCGGGAAATGGGCTATCCGTACGTCTCAAGTGTCGAAGATCAGTATTGGAAATGTGAAATCAAAGGCGCTTGTCTTCCGTAGACATCTTAAACTTCGTCCCAGCATAATCGGCATAATCATACAAAAGGACGTCTAGCCCACGTCTCGTTTTGTGCTTCTGTTTTTTTCTTCTTCATCCTCTGCGAGTTATAGTCACTCTAGTTGATCAATTTTTCATTTCGCTTTAGCAACATATTCACACAAGCTCGTCGCCGGCCGACCTATACCATTCCTCCAATCTTCTGAAAAAGTTCAAACCAGTCAAAATGAAGGTCTCAGTTATTATTTTCGGTCTTTTCACTACCGTCGCCATGGCGGAGCTCAGTAAGCTGACAGGAATCAATGCAATGGGATAATCTGTATGCTAACCGCCATCACAGCCAAAGTTCCCCGGTCGCAGAAGGCTGTCGTTGCACGACAGGCTGGCGGAGAAAAGGTCCAGACCGCAGCCATGGTCGACGCTGACGGAAACGTCGTTGCTTTCAACGCTGCCAGTGTTGCCAAAGACCCAGCCGCATAAACGTCATTTAAATGCGGCACAGGTAGCGTGGGTGAAGAAAATTAAGTCATCATATACTCGATGTGTATATTCGGAGTCAACCCCGGCAGTTCAACAATTACAACCTAATGAAGCATGGTTATTGGCGTCAAGGGCACAGTAGCCACACCCGAGGAGGCACGTGAAAGAATAATGGAGTTGGAGTGGGAGAGGGCTCAATATCGAGCCGAGCTAGAACTTATACCTAGAGTATTTGAATATTTTGTTAATATTTATCACCCAAACCTATAACTGTCCCATATTTTGCGTCGTGTTGGATTAGCTTTGAATGTCCGCCGTACGTCGTGTACTAGAATCTTCCGTAACTACGAAGGTAGTAGTACCCTATGCTATCTTCAATAAGGCAACCTTTTAACTGGGTATCTACAATAGGAGGAATAACTCGAGTCTATGTATCGAGTCGGCGAAGAACTGACGATCCGGAACTTCGGGTGACCTTTGTAGACTGCATGTCTAGTAACCTGGGTTCCAGGATATCGAACTCGCCAACGAAGAAAGGATAATGACATAGCCTTTTCCTCTCGAATTAGTGGCCTGATTAGAAAATCAGGTCATTCCAAGTATGGGGAGGCTATACAATTCTTCACTCTAAATTATGATTACGCTTAGCAAGTTCTAAATTCGTCTCATTCCAAAAGGTTTTTATTACCAATTCGGAGTCATTCCGACGAGGCACAGCCCCAGGTGCGGGCCGCGCGATGGAATCCTTAACATAACATATCAATGTTTGTTATAGCCGTGCTAGGTACATCCAAGTTTAGCAACACTCCACGGGGCTAGAGCCCCTATTGGTTCATCAGGATACCTGCCTTAGGGGAACTGGGGTAAGCAATACTGCCGATTTTCGAACAGGGGAAACATTTACATCATTAAAATGGCGGAATAAATGAATCCCCGCGCCGCATCGTAAACGAGCCCCGTCAGTCCCGGGAATTTATGTTTTGATCGACAGTTCAAAACCCGTGCCGCCCGCTATGCGAGCTTCGCGAACCCGGGGTTGGCTTCCAAATACCGAGGAAACGATCCGCGGGTTTTCATCGCGTACGGCGAGTAAAGGATTTCATGCGTTGTTGCACGAAGCTAGTCCCTGTGAAGAGAATCTGCGCCGTTATGCTGCTCAAACTGCAAGTAGGGCCAGGTTTCCAAGTTCGATTCGTCGGTCCCGTTGAACAGTTCATCGAGTCTCCATTCCTCTTCATAGAAGCAAGCGTGATTGGATCCTTGGTCCGGACACCTAAATGTAGCTACCCGACTTGACAAGGGTCCTCCAGCTCATATTCAGCCGCAACGCATCACCAAGCCCTACCATGGCCCATCTCAGGTTAGCAAGAGCCCACGATGTGGACTCGGTGGATGCTAGTCGTCAGACGAATCAGGCAGTGATCCAATCACCATTGCTTACTACCGAAGCCGGTGCTGGCACCAACGCAAGGCGTTATTCTCCGGTTCTATATTGGCAGTAATGCAAGCCTTTGTCTTGTCAATGGGCGCCTCCTCTCATGGTTTTTGCATGTAGTAGTATGCCTTGTCCGAGACCAAACCTCTCCAGCTGAAGATAGGATCTAGTTGGTGTAATTTCTACCAATGCCGCCCACTGGAGCTTCCAATAAGAACCTTGCTTTGGATAGGACTTGCGGGATGGGGATTGCTGAGGCTATGCTTATGGTCCATGTTTGTTTTCCTACCCAGTTTTTTCTTGTGAGGGGCTTTATATAGAACCTATCCCCCCCACGCGGGTTTGTCTCGTAAGGCTGCATTAGATTCCGTTTTATATTTCGTGCCAGTCGCTCCACGATACCGATCGCCGTAACCTCGTAACTATATGGTGTTCTAGGACGTGTTCTATAGAGGGAAACATCAGTTAAGAGCTTAAGAAAAGCCAAATACTCCTTTCTACTGTGCCAAGGCGACATTAATAGACCGCTATTCTGGAAGATCCAAGGGAGGCATTGGACGCATTCAACATTGGAGATGGGCTACACACATCGGGACAACGCGCAGTTTGGTCGGGCAAAGTGGAGGAAGAGGATACTCCTACCGTGCTGGACCGCTCAGATATTAATTTTGCTCGGGATGATGGGATTATTTTCCTATCGACTTTCTAGGACGTGCAAAACGTGGCGAAATCAACAAGCTCAGGGCGAAGATCCGACGGTGGAGTTCGTGTAAGTACTAAAAGATATTCATCTTTGATTATTAGCTTTGGATGTATTAATAGATTGCAAGAAACGAGTTGGCTAACCTAAGTATTGCAGATGGGAAACGGCCAATGTTTCATTTTCGTTCATTTCCCTTGTTATAGTATTTGTTTCGATAGCACGGTTTATCGCCGAGGTTCTAACACCGCTTCCATTGCTGTTTGGAAACATCATAAACTTAGCCCTTACATCTGCTGTTCTAGCACTTGATATTGTGGTTTATGTTAAGTATGCCGACAGGCGATACTCGTTAATCGGATTGGTGATGGACTGTATTCTCATGTAAGTCATACTCCGAGTTGTAAACATCTTGAGGAGATGGGCCAGAATTACTAACGGGGTTCTTTTCAGGTTCTTTACGATTATCCCTACGTTCTACTCGGTCATTATCTATCGTCGGTTATTGAGTTATGATGATTACCATATCCCCGGCAATATCAAGCCCTATGGCTATGCTAGTGCCGAGGAACCCGAAGATACGGCATACCGATCATCGTGGCTTGAAGCTCCCGTGCCATATGATCCAACAAATCCTTCCGTAACGGTATCTCGGCCACGATCGCTATCCGCCGCCAGTCGCCATATCTCTTTGGCACTTAGTAGCCACCCTCCTTCACCACAACCTACTCCTCCTGCGGTAGAGCCAATGACGGAGCGCCGTGCGAGCTACGATCATAAGCGTGATACGAAATTCGAGGAATATGTACGACGGCGGTCAAGTTCGTATACTAAGGCTGATGTAGAGCGGGCACTGGGAGTCGAGTTCGGCTGGGAGGATACTCGCGATCAGCGCGACAATGTGATCAGCTCAGGGGAAGTATCCGTATTGCAGTCGAGACCCAGGGGAGATTCGCTATCAATAAGACAGGCGAGCTTGCAGGCGAGCATTAGTAGAAACGGCAGCAGTAGTACTGCGATCACTACTACAACCGTTTCCGCAGCATCATTAGATGCGCAAAGCGCGATGGCAAGGGCGCATAGCCTAAACAGCGTACCAGAAGCTCATGAGGAAGACGTAGATGTCGGGACAGGAGGAAACAAGATCGGAGCAAGTGGAGAAAGTAGAGAAAGTAGAGAGGCGTTGTTAAATGGTGATAGGATATCGCGATCCAGCTCGGGGGCCAGCAGGCGTAGTGGAGGAAGAATTGAGCAGGTTGAAGGGCTAGAAGTGGTGGAACTTAAGAGTGGAAAAGGGATGAGGCAGCTATGATACCCAAAGAAGCGAAATGAATGAACGAATGAATTGATGCAAGTTCCGATGTTTCTTTCCCTTGGCCCTTACTTTTAGGTAAGCACCTCCCTTCAAAGGCAAGCACATTGTCCTATTCACTGCATGCAACGACGTCATCAAGCTACCTACCTACATGAGGTAAGTACCCTCCTAAGGTAGGTACCTCCTAAGGCACCTACATGTAAGTCCATCTTCCACAATACACACACGTCTTATACACACATCTTATACCCAAACACTTACATGCGAACAAAACTATTCAACAGTCAGCATCTGCTTTGAATTACAGACTTAGGCTTTTAATCAAGCAGCACTTATTCAACTTCACGGTCCCATAACACCATTTTCTCATCATGTCTTTACGGCCGTTTCCCTGCGATAGATTATCTTGTCACCAGCCCGCCGCTTTCGCTTGCCATTCCTGCTTCTTAGTTCAATACTGCTCAGCACAATGCCAGAACAAAGATGTTGCGCACCTGCAAACCTGCAAATCCCCATACAGCAACCCTAGCTGGCGTCCGATGTGGTATAGAGAAAATAGACTGCCCAAATTCTTCAAACAATATCCTCCTCACCTAAATTCAGCTCGAAGACAACCTTAGGGAAGGTCTATCGCACTCGACATACTTCAGCTTGGATTTAATGAGGGACGAGACCACCAGGAACGCTTGGATTTACTATTCCTTGGCACGTACCACTACGCGCCGGTCAAATAGCAGAGCATTATTAATATCTATCATGTAGGTTGCGGGGACCTCCGAAACGTTATGCTGACTGTGAATGGCATCCCAGAGGATTATCCAAACAAAATCAGAATCATAATCAGTAATAAAGATTTCAATGTCGCTGTCCGCGCCTACATAATCCTTACTTACCTTCTCTGTCACGACGATGTACTCCTGGCGACGGAGAACGTCATACACTTATGGTATTCAGCCTTCATACCAAATTCGTTAGACGATTGGATTCGCGGCCCGCTACATGAGTATATTCTGACCGAGACTAACAGACTTCGATCTGAGAATGGATTCGCGCCAAATATTATGGAGAGGTTCTTCTCGGATACAATAAATAAACTATGCTCAACAACGATGACGAGAGAATTGGCAGACCTTCCTGGGTCTATCAACCTCCACTTAGCTTATACAGACTGGCCTTATCTAGCAAGGTACCTAGAAAGGGATTTGTCGTGGGAAGAGGCCAGGTCTGCTCGTAACGCTGTAGTCGATTGTGAGAGCAGAATAGATGCCAGAGATCGTTATTTGTCTAGACAGCCGCCTGCCGAGCGTCCTTGCCACGTCAATTTCAGAGAGCGAGGAATTTTACTACCTATGGGCCGGCCTTCCCATGACATAGTCAGGCCTAACATGTGAGTCCTCCCATAAAAGCTTTATATCCCAGAACGTTATTATTTTCTTTGCAGTTCCCATATACCAACTAATCACTCCGAAACGTCCCAGAACCCTTTTCGGTTTCTCTAGCGGCATAAATACGTGGCTCCTTGACGACACAAAAGGACCAGAGCGTAGGTGGTCTCGATCCGAGTTCAAGAAGACTTCTTCTGGCTTTACAAATAACGACATATACGGCAAGCTTTTCTATTACCTACGAAACATTATCGCTACTTTTCACAGCCGAATGCGCACTCTTGACATCGAGTTCGACATAAAGCATGATTCCCTCGCCGGTTTGGAACACTACGCATTCGATCGCGTTTTGGTACGTACGAGTTTCTCCTTAAGGTTGCATTTGATCGGAAGGCGAGTTGAATTTACTGAAAAATTGAAATATGAAGCTTCCCGAAGAAGACATGCATTCATACGTCGTACCGTCGGGTATTAAGGGGTGGCCCAGCGATTTCATCAACACTCATAATCCCAGTTCAACCATCATAACCCCTTGCAGGCTTTTTCCATTCGAGGGTGGGAAACTGAATACCAACGATAATATACATGAGTTTAAGGATATACTCAGTAGATACTTTGATTCTTCTGCTTGGCAGGGACCCGAGCCACCCACTCTCGATACGGTGGATCCGAAAAGGCTCCAGATCCTCGAACTAGCCCCTCCTCCCGAGTACCTCGAAGCTTTGTTTCAAAGGTAATACCCCCCTCACCGACACCGACGTTCGTAATATATTACGAATGAGTCCTAACTCTTAACTCCTCTAGGAACATACTTGAATATCCCTTTCGGGGAACCTGGGTGGAAAATGGCATCATCAAAAAAGACGAAAATACTGTCGTTAAGGCGTGGCCTTACGCTCCGGGAGTAATACCCACACCGCGGGCAACACCCATCCCGCGACCCCTTCAGCAGGCATCCACCGTCGAAGAGGATGGAGACCGACTATGCGAGGACAGGTATCCTGCAGTGTGTTATATCGAGTGGTCCTGGTGAACTAGTAACCAGAGATATTGAGGTCGATGGCGATGGCGATGACTTCCGGTATGTGAAGCGATGGCGAGCGGAGCGAAAGGACTGATGTATTGTTGGGAAACATGTAATTATCAAAGAGCATTCGGCCAGTGCATCTTTCCAGAGTGGATCGCCAGGGTGACTTAGATCGTTGGCAGGCCGCGACCTCTAGGGCTCGGCTTTATTTCTATCGCCTACCAAATCAGCAAACAGTCATTTGAGATTGACGCATTACTCTCTGCGTGCTTCATCATCGATGGCCTCATCTCATGGTTCCTATTCCTACCTACGTAAGCTCCACCGCGATGCATAGAACTAGAACTGCACTCCCGGTCATTTCCCCGTATGATGTTATGACTTGCGCCTTGGTGTTCTCTTAAGGTACTAAGAATACATTTGTGGGGGAAGTCGACATAGCCACACAAAGATGGTAAAGCTACCGGCGCCTACATAGTTGCACTAACTTATCTGCGGTCTGTTTTAGTAGCATTAGGTCGGTGTTTTAGGACAAGCGGTCTCGGCATATAGTGCTTGGTGGAATTATACACACATGCTGCTAAGAGACACATACCATGTTCGCGTTTGTCAAAGGATCCTTTTACCTGTCAGCCTGTTGGTCGTATTGTGTGGAATAGGTACTACATAGCATCAGTCCCCGGACCCGGGACCACGGTAGCTTGCGTTTAGGCGCATAAGCTTACACCTCTGATTGGCTAGGAACACAAATGTCGAGCCGTTTAGGGAAGTGGAGCAACTCAAATCTAGATATGATTGGTTCAACATAGTACCCATGTGTGTAGCAGCGAAGCGAGGAGGAGCAAAACCTTGTACGTACGCCCTGTTTACAGCATCGCCACACAATTACCCGGGGTTTATTTACGAATCCCTGGGACTATACAAGTTATGACTAGGAGCGTAAACGTATCAAGGTGAACAAAAAAACATGCCCACCAAGGAACTAGATGAAGAGAAACACTCAATATTAGGTAGGCTAGCTCAAGGGCTGATTATGTAATAAAGGGGTTGGAATCGTGCAATGGCGAGCAGCTATCACTTTCTAATCCCAATAGGTAGGTAGGTAGGTAGGTAGGTAGGTAGTCTACCTCCTAGGTACATATAGTAATCTATCGATCGAGTACATAACTCTGTCATCGACCTGGCACGTCTTGGTAATTATAACCTAGGTACGTAATTAATTTTTATAATTATCAGATAGGAAAAGCTATTATATCTACCTACCTAGGTATACTATAGTGCTCTCCTTAATGTCCTAGAGTATGCCTAGTAGTCCGAGATGATACTTGGAGCTTATTTATATAATTAGTCTTTTTGAAAGCTCACCCCAGTATATGACGAAGTCGATGGCCTTTTATAGGTAGGCATTTATCCTGCCTAGCATTACCCATGTATATTGCAATTAGATTTGAATAACGTTACGTGACTCTCGTACTTTATCAATGGGCATGATTACATCTAGAGAAGGCCTAATATGTATCCGAGTAATTACGAAGTCATGGACTACAGAGAGAAAACGTTGTATTGCATTAGTAAAAGTGAGAAAAGCTATCTGACTACCATTCTATTCTAGGCCGTGACCATGGTCCGGAACCTATTACCTTTCCCCGTGCAACTACATTATAAGAGCCTATGTATCTTGCCTGGGGTTATGGGTGGAGATGGCGCCTTGAAATTGATTGCTATCAAAAAGAAAATCAATCGTATTAAAAGACAATAGAAGCAATGCAAGCAAGGAAGATACATATGATCATAACTGTATGATGTGTAGTGAATCATGAAAAATAATCACTTGTACATCTTGAGAGCTGTCATCTGACGCCGGAAAGGAATGTCTCTTAGAGGGCATATCATACTGCTGCCTCGGAAAAAAGAAGAACTGCAAGGTCTCTCATTTCATTCTGTGAAAGTCCCTGACGAGAATTGAAAAACAAAACTGATACCATGATTGAGACACACCATAGAATCAGAAAGGAGACCAGTTGACTTCGAAGTAGTCAATACGTGGTTACATATCTATGAGTTGAAAAAGGTTGTCATCGTTCGGGTCGAATTCATCGAAGCCGATGTACCGTTAACCAGATAGCTGAAACCTGGGGTAGTGCGAGACCGTAACCAGGAGGAACACACACTTGGCAGAACCAAGGATAGACCGTCTTGAGTTCCAAGCCGTTTATACATACCACATCGTAGTATTCATAAAGGCAATTCGGTCTATCGTCCATCTGGTATTTGCCATCGTTAGTAGGCGGGGCGGCCTTGCCTTGGCCCGTTCCTCAGCCTCATCGTAGATCTCTCCGTCGCTCTTTGCGTATGGGAAGCCGGACTTGCCATACGCCATGATCATTTTCTCCGAGTTGATATCCTCGTGTGAACGAGCACGGTTCGATGCCAGATGTGCATAATACACTGCTGGGTGTAGTGAGACCGGCGTAGTCGAGCGGCAGAATTGATAGCATTGTTGGTAAATCATCTTCATGAGCTGATTGGGTTTGACACCGGCCTCGTCGAGAATGACTTGGTAATGAACCGGACGGGCAGTGCCTTGGATCGCTACATGCGAGCAAAGATAGAAATCAAAATGCTGCGGGTGCGTTACGTCTCGTTCCACTAATGTACCAGGTAACGGGTTGCCGTTGCGATCACCGCTTGCTCTGTCGTTTGGTTTCGGGAAAAACCGGACATGATGACGCTTCGTTGCAATGATGACAGTGAACTGAGGGGTTCCGAATTTTAGTTTCTGGAACACTTCACGCATGTTATGTACCTCTTTGTTGAGGATATCATGGAACTGGCCCTCTGAGACGCCATCTCGGAGATAGTAAATGTGTTGCGGGAATGTACGGTGTATGTCGACCCAATGCTTCGCAAGCTTCATAATCATCTCCTCCATTATGTCTGGTTGAATAGTCTCAACCCGCCAGCCGTTCGTTTGGCAGGCTGCGCCAAAGCGGGTAGCGTGCTTGTCCATAGACATAGTCAAAGCAGCCATGGATGGCTGGCTGCTGCCCGGCGCAGCGTGGGATACGTCAACACCAATCATCATGGTGGGACGATACCAGAATGGTGGCTGACTGGGCTTGGTCACGTTCGGAACTTTGCATGTGACGCCCCCAAGCTTGCTGTTCACCTTCATGGCAACATTGCTCAAGTACTGTCCTTGGGCAGCCTTCGCATGGGCTGCTTGAACACACTGTGAGACTAAGTTGTACCGACAATCCATACTCTTCTTAACACGCTCGTAGACAAGCTGATTTTTGGTTGGTAAGATGAAGAATATCATTTGAGGACTAATGTCAGGACGAGCTCTCTGGGTCAAATTGTATGCATCTTCACAGATCTTGGAATAGTTTCCGTCGCCAAATCCGATAGTGAGACAAAGCGCGGGGTTCGTAATAATTCCTCCATGGCCCCGGTAGGCCTCAGAGAATTCCAAGGCGAAATGCTCTAACTCCATCGGCTCGACGGTGTGTTCTCCACAGCAGACAATGCTCCAAGAGGATAGTTGGACACGGTTTGGCTCCAAGAACTTCTTTCCACGAAGATCCCATCGACCACTCACGCCTGGGTTGATCTTTTGATTGGCAAAGGCAACCTCGGGATTTGGCAAAAGTCGCGCATCCGAAACGACCATAGACGAGCTAACCTGGATTCCGAAGGCCTTCAAATAGGGATCTTCGGACCACTTCAGATGAGTAATACCTTCAATGATATCAGCTCGACGCTTCGGTGGTCTGGTAGCCGCTGCCTTGATCATGTCAGAAGTCTAAGAAATTTGTTAGTCCCCGGACAATAAGTATCGTATCAAGAGTTTGGGGTTCTGGAAACAAACCTGTCGGGGGTTCAGCTTGAAAGTATAACGCTGGTCTTGAATGCTATTGCACAGTTCCAGAGGGAAGAGATTTCCGTTCATAGACTCAATGAGTGGGAGCCTAGACCATCGTAGGCGGATACCCCAACGATCGTTGTAGTGATCGTAGACAGACACTGTCTTCGTTGTTCCGTTCTCTAGAGTCTTTTCAAAAGTCATCGTGTGCGAATTCGCACCATCAGTACCGTATTTCTCATTAAATGTGAGCTTCTTGATAGTGTAGATCTTAGGTCTACCAAGCTTTCCTCGGTGGTTTACGTTGAACTTCAGTTTAGATAATCGTCGGAGGAAGGCAAAGGCTTCGGAGGGTACAATCTTGGTCACACCAGCCTTCTCGTCAAATATCTCTTTGGGCCTCAAGTTAAATGCCATTTTGTGCTCGTCCCCTATAGTAGGCATATTAATATAGTGTTGCGCATTTGACGAGATGGCAACTTACAGGTGGACCATTCTTCCTTATTTACATTTATCAGACGTAGGGCTAGTTGGTCTATGCTGTCAACGGGCCAGAACGCGGTTTGGCATCGATCGACGTTGATCGCAAGACCCGTTCCATTTCTGTTGATCGACTAAATCGTATTTCTGTCAGCGGATATAAGACAAAAGCGTTAGAGTGATGGTACTTGCCTCGCTAAGGCGAGGCGCGCAATAGATGCCTTGGTTTACTACCAGGTCACCTGAAAGAGCTCCGACGGGGAACATAGGATCATAGAAATTGCGTTTGATGGTGACCCACTGCTCCGAGGGGAACTGGCGCAGACAGTGATCGAAGAAATCTACCAATGTATTAGCTTATATCGTTAAGACATATTGTCGCACGAGGAGTATTTACTCATGCATTCTAGAACGTGTGCGTCCCAGGAGATTTTGCCTTGGAGATAAGCCTTAAGATATGACAGGCGGATCGTTGCGGTCTGTCGAATCGTGAGGCTATAGACACTTGTCTTCCCTACCTGTTTCGCGATGTCTTCATGCTCGGCCCTTTCCTTCAGGGAGTCAAGATCAACCGTGAAGCGAGCTTCATTACGGTCAATCTTCTCCGAGGACCTAGTATGGGTAAGCCAAGGTTGTTTGATAACGAAACATCCAAATTACTTACCAGGCCAGCCTGCTGCCATCATAAAGCCACATGCCACCCTTTTTTGCTAGTTCCTCTGTGACGGTCTTCGTGTTCCAGACCTTCTTGACCAGAGAATTGGAGTCTTTAGGGTTGGGGGACACGACAATCTAAAACGCTATTAGAAGGAATTACCTAAGCGGGAAAATACAATATACTTACATCGTACTGGTAGACTTGCTTGTCTGCCCAGCTCGTGACAGGGAACAGGTTCAACTGAACCTTGATAGGTTTGCCATCGGTATTGAAGCCGGGGCGGGCTGCAAAGCGTGTTTCATTTGCACCATCCTAGAGCGATGTTAGAATAAAATGAAAGCGCTTTGTGGGGAGTACACGACCTCCAGGCTCGCTAAAGAAACGTACCTTCTTGTATGCATCAGCGGGCAAGTCAAAACGCTTGCCAAGAAGTTGAGCTGGTGTAAGCTCGGGTCGATCTCGAGCGGGATCGTATCCGGGGCCCTGAGGGAATCCAGAATTCTTGCCAGAACCTTCAGTGGGAGATCCAACATGAGATCCGGCACGTGATCCAGGCCGAGAACCAGCTGGAGTGGCCGAGCTTCGGCCAGATCCTGAGGGTCGGCCGGACATATCGGCTGGTTGAGGGTCTGTAAGCGTAGGTAGTTAGTATTTCATCCACAAGAAGCTGAGGTTGGAAGATTCAATTATCAAGCGTGTAGGACGTAGGGAGGGAAGCTTCTAAGCCACCTCATTTCCCGATTTCTTGTGAGATAAGGCAGCATAAAAAAGTATAGGATCCAGTAATTCCAGGGTTGCCGAAACAGAAGGTGTAAAGACTGGCTGCTGGGGAGAGAGTATTCGGTTTCATGAGGAATAGATGATAGGAAGGTGAGGCGATTTAAAAGCTCAAGGACTGAGTACAAGGGGGGCAGCCATAGTATTCCAGACTAGGAATGTAGGATTGAAGGGGAAATATGCCGCGAGGTATTGTGATGGCCAATGGGGATCATAAAACGTCAAAGGGCAATACATACTGAAATTGAGGACTTGCGTAACTAGTCTGAGGCTCAAGTGAGGGTCACGGTCCTGTAGGCTATTAGCTATTGTCAATGGATTGCAATATTCCAAGGGATTGGAAGTCAAGTCATTAGCTCTGAAGAGATTGGTCTCATAAATAGTGGTATTTATGGTGGATTGGGGAAGGGAGTAAGTGGTAAAAGGATAGACGAGAAACGTGGATTGATTGGTGAATATTTAGTAACGCGAAAATATGTTCAAGTAGGCAGGAATCAAAGGTAGTTTCTCTGTGATGGGGGTCAGAATAGAATTGAGGAAAGTGGCTTACTAGATTTAATGGCAGTAGAGTATGCCTTGTTGTTGACTCTTGCTAAAAGACAGGAGATGTTAGTGGTATGCAACTTCGTAGCGCTCCAACAATTAGAAAGTAGGAATCACAGGAATGTATAACGATGATAGGATGGGGGAGCCGGTTCCCTGGTTGAACAATAAATTAGGTACCAGTCTGAAAATAATGCGTGGTATAAGATCGAAAGCCGTGCCCAGATGACCACGACGCTTTGGGGATTTTGAGGAAGATGCCCAGTTGTATGAAAACGTCTTCGGGTTGATAAAGTGTGAGAAGGGTTACAAGCAGATAATAAGTGAAGGAGATGATGTGGTCTGGCGTGTAGGTAGATAGAGAGATGGTAGCGCAGGATACGTAGGGGAAAATGGAACGTGCTTAGGTACCTATTGTGCTTTCTTACTTTATTGAGCTGTTTAATATTAGTGATTGCTTTGATGACTTGGCAGGCAGAGGGGGATATGTTGGCTAATATTTGAAAGTAGCTAACAAGGAGGAAAGGCGAAGGTAAGATGAGATATACCTGCAACTTGAATGTTTGTCAACTCAAATCCCTGAAGGAGTATTAGGAATATAGAATCAAACAGGGATCAAATGACCTAGAAGTCAATGGTATTGTAGGGTCGGAGATATTAATGAACGAGGGAGTAGTAGGAATGAATATTTATTTGTGTAGGAAAGAGGATGACTAGGGATTGTGGGAATGGTATGCTTGTGTACATATGAGGGTATTCGCGCAGGTATTCGACTGGTTGTTTGCGTTAAACAACAATTGGCAGCAGTCGAAAAACCACACTCTGTAGAGCAACGTGACTCAATTGCAGTGTATTGTATGAGGGTATATTTGCTGGGTGTTGTTTGGGTTGAGTAAGTATAAAATGAGGAAGGGGTGTTGATTGGGGTATTGAAGTAGAGGAAGAGAATAGCATTGTACAAGATGAGTCATTTGGTACATAAATAGAAAGAGAGACTTACCTATTGCGCCTGGAGGCCCGTGTACTAGGTTGGTTGTAGACGGCTCGGTCAACTTGGAGGAGTTCTGCAAATAAATAAGCCTATCTGCAATTAGTGACTAGCTTCACTGTCTAGACGCGACGCGACTGGAGATAGAAATATTTCCTATTTGAAGCAGGAAGCATGTCAAGTTAAGAGATGTTTTAAGAGACGTGTTCGAGTTATGATAACTTAGAAGATACTGCAAGGACTGATCATGCATACCTAATAAACCGATAGATGTTAGGGTAGAACGAGGCAAGGAACAAACCGAAGATCATAAAAAGAATCGGGTTTAAGGATATGAGCGGGAAGGGATGTTGGGGGGTTTTTTTATGTCCAAGGAAATCACAATATGAAATATTAAAATACCTTAGGCTTCGATGTGTTCGGTATGAAGGGTGGATGGTTGGGATCTTTGCTAGTGAACAATGATCGGGGAGGGTTTTATGTGAATGTAAAGGTCGGAAAAGGTTGGAAAGTTTTGAAACCTGAGAAGAGAGATTGATATGTAGGTACCTAGTTACCTAATGCTAGTAATGTTTGTTTGCAGAATGGGAAGGCGGCACACAAGTCAACGTCGGTGAGGTTGCCGTAGATACCTTAGGAAGGTAGGCATATACACCATTTATAAGGAAAGAGCTTTCGGTAGTTACCTACATAGGTATATAGGTACCTCTTACACTTACACTTACACTTACACGTTTACGTACCTAACGTACATTGACGTTATGTAGTTACTCCGCCTAGACATACATATGCTGGGTGTTGAGTCGGCTTGAACAGTTGAGTCATGCCTACCTACATACCTAAGGTACCTACATGTAGCATGTAGCATGCATTTTACAAATGTACACCTGCATCGTTCCAATTGCACAACTCCTTTAGCTAAATCACAGTAAAGGTTTCTTCAAGGGGAGATGGCACATAGAGAACACGAATGTCCTTACTTAAGATATAGGTACCTACATACCTAGTGTAAGTAATGAAAGGCACTAAATATTGAAAGAGACTACAAATAAATGTAACTACATCAATACCTATATCTCTTTACAAGTTTCACCAACTGCAATACACCCAAGTACATCTGCTAATATTAGCCGTTGATGCGTCTGTGTTGTCATGGGAGTCACTGAGACAACGTAAATGTTCATTAGGCACTCGACAAGTGTATCGCCATAGCTAGGCCGTGATTTTAATATAAATAATAAAACAAATATTCCTAGGGGTAGTACGTACATAGTGGGTGGTATTCTTTTGGATTTTCCATATAGCATCTGCTATTCTGTATGAAGCAACTTCAAATGCTAATACCAACCTGGCCAGTATATAAAATGAAACAACAAAGTTGGGTTACTCCTGGTGGATGGAATAAAATATTTACACATGTAAATGTTTGAGAGGTATGTACCTACCTACCTACGAAAATGCAGTCCTAATACAATGTCGACTAGAAATAAGAAGTTCCATATGGCAAGATCTGTGTTTGCCAGTAAGTCTATCTTAGATAGGCGGGTAGACAACGAAGGAGAGGACAAATGTAAAATTCAGTATTACCGTATATATCCCCAAATGAACGATATCATGGGGCCATGTTTCTACCATAAAATATTACGAAGCTGTGGCATCGAAGGATGTAACATTACGGAAGAGTGTCTATAGATGGAACAAAAGTTTCTACAACTGTATACCAGGGATGAATAGAATTCGGAGCAGCAGCCCCAATCTATGAAATTTAGAATCGGTGTTATCTTCATGTTAAAACCTGGTAGACGTACCAAACCACGTAACATATGATACCATAGGCGAAACTTACTGGTTTATTGTTGGGCCGTAGATGCCATCTTATTAGGCAGGTCTACCCTTAACAACCAAGTCTTAAAATACAACAAATAGTTGACCTCTTGGCACAAATCTATTTAACGGCCCGTCCTTCAGGGGTGCTAACCTAGCCCAAACAAGAGAAACTCCAGAAAATGCAGGTAACCACAAGACATTGTGTAGATTCAGCTCCGTAAAACGCCGTGAATAGCACCCCTCGTTTACGTCGATGAACAAATCCATCTGAACCGCCGCCACATGGATTAAGAATTAATAATATCCGCCATATTGCTGGGGATGTTGTTGAGATGGGCCAGCATTATATTGCCCGGGCGGTGCATAGTTTCCTTGCCAAGCAGCAAACGCAGCATTCCCGGGGCCAATGTTATGTACTAATGGATTGAATTGGCTTACGCTTGCTTGATAAACGGGCGGGGGCGGTTCGTATGACCCGCTCGAACCAGGTCGTAGGGGGGAATTGCGGTAGGGTGCTGATGCTTGGGCTATCCCACGGGTTATCCCGCCATATGGGCTAGCCGGACGGCCAGACGGTCCCGGTGAATCTCGTGTGGGATATGGGTAGTTCTGGTATTCCGAAGAGGCTTGTCGAGTGTGTGCGTGCGATGGAGCCAAGATATTACGCGAAGCGCCTTCTCCTCGAGCTTTCCATTCAACATAACTTGGCACTGCAGTATTCTGGATCAAGCGTACCAAGCCTTCAGTGCTAAAATGGTGGCTGCGAAACGCTTCAGCGGGAGGTATTACGGTGAGAAGGAAAGCGATATCTCGAGGAATAGGGGTAGGTCCACTGGTATGTGATGAAACTCCTTGGCCCTGCTGAGCCCGTCGCTGCTGATCGAGTCGTCGACCAGCTGCGCCTTTGAGAGGGGAGACCCCACGGGCTAACTTCCGGGGAGGGTATTCGTCCTGGTCATCGGCTTGGAATGGACGCTTGGGTGAATTAACAGCCGGAAAAAACTGTGGCTGTGGGCTGCGCTCCGTTTGGAAAGCAGGACGGGGGGTGCTTCTGTCAGAGACGGTCGGGATTTCTACAGACTGCATAATTGTCTTGAGACGCATCTGTCGAGCGGATGAGATAATGACTCGTGCAGTGATGGGGTTAAATTTTCCGAGGTCGAATCTTGCTACAAAATACGTAAGCTTAGGGTCCTCCGGGAAGAGCTCTGCCATCTGCTTCTCAAGCTCTTTAACTTGCGCCAGCTCGCCAAATCGAGATGTATAGTGATGGAAGTAAGCAAAGATCGGCCTTAGCTTTGGGATTAGTTCGGGCTTGGCCTTGAACCGTTTGACGGTTTGGGAGAATACAACTCGTGCATCTACATTACGTTAGCCAAGTTTGCATATATAATAATTAGATCAGACCTACTAGTGAAATCACGCTTCTTATGAAGATGCTTTAGGTATTCAACCAAGTAATCCTCTTGTTCCGGAAAGAGCCTTGCGCCGCGCTCATAGATTTTTGTAGCCACGTCTTCTTGGTAAACGTCCCACTCCAGATTTGACATTTCAACGTAGACATCGCTTGTTAGGCGGCCCCTTTGTCGGGCTTGAATGAACAAACCACGCATTCCCACAGCAGGGTCACTCTTGATGTATCCTTGCCCCTGTATCCTTCTGTGAATGCGTGCAAGGGCAATCCAAAGGTAGGATATATGTTGTGACAATATTTGGATCTGGGCGGCGAATCCGTCCTGTACTGCTTTGATCTTGGAATTCTTTATCACTTCCAAGGATGGCTTCTCCGTAATCTCTCCTTCGTCTTCATCGTCGTCGACATCCGCGCTTCCCGAAGTAGCAGCATTAATAGAAGCATCTTCCTCTATTTTTGCCACAGCTGCCGCTTCTTGATCCTTCAGATTCTTAATCATGCCGTAAAGAGTGTCAAGAACTCGATCGCAGGGTTGTCTAACAGCTAGCACGAGAGCAGCTTTCCCTGCATCGTCCTCGGGTGTGGTTTGAGTAGACTCGATACGGTCAGCATGCTTGAGGGCTATTAAAGCGCTCTCGGGATTTGCTTCGAGGCCATCAATGAGGAATTGTAGTCCTGTATCTTGTTCACCCTTGCCAATAATGCCGTTGTCGAAACACCAGTCCGCTGCATCAACCCACAATTCTGGCCAAAAGCGCAAAGCCATCAATGCCTGCTTGTAGACGCTAAGAACCCGTTGCCGATAAATATCCGGTTCGTCAGAACTTAGGGAAAGAGGATCATCTTTCTCCCAGGCGATCCATGTTTTCCAGAGGCGAACCTGCTCAAGATACTCCTGGTCGCCTTCAAAACCAGGCGCCGGGGGAAGGCGGGCCAGTGTTGTCCTTTGAAGCCCACGGGTAATGTTCTCCAAATGTGTGTTAGCACTTCTCGCGCTCATATACGAAGGTGATCGCTCCTGAATGAACTTTCGTCCCTAGACGATATTAGCAATGTCTCTAACTTGAATCGAGCCGGAACTAACCGTCATCTTATTCAATCCCATTTCGAAATGGTCGTACTCCTTCCACAGTGAGTTTACATTTGCCATAGGAATAGCGACGGCGCGCTGGTAGGCTTTCCGGAGCACGTCCATCTTTTGCTGATCTTGCCAACCAGCACCACCGACCTGGCCAGGGCCGCTCTTGATAAACTGTATGTAGTCCTGCCATATACCACCTGCATCTCGATCCTGCCCAATAGCACCTAAAACAAACTCGTAGGACTGGCTTATAGTCTGACGGGCACGGCCCGTGGGGTCATTTAAGTCATTTCTGCGGCGTATATAGTTAAGATAGGTCGTCCATAATTTGACATTGGGTATCCCCTCTAGTGTGCGCAAGAATATTTGCTCGGCTGCTGTGGAGTTATCAAGGCTTAGCTCCATGTCAATGTATTGAACCCAAATTTCCGCCTATATTGTATATTAGCACTGCAAGTAACGGCATGTTAATCTGGATGCTTACAGCATGAGGGAACACCTTCAGAAAGCGCTCATAAACAGCTCGTGTATCTTCGATTTTATGGCGTCGCTTCTGCTCATCGATTAGAGCTAACCAAGCCTCGAGATCGCCGCGAGGATCCTCTTTGATACGATCCTCAAGTATGCCAACAATATCAGTAGGAAGCCTCAAGCGCGCTGCATTGGATGTGGCCACTGTAGAAACTTGATCATCGCTCGCTTGAGCGGGGGCACCAGTAATCATGTCCTGGGGGGTAGTAATCTGCCGAAGGGGTGGATGACTGAAAGGCTGAGCCGAAGCTTCTGCGGGAAGGGGCTTTATAGTACTTGGTGAATACGACGGAGCTGGGACTGGGGCTGGGACTGGAGCTGAGGTTGGGACTGGGACATCATCCTCTTCATCAGAAGAGTCGTCGACGACAAAGCCACCTGCCGTTTTGGGTTTCTTAGACGGACGAGGGGAATCGGACGCAGGGCGTTCCACGATAGGCTCGGGTACTGTAGTGATAGTAACAGACTCTGGGTCATATTCTCCACCATCCTCATCATCAGATGCATCAGCAGATGGAGCGTGATCAATATTAACATTCGCATGTTGATTGCTATTCTCAGTATATGAGCTCATATTGTCCGTCGCACCATTCCAACCTTCCGCACTCCACGTAGGAGTACCGCCCTGTTGTGCGGACGCGTCTCCAGAATCTTCCGAAGCCATTATGCACAAGAGGAACGAAATTAGTAGTGTCCCGTACTGATGTTAGGGCAGTCGATAATGCGAAAGGAACCGAGGTATCGGATGTGTGAGTTCGGTCGCGACGTTGATGTGGGATGACCCTACTTTGCGATTTTACCATACAATCCGTCTATGGGAAATATCGAGGCTTTCTCAGGCTTTCTCGTGGCGCAAAACCCAACAATCCCCGTGACAGTTCCTGAGGCCAGGATGAGTAGCTACAGCGCCGTTAGTACCCTCGAAACCCACACTTGACTGTATACCCTCAAGTTGTTCAGAGGCAGATCGGCTAACGGTGCTTTGGGGGTTTGATATATTAAATGGAAGGCAATTGCAGGAAGACGTATTAAATACGGCTCTTTAGCCTATATCGGTCTTCAACTATTGTGAGCCTGCATCAATAGAGAGTGGTAGGCGTGTTGCGCGGATGGGAAGATGGCAGTCAATTGAAGAGGAAAAAAGTTGTAGGTTTCAACGATTTAGAGCTTTCACTTGACAAAACAAGAGCGCTATCGAGGGAAGCAAAGATCTCTCTTATCCTGGTCTTACCTAAAATGGATTAGCGCGGCTCAAGTTGAACCGGCGCCTGAGTACGTACTTCTTTGTGACTCAAGTACCTATGTGAATACCTGGAAGTTGTACCTAAAAAACCATTATACCCCACGTGTACAAAGAATATACTGTATGGACGTACATATACATACCTAGGTATGTGTAGGTAGTAGCACTGTGTTTTTAATATCATATTGACGTATTTGTTAGTAAGTTGATGCTGCTATGTCACTGTTAGCAATCTCTTTTTCCTAAAAACAGCTGGATTATCTATTATCTACCTAGGTACCTATGTAGATACCTATTGTGTGCATTTAGGTACCTAGGTACCTAACCTACCTAATCAGATGAGGGCCATCAAATTACATAAGTTCGCTGCACAGACATTTAGTGCAGTTGTAGCTTGCAGTTTGCCTTATGTACCTATATATGTGTGTATGTACCTACTATACATACCTAGGTACTTAGGCCATGTACCTATTGATACCTGATGCAAGCACTGAACGCGCTTTCTACGAAAAAAAAAAAAAAAAAAAAAAAAAAAGCGCGTTGCCCTTTTTAAAATAAGGACCCCTGCTTGGCCCTTAGGTTAGCTGGCAACTGGTCAGGTACCTGTTTCTAGGTCGCAAAATAAACACTAGGGAAGCACCCACCGCCAACCTCCCATCTAGTGTAGAGAGACCACAACTTCTCTACTTCTTTCATACTCCCCCAACTGCTTCTCTTCGATAATCTGCCTCTTTTGCATCCTTAATCATCCATCATTTTTTTGCTATTCGGTCTAGTTACATATCACAAGATTACACACCGCTAGAATTGTCCAAGATGTCTGTCGTATCTTTACTCGGTGTCAATATTTTGAACAACCCCGCCAAATTCACAGATAACTACGTGTTCGAGATTACCTTTGAATGTCTCGAGCAGCTTGAAAAGGGTATATAGTTCTATGGAGACCCTTCAATATGTTAATTGAGTATTGAACTTAGCTAACGAGTCTAGATTTGGAGTGGAAGCTGACTTACGTTGGCTCTGCAACTTCGTAAGTTACCATACCCTGCTCTTCGATAAATACCCTCTAATTTCGACCAACAGCGACCAGTATGATCAAGAACTCGATTCCCTCCTTGTTGGTCCCATCCCCGTCGGTGTCAATAAGTTTATTTTCGAGGCCGACTCCCCCAAGACTACCCGCATCCCGGATGCAGATATTCTAGGAGTGACTGTGGTCCTCCTAACTTGCTCATACGACGGCCGCGAGTTTGTTCGTGTTGGGTACTATGTGAATAATGAGTACGAATCCGATGAGTTGAATGCTGACCCCCCTGCCAAACCTATCGTCGAGAAGATCCGCCGCAATGTGCTAGCCGACAAGCCAAGAGTCACGCGTTTTGCTATCAAATGGTATGTTTATAAACTACTTTGATTGCTGAGTTTTTGCTAATCTGTATGACAGGGACTCTGAGGCATCTGCCCCCCCTGAATTCCCCCCTGAGCAGCCTGAGGCGGATCTCCAGCCCGACGAAGAAGAATACGGAGCCGATGAGCTTGATGAGGATGTCGAGGAAGAGGGAGCTGAAACAGCTGCTGAGAATGTTGGGGAGGCCAGTGCTACTGCTGCGGCTGCCGACGGAGACGCTGAAATGGAAGGCGTTGAGGAGAATGGGGAGCCTGCTGAGGAAGACGAGATTTCCGAAGAGGGCAGCGTCGATCTCGAGAATGAAAGTGAGGACGACCTCGAGGAAGAAGTCGAGGGAGAGCCTGTCGAAGGTGGTGACGATGCCATGGAGGTCGATGAAAAACCAGCTGGTGATTCATCCAAGCCTCAAGAGGTAATGGCTCATTAAGCACCATTTATCTTCGGTGGGTATGATTTCAGCAGCCTATCAGTAGACCTTTTCTGCATGTGGGCTTGGTGTGCCGTACGAAGTTATGAGAAGCCTTGGTATGAATGTTAATTGGCTTATGATAGGAGTACGAGTCATTTGATGGTGGATGGCCGAGCATTGCTTATAGACACATGACTTCCTGTTCCATACATAATAGAAATTCGAATGGTTTATACCTTTTAAATTTGCAGCTTGCCAAGTACTCAGTAGAGGAATTAAATCAAAAGTTATCATTATTTCGTCCTCTCCTACGCTATTCAGACCCATTTAGGAGATGAATCCGATTGGAAATGTGTTTATTGATGGGATTGAGAGGTAGGCATCCACCTAAATACTTCCTTATATAGAACATTTACCATGACGGACTAACTCGCCATCTTTCCACCTCCTTTCCCAGGTTTCGTGCTTTGCTCGTTCTTTTTAACCAGGGAAGCCGAGTCCAGTTACTGGCAGTTCTCTGATCGAAGGCCTTTTAGCGAACCATCGAAGTATCTTTCTTGGTCATCCTCCCATTTAATCTGTCTGTTTACGGATATAACATATAATAGACCTATTGAAAGGGGTGCCGTATCGATCATCTCTTTAATAGCCGTAGAGCACACATTTATTATCATAAGTTTACTAATACATGTAACAGATCTAACCTGATACCTCAATGCGATAGTCAATAAATGCGTTGTTCAACTGCCTGTCGGTGAGTTCTTAGAGACCAATGCATCAGGCGAACTCCACATTAACCACACTAGCGGTAGAGGAGGCTTCAACATGACCTCTCTTCTTCAACGGTTAGATAATGCAGTTACCTAGGTAGGTATACTTATATTTCCCACGTTAGTCATTATAAGTCTTGAAGACATCTCGTTGCACTAGCCTAGCAATCTTAATGGCAATCCAGCTAGCCTAGGTAGGTACCTACATATGTTTACCCAGGTACTCACGGCGGCTGGCGACAGACCAATCAAACTTCAGTTAAATTCATGTTGTCAGAGTGGATAACAGGTAAGGTAACTAAGCCAACTCCCACCCAAAATAGTATACCTACAAACAGGGGTTATATTGCGGGGTTTTGGGGGATATATCGGAATCTGATAATACGCACGTTTCCTTGCGTAGGTGAGTTGAGGACGATCGCGACCCGAGCAGAGCCGAGAAGGGGGGAGGGGGGGTATATACCATGTAAATATCACCTTGGCCAACGAGGCATATTACCTAACTACCTACCTAACCTAGGTACCTAGACAATAAGAATACCTATAGGGAGCTTGTAAGCTGCTTTGAGATAATACACGATACTTTTACGCAAGCCATGTTGTTAGACGCCGCCGAATTAGCAAAACATAATACACCGTCCTCTTGTTGGATCGTGGTAAGCGGTAAGGTATACGATGTGACGCCGTATTTGGGAGATCACCCAGGAGGGCCGACCATATTGGTAAAGAATGGAGGGACGGTATGTATAACTAATCATATAGTCAGGTTCACTATACCAGCGCTCCCAAGATCGTAGGGCATCGAGTTACATAGGAATAACAAAATGCGTAGGATGCTACAGCCGAGTTCCGAACAATTCATTCTCCGGACGTTTTGGAATACCTGCCAAAGGAGAGCTACCTGGGCGAGATAGACCCTGCAGCTCTAGCATCACTCGCGACGAAATCACCATCATCAAGCAAGCCAGTAACAACTTCGGCCTTACCCCCATCTCCGTCTCCATCCCCACCACCAGGTCCATCGTCAGCCCCTACTGCTAATGGACCGCCGCACATTGCACACTGCGTGATAGCGTCGGACTTTGAGGCAGCAGCAAAGGCAGTGCTGCCTAGAAATCCCTTCTCATACATATCGAGTTCCGCCAACTCCGGGCTTTCATTGCAAGGCAACTTGTCTTCCTGGTTACGTGTCAGTTTCCGCCCCCGGATACTCCGTGATGTCCGGCGCGTGTCTGCACGATCGGCCATCTTCGGCCACACCACGCCTTTTCCCTTCTACGTGTCGGCGATGGGCTTGCTCGGCCGAGGCCACCCAAACGCCGAAGCCGAGTTCGTCCGCGGTCTAGCGCGCCGGGGCGCCCACGGTATGATCAGCAGCGAGTCTTCGCTGCCTATGGAGCAAATCGTCGCGGCGCTAAGAGACGAGCAGCAGAAGCTTTCAAGCCAAGCCGGGAGTGCGAAGCAGAAGGATGATTTTCCTCCGTCGCAGCTCCATTTCCAGCTCTACGTGCACTCGGAGCACGCTGTCACGTTGGCCCGCATCAGGCGGGCTAAGGCCACCGGTTTTAAAAGCATCTGGGTCACAGTCGACACGGCGGTCCTGGGAAAGCGCACGCCCGACCGACGAGTACAGGCAGCAGAAGCGCTCGAAGCCGGGCTTGAGGATGCTGCGGAACAGGCTGGGGTCGGAAATAACACCGGGTTCTACCCGACGAGGGGGCATTTCCAGCCGTCACTGTCGTGGACAGACCTCGCATGGATCAAGAAGGAATGGGGCGGGCCCCTTGTGCTCAAGGGCGTGCAGTGTGCCGAAGACGCGAAGCTAGCGCTGGAATACGGATGCGAGGGCATCCTGCTCAGCAATCATGGTGGCAGACAGGCACACACGGCGCCTGACGCGTTGACTACATTGCTCGAAATCCGGGCGTATTGCCCGGAGGTGTTAGGGAAACTCGACATCTTCGTCGATGGCGGCCTACGCGACGGTGCTGATGTGCTCAAGGCCATATGCCTAGGCGCGACGGCTGTAGGCGTGGGTCGCCCCTTTTTCTACGCGCTAGCGGCCTATGGTTCGAAAGGGATAGAAAGATGTATTGATAGTGAGTTTCTCTTCATAATCCTCCCCCCTCTTTCAAGTCACAAGATGTTATTTATTTAGGCACTAATACGGGTTTCGCGAAGTTCTTTCCGAAGAGTTGGCTACGGGCATGAGGCTTATCGGGGTGAGATCTCTTGACGAGGCGCAACCCGACAGGATCAATGCCACCCGTCTACTTAATGATATGTGGCGTCCTGAGAAGAGTCATTTATGAAGGTGCAACTATTGTGTATGAATGAGGTTTGTTACAAACAGCGCTACACCCCACATTATCGGGATTTTGAGAGCGGGAAGAGTGGACGTTTGTTACGCGGCAGCTTGGGTAGTTTTTTTTAACCCGCGCTCCGCTTAATAACGGGTCTATTTTAGTTTGAGCTATGGAAGCTAACTTGCCGTCGCTTAAAGCTTAATAAAGCTAGCTTCTACATAAGAATTAGACACAGTCGAGTTAGAGCCGTGTTACCGTTTACATCATCCTTAAGACAGATACTTGAAGTTAATATCACGGCCGTGCGATCGAAAACGCGGGGTTGATTTAACCCACTGACGAAACGACCAAGCGCTTATCTTTCGTATAAGAGGTATTCTTCCAAATATGATGAATGGGAAAGATCTGGAGGTCATTTATCGCTTAGCCTGTAGAGTTGAAACCCTGATCAAAACTCGCAGAGGTATGTTACCTCTAGGTAAGAGGTAGGTAGGTACCTAACGTATATAGTCGGTATCTGCCGATTATAGGTATGAGCCAAGTCAGTAATGGGCGGGTATATAACAAAGCACGAGATCAATTCCAATAAAAGTATATACAGGTAAGAAGTGTGGGCCTCTCCAGCGTCTTGGATCCTTCATAGGGCCTGGGTCGTCGATAATCTGCAAGGTGGAGATCTTGCGCCATGCAGAGGAACACGAGTCCCTCTGGTGATAGCCTCAATAGGCAATATTCCGAACCTATCTTAGATAGTCGATCGCCTTACTCGCATTTTTCCAGGTCGAATTTCTTCATTTCTTCACCGAGAAGACAAGGCAGTATTAAGTACCTGCTATTATGTATTCTGTCTTATACCCCGCATCACGATACGAAGCTTACCTCTCGGTGCGAATTTCCCATCAGTAGGTACACATTAAGTATAAGTCATCCTGAACCACCAGCTAGGGTACCTGTAGGTATGTAATTGCATACGACGGGCCGAAAGGAGATCTCGTGAGCCGCGTATTAGGTAGGGTCGCGGTAAGCATTCTACGTATTAGATATGTACGATAGTTACCCGTTAACAAGATAAACCGCAGTTGTGGTGAGATTGGTGCTTGGAGATATTCTAGAAGGCCGCTAGAAGTTGGGTGATATGGACCACACGACTGGCTAATTTTATGGCACGTCTCGTAGTAAATTGACTTCGAATTATGCTGACGGTAAAACGTGTTGTGTCAAGCATGGGGGCCTTGACGTGATTAAGCACTAGCCTTTTCCAATGCTGATGTCTCGCATGACGTGGACTATATGTATTGTAAGGCGTTGAGGTACGGACCGGATTGTAAACGACTGAATCCGTTAAACTAAACTACCTGATATATATAACTTCTGTTGGCTGTTGCCGTAGTCTTTTCTTTGTAGGTATTTGGAAGAGGTTAGCATTCTTCAAGCCGCCAAGATGTCAATTCTAGCCCCTACTTCGTAAACGTTTAAGCTTCCTTGTTGGTTCGTAGTATAGGCGACCGCTTTGTTATTGGCCATGTCAGCATGATAGTATTAAACAGACCAATGACAAGTGCAATGGCGCAAAGCGGAATAGTGGTGTGACTAGGTTACTCGTGCTTGGCGGCTTATGATTCCGACGGGCGAGCCACATATCAGGGTAAGATCACCATACGATAGCCTGGGTAAGGATCTAACGTAGCATTTACTGGTATCCTATTTGACTAGGTTAGGCGACTGGATGCTGAACGGTTTGATCGGTTTTGATCGGTCTGATCTGGGTAGGTAGGTAGCGTCGTGATGGCTAATAGGGAAGCTGAGGGGCAAAATGGCAAAGGGCGTAGGATTCATCATACATATTAACTAACCTAGGTACCTAGTTAGAGCTGAACCTTTTATTATTTTATTATTTTACTTTCTTGCGCTGTTTCGCATTACATATATCTATCTCATAGCCTCCCCCAACCCTTCTCTTCAAGTGATATTCTTTCGATCGGTTGCTACAATAACAATAATCCTGATTAGGTACCTGTTTTGGTTTTAAGGAGAAGAGAAAGTTGTCGAGTGGTAAAAAATTAACTACGTAGTATTTTCATCATGGGAAACGACGCGACCGGCGACGGCGTCGAGCCCGCCCACGATAGCCCTCCTATTGCCGAGAAGAAAGTCCCACATGTGTCGGATCTCAAAGCTACCGGTTCGGCCCCGGGTTCAGACGTAGATGATCGTCTCCATGGACCAAATGGCGAAGAATATCCCACCAAGGAAGAACTCGATACTTTACGACGTGTCAAAGGTCCTATTAATTTGATTATCTACACTATCGCTTTCGTCGAACTTTGCGAACGGTTTGCCTACTATGGAACTACTGCTGTCTGTAAGTACCTACCTAAATATAGCTTCATTTCTATGTTTGCTTCCGAATTCAACTAATTTTTGGACAGTTGTCAACTTCATTTCGCAACCTCTTCCTCCCGGCTCTACTACCGGAGCCGGCGGCACGGACCTACAAGCGGGTGCTCTCGATCAGGGCCAGCAAGCTTCGACCGGTTTAGTGCTCTTCAACTCCTTCTGGTCTTATCTAATGCCTTTGCTCGGTAAGCGTCGTCCTGGAATTGTATATATTTACGATTGAAGTTAAACTCTTGTCTTACAGGTGGTTGGTTGGCCGATACGTATTGGGGCAAATATAAGACAATCCACGTTGCTGTCGTGGTGGCTCTGTTTGGTCATGTTATTCTCATCATTTCAGCGCTGCCGCCAGTAATAGCTAACCCAAGAGGCGCTCTCGGTTGCTTCTCTGTCGGCTTGATCTTCTTCGGCATTGGTGTTGGTCTTTTCAAAGCTAACATCTCTCCTATGATCGCTGAGCAGTATGAAAGCACGCAACCGAGAGCTCTTGTTAAGACTTTAAAGAGCGGCGAGCGCGTCGTGGTCGATCCCGTCTTGACAATTTCTATCATCTATATGCGCTACTACTTTTTCATCAATGTTGGGTCATTGATTGGCTCTATTGCGATGGTGTACGCTGAGAAGTATGTCGGTTTCTGGCTTTCCTTTGTTTTGCCTACAGGTCTATTCATCATCTGCCCCCTCGTCTTGGTTGCTTTCAAGGCCAAGTACGTCCGTCATCCACCAACAGGCTCGGTTCTTAGCAAATCAATTGCATTGGTTGGTTTATCGATGAAGGGACGTTGGTCTTTGAATCCTATCACCACCATCAAAAACATTCGTGAGCCTGGATTCTTCGAGAGGGTTAAGCCGAGCAAGATACCTGAGTCCGAGCGCCCAGCTTGGATGACATTTGATGACCATTGGGTTGATGAGGTACGCCGTGGTTTCAAAGCTTGCAGCGTTTTCGTTTGGTATCCCATCTACTGGCTTTCCTATAACCAACTGAACAATAACCTCGTTTCCCAAGCTGCGACAATGCATCTTGGAGGAGTGCCAAACGACGTGGTTTTCAACCTTGACCCTTTCGCCCTACTAATCTTCATCCCTATTTGCGACAAGTTGATTTACCCCGCCATGAGACGTGCTGGTATCCATTTTACCCCTATCAAGAAGATTACGACTGGTTTTGCCCTAGGGACTTTAGCAATGACGGTTGCCGCTATCATTCAACATTATATATATATGCAAAGCCCGTGCCGAAGCCGAGACGGCTATGGGTATGTCGATGACTGTAGGGCGCATCTCGGACTTTCAGCTGATGCTCCAGAGTCTGATTATAAACCCGAGTTGTCAGTCTGGATTCAGACGCCTGCATATGTCATTTTGGCACTGGCTGAGATCTGCTCGTCGATCACAGGTCTCGAGTATGCTTTCACGAAGGCCCCCAAGAATATGCGAGGTTTCGTTACTGGTGTCTTTTGGTTCTCTCAAGCTTTCGCTTCTGCGATCGGCCAGGCCTTCGTTCCCCTCGCTACTGACCCTAACCTCGTTTGGCTATACACGACGATTGCTATCATCTCAGCCCTCGGCGGTGTTGGGTTTTGGTACAACTTCGCGAGCTTAGATCGCGAAGAGGAAGCTCTGAATGCACTCCCCGACAGCTTGTTCCAGGGAAGTCAAAACCAGGATGCTGACTTCGCTGCTCTCGAGGCGGCACAAGTAGAACAGGAGAAAATTCGACACATCCAAGGGCTAGATAAGGCCCCGTAGTTGAAGGGCGTTCTACTTACACATTTCACTCTATATCCCGATAATATTACATTATTGGTAAAATGTCCAGGATGAGGAGCGGGCTAGCCACCTCCTACTACCTAGCGACACAATGATTATTGCTATCCCAGTTAACGGGATGTAAAATTTACAGATTTCTCGTAAAATATACCCAACACATAGAGTCCTAAATTTAACTAATCAACAAACTACGCCGTTTGTCCACCTCGGCGTGGGATCCGCGGTCTCCGTACGGCGCATTAGGGGTATATTTAAAGTTCTCTCTAATAATTACGATGTGGATTATACCATCTACCTATAATAGATATGTCCACGTTCAAACCTAGACGAGCGATCGTTAATTGACTCCTTCGCTAGTGACTTCTTTGTTTTCCCCATACCGTCAACGTTTCCCTCGGGATTTTTGCTTTTTTTAATTCCAAGAGCGATATAAATATTTCAACAAATGAGTTAGTTGACGTAGGTGCCCAAGACACATACGTGCTTTAGAATATGGTCCACCCTACTATCATACGTTAATAATTTACGCAGGACTAGCAACTTGAGCATGTATCTTGCAGACATGGTTCACTTAAGCAACAATATGAGGGACCAAAATAGAATGTACCATAGTCTATTTCCTGCTGATCCAGTTCATGGAGTAAGAAGACTAAGTACGCTCCCTTAAGAAAAAGCAAAACCCAGAAGTGTAAATTGTCTGTAACTGCCATTCATCTAGATATGCCTCCTGGCACCTTCATAGCCCGGACACTTCAGCTAAGCCGGACTTTAAAGTATGTGAAGTAAGACGTAGCGTGCACAGTTTCCACAGCAAGGGAGGTATACGGTTTCAGGTTCGTGATCAGGTAAAGTATGCTCTGCGGTGATTAAGTAATAACACTGTGCATGGTACCAAGGTGCATCCCCGGCGCATAAAGAATACGCGTTGTCCGCTATCTGGGTCTGGCTCATGGGAACAATCGTGGTGATCTTTTTGGTGTCAACTTCGCTATCCCCATATGTGAAAGAAGCAGTAGAGTCGCAGGTAACTGGAGAAGCCATGGTAGGTAATGGTATCCGACGCTTTCCTTCGAAGTCGATAAATCGAAATAAGTGCACAAATAAAATAAAATATGCAAGAATAGTGTTTGGGCGGGTCGATAACAATGATGGTGATATAAGAGTAGCAGATATGGTAGATTAAGATTCGCTGAGACACACGGTAGCTTTTATATAGACACTTAACCTTAGATTCCAAGCAGCCACAGTCATATACACGTTAGGCCCCTATACAGTGAACGGCAGTGTAGGCCGACGTGTGGGTACACTGACAAGCTCTTCTCCCAAGTCACATTTGTACTACTAACTAGAAGAGACGACGCTATTTGTATGACGTTAGGATACTAAGTATTAACTACTAATGCAGATGACACAGAAAATAGAATATATAACTTAGGCCAACAGACATGTACCTAACCTAGGTAGGTATCACCTTATCAAGCTCACCTCCGCTCTATACCTTAGAAATTGTCTGTAGGATACATGGCCCCTATACACCTCGTAATACGATCTATTTCACGTAAGTTCCGCAGCATGGACAGGCCCGCCCAGAGGAAACCCGTACTTCGGAACCCACCTTTCGGCATTTAGGGCAATGCTTGCCCAGAGCCTGCGATTACAAGGAGTTAGATCAGAATGCTTTAGAAGTATGCTGGACTAGATGGCATACCTTTCCGTACAGAGTATTCGGACGTTGACTACGATCAGCGGAGTTTCTAGCGGTAGAAGGTCCGTAAGTAACAGTCACCTGGTTTTGTTGGTTTGCCATGTTTCCTTGGTTGGATTCGGTAGGTGTATTTGTGCTAGCTGAGCTGGCGTTGTTGCTTGTGGAGTTATCTTGTGAAGACGACATTGTGATTGCATATAGGCTAATATGTTTTGGGATATGTGGCTGTTTCGATGCGACTGAATTTCAGAGGTGAAGGAAATATGTTGGCGGTTGTATTTATATCAATGTTAAGATCAATTCACCACGTTGAATTGCGTGTAAGCTTAACACCATGTTAATGAAGGATTTTGCCTGACTTATATACATGTTCTCGTTAAGATGTCCCATATCATACTATTAAATACCAACCTTATTAACTATTCACTCTGATATTAACAGTCGTTGCGTAATACAGACTATAACATTCGTGAGACTGCCTTACTCAAGGTGTCTTTCTAAGATACCAGGTATGTGATGGTAGCACATAGAGTAAAGGTAAGATCCTAATTTTACCGAACATCGAGTACCTGACCTCTACCAACCGGTTGCTGATAAAGACTTATTGGAAACCTAACCACTTACATAGCAACTAAGCTTAACAAGATGTGAATTATTAATATTCACCTTAGACTGCTTTCTGATACTCTTCACTACTTCGCTTGATCAGTTCCTTCGATGTGGTATTTAAGGAAGACATTAGACTTTACCATAGCCTATCGCCGGTCACATTATCAAATATTTCTCCTAAACTACCTAGGTATCTTTTAGTGGGATCGGGTGGGAAGAGTTGAGCTGTTGTACCTTAGCTGGGTTATCTGTGACGTGGGAAGGACGGTATGTTCTACCTGCTCCATTCTGATTTCGACTTGTAAGAAACAGTGACTCAACTTAACTCTATGGTACAGGAACTTCTCCCGAGTGTATTATTAAGTCAATATTCGTTATTGTGAATCTTGGCCCTTTAGATACTTGAAGTTTTATGGGATTGTCGAACTTGATATTTCACCTAGCCCCCTACTCGCCGTGGACACGGTTAGTGTATTTAATATCATCAATTTATTTTCTATCTAAGTATCAGATTTATGATATCCTAGGCTCCTAGATAGGAAATCTATGGTATAGAAATTGTCATAATTTTATAACTGGGTTTGATAGACAGAAGCTCTGACTACCTCTTAGGCGGGTAGGTACCTAGGAGGTAGGTAGACTATCGCGAGATTTGAGCAAATATCTGGCGGTACTTGACTGTCCCAAGTCAACTATCCTACATCATGACGCATTATCCGTCTTCTCAGCACTGTCACTCATATAGAGACGCCAAATTGCGCCGTGATTTGCTGTTAAGTCCGGTCGGGTTATATTAACCAAGACCAAGCTACAGCCGAGTCCATATCCGATTTGATGTTAAGGACTCGGCTAAATTCCACATCGTCAACGCCAATGGTCCTTTCGCTATCGTGTTGTCTCTATCGCGGTGACTTGCGGCTGGAGTGGCTCAAACGCTGGTGGTAATGGGGCTTTTTCAACCCATGCTCGTATTCCTTTAGCGAACAATGAAGGATCCTGCAAATTCCACGCGTGAATAGCCTCTCTTACTATAAACGCGCGTGACCCTCTACCTTCATTCGAGCCCAATGACTCTAATAACTGCCCCATTTCACGCATACCCTCGACATTATCTTGCTTGCCTCCGGCAACCAGGGCAATTCTTTTATCCTTCTTTCCAACTTCTACCATGTCATCTCTGCTCCAACTACCTGTGTCACGAGATCCTGCTTCGTACAGCCGTGAGGTGTTATTTCGCTTAATTTCTTTCACAAGTTGTTCATTTTGGTACTCTGGGGCCCATCCTGTTGCTTTGAGCAGCCAGCTTCTCGGGCTATAGAGTAGAACCGATAGCCCCATGTGGGCAAGCTTCGGCTGGGAGTTTAGGGTCTTCCATAAATCGTTGACTGGTGTGGCACCTGACAAAAAGGCGCTCAGAACGACATCTGGGTGCCGTTTTATTATTTCCATTGCCACAAACCCACCCGTTGATATTCCAACGAGATGTGCCTGTCCGTCGTGAGCATTTTCCCGGATTATTTGGGCCACGAGGTCGGCAGCTAAGACGAACGAGAAAGGTTTAACATGACGTGAGCGCGAATGCTGCGGTAAATCGGGTATAAGAAGATGGTATTCGGATAGCTTGGGCCAGCAATGTTGCCACTCGAGATGAGAGCTCAACAAGACGTGCAACATCACGATCGTGATGGGCGCAAGGGGGTTAAGTGAGGTAAAGAACAACCCCTCGCCGTTTCCGAGGTCCGATACGCTTGCTGTAGTCCAGCTACTGCTAGACATCGTCCTACCACCTATAGGTAATGTGGTGTCTTTACTCCGCCAACTACTGTTGGTAGTTGCCGAAGATATGACCCTGCGCATCGCAGCTAGTGTGGCCTTCTGGATTGTATGATGGCCTTGAAACCGCCGGACCGTTGCCTAACTCTCACTTAGACACCGTACCCATAGGATAAATCGTATAAGAATCGCTGAATTCCGTGTTAGGGTATGTTATGAAAGAATCTAGTTAATATCCTTGCTGCACCTAGTTGTGCCGCAATCAATGGAGAAGCGATATGAGGTTTGCGGCGTAGCGAGGAAATAAACGTAGTCCCACTCGACCGTTCTTCAACCGGACGTTTATTAGGATTCGAGAACCACCGTCATCACCTGATTTTTCTTTTTCATGCTCAGCTTGTCCTACGAACGCCGTCTCAACGCCGAGACCGTTGCATGGTAAGTTCTCCAGACTTCCTCGCCTGACATAGTGGACTCTCGGGATTCCTGGATCCATCGAAGCGCATTAGTATTGCTCAAAGGCCAGCGTACTAGAAAAAAAAAGCCTAGCGTCATAAATGTGCCGGCATAGTCATTGTCATTGGCCGGTTTCGTTGATGAATGAGGAGAAAGTCCGTTCCTAGATTAGCGACCCAGGAAGACGATACGCTTTCAGATAAACCCGCTGACTAGCAACGCACGGTCTTCAGACAGATCAGGTTTCATTCCATGCTATGTACGTAGTGATTTTACCCTAAGGTGAGACCATATTGGGATGACCCTTGCATTAGGGGTGCATTGAACTCCCACGTGAGGTTCAAATATCATAAGACAAGGGCCGAGGTTGGTTAACTAGCTAAATTGTTAACTTATGAGATAGGCTTCATTCATAAAAGTGGCAAATTGTATCTCAAATAAGTATGGCTCTGATATAAATTTCAACGTGTCTTTCATGTCATCTCAAAACTCGTATCTTGCCATCACCGCACAGATCGATTCAGATATCACTAATCAAAATACCTTTTTAGCTCTCTTGGTTCGGTTAGTTGTGGGATTAGTCCGAAGTAGATATCGTATATTGTCCACTAGGTTCACGCAATATAATTCGAAATTGACATGGTAATAATGTTGTATCCAGCATTATCGGCATCGTACCAGGGGCTTGGATCGTGGAGTTCATCTACAATCTAGTTAGATTTCGGGAAATCCCGAGGACAAAGGCATCATCAGTCTTCTGTTCTGTTGATAAGCAGCGGTCCCCTAAAAAGCGCGTGCTTTCTTATTGTCCCGATATTATGCCCTGATGCGTGAGCCAAGCACTTATAAGTGGAAATTCGAGAGATGGTCCCCGAGCTTGCGGACTAAATGCGGCCCAGGGACTTGGGTTACGAACGGCGGGAATCAGATAAAGAGTGGACTATTCATGTTCAAACTCCTTTCTAGTTTCTATTCGGCTAGGTTAGTGTTATCTTAGGGTCGACCCAGAATTGGATATGTTGTATCATCCACTCAAAACTACTGTACCTAATCTCATCCAGACTGGTTGATATTGAGCATTTCTTGTACACCTCTTGTTTCGAACATTACTAGGGTCCAGTACCTTAAGAATCGATTAACTATGTTAACACCTCGTTCTTATAATGCCTTAGACATCGTCTAAACACCCAGCAGTAGGTTTCTTAGGGGCCGGAGAAAAGGAAGACGGTAATAACGGTAGTAAGCCTAAGTTTCAAATCAGCAATATATCGGGATACCTTTCACCAGGCCCTCTTTACGATAGTTAATAGCTATTACATACCTTGAATGGCAATATTCGACAGCGAATACACCTATACCCTAATCCTCAACGGCACGATATTCAGCCTAGACGAAATAAAATAATATATTCATTACTAAAGCATATTAAGTACCGTTGCTAATAGCGAACGTCACCAAGAATCCCTAGCTGCCAAGTAGGAAACCTGCTAAGTTTTTTCTACTTTTATAACCGCAGGTTTCGGTAGTCGTACTGAGTTCCCAAGGAATAAAGACTCGGACTTTTGTTTAATGGTATCATACAGGCCCATCTCGGCTACTGGCAGTCTCGGTGTACTGGCACTGATGCTGGTAAGTGTGCTGGCGATTGGTCCGGTAAAATATAATAGACGTTCATCGTCGTCCTCGTTACTCGGTGCCAGCCTATTAAACTGACGGCCGCTGCGCAACCGCTCCGTAAAGCAACAGTAGCCCTCCCGTACTTTGAGCCAGAATGGACGCAGCACGGGAAGACAGAGCGAGAAGATGGCCAATTCAGGCTCGAGGACACGAAGGTGCATATCACGACTGCCGTAGGAAACGACCGTGGCTGTTATATACTTGTCTGCACGTAGCAGAGCATTTATGCGGACGCAGGAGACCACAGTGACGCTGGGACCAACATCAATTTCTATCGCATCTAATTTATGGGGTGGTTAACTTACCATAGACCTAGACCGAAGAGGACTGTTAGGTTTATCTTGGATCTAACCTTCATGTTTAGCGTCCAGATGGGCGGTATGGGTAGAATCAGGACGACAACATTCGTGATCATATTGAAGGATGCATCCCCAATGTCAACCTTCTTATTATCCACAACATGACCGAATATTGGTCTCCCCCAGAGATCCGCCGCTACCTCCGAAAGGGTGAAAGCTTCTATAAATACTGCTATATACAACAGTGTTATGATAGAACCGACGATCAGGTAGATTGCTCGGAATGGCTTGTGGATGAATATCCTTCTGTATAAACATATGGCGCTGAGTTTTGTGAAGAACATAGAGGACAGATAGAGGGATTCGAACAGAAGGAGGACCTGGTATAAAGAGGTATTGTTAGCATGGCTTGCAACGACTTGAGCAACCCTCGAATAAGAATACTTACACAGAGAATGCCCCTATCAATTCTGTCTGGCGAGACACGATAGTATCCTTCATTCCATACTAATTACGAGTTAGCAGAGCCGCTGCCAGGGCGAGAACTCGACATACAATAGGCAGAGACTGCAAATAGTGCAATCTCCAGAACGACAGCGACGAGGATAAACCCGTCATCCCATCCAATACCTTTCGCCAATCGCCTGGAATGGAGACGCAGTCCAACTGCGACCAAGCTACTAGTGAATATGGTGCAGCTGACAGCGAATACGGGCGCATCCATATTATCGTGGGTTGAGGTCGAGCAACCGATACTTGATTGTATCCGATGCGAAGGCGCATTTGAAATTGATAGCTTATATATTGCACCTTAACATTCATCATGATTCCTTCTGCTTGATGCTTCGTGATTGAGAATTTTAGCCACACTAGTTAGGGTTGTTCGCACTTATGTGTAAGGTCGAAGGCTGGACCAAGTCACAGCCTTGCATCATACGTTGTACGCAACGATTAATTCAGATGGTATGTATCATTCGACTGTTAATGTTATTAAGTCTAATTTATTTTATGAGATGTCCAGTCACTGTCTGTGGATTAGTAGCTCTAGGTAGGTGAATACCTAGGTAAGTATTAGTAAATATATTCTAGTCCAATCTCTCCGCAATGCCCTCCTATTTTACCCAATACTTTTACATCCGATCCTCATTGAATTGCCATATAGGTGTTAAGCCCGGAACAACGTCTTGTATCATTAGCTACCGTATGTAATGATTAAAAGTTTGTCTTGCAGAGAGTAAAAATATAGAGATAATGCTGGTTAAACGTTGGAGGGGTGCAATGGAACAGACCACTTGAAATATAGGAGAGATGTAGTAAGTCGAGACGGAATACTAGAAAATATGTAGTTATTAAAACTATAGTGATTACCTGGATCTGCTAATAGTGAAAAAATGCGCTTTGTAAACTCCAAAAGGTTTAAAGGAAAGAAATATAATTCAATTCAGGTGGAGAATCCCAGGTTTAGGAGTATTTGATGGATTATCAATCTGATGAACGACTTCACAGTACTTGCGTGGGGGGCAATTGAGCCCAAGAAGACATCGGGCTTAACTAGTTACCCTACTTTCCACTTCCTCTCAAGATGATAGCAAAGCTATGGCAGCGGTCATAAAAGGGAATAGGTGCCCCTTATAACGTATATTATGGTTCTAAGGATTATTATAACACCTCATTTCCCCTTTATAATCCTTGATGCTTGTCTTCATTATACTGGTTGTTGATCTTATGGTATAATTAGTTCAAAATTTCCCTACGAGGATCTAAATATGGTCGTGTTATCGGCGAATTTTAGCGAACTTTGACCTTATGTCTAGGTAGGTAAGAGGTACTTAGTCTAGTGGTCCATATGGACTTTTTATACCACTAATATTACCATGAATAATGGTTTCTATAACGAAGACCCTCATGTTCTGAAACCATGAAGCTAGATTCTGGTCTTTACTTTTCATACTTGAGTAATACTAAATGAAGTTAACTACTCCAAGTGGTGGAATTTAATTTTCCGCCATATTCGTATTGCCTGGCACTTAAAGTAAATAGGTTAAGTACCTCTCACTGGCCGCGTTATACTGTTTGCGACAGGTTAGTATGAATGCCTGTGTATAAATAGCACGGAATAAAGTGAGTATAAATTTAAAAGTTCTTGTAACACGCACCGTCAAGAAATGTCAAACAGAGTTGGACCATGTTTAGAGCTCGTTGAATATTCGACTTGATTAATTGAGCTAGTACTAAAATATTCTATCCCGTCTAACTCAATACGACCCCCCCGCATGAAGAATGCAACTTATCGTGTAGTCGCCACATATAGGGTCTCATCCGATCCTACAGAAGGCCAACGGGGGGGCCGGCCGGACTGGAGAAAACTAGGTACCTAACCTAACTTTACCCGCTCCTATAGCCGGCACGGCAGCGAGTAGGTAGAGGAAGATATAAGGGGCAAGACATAAAAAAACCGGGTTACTAGCGTATAAACATTTCCGCGTCAATAAACACGAAGAGTGGCATGTTAATAACACGAAAGGCCCTTAACGTAGTATCGGCCTTATTCCATAACGAGAAAAAGCTTTGCCTTAGCTACCTAGGTTCCATATGGATATGGATCCGATCCCCAAATAAAATACTTGCGTGAGAGGCGGGCGCAAGCTATCCTTGGTGCGCTTCCATGTCCCCCGTCGCGGGCCTCGACTCGTAATTCCAATCTATGCCGCGGGAGATCTTACCCCAGAGATCCGGGATATCCATATTGCTTCCCCACAGCGGGTGAGAGCTTTAGCCCCCCCCCTCCCCCCGGTTCTCGTCCATTATATGAACCGGACAGCTCGCTGGTGCGTAGGTTGGAGGTAGACATGTCGCACGCTCGTTCGAATTCCATGTCGATCCCGCATGCACACTTCGGCTGGTTGCATAGGTGACCTATCTGACTACCTAACCTAACCGCCTATCTTACCTCGAGATGCATTACCTCCGAGCTCTACTCCTTGCGACTCTGTCGTCTCTCGCCGGGGCGAGTTTGCAAGTAGTACCCGGCGCTACTTGGACTACGGTACGACCCTTTCGATCCTAAAATATCAGCCGTCGTAGCATAACCCCTGACTCCCCCCTATTTGCCCCTATTTCCCCCTTGTTAGCCCCTTTCCAATCCCATCTTCAACTCCACACCAGCTCCACACCAAACACAACCTGCTGTATACGCACTCAGCCGCTAATAATATATCCTCGTATGTACAGTCAAACAATGAGCACTTGCAAGCCCATGGCGCCGGTGTCATCAAGGTCGACTCCACATACTACCTAATCGGCGAAGACAAGACGGGAGGAAGTGCCTTCCAGAACGTCAACTGCTACTCTTCCCCAGACCTGGTACAATGGACCTACGTCGGCGCGCTCCTCTCGCGCACCTCCAGCGGCGACTTAGGCCCGAACAGGGTCGTAGAGCGGCCTAAGGTTGTATATAACGCCAAGACGGGCAAGTACGTGTTGTACATGCACATCGACTCGTCCAACTACGGGGAGGCCAAGGTCGGCGTGGCGACTGGCGACTCTGTGTGCGGCAAGTACACGTACGTCAAATCGTACCAGCCACTGAACCACCAGAGCCGTGACATGGGTCTATTCGTCGACGACGACGGCACCGGTTACTTGCTAACCGAAGACCGCCAGAACGGCCTGCGCATCTTGAAGCTATCTGACGACTACCTCAGCGTGGCGGGTAGCACGTACCTATGGTCTGACAGCATCGAAGCCCCGGCTCTGCTGAAGCTGAATGGGCGTTACTACATGTTCGGCTCGAAGCTCACCGGCTGGGACCCCAATGACAACGTGTACAGCACCTCGACATCTCTGAGCTCGGGGTGGAGCGGGTGGAAGACGTTCGCCGACTCTGGCAGCAAGACATACACCTCGCAGACGAACTACGTGCTACCAGTCGGCAGCAACGCCGCCATCTACTTCGGCGACCGGTGGGTGAGCAAGAACCTCATGGCATCGACATACGTATGGCTGCCCCTGACCATCAGCGGGACCACCGTGACCATGGGCAACGCCGAGTCTTGGGTTCCAGACCTATCCTCGACATCGTCATCCGCGTCGAAAGCCAAGCCGTCCGAGACAGCATATGAAGGCGAAGCTGCTGTATACGGCGGCAAGGCGCGCGACGTAAGCTGCAACGGCTGTTCTGGAAAGACGGCAGCGGGCTATGTGGGAGGCCCGGATAAGGGAACCGTTACGTTCCGGGGGATACGAAGCGACGCGGATGCGCGCACAACCGTTCGCATACGCTACGTGAATGGAGACAGCTCGGCGCGGTACGGAAACATGCGAGTCAACGGCGCCGCTGCGCAGAGGCTAGCATTTCTACCAACAGGCAGCGGTGTGTCCAGTAGCACACTACATGTCGACCTGAAGTCCGGCAGTGCAAATGAGATAGTCATTGAAGGCATAAACGATGCATGGGGGCCTGATATCGACAGATTGATAGTTCCCGTGCAATAAGCCTAAGGCGGTATTAGATTTAAGAGACTGGAGGGATGAATGATATTGATACAAAGAGGCATATAGTACCTGAGGTATCATGAGTTTTAATAATGAAGGCTCTATATGTTGACACTCTGCGAGTCGCTTGTCATACGTTAGAAGTGCTACCCCCCCAACTTGTATTTCCGCATGCGCCTTTCATACCAGTCAAACTTGACCTTCCAGGCTCTTCCATTCATATATGTATACCAAGCCCCCAAAACTAAATGCTGCACTGATCTACAATCCCTGCTAGAAAGCTCGAGGAAATAGACGCTCTAGAAATAGCATTGACACAATAGCCGCCGGACCAGCCGAGGAAATAACAGCCAAGCACCAAGGAGTCGAGGGATCGTCCCTCGCTTGCTTCACACCCTCTGTTCGACAACAACATTCGACAACCTGGTTAACGACGCCTACCACGCCTCCCCTCTAACTTGCCTCCAACGATACGACAACATTAAAACCACACGACCTTGCGCCCGTCCCTTCCAACTCCCTAAAGGGATATTGACAATTATTATTCTGGAAAGTCCATGAACTAGGAAACCATTTCGCGTTGGATAGACCGTTTCTAGACGGTGACATATAATGGAAATGCTGGGGATGATATGTCCCTAGCGGTGTTAACATATGCGGCATATGGCTCTGCAGTCAAAGACTGCGGCCTGAGTCGTTGCCCATACTGGCGTAGCTAACTTTATTAGCAAGATAGACCTTGCTTAGGTAGTCATTTGAAATGGCCGACTGGTATTAAGTTTTCGCAACTGGCGCCCAGGGAGCTGTGGTTACAATAACGAGTCGCATATCTCGTCTGGGATGGGTGCAATACTATGATGATATAGCAAAGAAAATGGTATCGAGTCGTAATGAGCCATAAACGCCGCGCCAGTTCCTGTAAACAAACGTGCTGCAAGTTGATAATGTGAATAAACCAGATGGGTCCAGAGGCGAATTCATTAAGACCTGGTGTCGACTGATCACCAGCCTTTCTTCCTGGCAAAACGCTTATTTAACAAGGCCAATACCTTGGTGACGTTGAATTGCACGTATTCCAAATCCAAGTCGTCTTGGTTGTCCTTCTGCATTTCTAAAAGGTCGTCAAGCTTCAGGTCAAGTTCTAACAGACCACGGTTGCGCCCTATATGCTAATTAGCTGGGGAACAGAATAAGTTACGTTTGTTATAACCAACCTTTATAATGTAGCGAAATGACAAAGGTTCCCGGTAAAGGACTTGTGAAATTGAAGTAGATGTTAGCTCTCCTATTGTCGGGAACATTGCTCTTCTGGATGACGCCTTCCTTTTCTAGCTGTTGGTGAGTAAATTTATATGGCCCGAGAACTTGCTGCTTCTGCTGCTTTCGTCTCGTGCCTTCGGATTGACTTCGTACGTTGTGGAGATAACTCTTGTATGTCTCGAGTTGGCCAACAAGGTACGCATTGTGATCTCTGATGGTCTTGTATACTTCTTCGAGCTTGGCTGTCTCGACAATTACACCGTCTTTCAAAGAGCCTAGGTGCTGTAACTCTTGTTCGACCTCATCCCTCAGTAAGCCAAATTGGTCAGACTTATCAATAACCTTCATCTCCTGGAGTTGACTAAGTAGTTCCATGGCACGGATACCTTTCCGAACCATGACTGCATCATTTCTTGACGTAGCCGCCGCATCCGCAATTCTCTCCAAACGCAGGGGTCGTCGAGCAACTGAGCTGGTAGCAGGGATGGAGCGCATAACTTGTACGAAGATGGACTTGGCTTCCATAAAGTAGACTTCCTCCTGCGTGATGTCTAGGGCAGCAGTCAGATCATCTATGGCCGTCTCCCATCGGCTGAATAGGGGAAGGTTAATGGCCCTATTTTCCTTTCGAGGTACCTGTACAGGTGCATGGCCTAATTCCGATATAATTTGAGCCAAGTGTGAATTTTCGTCCTTACAGAGTTCCCCGCAGTGCTTTTCGATCAAGGAATGCATGGCGTATATCTCGTTTAGAGTAATAGAGAGCTCCAAGTCCTTCTTCGACAGCGCTACGTAATTATCCATCTCGAGACTCTCATAAAAATCTTGGACTTCACAGAGATCCAGCATGAACTTGTTGACGCGGTCCTTATTCTGTTGGATGAATGGCTGTAACTTGGCCATGTATGGTTCTTTTGCATACGAGGGCTTATTAGCCAGGTTCTGTAGCATCTTAGCTACCAATGTGAGAGTCCGGCGTGGTCGATCAGACGGCATCCCATCGATGAGCATGTATGATTTCGGTGTGACGATGGCAGGGTTAATGAAACGTAGGAAGAAAAAACCACCGATCAACGTGCAGATAACCTGATCGTTCGCATCGGGATACTTTCGTTTGGTCAAACTTCGAATCTGTTTACATATCCATCGGATCCCATAGGGTGCCTCGTCAAGCCCATCAATGATCGTCTGTAAGAAACCGTTGGCGATTTCCGTCAACATTGTTAAACGTGGTTCTATGATTTTCTGCACTTGAGGATTTTCGGCTGCTTGTTCGCCAGTGATACCCCTAGGAAGCGATGGCGGAAGGCTACCAGTATCCTCTTCGATCTGTTGACACATGCGTTCGTAGACTTTCAAAGGATTGATCTCAAGATCTAGATCCGTCAACTCGATTAGGCTGTTGATTCTCTGCGCCAGTACCGATCGCAAGAAGCTCTGCCCCGGCCCACGCCTAGTGTAAGTGGTCATCATACGAGAAACCGGCGTATTGGCTCGGAGAAGGGACGAGTATTCGGGAGTCGTGTCGAATTGATAGGTAAGGACAGACTAGATACAGTTAATCAGAACCGCACCGTCACATGGAGATATTTATTGACTTACTTGAAACATAGTCAAGAGGAGATGTTCTTCTCGACTTTCATACTGGTTTCCGTATATAGTAAACATAACTGTCTGCAGCAACGAGTCGATCTCGGACATAGAAACCAATCTACAGAGATGTGCAATATGCCTAGGCTCAGATTGTAACAAGAACAGAAGATTACCATATTTCTGCGTCTTGTCGTCGTTAGGAAATGCGCCCTCCTGTAAGTCGGTCGCGTCTTCGAGATGGCTGGCTACTTCGTTTTGCTAGATTCTCGTTCAGTCGCGATGGTAATTATAGGACAAGGAATTCGACAAACCTCTTCTAATGCCATTCGGTTTTGAATAAGCAAAGCGATTCGAGAATCGAGATACCGAACATCTTTTTCAAGAACAAAGTTCTTCTTCGACTGCGAAGAAATTTTAGATTTCAACTCGCGCAGTATTTTTTGTGCTGTAATCCATCACCAGTATCAGCATCGTGCTATCTCACCAAAACCAACGCTCGTGATCCTCTTACCTTTTGCGAGATCATCTTCAATTTCTAGATCCGACTCGTTGCCGACATAGATAGGTACAAAGCTGACATAGACATTCGCTTAGACTGCCGCGCCGAGCGCGAGCCCTCGTAGGAAGACATGGTGTTTTGACGCGATATCGGTTGGAAGGAGGAAGACGAGGCCGTCGACGCCCTTGAAGGTGTTTGTAACATGACTGACATGTTTGAGAGTAATAACCTAGTTTCAATCGTTCAATGGCCCAAATGCCGCTTGCTGACAACACTATAGTAGCAAGCTAAGCACAACGGCGAATTGCGATCATTCCAAAACAACCAAACATCCAACTTGACACTGAAACACACCTGTATCAAACCTGTGCTGTCGTTATATTTACAATCTATCGGACTTCGATAAGTATACTCCACAAGAGGCAGTAGTAGAAACAGTCGAGGGGTTGTGTCATCGATCGCGTAATGCTAGCTTTATGTTGAATTGCTCGATCTACAGTCGATATACTTGGGCGTGAATTGTTCCGCAAAGCCGTAGAATGGATCGGAGTCGAGGGAGGCACAACGATCCAGCGAGGGCCAGATTCAACGTGGTAAAACCAGAAAGGTTTCGATTCGTCAAATTTTCGGGTAGTTGATTTAGATTCCCGCAAGGGAGGGTACTTCTAGTTGCTTGTCGATCGGTCAACAAGATGAACGAGTGCGTACGGATATACGCCTAGAGTTAAGAGTCGACTGCGATTAAATAAAATAACCAGGAAGCCTTGTGGTCTATAACCAATTACGGGAAGTGGGTATCGTGATAAGTCTCTCGTCCCGAATTATATCGTCAATGTTCGATCGGTCGGTCTGCTACTGAAGGGAAGGTCTGACAACGTAGGGCCAGTCTGAACGAGCGATGAGAGGGCTGCGCTGCGACAAAACTAGCCGCAGAATTGGGAGAATTAAGTCGTACACGCGGATAAGTCTCAAGACATAGGGTCCTCAAGAAGTCGTGCTAGACGTTGCACGGAATTGGTTGGAAATTGACTAAGACGAAGAAGGCGAGAGAGGGGTCGGCGTTCAAGACTGGGCTGCGACAGGGCGCAAGATGGTCGGGGTGTATGGTTGGTGTGGTGTACAATAATAAAGGGGTGGGAAGTTCTTGTCTTGTCTTGGACAACTGCGGGATGGTGGATGGGGTGGAAGCACTTTTGGGGGGGGGGAACTTTGGGGGGGGGGATTAGAACTCGAGAGTGTATGCAAGTGGGTGAATGTAGATGTAGCAGGTACGCCCGTAGGCATTAGGTACCACAGCCACGTTGATAAAATAAATAAAAAAGGTGATAATTCGGTTAGATAGTCGGCTGCATGTACAAAAACAGAAGGAAAGGCTCAACGCTATCGATTAATCCGGAAGCGACCTGGGGTCTAGGTAACACTAACAGTACATACATATAACTAATAGCTACCTACATATAAAAGGGGAAAGAACGTCAAGGTACCGTAAAAGGTAGTATTATTTGATGAAGCGCTATTATAAATGCTCAAGTAATAGATGTCGGAGAGAAAATTCAATTGTCGAATCAAGATGAAAGAAACGGCATTCGTATGTTTTATTCGTGATATACAATAACAGGTACCTAATGTAAAAGTACATAGTTGTAGGTAGCCTCGACCTTTTTTCTTCTTCTTTGGCTCTTCTTCTTTAGCTCTTCTTCCTTTTTCTGTTTTTTCCTCTTTCCTCTTAGACGAATGAGAGAGTCGGATAACGTCGAGATGGTGTGTACTGTACCGTATTTGTGCATGTCAATATTTGTGCATGTCAATGCCGGTCGCTGTCAGGGATGGGCTGTTTTCTATCTAGCGGTCTAGCGGTCACACAAGTCACTGTAATCCGTAACATGTTTATTTTTAAAGTCTCTCTTCTACTATAGAGTAAATTATGTATATATTAGGTTAAGTACATATTCATTATAAGCGGAAAATAAGAACCTTGAAGGTGGGGGAGACGATTATGGGTCGACTCCGTCCGGAACGGTTGCATTAGTGTGTATTTTAACGTTATCGCTTAAACTGTATGAAGTAGGTACTCCGCGTAGGCGCTAATTAACATAGCACTAACATCACCTCTAACCCTGTTCATAAACATAGGTAGGTAGGTAGGTATATAATAACGACGATATCATAACCATGGGATTCTGTTGGCGAAGAGTCCGAAAGGGTGTATCCTCATCCCGATACTTCTTAAAGGCATGGGAAACAAATCAAGCTAAGCAGCCACCCCAACATTCAATGCGGGTAATATGTAAATTGTAGGAATTGCTTGACAGGATACCTAGATGCTAAATCCCTAAATGTTCGGCTAAGAAGTTATGGCTCGTGCGGCTATCAATATATTTAGGATACACTATTCCATGAAACACTTCGTGATGATCAACAAGCATTACGGCACAGAGTTGATATGAAACATAAGCAGGGTCTAGTATAAGTAACGAAGCGTGTTTCTTTGCACATCGGCCTCTCCGAGAGAACTTTACTGTGGCATGATATAGTCGACAATAAGGTCATTGATCCTTACATCTAGGTAGGTAGGTATGTATAAGATTTATCAACCGTAACTCGTATCATTATTCCTTTTCGAAACAGAGTTAAGAAAACCCGGAGTGACGGAGTCCCATTATTAAATTTAATGAGGATCCCGTTTCCTCAGTTCTTCCATACCATGTATGTACTTCGTACATAGGATTATGTAAATACATGCACTAGATCCATCCGTCTGGAGACATTACTATATTTGTACTAGCGTATATCTTATCACTGGTTATCTAAACTTTGATAAGTATGTCGTTATACATATTCCCTCTATGGCTCTCCACTTATCCAGGAACATCATCCATTACCAACCAATAAATGCTTTGTCTAACAGGGGGAGCCAGGGGTAAAGAACTCAGAGGGTTTAAAGGTTCCACCAAACTAATGAGAGAAGGTTGCCGGCGCAAACTTTCCGACTCCACGTAACTCAGAGCTGCAAGTTATCGAGATAATGCAATTTATGAAGCGCTCATCAACAAAACGCAAATGCTAAAAGGATGACCTTCGGTCTCTGCTCGAAACAAAATTCCCGTCTCGTACGAATCAGATTAGACATTTCCCATCTGCCTAAAATTACTTACTCTATGGATATGTTGTGCATGAAGCATCGAAAATAAATTCCATCCTCTTAAGCGGGCGGCAGTGTCGCATTTTCTAATTTGACATCTCGAAAACAAGGCAGCCCGCAGCTGTCTTGTTTTGTTTCAATGCATCCGTATTATTAGCATGGGCGCTTAGAGATGGATGTCATAATGACATTACCTACTACATGGTAGGTAGGTAGGCTACTAGGTTACATACAGAAAGGGGAGACTCGACGGCAAACCATGTCGCCCCGTCAGCTTCAGCCACCTATTTTCTACATAAGAAACCCAAAGAGGTAGTTGGTGAAGCGCTCACCAAGAGATGCCGTAGTGGATTTTTTTATACTAGATACCTACATACGTACCTAGTACCAGATTCACTGCCGTCCGGAAGAGTGGATTTACTCTGGCTCGGCCGCCACCGTGCGAACCGTTATCCATCATCATCGTCATGCAGGAAGCATAGCCAAGATTTCACCTGCCTGCGAATGGCTCTCCACATACATCTCAGTACGGCTGTCTAGGTACCTATGTACGTATGTATTATATAAATACGTTATACGAATACATTGTATAGTTAGGTAGTTAAAGGACAAGAAACTAGCAAGTTCCGTGCCAGCATGGATTGGCTCCTTTGCGGGGATGAGCTTCGCATACGTCGACGCTACCGCTGCGAGTTACTGCAAGTTACTGCAAGTTACTACAAGTTATCAGGTTTGGCTGAAGCTGTTAGATTGGCATGGCGTATCGAATTGTCGAACCCTGTGTCGCCAGATTTGACACGTGGAAATCTGCTTAAACGATCTACCAACGAGTTTCCCGTGAGTACATTACATACATAGGGTCCAGGCGAGCAGGTATGTAGGCGATAACAATCCTCGACCATATGCTAGGCCTACCACATGTCTACGAGGTCCGTTCGCCCTGTTCTAGGCTTGGGTTACCACGAACCCACAATCCGCCAAGAAAGGCGATCAGGTCAAGATGAGCAGTAGCAAGGGTTTTGTTTCTACCAATCGTAGGCAGGTAGGCTACATCCATTGTGTGGCTTACCATGATAGAGGGAACAAAAAGTCTATTACATACATATTTCTCCCTTGCGTTTTTCAGATCCAATCGTAAGTATTCGATATTAAATGAGATATACTTCAACGTTTAGGGGCTCCAGACTCTCGGGATGAACTACGTACTTACTAACTAACAATAAAGCTAAACCACCAAGCATATGCCAAGAGCAAAAAGCTCGCACTACGATCACCCCAGATGGATTTCATTCGTGGGAATAGACCAAGACGCACTTATTTAGCGCGCTTGTTCCCGGTACTTCTGGGGTTTCGGAGTATTTTAGAAATTACGACCGTCCTCTTGACCATCGTGACTATGTCCATTGTTAACTAACCTAGCCTAGTACATTGATCGGGAGACAGGGCTGCATGCGCTTTGGTACCGCAATGCCAACTGCCACTCTGCCACTGCAAGAACGCCGTTGGGTAGCGAATCGATTCTCAAATGCGTACCCAATACCAGCACGTCGGGGCGACGCCGGTATCCCTTCAGCGTTACTAAGTCTCGTGCTGGAACTTTGATGACTGCAGAAATCTCGAAACATCACCCAAAGATCCTCCTGCTTCCTCGCATGAATGCAGCGCATGAATGCAGCGCATACCTGCGTACATGTGCTTCGTATGACGACGAGGAACCTTAGCCTTGCATATGACAGGTCTGATATCTACCAGATCTGAAAACACATATTTACTGTTTGACAGTTGTGACGTAGTGACACCCGTCCACCACGTATACAAGCTCTGCACCGCTATTCCGGGGACAAGCAGCTCTTGATATGACATCGGTTTCATATGCTGCCACTCGACAATCTTGTATTCCGTATACATCACTTACAGTTACGCCGTGCAACGTCTACGAGTTCTTTGTCTGTTCTTTCAGCTCTCAGCTCTCAGCTTTACGAGCTGGTACCCTTGTCGATCTCCATCCATTTTGTCGGGAATAGTGGTCTCAGCCGCCGTCTACCACGGCGTATTAGCCCTACTAGATCGGACCACCTTCGTCTTCTTTTTATTAGTCGGCGACCATAAGAAGTTAAAACTGTAGAGTTTCCATAACGGGTGATTTATCTGACTCGTAGTTGAATCCATTTCCCATCCCAAAGTCCTAACCTAGAGTCGTCTCTACGTTATGATAGAAATGACTACATGGCAGGGTGGTTATTTGGTGGCTAAGCTAGTCCAACCTGAAAATGCCAATCTCATACGAGAAAGCAAACTTCCATCCCACTACTAAGTTCTAATGATCACCAGCTAGTGGAATTAGTGCCGGTGGCGCCCGAAAAGCCATGGACACGGTGATATTTACAGCATTCATCCCAACTTACTATTTAGTTACTATATCCTCAAGTACGAGAAAGATATAGTAGATCATTTTTAACAAGGACAGGTCCATTCAGAACAGTTAGTAGATTATAATGTGGGATTTTGGGAGGTAACCTACCGTGTCCCTCTCGCACTTGAGGACATACTACAGTTATGATGCTAAAATTCTTACTTCTACACTCATTTAACCTTTACGAGATCTTAAAATACGGCTCTTCTTTCCGAACACGGGAATAATCACCCGGTTCTACTTAGTGATTATCTCATCCTTGTCTACCAGCCAGCGCTCAAACTAGTGTAGCACAGACGTAATGTTTATCTAAAAAAAGATGTCGAGTCTCCCGCACTTACCAAGTACTGAACCCCATCCTAGAAGTTCCCCCGTGGGCCAATTCAAGATAATTACATCGATATCTCTGTAGAACAAGGCCTGGATAAGCTATAGCCACTCATGTAGTCTATGTACGCCATGGCTCTGTTTATCACTACCTACGTATTACATATAGGTCGATCATATAAGGTCACGCAGCTCTGCTTTACACACCTAAACCATACTACGTTAAACAATCAACGAACTTTTTGATTAGGTAGGCTTCTCTACGCCAACCTCGAGCCAAGGCCGTCATTCGCTTTATTGTACTGCGGCTTTCGGTCTATAGACGGACCCCCACACCCGGGTCTGAAACTTACTGTAATTGTAGAAACATTAACTAACTACCTAGGTAGTTAGGTACTTACGCTTTATGTTAGAGGATTCTCATAACATGCTAACTCTAAATCCTAACCCCCCAAAACATTTAGAAACAAGCGAGAAAACAAGTAGAAACACGCTTACCCCATACTACTCCCTTCTCTTCCTTTACAAACAACTATTTTTTTCTTCTTATGTATAGACCGGCCCCGGTGATGTTCCCCGGGCATCTACGATTACTACTTTGGCACATCCTCGGGTTTGTGGAACTGACGCGAGGGCAACGAGTGGGCTCGGATAGGCCTTTGGAAGCTCTGCCACGCGCTGCGGAGCTCCTCCGCCGCAGGCGAACGCGGTGAAGGGGGCTCCGCGAACGGGAAGGAGAAGTAGTCCTTTGGACTCTTGTCTTCGTCGGGAATCCCCTTACCTTGCATAGGAGCTGTCACACGCCGGTAGAGCGCGTTGCTTCTGCGGAGCGTCGGTTTGGAACACAATGTGCTTTGTCCCATCTCGCCTGGGTTTTGCTGGCCGGGTAGACTGGGAAGATGGTCCAACGGGGCTGCGTTGGCATCGTCCTTGGTCAAGACCGGCGGGGCTACCTTGGGGACTACTGAGAGAATCTCGGGGAGTAATTCGTACGAGAGTTTCCGCGAGCGGCTTTTTGGCGGTGTCTCCTGGTTTTGGGACGGGTCCGTAGTTATGTCCTCTCGAGTCGTCATCTCTTGTTCAATGCGTTCTTTGAACGAGCCTTTCTTTGGTGAACCTTGGCCTGACATGATGTGCAAAATGATAAGTTGTATTGGATAAATATTTCTTCAAGTTTTGGCGTGAATAATTCAGATCTGGATACTTTAATTATTAGATATGTTGGATCTGTGATGGGTCTAAAAGTCGAGATCTTGATAGATTTATATTGGATTGGCAAATTTAGATAATATGATATGTCCTGTGCGGTTTATAAATTGATGAATGCTTGTGTGTGAAGCGACATATATTTAAGCTCCTGTTAGAACAATTCAATGTACTCAAACAAGGGAAACAAAGAGCTTGTTTGTGAACTTCTCCTGTGTTCGAGAACAGTCTCACTGTTCGTCAACTTATTGTTCCTTGATGCTTGGCTAGGTAGTTAGTTTATCCCTCGACATGCTTGAGATTGTACTAAGTCTATGAGGTAGTTTCTAAACACTAATCTCAAAAATTTCTATAACCATATAAAACCTGCTGATCATTTGTTATGGCCAATTTCAAGGATTAAAAGTCGGGACTCGAGATACATTAGAGTCCTCAACAAGTCAGAAGCAATCACCTCGACGATAATGACACAGCAAGTTGTAAAGGGCATTATTGTATTAGTTACTATTCCCAACTTTCACCCTATTTAAGTAGTGGAAAACGTCACATCCGGTGCGACTTTAATTAGTTTATCCATAATTATACCAATTATAAACACCATAATAATCATTAGCCAGGAAGGTTTCGTGTACTGGGCCCCTTCCCACGCCCACCTATTGATATCCCTTAGTACCTGGCCTATCTGGGCAATCACCAATTCGTTATTCCTTTGGGGTTGTTGGCGTCCCGCCTAAAGTTTCGGCGGATCGCCCTCTTTCCATAAATATTCGAGATATCGTTATTAATCTCCTCCCGCTTAGTCCTGGCTTCCCTGCACTTCGTCATTATTTCCCTATTAGTCGGGTCTATAGTCGTCTCGAGATACAGATCCCGGTGCACCACCTTAATCTTAGCAAGCTCTGCTTGCAACGCCTCCAGCCTGTCGTATTCACAATCCGTAAATGCTAGGGTACCCCGATCTTCCGGATCTTCGCGAATGCTAGGCATTTTTCCGAATTTCTTTCCCTTCTTCTGATCTCCTTTATCATCTGGACTCGAAACTGGGGTCCCTGGAGCGGGGATAAAGGCAAAGTCTGGGAGACGCGTGATAGGTGCCTTTTTGTTCTTAATACAGTAGTTTAGGAAATCTTCGACACGACTCACAGTGATTTCCTCAGGCTCCACCCGACGACTTCCTAATGGAATGATAAGCCGTGGGAGAGATTTATGTGTAGGGCGAGTTTCCATGCTAGTAGACATTTTGCTTGAATTTGGGTGAAGATTATAGGATATTTTGTTTGAAACAAGAAATATTGACTGTAAAGACTTGCGTAGATCGAATTATGGCCTGTCTGGTCTGAGCTGGGGACTGGAGGAATGGGATATTATATCGATATCTGACGACATGGCTTATATGGTTCATCAAAGGAAGTAGATCCAAAACAAAGAAAAAGCTGAACAATGCTTTTGATAAAAGACGAGTCTTCCAACTTACGAATCCTTTGTGTCTTAATATAGTATGGTGACTGAGGACATCTATATTTGGGAGGTAAATTATACGACCTCTTTAGAACATCACTTTGTTATGAGCTCTGTAAATGCATTAACAGCAGAGCATGATAATCATAATAGAGAGAGGTGTATTTGAAGCTAACATTAATGAGAAAGTGTTAGAAAAAATAATAATAACTATCTAGAAAGGGTATATTAGTTAAAGAAAGACATTGCAAACGAGCTTGGATTATGAAATGAGTGAATTGGTGGTAGGAAATTACAGACAATGGAGTTGTTGGTTGTGACTGTAAAATAATTCTCAGGGGTAGTATCACGATAAATTTGAGGCTTGATTTGGGCATCCCTTCATCACCATATTGGGTCACTTGGCACGCAACATCTAGCTCGTGCATAGTCAAATTTTAACACAGATCATGGTTCTTGTTTTAGGAAACATATGGTATTTTAAAAGATCATGATATTATTAATGGGTGCCCTTCGGAATTCGCGAAAAGGGGGAACCCAAGAGGACCGGTTTGAGACATCGCTTCTAACTGATGAAGCCCATCTAGTAATCTATATGCAACCGCTTGTAATGCTATGTATGAGTAACATCCCCGTAACCTAACTATACCATACGGCCATGCGTATCGTCATTCAATATGCGAGATAGCCATCTCTTCCCACGTATTCCTCGCTCATACTGTCTCCTTACGCAAAGGATTAAGTTTCATACTGAAGTTATTCTTCGCGGAACCCGCGTATTGATCCACCTTGGCGTTGATTCCATCCTCAACCTTGTTCGAATATTCATCGATCTTCCCATTCACCTTCCTGCCGACGAAAGTGCGGAAGCAGCCGTAAAGGCCAGTGCAGAGCCATAAAATGCAATTCGCGAGATCGATCCAGACAGCGCATTTCATGAGCGTGACGCTAGTGCCCTCATACTCGTCTTCCTCACGTTTGAGGAATATAGCAGCAAAGATGCCGAAGAGGACAACCCATAGAACGAAGAGAATGAGGTCCCAGGCGAAGAGGCGGTGCGACTGTAGGCGGCCGAATGGGTTGGGGACAGAGTACAGAAGACAGGTGATGCAGGAAAAACCAGCCACGAATAGTGCGTAAACCCACGCGACGGACTGAGTGTTCCCGTGCCTATGATCATGGTCGACGCGACGCCCATATAGAGCACAGACGATGATGGCGAGTACGAACTGGATTCCGCGGACGATCCAACGTAGCCATGTCTCATAGATGTACATCTGCTTGGTGGCGGCACCTTTGCCGAATCGGGTGATTAGGGATTTGATAGCCATTATTTCCCTTTGCTTTCTTTCTTCTTCTAGCTATTGGGTATGTGCATGCAAATTTGCTGAGGGCGTGGATGATTCCAAGATGATCTGGACAAGAAAAATATAAATATTTGGTAAACCGTGGAAAATTCTAGTTAAAATATTATTAAATAATTATCTGCTGGCGATGTTAAATAAATGCAGAGTGAATCAAAGACATCCAGTGTCGTGTGCGTTAGAGAAGTAGTGACGAAGGAAACGTGTGTGCAAGAGAATAGACTCAGTCTTTGAGGAACATTGAATGATATTTAAATATGAAAACCAGGGAAACACAGCCAGATTCGAATCTGTGAATCCATTGACAAACAAGCGCCTAACACTGCGTAAGTTGATACGATAGGATCAACAAAGAGGGCCAACTAGCCTTTGAGCTTTCACTCGCGGCTCAGTTTGAAAGACTTCTAAATCGGGAGTTTCCCAATTGAAGTGCTGTTGACCAATTAAGGACCTATACGGAAGTGGTCTGTGCTTGTGGTTTTGTCCCTTGTCCAGCGGTAACAAAGAGAATGACTGGCTATGGTGCCGTCTAGCTTGAGACGTAGGCGCTTAATAACCCATCTCAGGCTTGAAGATGTATTTATGACAGCGCTAATAGGCGCGGCGATCTATCGTGGTGGTTCCTGTATAATTGAACCATCGCGCGTACAATAGGGACTATCTTGTCAATCTCGAAACAATCTAACGTAACTCCATTAACCTAGGTTAGTTACTAGTTACGAGTTAGTCACAAGTAACACAATGTACAGTGTCTAATGATGATATATTGACTGTAGCGAGGGAGGTGTTGAAAGGTGTGTCAAGGAGGCTAGCCGTGCGAAACTCGGACTATACGCCAACTACCTGACTATTACAGTTTACAACAGTAATATGACGAACAGCGTGTAGCGCAAGGTAATACATACTAATACTTACAACAGTCAAACTTTTGACATGCTTTGCTTGGGACAAAGCAATGTGCCATTTCGGAAGGTTCGGAATATCTTCCGCATTGTGTAGTTGAAGGTTCCTTAAACATCGACTTTTGTTTAATTTTATCTCTTTTCTATCGCATGGAATAGATTAACGTCGGAAATATAAAGTTGTCAAAGAATTGGCTCTCTAGATTTATGTATGAGCCTGTACAGGAATAAACCTACGGCTATGCGGAGATAGGGTTATGCATAAGTACCTCAGGTAGGATAGAACGGATAGACCATTCCGGGGAAACTGGAGGTAGATGCCATGTGCTGTAGAGTTGGTCCGTTGCCCGCGTGATCGGGCGACTTACTGTGGACCCTCTAGGCGTACCTCGGCAGTGTGCAACCCCGGTACTTTCAATCTCCAAACTTCCCTAATTGGCCACAATTGAGAGATCTAAGGCATGACCTCATCATTTCCTCTGCTACATCCCCCACATTCTCAGCTCCAAGTAGGGAAGAAAGAATCTTTGAAAATCACATGCCAACAATACCTTAGAGGTAGGTTAAGACGCACACATGACATGAGTAATGACGAGGGAACACTAAACCATCCTAAGTCATAGGCCTATTTTATTTATTCCTTTCCCCACGAAACCCCCGGAATTTCCATTGTCTCGACTCTTGCGCCTAGGTCCGCTCCGCCTACCTAGGCTATTACTGTGGGGTGTTCGGCCCCATGTTGAGAGCGATGTTGCACTCTCATTGCCAATAGCGAGGCACTGAGTGGCTTAGAAGACGCGTTAGGGCACCCGTAGTGAGCTAAACCAGTAGCTGCTTGCGGCATAGGTTCCAGAATCACATGTTGAGCTTACAAGCTCTTAGCCGTAAGACGTTACAGTACGAGAGCATAGGCTCGGTAAGAAAGTCTAATCGCCCGAGCCTTTAAAGCTTCTGGAATGGCATCGCGCAAAACATCACTTTTTTTTTCGGTTTTCTTCCTTTATATATCTGTCCCTTTTCCTCACTTGTACTATTACTTATCCATTTGACGTTGCTGCAATATAATTCCAAAATAGATATTTTATCTCTATATACACTTAAGCCCTTCCATCAGTATGTCTAAGACATTTTCCAAAAGTGACGTCGCGTCGCATAACAAGGGCGATTCTCTATGGATCGTTGTTGATGACGATGTCTACGACCTAACCAAATTCCAAGATGAGCACCCTGGTATGTCATCACTTGGCCTTGGTGCAATGCACCTGTCTAAGTCGAATAGTCTTCAGCCAAACTAGCTAACCATAATCTCATTGCTGTGCAGGTGGGAAGAAGATCCTAACTCGAGTTGCCGGAAAGGACGCGTCTAAGCAATTTTGGAAATATCATAATGAGGGTATTCTCAAGAAGTACAAGCCATCACTCCAAATTGGCTCGTTAGATACCAAGCCCAAGTCCGAACCAACACCAACACCAGAACCATCCAAGACCTACGCCGCCCCTAAGCCGACGAAGGAGACCAGGAAAGCCGTCGTTCCCTCCACTGCGCAAGAAGAGACTCAGGCGTTGGAGCCATTCGGTGCTCTAATTCCATTTGCGGATCCCAGCTGGTACCAGGGTGTATGTTTTCCCTTTAGCTCGGTTGTATGTCTCAACTATCCTTGCTAATTATGTATTTGCTCGTAGTTCCACTCTCCTTATTTCAACGAATCCCACGCCGCTCTCCGAGCCGAAATTCGCGAATGGGTCGAGCGCGACATCGAGCCGTATGTTACCGAATGGGACGAAAAGAAGGAGGTGCCACGTGAGATCTTCCTCGAGGCGGGCCGCCGTGGCTATCTTGCAGGCCTGCTGGGCGTACATTATCCCAAGGAGTACACGAAAAATACTGTGAAGTCGGTAGCGCCGGAGAAATGGGATCTATTCCACGAATTGGTCATTACCGATGAGCTATCACGCGTCGGATCTGGCGGCTTTGTCTGGAACATCCTCGGCGGCTTTGGAATTGGTTGCCCACCGCTCGTCAAGTTTGGCAAAAAGGCCCTGAAAGACCGCATTCTACCCGGACTTCTGACGGGGGAGAAGCGAATTTGTTTAGCAATCACGGAACCCGATGCGGGCAGCGATGTTGCTAACCTAACCTGCGAAGCCAAGCTGAGCGAAGACGGCAAGCATTACATCGTTAACGGTGAGAAGAAATGGATTACGAATGGTATCTGGTGTGATTACTTCACCGTTGCCGTACGGACAGGTGGCGAGGGCATGACCGGTGTCTCCCTGCTGCTTATCGAGCGCGACTTCGGTGGTGTAAGCACAAGACGGATGGACTGCCAAGGTGTATGGTCGTCTGGTACTACATACATCACCTTCGAGGATGTCAAGGTGCCTGTTGAGAACCTCATCGGCAAAGAGAACCAGGGCTTCAAGGGTAAGCAAGTGTCAGCATCAACTCCAGATCAGGGTTACTAATTCTTGAATCTAGTCATCATGACCAACTTCAACCACGAACGGATAGGTATCATCATCCAATGCCTGCGCTTCTCCCGTGTCTGCTACGAGGAATCCGTCAAATACGCAAACAAGCGACGAACTTTTGGCAAGAAGTTGATGGAGCACCCCGTGATCCGCATGAAGCTAGCGCATATGGCGAGGCAGATCGAGGCGTCGTACAATTGGCTAGAGAACCTCATCTATCAATGTCAGAAGATGGACGAGACCGAGGCTATGCTCAGACTCGGTGGGCCCATCGCTGGTCTCAAGGCCCAGAGCACGCTCACCTTTGAGTTCTGCGCGCGCGAGGCCAGCCAAATCTTCGGCGGTCTGAGTTACTCGCGAGGCGGTCAGGGCGGCAAGGTCGAGCGACTATACCGCGACGTCCGCGCGTATGCTATTCCTGGAGGTAGCGAGGAGATCATGCTTGACCTGAGCATGAGGCAGAGCTTAAGGGTTGCTAAGTTGACGGGTATGAAATTGTAATAAGGGGGAAGAAGGGTACGATATGTATATACGGGACAGTTGTTTCTGTTCCTCTTGTGTACGAAGATGGGCGCATATGTTGGATATTTGGGTTGTGCATTCCGGGCTACGCATGGAAACCCGAGGCTTTGAATTACTGGCCAATAGGAGGTACTTATCATTGTAGCATTTCAATATCACGATGTAATTTGTCAAATTCGATGCGAGATGATGTATCTTATGAGTTTTAGAATCTCTTCAACAGGATTAGTCATATTTATTATGACTAGTATGGATTGTTCGGTTTGCTTGCTGTATAAGTCATACCTCTTCTATAGATGTAGTTAGTCAGAGATGCCTTAATATAATACTTCTGATTTGCACATCGCACTTCTATTATCATTAGTCCGCGGCGTTATTAGTTGAGTCAAATAGGAACCGAGTTTAAATATTGCAGCTGTTTAGGACTGTTAATTTCAAATTGCTTCCTTAATACTTGACCAGCTGATCTCAGCCTTTATCCACGAGGCAGTTCGAGCCCCTATTATATATATTCCTAGTACTAGGTTTCGCTCTTCGTCAAATGAGTCTCTTTCCAATGGCTCCTGCAACACAGCTATATCTTATTACTACCAACAGAGGATTTCTCTGCTCTTAGTCTAAATAAGGGTTATTTGATGGACCCTCGCCGTGACTCGGGGTGTGCTGTATCACTTCAGGGGCTCCATTAGATACCTAGGTACATAATATGATGGTCCAGATAACATGGATACCGTCGTTTCCATCTTTCTCTCCCTTTTACTTCTTATGTACCTACCTAATGTTTAACCCGCGGATTGTTATACTGCGAATGGATGTCTTCACTGTAAGGTGCTCTCGGCCCTGGCAGTGAAATCGTTTGTCTTTGATGCAATTACGTCCATTCATCCTGCATTGATGGCAATGGAAAGGATGTCTTGGAAATTTAAAGGGTCTATTAGGTTACCGATTAGGCATCTATCTGGTCTCTACTGTAAGTATATTGCCCAGTTCCTTACTTTAGTTGCCCCCAGACTCTAAAGCAGTTGCCTGCTACATAAAAACTATCACCTCAGTTACTTCGCAAAAAGGCAGATGTCCAAGCTTTTTCACGTTGATCGTCGTGGTAACAGTAATTTTTCTTAGGCACAAATAAAATTCGACTCTGTCCTGAGGAAGACACAACTCTCAGCTAAAGCAGCTGCGAAAAAAACTTATTTAATCTCCCCTTCAGATATCTCCCAGCTCCTTCCAACTTCAACCTCTACAATCCATCTCTACGCAGCATAGCACAGTACACAACATCAATAACCTGTACAACCTTTGCCAATAGAAGGTAGGAAAGTTTTCAATATTTCCTACACTCTAATATTCCATCAAAACCATCTACCTTACACCATCGTCAACACCAAGCCCTAATCTAATACCTTCAAGACTAACCTAGAATTAACTTTACTACAACTCCTTCAATATTTTTTCGGTGTTTCTAAACACACCTGCCAAATAGTCAAACGTTAAGAGTACATCTCCATACTCTTCTAAAGTCCTCATACTTAACACAGGGACCGTCATAACGCCATGAATTTACCTACAACTACTTATCTTACAACCCTTCTCCATCTTCCAGGATAACTCTTTATACACAAATACTAACTCAGAACTTATTACCTAGGCAACACGCTCCTCCATCAATATCCTCACTATTCAACTTGTCGTTGTCAACAATGCGATTCAGCAACACTCCGGCTAGCCACAAAAACGCTTCCTCTAACGAGGCGTCCTCCCAATACGGGGGCCATCCGTACACACCACATGTGGGAACGTCCTCGTCTCCCTGGTTTCAGAGTACCTCGAATACTACTCCACGCACATTAAACCGTCCCAGAGACGAGAATAATTCGACCGCTTCCAATACTGGAATCCATCTTTCACATCACATAAATAACAACCAGCCTTCCTGGCTACAAGACAACAAAGTCGACGAGGGATTTAACTATTTCGACCCAGTCTTCCCATCTCAACTCATCCGCTCTATACCTACTCCCCAGGTTATTATTACATCTTCGAATAGGGAAGGCTGGGGAGTCAAGGGAGCCAGAGGAGGATACATCCCTATGGGCCAAGGAGCCACCTGGCGCGCCAGAAACCTCCTCCCTGCAGGCATGTGGGATCAGCAGCTCGCAATCACCGGTATATCGGAGAACTACGGGGGCAATATTTTCCTACCCTCTAACCAGTCCGCGAATGTGCCCGAGAACGAAAGCACCTCGCTATGGTTGACCAACCTTCCGCCTAGGTGCACTCATCAGAAGCTCCTAGGCGCCATCCGCAACTGCGGCAAGATCTTCGCCGCAGTCATCAACCCGCCCAGCGAGTCTACCGGGCGCTCCAGACAGCGAGCTCCCCACACCACCTCGGCGTCTAAACTCGTTTTCTTCGACCGCTCAGGCGTCGACAACCTTCTCGCCAAGTCGGAGGCGGGTGAATTCTCCGTGGAAGGCTACGTCCCCAAGCTCAAGATGAACCGCATCAGATCGGCACCGCGCGAGCCAAGCCCGCACTGCCGCGTGCTACACATCGAAGGCCCTAACTGCATCGTGAACGAGCCGTACCTGCACGCCTTCTTCCGCTCCAAGTTCAACTATGAACTCGAAGCCGTCCTGACGCTGTCTATTAACAGCTTGTACACCCGTCAGGAGTGGCGCTTTGGAAGCTTCCGCTGCCAGGCCGAGTCTGCGCGCCAGTCCATTGCGCGAGAGAAGATCCGGACGGACTTGTCTGACCTCGATACTCTAAACTGGAGGGAGGTCCAAGTCTACTTTGGTGTCGACCCTTGCGCGCCTCCGCCTGGTTTCTCGGCATAATTAGGTACTTTATCTACTTGTCTCCTCTATGACGCTTGTAATGGCGACAAGAGAGTAATGCTGGCAACTTGGGCGCATTAGGCCTGTTCGGCCCATTGATACGATCATTCGCCCTTGTAGTCTCCTTTATTGAAGTTTGTCACGGCTGGGGTCGTTACTATTAGACCGGGATATGCATGATATAAAAGCATGCTTGGACTAGATATTAGATGGAATAGTATCTTCCATAAAGTAATAAAATCCCACTTTGATCCCAAAAGCGCATTTGATATCGTGTTCTTCATTTCGTGATAGTGGCTGTAGATGAAGAAGAGAGATTTGTCTACCTTCTGTATCTCTTTTCTCTAATTACCTACCTATATATTACTATGGGTGTTTATGCCTGTATCGAATTGTCTTTATACCCTAACATGAGGTATTTTTACTCTAAGATATTTTAGGTAAGTTCTTGTAGTATTACATACTAGTACATATGTTTATTTTGGCGAAAGTTAATTCCACTAGTTATTACATATCAAGTTTTGTATCCTATCAATTAATTATCCTAGTTCGATTACTAGAGTTGATTCAATTCGGCTTCATTGCTTTGACAAGTCCTCCTTTGAAACCTGAAGATGTACCTGGGTTTCCCAGGTCAGAAGGCATGTAGCTAACCATTTCGTGGCGTATGCATCTATAAGAATATATGGAATAAGTAGATATATGGCTTTAGTTCTTATAATAGGGGCTCGACCCACTTAATGACGTGAATAAGAATACAAAAAGAACATGTCGTCATACGATACCTCTTATATAAAACAAGCACAATACTATATCAACACGTATAATCGAGAAACTATTTCTTAGTTTATTATTATGATCTTAAAAATGCGTCCATTCCTCGCTCGGAGCTCCCCGGCATTTCCACTATCCAGATTGCCCACCTTCAGTCAGCGATCGGCCAGTTCTCAATCCCAGCCACAGTATCAAAACCAAAACCAACATTCAACTTCAATCGACCAAGGAACAGTAACAACCCCCAAGAGCCAAGGAAAGAAGAAGACTATGGAAGAAATAGATGCTGAATTACAGCGGAAGATGTCGGGACTTTCCGGCGACGGTGGAGAGGCCGGAATAGAATATGAGAATGGGAAGCCGGTGGCGATGAAGCGAGGTGTAAGAGATGTGAGTGTCTCTCTTAATACGTGGTCATTGGAAAGAGTCTATTGTTAAACCCCTATAAGTTCGTATTTAGTCAGCTAACCCCAAGCGTAATAGAATATGTTTCGTTACATATAAGTACGGCGTCTGTGGATGCCAATACGCTAAGACTCCCTGATTAGGCGCCCAAGTTCATCTCCCTACCTTGGGAAAGCTTTAAAGTATCTAATATAACTCTACTATTATTTCAGTTTCTTAGTTAAAATATATTAATGCTAAAAGTATAAATAACCCCTTAGTTCTCGATAAATTCACTCTATTTGTCATTCATCACATAAAGACGGCCATGATAAAAATCGACTATCAAGAAATATCCCTCTTGAGATATTAATATATTTCAATAACTCCTTCTGATAATGCATAGGGATCTATACCTAAAATTTGACTCTCTGCCGATCCTCAAGCTTCGACTTTGGCCCGTTATTATTAGTGAACCCCTGTTTCTAGAAATGCAATGCTAGTAGCACACAACGCTTTGGGGTGCTTATATGGCCTTTGGCCCTCGCATTTGCCGACGGGAAAGAGTTGTAGGGGAAATCTTAGTCCCATACTGCCCGGTCCCAAGTTCGTTCAGTACCGCGGCATATCAAACAAGTAGAATGTAAGTGGCCCCCTTCTGGCATAGTCAACGGCGGGAGGGGGGACTGGAGAGTGACTATATAAGGGTGGATGATGTGGTTGCAGGAGTGATCCGAGTATCGCAAACGAAATCGGCATACAGGGCACGAGGGTGCATTTCCCTCCTCGACGCATTCTATAATCCACTGCAGCATACAATTCAAGCCCATGATATGCCCACAAGGGAGGACGGCGGCCTGTTCGGGGCCTTCCGCGGAACCAATGAACCACTCAGCATAAGACGGATGGACGAATTTAAGCTGATCCGAACAAACTGGGCATTCTAGGATAACCCGTACCGGGGGCTTGGACAGTGCGTCATCACGTTCGAGTTCAAAAAGGTCGCGGATCTGGCTGTATAAGGTAATACCGCGACGAACTTCGGTATCCGGGACATCTACTTCGTTGGAACTTTCGTCGGAATCTTGGCTTGTTGTACTTTGTTCGGACGAGGAGTCCTTTTTTGCAACGTTCCGATCAACATCTCGGTCGAAAGCACTTTGGATAAGAGCTCTTCGGAAGAGGCCTCCTGGGTCGGAGTTCCAGTTAGATCGTAGAGCATGCCTGTTCCTTAATTCTATTAGATCTATTTCCCCACCCAGAGCACGGGGAAATAGTTGTGATGGGTGTATGTTCCACATGCTCGCATATGTCGATAGTAATCGTCCCAAAGGCGTTTCAATGCCAGGACGGTATTGGACTGGGCTACCATATATTTGCAGGCGTGTTTCGTGGTTCGTTCCGCCAAATCCACCAGGAAAGTGGTTGTAAACAATCGGACTGCTGATATATCTCTCACCCATCGTTACGTTTCAAAGCGTGCTTATTCCTAATAAAGCTTCCTTAGTAAAATATTGGTACGATCTTTTACGTATCTAAGTATTCGCGACAATGCTAATTGCAGTTTTTTGGGGATATCTTCATCTCGAGGTCGATTCTTGGCCGCGACTGTAGTCGTCACTATATACTACCATTCACAGTGACATTGTTTAACAACGGTATTCAAACAACGGCGTATAAGTCAAAAGTCGAAGGCCAGTTAACGAATAAGAATATTGTTCTTATACAACTCAATTCTAAGCGGAAATATAATATGTTAAGGTATATCATGACGGGGTATTTTTAATATAGATGGTGTACATTCATTTATGTACAATCTTGGCCTATTTCCTCCTCACTCTCCTCCTGAGAGGATGTATACCATTGCTTGGCTAAAATCCTCTGCTGAAGTCGCCGGGAACCACCACGCAAATCGGACTGTACATAGGCGTCAACCTCTTCCGGCGTCGGCCATCTCCAGGAGCCTCTGGTCTCCGTAGCATTTTCCATTTGGGTTATTAGGTCCTCCTGCTCTTCATTCCTGAGACTCGGACCGGCAAAAGCTTGAAAGGCGCATAGTGTCTTCGCTATTAGTGCATGTCCACGACTTTCTATCCGCTCAGCTTCTTCGTCGACATAAGTTCTATTTGTTAGCATCCACTGTAACAGTTCTTTCATCGTAACTGTGTCCTCGAGGAAGGCTAAAGCGCGCATATAGGCGTGAAGATGAGCAGGGCCCATATTATGTATGAATTGAGGCACTTCAAGCTTCTTAGATTCTGTTCTGGGTATATCCACTGACATAGAGACTTGAGCGAAGAGTGACCTTAATGTTTCTAGAACGTCATGAGAATAATGTATTAAAGAAGTCTCCATCGTACTGTTTTCGGTTATCGATGGGTCCCGGGATTCTAGTCTAGATACTGCCGCTTTTTGGACCGTACGGCATAGATAAAGAAAAATATCCGGGTCTATTCCTGCCGTTTTTTGCACGGATTGGAGAACATCCATAGACATCGATAGAGCTGCCGCATCATTGCTCATCTGCGTGCCATTTATCAGGCACATGTGTGGTCGCCCTAGTGTCCTTAGGATGATAGCCCAAGGTGGTCGAAAAGTAGAGCCTTCAGTAGTGCCCGGTCTTAGTCGAAATTTAACGAGGTTAATAGCATGTCGGATGCGGAATAGTTCTTCGAGGGGGAGCTTTTCTTGGCCCCGACGATTAGGCTGCAATCTACAAAGAAGTTGCACATAGCTCCTAAAAACTAAAAGAGGGATTCGTCGAAGTGCGTCATAAGACGGTTGTTTAAAAAGACCCAGTGCGTTGATACTAGCAGGGTTAATTCCACTGTCACGAAGAAAGCGAGTCCCCTCTTGGAGGGAACTGGCATTGCTCAATAAAGTATTAAGACAGTGACCCTCCGGTTTTACGCCGTGGCTAATCATCTGATCGTATAACTCGGCAACTGTAGGGGGTGATAGCCTAGCTAGCTCGTATTCACTATAATTGGCATCATGGATCGGGAAGTTTTCTCGGGTTTCACCTGGTAAAGAAGTCGAAGTTTGGGGGATTAGGCGAGCTTGTAGCTTCATGAACATCTCGGCATAAACTTGGGTGTTGGGAGGTTTGCCCGTTTCGATAGCAAGATCATTAAAGACTTTCCATGCCTCCTGGCGGTTGCGGGTTGCCCGTATCATCGTAGCCCAATGTGAATATAAGTTCCGATCTTGCTCTTCGCCTTTCCACTCTTTTGGTGGAAGACTACGAGTTTGTACGGTAGGAGAATTGGGACCTAACCCGCCAAGAACACCAAGTGCCTGATCGTACTTGTCATCGGGATACCCGGCTTCCTTCATCAGAACGCCGGCCTTTACGCTTCTCGAGTAGTCATCTTCTACCGTTCTTTTTGCATCAAACCCATCAAAATCTTGCCGATATGGTGGCCAAGACTTAGAGTATCTTACAGCAACTGCTTTCTCCGTTTTTGACTTTTTTAGCCCAATCATGACCTTTCGGACTGCTCTATAGCTAGCCTTGTTAATGATCAAGGGTTTGTCCATATTATTGGACATAGCTAATAAGAGCCTCTGTGCTCTCCAATTGAACTCCATATTCAGGAGTGGCTGAGTTGCAGCCGGCTGTGTAAAGAATTGCAAAGCCGAATTGAAAACTCTACACTTCTTATGATAGTCGTTGGGTGGCAGTTCTTGAATGTAATTCATCGTGAACCGTGCGACCGTGATAATCAACCTGGGCCATTGCCTTCGGACATGATTAATGAGACGGCGAAGCAGTAGCAAAAATTGGGTTACTGTAAGGTTCATTCTACGTCTGGATAGGGTTACATTGTCGCCTGACGACGGAGATCCGAAATTGATGTAGTGTTTTGATACGTATTCCATCAGAGATAGTAAAGATGTCGCTTGGCGAAACGTCTCGTTACTACGCGACATAAGCATGACAAGAAAAATAGGTTTGGGGATTTCAGTTGAAATCAAACGTTGAATGCGAACATCTCCGTTCTCGCCCGATAATATCCATATCCAATGATCTATGTCTTCCTTCGACCAACCTCTGATAGCCAAGCCATGGAGGCGGTCAGCCCAATCAGACGAAGTGATGGAGCGTATAGACTTGAATAGTTTAGGCTCATTCCGAATATCTTGAGTTGCCATCCAGGCTTGGAACATCAATAGGGGTAATCGATCTGTGCGCTGTTGAGCGGCGAATTGAAAGACAGGACGATATAACTTCTTTTGCCTCTCAGTCTTGCTACATATCCGCAAGGCAACTACCCGACTAGGAGATGTCCGTAGTCGAGGATAGCGATGCCGTCTCGAGCTGGTCAGCCGCGAAAGCGTTTGACTCCAGGCCGGTTGGGATGACAAAATAGAGGCAGACCCAACTCCAGCCTTGACTCCGGACTTGGCCACCGACACCGTAGGCAAGGCGGACATTAGGCTAGTATTTCAGGTAGGTAGTAAGAGCTCCAAATTACCTGAGCTGATAGAGTACCTCCTAGCCTGCCTCTCTCAATTATAGAGAGGCAATTGTTGGAGGTGTAGAAGCTGTCCGGCCACTTCGTCCTGCTATCGAATCCGAATGCGTGCCTATTTTGTAGACTACATGCAGTAGATGGCCTAGTAAGTCCGACATGTTGCTATTCGCGTCGCTGTGGTCTTGTAAACATCATAATAGTATACTAGGTTAAGGAGTTAGATTAGTTTAGACGCAATCCAGAATAGAATTCAGAATAGAATTTATAATTCAGAAATAGACTTCAGAATATTTGGGTGTTCGTCTTTCAAAAAACTCTTATCGATTAGACACACCGGTGGAACCTATACATAGGTACATACCTAGATACCTAGGTACCTAGGTAAGTACGTACCAAAGTACCGCCCCAGCTAGCTAATGTCCTTAGCGTGAGCTTAAATTTGTGTTATCAAGGCTATCACAGTACGATAGTTAATAAAATAAAATCAATCAACTATTCTTCTTTTATTGTTCTTTCTCTCCCATTGGAACCCACGATGAAGATAAATCCCACTCAAGCCGATTGAAAAATATACTCGTGGGTCACAAATCCCCATTCAATGGCCGAATTAAATTCACCATGCGACCCTCATTGCAAAAAGTAGTAGCTTCTACATTTCGTGGACTGCATACGGTAGCCCCCCTCCCAAGAACACAGCGATGCTTCCACCCAACCACCTTCGCCTCTCTACCGTGGAAGCGTAGCTTCTCTACTTCAAATCAGTTACTTGCAAATCCTTCTAAGGATGGCGTTTCTACACCGTCAGGAGATGACGCTACCAGCAGCTCGGAAACACAACCGCAAAATCAAACATCGGCCCCCAAGCGCAAACCCGTTCGTGTCTCAGCGGCAAAGACTTTGCGCTTAGGACTTACTACCAAACCGCCTCAGCGCACCACTAGTCCGAGGAAGGATAACACCGATTCTGAGGTGGACTACCGCCGAACTATAACCTCTATATGCGTTGCCCAATCTTTCGATATGGAAGCCGTGCAGGAAATATTGCGCTTCCACGCATTCGAACTGGATCCCGATGGTACCGAATTCGATCCTACGGGTGTCGTACATGCGAGGGGTATCAATAATGGGGACATATTTGTCTTCCCCTCCGGAACCGTGGTGACTTGGTCTGTACCCACCGACGCCCTCATGACCCTTGCCACTAAGCAGTTGATTCGAGCTGCCCAGCTGCCCCATCTTAATCGTCTCGAGATGGAAGAGCTCGAATTCATACCGGATGAATCTCGCGATACCAGTTATATGAGGGGTGAAGTTGTCGTCCTAGGCACGAGGGCACAAGAGCTAGAGAATCACAGATTAGATACGACGCTCGCCAAAATCGCCTTTTCAAGTGGCCTAGCCAGAAGTCCTAAGCTAGCAGTGCTCGAAAATCAGGCCATCGACTATTTCCAAAACTCCAAGAACAGCCTCGACTTTCTTGAGGGAGGCCTAGAGCACAAGCTGAAGCGCAACGCCGTCTTGAAGATGACTGGTAATCTCCTTAGCTTGAGATCGCAGCTGAATCACTACTCCGACATAACAGACCAGCTCCCCGATATGTTCTGGGATTCCGAGTCGAATCTGGAGAACTATTACAACCAGATCAGTACCGTCCTAGATATACGGCAACGTATTGGGATTCTAAATAGGAAGATTGACTACGGGTTTGAGAACGTAAGTGTCTTGCGAGAGATGGTCAGCGAAAAGTACGGCCACCGGCTAGAGTGGATCATCATATTCCTCATTACCATCGAAGTCCTGTTTGAATTGAGGAGGGTATATCGTGAGAGTATAAGCGAAGCAACTTCAGAGTAGATATCGAATGTCCTACGTAACGTTATGCGTGGGTACCTACCTAGGTAGGTAGGAAAGCTAACTAGGAGGCACTTAAGAACACCACTCAGTCTATGCTCATAACACTTTTCCGTACAAATTTCAAACATACGAAAATACAACGCGCTTTCCAAGCCAATGTATGTATGAGTCCCCTGTAAGTTACAAGTAGAAAAGTACACTACACGCATAAGGTAGGAAAAGGGGCAACTTTTATTACTCAGTATTCATGCCAACCTGCCCAACCCTTACCCATTCTTGACATCGCTCAGTATTAGCCGTATTGTTAGCCTTTTTGTATGCGTTTCCCGAGAGGTCTTCCTCCATGCTCGTAGACCGCCATAAGCTCATCTTGGCCAAGACTAATGATGGAGGGCCAGAAAGAAGGCGCCTCGTGGATAAGCACGGGCTGGCTCCAATATACCATGCCTCCTTCTAAACCCTCGGCGAATACTGTTTTGATGGCAGCCTTTCCAGGCCACGCTGGTACATCTGCCTCCTCGTCCGTCATAAACACGACAGCCATCCCTTGGTCTCCATAGCGCTCGATCTGTGGCGCGCCCGCATTGCGACCGGGCTTAGGGCGATATACCACACCTCTCGATCCCCACGTGAGCCCTTCATCGTATGAAACAGCGTATTCGACGCTGAATGTGCCATGCCTTGTCGTCTCGAATACTACAACTAGCGCATTGACGTCCTGCTGCTGTCCATTCGCTGCCACGCCCGCCGTGTCGCGCACACTTACAATGCCCTGCATCCCGTCGCGCAGATTCTCATGCGACGGATGGCAGCGCAGGCTCCGAGGCGGGCTGCTCCAAGTGACCCCTCCGTCTCTAGAATCCACGCGGAAGGTCTCCTGGTCGTTGTGCGCCAGTTCGCGCGAAAATGTAAGTTGTACTTCCTGTCCGTCCCTGCCGCCAAGCCGCATAAACGGTTCCCATAATCCCAAACCATGACTGCTGGCTGCACTCTGCTCCGCGGCCTGGGAGGCGAATCGCCATGAACGTCCACCGTCTTCGCTGCGACATACCGTCTATAATGAGTTAGAGGGTGTTTTATTGCGATAATAAAGTATTCAGACGAGAAAAAAAAAAAGAAGAAAAAAGGTCATGAAGTATGAGTTTGCTGTGCCGATTATAGACCTTAATTGGGGTTTAATACTCACGATCCGGAAATGCGAGGGTCGGCTACCGGGCTTGCGGTCGTGGTTCCGGAATGCGGCGAGAACAACCGGGCCACTATTTCCGGGGGCCGAAGGTGGCACTTCAATCAAGAAGCCGTTATCAATATCACCGATGCCACGAGTGACTTCTCCATGCGGGCTAAAGCTGCGTCCTCCATCCACACTGCGCGAGACCTGGAGGACGTGCTCGCGACGGCCGGGGCCTTGGAATCCCGTTGTTAGGCATAGTAGGTCACCGCCCGAGAGCCGGCACAGGCGAGGGTATGTCCCGCCTGCGGGGTGGAGGATGGTCTCATTGGTGTCGACTTTCCAGTGGGCGGGTGAAGATGCCGTGTTGTTGCCGGGATCGCCGCTTAGTAGGGGGCCTAGGTGGCCTAGGATCTTCTGGGTGAGCCTGCCGGCCATTAAATATTAAGAGGGATCTGATTATTCAGTCGAGGTTAGCAGCGATGTAAAGAGAAATAGTATGCTATCTACCTAGGTAGGTACCTAGGTATGTACCTTAAAGATAATGTCTTTCAGGCTTTTCAAGACAAGTGACAATATTCCGGCGTACACGCAATCTTCTCCACATATCTGTCTGGAATCTTGTCGTAGAGAGATACCATTTCTCCCCTTTTCCCGGTATTAAACTACGGAGTGATCGACAACGCGGGAACTTTAAAGAACGCAAGGATCTTCCGTTTCGACGGCCGATGATAATATAACAAGTGCATGTTCTTCCCTGCCCACATGGCAACGAATTTATTCTGGTGTTGGAAGTTGTGGATTAAATATCCCTTACCTAGGTACATAGGTAGGTACCTAGGTAGGTACCTAGGTAAGTAGCTTTTAATCATTTGTAGTTGATTGGTTAATGGTTTACATGGAAGTATAGGAGGCACATGAGGTAGCTACCGAAACTAAACGATGTGACGTATGAGAGAAGAAGATACTTTAGAATTATGTATTTGACCGAATATAAACTGTACATCCTTCTTGTTTTTTATTGCATACGCTGTGTTGCTTTTACTTCTGGCTTTAGTTCCGGGCAGTTAAACTTACATTACATGTAACTCCTCGGGAGACGGTTTTAGGTACAACTATGACGCATTATGCACAGGCAGACGGATGGGGTATTATTATTAATTGGGAGTAATCGAAAAACTTGAAAAGTTGTATTGAACTTTGGAATATTAGTCGGTATGGAATAAGCCTATGTTAAGTTATGGTGTAATGTTCTCTCAATAGCGATACCTAATCGCGATACGCATTTACAGGGAATTCTTAAGGAGTATTGTCTTCGTATGGACATTAGGAGGTAACTACCTTACCTAGGTACCTAGGTACCTATCCTAGAAAGATGAGTTACCACACGCATCGATCCTGTCTAACATCTTTATATGTCCACCGGCTCTGAGGGAAGTTGCACTATAAAAAGAAATGAAATCCAGGAGCACTTCCAAGTCTACTTCCTTATGCTTAGATTTGCCATTAACATCACATTACCCTTCCGACCCAATAATACTCCAAGCAACCCGTGAGTGTCAGGAAATTTATTTCTAGCAGACCCTTAAACTACACCATTTAAATCTATTTTGAAGATCGCATCAAATACCACTCTCTTTTTCTAGTTCTATCGTTCTACATTAAAATGACACGCCTGAGACATGTCAAGACTGGCACCGCTACGGACCAGTTACATCAGCAACGTCTAAGATTCGCATCGAGGACTCGCTCCCTACGCCGAAAGTTAGGGGGTCTTAAGATAAAGTTGATCCGCAGCTCATTGGCGTCGTCAGATTCGCTACAGTCCGAACCATTGGTATATAAACCCCGGGTTGCAGGCTCGAATAAGACTGAAATCAGCTTCCATGGCGGCGAGAGCTCCAACCATCAACGTACCTTAAGCTCAAACGGCCTCACAAAGTTAAAAAATAGCTCTATAGCCGATAGTAAGGACTCATACACGCCTTCATGGGATGAGTGTAAAATCAACGGGAGTGGCAGCGGCTCTTCCGAGAGTGTAATATCCGGTGTCGACAAATTAGCTGAGGCTGTCCCACAGCTTCCCATATTCAGAAAGTGGCCGGATGATGAGCTCGAGCTCCAACGCGAGGTCATTGAAAAGTACGAAGCGGGGGTCAGACTGTGGACCAAAGAGTCGCTCCTCAACATGGAAGAAATGATTACGGGCCTTGGCGGCGTAGTACGCACTTCGCTCTATGGTAGACCGGGGACTTATGTTTGTAATAAAGAAATAGGGTACGAAGCTTTGCGAATTTATACCTCCTTTCGAGTACACTGACATGTCCAAACAGGCACTTATACAAGGTCAATTTCCACGGCTACCAAGATATGGCTTTCCCGTTTGCCTCCCGACCCGAAGGGATAGCATACAGCTCCATGACCATCAGCGAGAAGCCGGCCTACACCTACATACGAAAGGACCTCGACGAACAGGAGGCAAGGTTTGCCCAATGCCAGTACGCCTAGAATGCAAACCAGACAGGGCAGCATTTTTACTCCACCTTGATGAGAATTCCCTTGCCGCCGTATATTAACAAGATCGTGTGCATCGGGCTCGGCAACTTCATTGCCCCCGAAATTGATGAAGACAATCCGGGTCTGGCTCTTTCTATGCTAAGACATGCGGCTGTGGTGACCGTCGCCAAGACGCTGTTCAAACGGTTCGGCCGTCAAATACAAATCTTCGCGCAGGATGTCAACTATACCCCCGACTGCGCGGCGGTCCTATTCAGAAAGGGGTTCTCCATCGTAGGTCGGTATGGAGCAGGAGGGCTCGCCGAGATCGACGACAAGACATTCGTCTTTGCCCCTCCCTCGGATTTATGCGTCAAGGAGATCGTAGCGGATATTGCAAAGCCCGCGGCTATGTTTTGGGGCACTGTTATGACACCGGAAGAGAACGACATTGCGAGCAGGTCCCATCGGCTTGTTGCCTTTGGGGACTATATCACGTCCAGTTGGAAGTATGTGCCTCCCGCTACCCAGCTTGCTATTCTATATTCTACTTGCCAGATTATTGCTGAGGGGATATAAACACTTACCATGGCATTCATACAGTTACCAAATCCCAGATCCCGATACACCCCGCGTACGTATGCTCGCCAAGCAGTACGACGTATTTCAGTTCCCGTATACGAACCTATTTGGATCAGTGTCGATATATACGCTCAGGGGGATGAGCATTGGTAACATGAGATCCAAAATTGGGGCTTCTTAATGACATTAGGACTAGGTTAGTTATATTGATTATGGTTTAGTAGATAGGAGGTCCGCACGGATATAGCGTTGGTTGTACATAGCTTTTGGGCTGGTTGATAACCAGATGGCCAATGTGGTCACCAGCGAACCTAGAAATAGAGTCAGCTTCCTCATATGTTCACTAGAGAATGGATAAATAAAGTCAGCTATAACAGCGCTACCATATCCTCTGAGTTTGTACTTCGTCGGCTCGGTGAATAGTTGGCAGGCTAATACAAGCTACCTGGCCAAGGTACTAAAATAATCAACCCTCCTCCCACGGCGGAAATAAACTAAAATGGGATGAATTTAGATTGATATCCAGGAGGGGACTTTCTTCGTCACTGCAGTAAGTAGGTACCTAGGTTAGGTAGGTAGGTATGTTTTATGGAACTAAGCTCCGAACAATATTTCAGCCAGTCGAGTCCATCGAGTCCATTGCTAGAAAGTTACTACCTCCCTCTTTCCACCCGACTAACCCCGTACCGTACCTGTGTTTACCCTCCAACCCCCATTTAAAGTCTTATTTTCCTCTCTTCTCAATCCATCCATTCCCCTCCCTTACTTTCGCTCTCTTTTCCCAAACATTATTATGACTCCTCCCTGACGAACTTACCTCCTAATTCAGGTAGGTACCTTAGTTATTCACTTACAGATGGTTAGATCATGTTGCCATGAGCAATTCCACGTTTTCCGCAAACTATAACTACCTACTTATCAACTAGCTACTAGAATCGGCGATAGCTTCCTCCCAGATACAGACTCAAGTTCACTAGGTTAGGGACCTACCAGCTATACCATCCTCGACTTTCCTCGTCAACAACACCACGCAGTTAAGCCCCACCCCCTCCCCGCCACAAAATCCTAGAAGTTGCGCGCTGCCTAGAACCCAGGGAGAAAGAAGCCAGTAAAGAATGCTTCTCAACGGAAAACCCACCAGCACAAGTAACCAACATATCTTGCATAGCGGAACCACTTCAAACTAGAAGAAGTACTACAATACAGACAGACCTACGAGTATCACGACACAACAGAACACAAATCAATTGGTAAAACACATCATCATCAACGATTCAGTCAGTTACATCAACCTTTGAATTATCTTAACCCTCACTTATTTATCACTTATCGACTACCTAGCATCTCTGCAATATTGTTTTATACACGAAGGCTACGCAACGCGCCATAGCACACAACAAGGTGGCGACGACGATAAGCCTTGTATCGAAATGCACGCCTATCTGTTAGACAGGCGGCAGCGGGAGGGGAACACACGCAAAACATGACGAAGCTTTTCTATCCCGAGAGACGGAAGGAACGCAACAAAAAAATATTAATGAAGCCGTCTACGTATTTCCTGCCCGTCCATTTGCCCTAAACTAAAGGGACTTAAAGGGGGAATCCTCCGTGTTGCCCCTTTGCTAACTCCGTTTCTCTAGTGTCGATAGCCGTTCTAAGGAGAGGCCAACAAATCAGGGGAAGGAGAATAAGGGAAGCCCCCCCGTTCTTAGTTCTTTCGTTATAAGCAGAAGAACTCAATGCCTTTCTCTATCGTGGAAGAGTATCGCCCGCCGCATGCACTTCTCGCACTCCATTGCATCACTCCTTTATGTCTTGGAGTTGTGATTGCTTCCTAACTCAATATACAATCGTGATGAACAAGAAACAACGCCAATACAACTTTTATCTGGACGCGGTCTCGCTAGCTCGCCCGGTGTCCAAACTGGGCCCCGATACTGGGACGTTAGTCCTTGGTGGGTTAAACGAGTAAGCACCACTATAGATGGGTTGGCGTAATATAGTATCTGCGACATAATGATGGTGGATTTGTGGTATAGAAGGATTCTAGGCTTCTCTACCGGGAGCTGGCTGGCCACCATTTGCCATCGGAACTGCGGGACCCATCGCGGGGCTGCCATTAACTACGGGCATATGCTTAGGGCTTTGGCTGGAGGCTGGATAATTAGGCACACCTGCTCTAACTGCTGCCAACCTTGCTGGATCCCCTCCCAGACCAATACCACCTAAGCCTACTGGTGCACCAACCTGCCCTTGACCGGACATCGAGTTTCTAATACCTTCGTTTGTCCTTTGAGCACTCTTGGTTGCATCAAAGCGAGCTTTGGCCTGGTCCATGGCTTGCTGTACCTGGTGAGGATTGAGGGACGTATGGAACGACGAGGTGCCTGGAGTTTGGGGATTTGGGTTATGTTGCCCGTGCGGGTTGTGCTGGCTGTGCTGGCTGTGCTGGTTATTTGGTATTGCAGGCGAACCAGTTGGAGGATAGAAGCGCCTTGATGGGTCATTGCCTATATTTGGCTGACTACCATATGATGGCTGCCTTGTGGGTGTTGCGACCGGGTTATACCCAGTGTGGTGAGGGATAGGCTGGTGCTGTGGCGGCTGGTGGGAGATATGCGGAGATGCCGTCCTTTGAGGGACACTAGCTGCGCCATTTGCATATTGGCTATACGGTTGGTGCGTTGGAGTACCATGCTGAGGTTGATGCTGTGGTTGGTAAGGTTGAGGATGATAGTTGGGTGTTTGAGCGGCCTGTGGGTATGGAGGGAAACGACCCTGGGGTGTTTGACTACCCATGTTAGGATAGCCGGGTATGGGTTGGAATGCGGGTCGGGGTTGCGTCGGCGTGCCTCCGTAAGGACCGGGCTGTGGGAACGGCGGAGGCTTGTTGAATTGCTGAGGATAACCCGTATTGGGATAGTGATTAGGAGGCCGGTAGCCCGTGTTTGATGGGGGCCGCTGAGGATAAGCGGCTGGCATTGTCTGGGGTGGCCTTTGTATCGCAGGCTGAGGGGGTCGTATCGGTGTTTGTGTGCCGTAGAATGGTGGGTTGGGCATCGGGGCACGGTTGGCGTGATACTGCTGACTATACTGCAAGCTGTTCGAGGAACTTGAAGAGCGATGCGTAACTGGTCGAGGATTTACAGGAGCTTGCGCAGCTCTTGCACGAGCAGCTGCCTCATCTTCCTCCATCAGACCTTGATATTCATCGGTGCGAACTTCGATCTTAGTTGATATGTTCAATTCATCCAGCTTATCCGAATTCAAGCGTGCAACGGCATAAGGCGGGAGCATTTGAATAACAAGACATAGTTGTGCCTTGAGAGCCTGGTAAGTCGCCGTCTCTTCTTCGCCGGGCTGCACGGGTGTCCCGTTCGTGAGCATATCGCTATGAGATGGATCCGCCGCGTATCGACTCTGACTGGACGCAGTCGGAAGGGTCAAATTACGGTTTTTCTGGTATGATACCAACGTTTGGATCATGTCGGATACATCTTGAAGAATGTCATCGACCTCTTTCTCTTCATCGGGCTTCTTTGGACAACAGGCCTGTTCAAGGCTAGGGTCTACCATCGTGTCATCCCAATTTTCCAGAGCCTCCTTAATCAGCTCTTCGTTTACCTCCTCGACGGGGGCAGCGGTAGCATCTTCTGTTCCCTCGGGGGTGTCTTCAGGTAGCTCAGTCTCTATTAAACGATCGAAGCTACGTCTTCCTACCTTTTGCCACCACATAGTGTGACTAATTAGACCCGACGAGATCATAGCAGCTGAATCATCTTTTGAGGGGGCAAAGCTAGAGAACGCGCCACGGAATAGGGCTTCCATCTCGGACATTTCGAGATCGGAGGAAGACGGCTTGTTTCCGGCCAGGCTTAGAGCTCGTTCGCGTTGCTTTGTCATGATTTGCGAAGGGGGGGCGGCATTGCTGTAATCTAACCAACGTCCAGTAGATATGGTCTGACTAAAATATGATCCGGCTCGGTACTTAGACTTCTCAGTCAATTCAGGGCGATGCCAGCCGACCTGGACTCCTTTGGTGGTGCTCTTCGGCGCCTTGGGAGGCTGGAGCGACGGTAGGTTGCGTGGAGCTGGGAATAACTCTCCTAACGTCTTGGATTTCTTGTCCTTCTCAATGGCGGAAGAGAAGGTATATGGTATAGCCTTAGCAATCTTAACACCGCTAGGTAAGCTATCTTCCCTCAATGATCGAATAGTCGTCTCTGCACCATCGCGTTTGAGGACAGGCTGCTGCAGGCTCGAGTACAGCGGTTTCCCTCTCATAGGTTCCCCAATGATCGTTAGCACCGTGTTTCCACTGGCATTCGACTGTAAATCGTTGATCAAATTGAGATCATGGAGCACGTTAGAAACGCGGGGGTTATAAGGGTATGATAACTCCCGCTTGAAAATGTTATAGGCCTGTCGCTTGAATTCGATAGCCTTAGCAATTGCTTCCTCATTTGCTTTGCTGTCTTGTCCAGGTTGTATGTTTCGTAGCTCGGCAAGGTGATCGGCGATGGAGGTTTTAACGTCGGTAATGACATTAATAAGGTCATCATACTGCTCTCGAGCCACCTTATCGGCAATGGAGGGTAGCGGTGTTCCATCGTCAGGCTTCTTTCGCTTTGCTTGGGGTTCACCGGAAGAATCTTCAGGATCCGGAAGGGGGCGTTTGAGGATAGAAGGCGTTGGGTCAAGCCTATAAATCGCGAGCCGTGAGAACCAGAACACATTTATCTAATACGCGTGGAGGAAGAAATCGCGGGGGAGGAAATGCGCATATAACTCGAAAAGAATATTTACGGCTGCAGGGGGCAGAGGGCAGAGGGCAGAGAAACATTATGTACCTTTGAAGAACTTCATAGTAATTACGTATTGTAGGCTGATCAACCTTTGTCGCGCTTGGAAGAGGAGAAGCGTCATCGGTTGCTGTAGGAGTGATGCGATCAATGGGCAGGCCATTTGGTGGTTTCTCGCCAACGTCTGAAGATTCGCGTTTGCGCTTGACGGAGCTACTTGCGATGGATTGCGCGGTATTGACATCGGAATCAGCACCAGTATCGGGGCTATTAGCATTGGAATTGACGTCGACGTCGGGGTTGTTATTGTTATTACTATTGCTGCTGTTGTTATTGCTGAGCTGCATAGGCGCAGTGACGCCGTTAGGGAGTGCTATGGCTGGCGAGGCCATTTTTGCCTAGTTGTGATGTAAATTTTATTTTTAATTTTTTGTCTTTTATACCGTTGCCGTCTGCCGTCTGTCGTATGCGAGATGCGAGATGCGGCGGTTGATATCGATGGGCTGCTAAGAAATTGGCGGCTCCGTCGCGCTGCACGGCCTGTCGGTCGCGATTGAAAAAGGGACTTGGAATTTTGTGGTTGCTTGCTGGTGCGACCGCGACCTCCCAGACTTTTGGACCCCCAAAAATGATACAGGCAAGACCAGGTCGTCAGGTACTGGAAACGGGCTGCTACTGCACTTAGCTACTGCACTTAGCTACAGCAGGTATTCCGTAGGCTGGAAGGTACCTAGGTACACTAGGTAGTAGAATAGGACCACAAAATTCTTGCAAGGGCAGTAGGAATGGACAGGACGCACTATCCGGCGAACTAACAGATGGAAATGGAAAGTAATAAGAACAGAAAAAGGAACAAAACTTTTCCTTTTTTCTTAAACCAAGCCCACCACGAAAAACCATTCGGCGATATTAAGGAATCAGTTTAAGATGGATATGCTAATGGATGCACGCAATTTTAATTTAGCAATTTTCTTCCTCGAGACTGAATTTATCGCTTTGAGATGGAGGGAAGAGGCTGCGACAACGAAATGAATCTGTCCGTCCTGACTTGCTTGCAATGGATGGCCCACGCTACGGAATCACGCTAGGCCTATTATGTATTGGCACCATTGGCACGAGCCACCAATTATCATCCGCACGTGATTGGCAAAGTATATACATAGCTGAGTCCGGGTACATCTTGGTATCGCTTCAGATACACCTGCATCACGTATTGCCAAGGTAGTATGTTTTTCATGTGGTTGACTGGAGCAAAAAAATAATTAATATCGTCGTTGGATTATCATAATAGCGATGATAACTACGGCCATGTGGTCCTGCAAATATATATTACCTCTCGTATCTATCCCCAACGATACTAGGATTGTTACCGAAACTGGCTCGGGCGTTTCTAGCATATAAGTCTTGCTCGGAGCCGGAAAAGATGCATACGACCTTACTACCTACATACGTACCACTAATTCTCTAACTTACGAATTCCTCGGATAGTTTAGCAGATTCTGGGATTCCGCAGAATCCTTCTTGGTAAGCATGCTTTTCTTAACAACGAAATATTACACGGTAAGGAGGAGGATTTCCTCTAACTAATAATTTATTTGCAAACAGAGATATGATTTAAAACCCAAAATTTCATGTCTGGTAGCAGCACCGTTGTCATTTGAAGATGCATCTCACTGTAAGCATGCATGTACACAATGTACACCGCCGAATGTAGGTAACCCTATACGGGTACGCTGTGTATGAAAATGAAAATGATCCCAAATACTATCAGACGAACTCGAATTATACTGTATACTAAAGGTTAATTAAATCGGCGCAATGTCTCCCGGATGAACAAATCATTAACCTAGACAAATAAGGCACATTATTAGGGTTGGTGAGAAACGTATGGAAATAGTAGTATGCTAGACGAATACGTGCGATAGGTATGTAATTTACAACGGAGACGAGGTCTCATCATGCTCAACGACCAAGTTTCAACGGCAGTACCCAAAGAAAAAGAGGCTCCAGATCAGGAACCGGCTCGAAATACACCCAAAACCGCTGTCACCCTCCAATTATGGTTTAGCCAGTCCAATTTCAATGTTACGTCTCATTAGCCCCGCGAGGTCATTCATACATCTCCTTTCGATCCCAGTTAGACTGTATCTACTTGGCCTTAGCCAGTCCGACAGTGCCCTTTCCAAGGTCATAGATGGAGTACCATCTTCGGAGGAATGCATCACCGAGAATAGCAAGAGGGCCAACAGGAGCAGGGAAGTCCATGCCCATGAAAGTAGAAATACAGCTTCCCTGAACCTCGAGAATGTAGTCGTAGGGTCCGATAGCAAAGTCGTAACCGCTTAGCTTGAAGCTAATATCGGGGAGCGAGTCACGGACTGAACAGTCGACGGTGTACTGGCCATTGAAACTCTTCTTAGCGCCAATCTCCTTGTTCAGTAGCTCAGCAAGGTCGGTAGGAAGGGCAATAAGAGAAGTACCAGTGTCAAGGATGACACCGGTGTTCTCAAGCTCAGCAGTCTCGTCGCCGAAAGAAATGGAGTCGAAGTCGACCTCCCAGTAAGCCTTGCGACGTAACGGGATCTCGGTGATCTTGCCGGTGTAGTGGTCTTTGTCGACGCCACCGAAAACAACCTCCGAGTCATCGTCTCCATTCTCACTGCTGAGGTAGAAGGCAAAGACGGCATCATCAATCAACTTCTGGTTAACCAACTGGTAAAATGGAGGAACGATGCCGTTTACAGAGAGGCGGTCAAAACCTAATCCGAGAATGCCGTCAAATCGGCCGAAGGCAAAAGCCAAGCCAGGCTCACTCGTAGCCTCGGCAAAATCTTGGTTCTTAACCGTAAGGTCACCAATAGTCAAGGTATCTTGAGACACGAAACCGCTCAAGCTGCCAGATCCGTAACGGATCTCGAACTCAGTGCCATTTTGCTTGTACGTCGAAGAAGCGGACGAGTCGTACTTAGAGTGGAGATAACAAGCGATACTACCGCAGGATGAGGAAGGGACCCAGAGGTTGGAGCTGCCGGTGTCAAGAATGACTTTGAAGTCTTGGGGAGGAGTGCCGATGCTAATCTCGGAAAAGTCTAGCCAGTACTAATTAGTGACTAAACTCAAGAAGCCGCGCGCGCGAAGGTAGATACACGTACATTGAGCATTCATGAAGTTAGAGATGGGAACAGGATGGTCCGTATCCATATGGATAGATGTGTCTTGGAATACGGCCTGGCTCTGAGTCTCGGGTCGAGCGCCCATGTACTTCTGTCCGAGACCGCGCACTTGGTGCTCAATCGGGATGCTCTCCTATTAAAAACCATCAATACTATGTCGCGTCAGCTAACTAAGGGAAATACGAACCAGTTGCTCAGCTAGGGGAATCTTCTTGAGCTTCATCTTGTGGACGCCAGCCTGGGCGGAGCCTAGCAGCATAGCTGCGGTAAGTAGAGCTCCCTTCATTATGGGCAACTCCGGTCGGTATCGACTAATTAAGATAACAAGTTTCTTAACAAAACGAAAGGGTAGACGAGGGATATCCGAGTAAGCTAATATTCTGGAGATGGGGAGAACTGTAGATGAAAGTTGATGATTGACGGGTTGGGTGTTGTAAATAGGTAGGAGAAGGAGGAATGACCGATGATGTTGCCGAGAGACTAGAAGATAACGGTTGAGCTCCTCTAATCAATCAGCGCACGTCTGTGTTTGGGCGACAGGCGGAAATGCGCATGGAGGCAGGAACTTGACCTATCTGGGTAACTTTCTGGGGGTGGTGTGGGGACCTAGTCTCGTGCACGATGAATACAGCCCAGACTGTACAGTACATTCCCTCTACGTCCTTTCCCATGACGACTTGTAACAAGCACGCCTTGCCTAAAATCGTCCGAGTCCACCCAATGACGCAGGTGGATTCGCGTATGTGGGACCCATATGTTCCAACTGTTCCGGGCAACCAAACGCTTGAGGCAGCAACCGCTGATGACACAAGCAGGTACAAGACTCAACGCCACCCGGCCGGGCTGCATTGTGTCCAATAGAATGTGGCATATCCATATTAATCCGCTCCGGGACATTTAAAGGGGTACCCAAAACATAGAGGGGATTCCGTACTGTACAAATCAATCAATATTTCCAAGATGACTAGGTTACTTCGTAGAATACCTAAGCTATTATAGGAATGGGATGTGACCTAATATCTGCGTTCGCATGTTGGTATGTGAAAACCTCACCACATACGATACCTCGTTCTTATTCTTATTACGAACATTCATGCAATGCTATATCAGTTCTCATGTATTTCTACTTTAGCATTGTTCATTCAACATTGTTCATTATGCTCGGACTTTTGCAAAATTTACGACCATAAATTACTAGATTAGAGTCTTTAATACATATGCCCGGGAAATACATTTACCCCCAGATGCAATCATGCCAAAGCGTATAACTACCTAACTATCCCTAATATGATGTTCTCATCAAACGCTCACTCGGTATGAGGAGAATGACCATACGATGTAGAAGGTTTATTAGAAGTCATAGTACCGCGGTCAAAGCCAGGACAGTATGGTGCTATCAGGATGTTTGGTAATTTCGTGTCTCGCCAACAATATAATACTATTATACTTGCATAATTGAGTATGATCCTTACATTTGGCTTCCTTACGTTGGAACGACAAGCTAATTATTATACCTTCTGAATGGAAATATTTATTATCCGAGGCTACCTCAATATCTTGTAAGATTATATCTCAGCAAACTCACTTACCTATATCGACGCCATTCAATTTATGAATGATGAGATAATATTGAATGCTGTTGGTAGTGATAGGACACAGGTTACGTGATGCTGAACCAACATGTCCTAACAATATGAGCTATTAGTTGATTTTCATTTTACACATGCTGCTGAGCGTAGAAATGGGACTAAGTAGCAGAAGAGCATATAAATTTCTTCGGGGCTTTATGAAGATATTCATTCAAATACATCAGCTAGATAATGGCTATCGAGAGGTGCGTATAATGATGAATACCTAGATGGAGGGAGCTCTATCATTAGCCAAGCTCATAGACTAGCTCCTTCGAATTTGTACTGGTCAAGCATGCAGGTATGCTTACGTCAGTTATTGAGATCCCACAGCTTCATCCTATCAACTAATCCGACTGGAAGTCGGTGAATGGTGAGAGTGAAAAAGAAAAATACATAGCTTTCTTATGGATAGGATTACCTACCTATAGGTAGTTTAGTTACCTTAGGTACCCATGTAGTGTAATTGCAAGTTAACAGAATCTAGGCTCTTATTGACATGCTCTCTACATCAGCAAATGGTAAAAATACGATAAAAGTTAAAGTGCCTAACCTGATTGAAGCTGGAAAGTTGTCTATCATAACAGTAAGTGTAGGCACCTTGATGGTTGCGCCGATTCGCCGACTTCGGTACAGATCCTCCAGTGTAAACACTAATGGATTAGCCCTACTAGCGTGGCAGACGCGAAGCTACTCCGCCAATAACTCCGGATCCTTAGGCCTTTAGGTACCTAGGTTAGACAGCTAGAGTAAGCAATCAGGAGCGTAAGCAGATAGGGATTCGCCCACTATCACCCCGCTCTTGGTTGACCGTCTAACCTAGACTTTTACTTAAGAGGAACCCCACCAAACCCCAATTAGAGGAGGAGAGAGAAAAAATATTATTCTCTCTTCACTCTCCCGCCTTCCGTCATCCTTCTTCCTTTATTTATTTATTGAGCCTCCCCTCGGTCTACTGAAAACTTTTCTACCAATCCTCACCGGAACGGGAGAATCTTTTACTTCACATCATTTTTCTCAGCTTGTAGTCCAATTGACATTCCATTCTCATACAATGGCTGCTAACGGTTCTACCTACGCTCTCTCCCAAGAGCACAAGGACGTCAGTAATACCACTTCATAGTCTGCTTCGTCTTCATAAGAACAATCATGCTAACTCACAATTAGCTGCTCGAGAGGTCTCTCCTTGACTCTGATCCGGAGGTTGCGGAGATTATGGTAAGTTTCCTGTCACAAGCAGATTGATCTTGCAACTGACTCAATCGTCACTACAGAAAAAGGAAATCCAACGACAGCGGGAGTCTATCATCTTGATTGCCTCTGAAAATGTTACTTCACGCGCCGTCTTCGACGCCCTTGGCTCTCCTATGTCCAACAAATACTCCGAAGGTTACCCCGGCGCTCGATACTACGGTGGAAACCAGCACATAGACCAGATTGAGCTTCTCTGCCAGAAGCGTGCTCTCCAGACCTTTCATCTGGACCCGGAACAATGGGGTGTCAACGTGCAGTGCCTCAGTGGTAGTCCCGCAAACTTGCAGGTCTATCAGGCTATCATGCCACCCGGAGGCCGGTTGATGGGTTTAGATCTCCCCCACGGCGGCCATCTAAGTCACGGATACCAGACTCCCTCCCGAAAGTAAGTTTTTACCTGGGTTAGTTTGGACCGACTTCCAATGGCTAACTTCGCTACTTGTAGGATCTCGGCAGTCTCAACTTACTTCGAAACAATGCCGTACCGAGTAAACCTCGACACCGGTATCATTGACTACGACAGACTCGAGGAGAACGCTCAACTGTTCCGCCCCAAGGTCCTCGTCGCCGGTACCTCGGCGTACTGCCGTGAGATCGACTATGCGCGCATGAGGAAGATTGCCGATTCTGTCGGAGCTTACCTTGTCGTCGATATGGCCCATATCTCTGGCCTGATCGCGGCTGAGGTTATCAAGTCTCCCTTCCCCCACGCCGATATAGTTACTACTACAACACACAAATCGCTCCGTGGACCCCGTGGCGCCATGATCTTCTTCCGAAAGGGTGTTCGTAGCACCGATCCCAAGACTGGCAAACAGACCCTCTATGACTTGGAGCCGGCTATCAACTTCTCGGTCTTCCCCGGCCACCAGGGCGGTCCCCATAACCACACTATCACCGCTCTTACCGTTGCTTTGAAGCAGGCCCAGACCCCTGAATTCAAGGCATACCAGGAGAAGGTTGTGTCTAACGCCAAGACGCTAGAGAACAAGTTCAAGACTCTCGGCTACAAGTTAGTATCCGACGGTACCGACTCGCATATGGTTCTCCTAGACTTGAGACCCCAGGCTGTGGATGGCGCTCGTATTGAGGCCGTCCTAGAGCAGATTAACATCGCTTGCAACAAGAACGCCACCCCAGGTGACAAGTCTGCCTTGACGCCTTTCGGTATTCGTATTGGAACACCAGCTATGACCTCGCGTGGCTTTGGAGAGCAAGACTTCGAGCGTGTTGTCGGCTACATTGACGAGAGCATCAAAATCGCCAAGGAGATCCAGACTAGCTTGCCAAAGGAAGCTAACAAGCTCAAGGATTTCAGAGCTAAGCTCTTTGAAGGCGGCAATGCTAGGATTGACGATCTCAGGAAGGAAATCTCTTCCTGGTCTCAGACTTTCCCTCTTCCCGTTGAAGGGTGGAGACTGGATGCAGGCATCTAGTATATCACGGATGTAGATGAATTACGATGAACCGGGGAGTTATTGTTCAACATATAGATTTAAGGGCGAAAGAGGGGCAACTCAACTTTTCTCTAGTTTGTGGAAACGGGATAGGCTTCATTACGGAAAACAGGATGACAAAACAGGACAGTTGCATGCATTCATCAGGCGTTGCAAATATCATAAGGGCTCCGGAGTTTGGTATAGCTCCGGGGTCTGGGCCATCGGCAGCACTGCTTCAACGCAGTAGATTATAGGGAACTTATATCCATCAGGTGTTTTACGTGTAGATAATCAAGTTGCTAAGAGACCGGCATCTGGGAAAATATCAATGCAATACAAGAATATTTACATGTCGATGCAACCATGCGGCCGTAGCATTTATCAAGTATCGACTCCTATAGGAGCTTCGTAAACAGAACCAGTTTGTAATGCGGCATGCCCAAATTACCCAACCATCACGTCATCCGGCAGCCGCTGGTCCTCATTACCCTCGCTACTAATACTCGTTCAAAATAAACGAATATCTTTTGTATCATCACAGGACACCAACACCAATGTACGTAAGTAAAGCCCTGCCAGTTTATTTCCTTACACTCGCTATTCTTACACATATTTTAGAATAAAGCAGAAGTCTTCAAATAAATAATAAATCAAGATGTCTCATCCAGATGCTAACTTACATCCCGTCGCGACGGGTCTCGCTAAGAAAACAGTCGACGTACGTATCGAGTGAACCTATAAGAAGCTTTGCAGCTAGAAGCAGCTAAGAAGAGAAGATAACTATATGGACAACTATATGGACAACTCTTGTGCTAACGTGGCTACGCGCAGGAACACTCAGCCGACCAGCCATTGAAGCTGTTTGCGGGCTGGTTCTGTCCTTTCGTACAACGAGCATGGATTACGCTTGAGGAGAAAGGTATATCGTACCAGTATATCGAGATAAACCCCTACAACAAGGGACCCGAGCGTATGCAGCCTTGAAAGTTCTTCTACTTCCCCCTGTTCCATGATCTAGGTGCTACTGGAATCACTAAGAAGCTATCGCCAGCAAGGCATTCTTTAAACCCTTCTGTTACCCGACATATGAGAACAATACCTCGCTAAACTATTCTTGAAGTATTGCGCGCCAATCCACGCGGCCTCGTTCCAACCCTTGAGGTCGCACCAGGCAAGTCCTTGTACGAGAGTACCGTGTTATGCGAGTATCTTGAGGACCACTACCCCGACCACAAACCGCATAGTAAGTCTTTTATATCCGGTTAACCATAGGCTGAATGATCATATCTGATGGGTTGTCGTGCTTGAGGATAGTCTTGCCAGGGGTGGGCAAAGATGATTTTACTCGCGCTAAGGCCCGTATCTGGTCTGACTACGTGACGAGTCGAGTGATACCTGCGTTTCACCGATTTCTGCAGTTTCAGCCGTCTCAGCATGAAGGTGGAGAGAAGAAGCTCGATGACCTGCGGCTGGAGTTCAAATCCCACCTTCTCGAGTTCGCAAAGGAGATAGACCCTCAGGGGCCGTACTTCTTTGGCCCAGATTTGAGCCTAGTGGATATTGTTATCGTTCCTTGGGTGGTAAGTATAACTTTCTTTCAATTTTTCTGATTATCTACCCCTTGAATAGCGCTTTGCTAATCATCGTCGCACGTGTAGGTTCGCCTTTGGGTGTTCGAGGAATTCAAGGGCGGCTTGTATATTCCACAACCTGGACAAGGTGGACCAGACGAAGAGGCCTGGGGCCGGTGGCGTAAGTGGCTAGACGCGGTTTCGAGCAGAGACAGTGTTAAAAAGACAACGAGTGATCATGAACACTATGTGCCAATCTATAAGCGATACGCAGATGACTTGGCACAGTCAGAGCTGGCCAAAGCTACGAGAGCTGGTAGGGGTGTCCCGTGAGTATTTATATATCTACCACTTAGACTCTGGCGTGGGTGAAACTTTATCGACCAATTTCTAGAGGAGACTACAGCTTCAGAGTTGCCTACTATGAATTTATAAGAACCATTTACGTTAAATGCTCTTTACAATGGACATGGGACAATTGTAACTTGATCTTACCTAGTCGAGCCTTTTTAATGAAGGAGCAGAATGAATAACTCGATGTCCTGATTTACAACCTGCTAGGTTAGAGGAAAAGCCACCTACACGCACCTGAACAAGATTTGCTACGGCAGGATCCCGCAAGATAGACGATAGACGTGAATTAGGAGGACGTTTACATTGCAGATTAGCACAACATAGGTAGACTGCTGCCGTGGAACAGCGAGAACGTGTCTCCCGGGGGCAGCGGTAATTTGATGGCATTCGAATCCCTGAATATTCTCGCGGAAACCTGCTTGTAAGACACAGAGCGCGAGGGTATTCCCTGTTTCTTTTGCGACATATGTTATGGCCAGTAGGCTAGGCGCAGCTCCTTATGCCGGAGTCTATCGCAGGTTAGAGGTGTGCAAACTCCTATTAGTCGGGCTTTGGCCTCACCTGCATTAATCCATCGGGAAATATTTCCGGCGACCACAATTTTACCTGCACTATATTCCTTCTAATAGACTATTGATGCACAATGCTTTTTGGGGAGGATGAAGCTAGACTCCAACCACTTGCACCTGGGGGCGTCCTGCAAATCTATGTAATCAACAAATTTTTATTCATAATGCGGATTTCAAGGACGCGGGTTTTAGATGTGTCTCTTGAATCAGTTGAAAAAGTTGTATAAGAGCATTGGCTCCCCGCGTATATCTACGGCTAGATGGAATGTTTTGTTTGTCTTATATTACACACTCTCTTTTACATACTACACGTCGATAAGACCGCTCACATTCGCTAGTTCAACTCCCTTCCGCAAGTCATAATGTATGCTCTGCCCCTTATTGTGGCATATCTGAGCATAGTCGGAGCTACGCCGTTTAGCCTCGTCTCGAAGCGCTTGCTCCACGGCCACCAATGGACACGCAACAAGACGAATGGCTGTCCAGCCTACCTTGAGGCTGGCGAATTCGAATCCCCAAGCTACATAACCCAGATTTCGCAGTGCGAGCCCGACAAGGCTTTTGGCCGGCAGAAAATCGGTCTTATCACGCCCAATGACATCTCATCCATCTTCAATTTCGATATACCGAAGTCGCGTGCCGATGCCAACTGCACACTTGAGTTTCTCTTCCCCCGCAGGGACCAGCTTAGGGGTTCTTCTTTCACCTATGAGGGCGATGGCTCCTTTTTGTTCACGGGATATCTGGCCGGCAGCTGCCCTGGCCCCGAGACTACGTTCAATAACCAACCAACCGCTGGTACCTTTCCTGCATTTCCGCCCATCCACATGGAACCAGGCTACGCTTGGTATGTATGAAAACAGCCCCTGTTGCTATTTCTAAATCCCGTTCTCGAACTACACTTATTAGGTATTCAGTGACTAACTGTGAACAGTAAGTGCAACGACCCCTATCCTTTCGACCCATTCGAAAAGGAACGGTGAATACTCTAGAATTAGAGGATTGTAAGTATGATGCGGAATGTTTACATATATTAGATACCATCGACGTTGGCCCTTGTATGTTCGCTGCTGGGACGTGCGTGGCTGGGTGTAAGTCGGGGTTCTCCTATGAACGATAAGTTTAGACTGTTAACGTATTAACAGTGACCTCGTCCAATGATACCACCTTCAAATTCCGCCCAAATACGAACGACTGCCCAATTGGTATCTATAATGCTTATAGCTATGGATTACCTTGTCCACCAGAACACTGTGGATAGTAATATATCACATATGTCTCATATGAGTCTCCTTATACAGGCACATGGCATAATTAAACCCCCTCGAGGGATGAACGATAAGCCTTGTGATGATCTAATGAGACGACAGTTGTGCTTGTGTATATAGGAATAGCTTTGGATGTCTTAGATATCATTACACTTCGGGCTTATTAGGTACCTGACCTTATGAAAGGCTGCGGACTTCTGACAAGACATACTCTGTGGCTTCTTGGCGTCGTTGGCGGTGGAAACTCCGAACAATTTACCATACTGTTAAGTACCTTTGATTGGTCCGTTTGTATCGCTTAATTTAAATCCTTTCGGTCAGCCTCAAATAATACCAAGTTTATATAAGAAAAAGCAATCTTCGAAAGTTACCTAGGTAAGGGGTTAGTATGTTGACAGTATGCGCAGCCTATAAACGAGGCCGATGTCATACCCCCAATATTGAATGCGCATCAGCTAAGCCAATTGTTTCAGGGGTCTTTGATTAATGTAGTGGCCTATTTCCTGGTACCAAAGGTATCTTAAAAATCGAGACATGTGTCTCATTAACGTATCCTTAAGCAGTTGATTTTCTACATATTTATCCCTAGACGGCTTACATTGAGAGCCTCATATGGGTTGATGGTCGCTTCTATCATGGGATAGGCACCTTATCATTTTCTAGGCTTGATATAAGTATTACAAATGCTATTGATTGCTACTCATCGAAAGCAATGTAGATAGATTCCTTCGGTATCTTAGCTTATGCCGGTGTCCACGGCCTTCACGCCACCCCCAAAGTTCTGGTGTTTGTAATACAATATGTTGGAAGGTGAAATACTATGTAAGACTGGGCATGTTTCTAACCAAGAATAAGGACTGTGGTAGTGGCTATGAAGCTGCGTAACCCCTATTCGATTTCTTGCGCCGCAGGGCTTTTCAGCTCTCCGGCGAGGCCTTACCAACACTACTTTCCATCGCTATTTCTTCCAATAACTGCCTAAGTGACCTCATCAAAAATTATCTTCTCGCTTTCAATCTGGGAATCAAGCTATATGTACTTACGCCTCGCCACTATTAGGCTGCAAAATATGGCGGGCATTCTCCCCGCGGAGCCACTGTAAGCAACTTCCATTGACTCTTGATTAAAAAAAAAGACTGATGTTTAGTAGTGCTCCTGAAGAAGAGCCAACTGGTCAAACAGGGGGCGCCCTCTCCGAGACCGCGGACCAGTTAGTACAGCAGGAGAACTTCCGTGCCAGTTGTTTTGCGAAGAAGAGTACCATATCTCAATGGTTCCCTCAAGTCCAAGACGACGAGGGTAACAGTAAACGTATATATTTCTCGAAGAGAGGGCGAGCTATCTTGATGCAAATACTTCTGATTAGTCTTATATTTATTGCCAATCTTTCCTTGACAGTGTTCACAATCATTCGGTACGATAGCCAGAACGGCGTAGGGACTATCTATGAGGGCGACTGTGGCGAGGTTAAGGCTCTGGATCAGTGGTCTCATCTCCTAATCAACTGCCTTGGGACTGGTATGCTTTCAGCATCAAATTACTGCATGCAACTCCAGGCGGCTCCTACTCGAGCAGATATCGATCGTGCTCATCAAGCGGGATCGCACAAGAAAAACCGAGCACACCAAGAGGGGCAATGGTTGGATATTGGTGTGCCAAGTTTACGAAACCTCCAATATATCGATAAATGGAGAAGACTGGCCTGGTACCTCTTAGCTCTAACATCCCTTCCTATCCATCTACTGTAAGTCAAAACGTGCATTTCCATGAATGCAGAAGCTAAATTTGAAGCCTATAGGTACAATTCTGCTGTTTTCCAATCGCTCGCATCGAACGATTATACCATTGCTGTCGTAAAGAACTCCTTTACAAATGGCAGCACTTGGGATCTCACTACGGCGGAAATTAACCGGGCAGGAGATTTTGGGTGGCAAGACACAAGAGTAAACCCAGATACCTATAACTACACGGAAATTATTCAAACAATGCAACGGGACGTGTTGAGTTCCAGATGGGAGAAAATGAATATTTCTGCTTGTTTCGCATTGTACAACGATTACTTCACTCCCCAGGGTAATGGCGTTATATTCGTCAAAAACGACACCGGTTTAGAAGACGACAGCCTGCTGATGTACGTCTCTATCATACCACGCTGGGACAACTGGGCAAAGAATATGTGGGCTGCTGCCAATGGTACACAGGATTTCATAGCTAAGCAGCCAGAGATGCCAGTAACCAAATGGTTTTTGGGGCCCAAGAGATATGAAGTATCATATTGCCGAGTCCAATCTCCCAGCACGATCACCAACAAATGCCGATTCCAGTATTCTCCACCTATTATGTTTACCGTATGCGCGCTGAACTTAACCAAGATACTCATGATGCTCTGCATCTGGGCTATGAGAAAATGGCAACAGCCGATGCGCGACGATGCGGGCGGGACGACTCTATATACCCTCGGCGACGCAATTGCTTCGTTCATGCGGAATCCGGACCCGACGACCGTGGATATGTGTCTTGCTACCAAGGATGACTTTATACGACGCCGGTCGTGGAAGTCCAACCTCGTGGAACAGCCCTTCGCTCTAAACCGGGAGCCTAGGGAATGGGAAGCGAAGCGAAAGTTTTGGTTGATGGCTGCTCGAAAACGGCGGTGGTTTGTGCTACTATTTTCGTGAGTACCTCCTAGCAATATCCGAACCCTTTAATACCATGATATGAAGATGCTAACTTATTTCGAGATGCTGCCTTGTCATCTTGATGGCTGGAATTCTACTCGGATTCTCCTTCAAAAGTCTTCATCTCCGAAACCTCCCGACGTCAATTTCCGGGCTTTGGCAGCTGGGCTTCGGCACTCTCACTCCGTACACCTACCTTGTTGCCGGACTACCACGGGAGGATCCCGCAGGTTTAATCTCGCATGTAATCCTAGCTAATATTCCCCAGATAGTCCTATCGTTCCTTTATATTTTCTACAATGCCATGCTGAGCACCTTTCTCGTCCAACGCGAATTTAGTCGCATGCATTCGAAGCGGCGGAAACCGCTCAGGGTTTCGGAACCCGTGGGCATCCAACGGTCGAGTTACTTTATTTCCGTCCCGCTCCGCTATGGCATACCCCTATATACGACTTCCAGCATACTGCACTGGCTGGTTTCGCAAAGCTTTTTTCTGGCGAGGATCACAGCTATATGCGGGGATGGCTCTCCGAAGAGCTGTCCCGGTGGCCAGGTCGACAGCGTCAACTCATTCTCTACATGTGGGCATAGCCCCTTTGCTCTTTTCATCAGTATGTATATTAGTACAACTCTATTGTAGTTTTATCTAACAACCAACAGCATTAATTACTGGAGGTTTGATCGTGCTAGCTATTGCAGCTATAGGCTTTCGCATATACGACGGAACCATGAGCATGGTATCTACTAATAGTATGGCAATTAGCGCCGCGTGTCATGTTCTCGAGGAAGATCGTGAAGAGGGCTATCTGTTACCAGTCCGGTGGGGGGTAGTAGAAATACAGGATGGAGTTGGGAAATGTACATTCACAACGGCCCCAGACGATAAAATCAAGGCGCCAGAGGTTGGTTTAAAGTACAAGTGACGTCCTAGTTCTCACGAGTGTCCCGGACCCCCAGTATATATCGGATTCAACGTTTGAACCGCGATATTCCAGCAAGTTAGAGTCCGACAGGGGTTATAAATATATTAGACAAATAAGATGGCTGGGAAATGTGTTTACCATCACTCTATATAGTTGAGTATCATGAATAAACTGCTAACATCGGAATTTTGAGGATCTGCCTTCTTACTACACGAGTAAAAGACTCTAAACCATTCTCATGGGTAATCTAAATTCACTTAAAGGTCAAGTTAGTAATTCTAAAACATGTGACTCTTCATATGAGTACTGTGTTTCTCCTCTTACTATCTTTGCTGATGTTTCGCGAGTATGAGGTACTATGTAAATTCCCATGCGACCTCTGTAACCTCTCAGATGCCGCTCTGGGTCTGCCGTTTGGAACCGACGCCAAGTAGCATATAAATAACTACCGCTTGGCAAAGATAGACGTCACTGGGATACTTGAAATATAGCGTTAGTACTTGGCGAGAATATAGCCGATAACGGTTAATGTGTTGTATGTCCATGACCCCTTTTCAATTAACACCAGAAAGGTACCAATCATATGAGTTCACTACTACCCAAGGAAGAGGCCGTGTCAGTATTGCTGCCAAAGTTAATCTTGGCCTCTCCGCAGTAATATAACTTGGGGGCTCCATATTGTTACGATAGATGTCATAATACCACCTCAAGACTTATGGTACTGGCTTATAAAAAGGTCTCTCATTCCCATCATAGTTCTACCTAGGTTAGGAGTTTCGAAGTACCATTGATCACCTTGACGAAACCTTTCTAGTTAAAATGCGTGCCTCTACTCTGATTGCCGCTGTATCGGCGCCCCTCATGGCACTGGCTGCCCCAATTGTTACTGAACGACAAGGAACTTCCAAATTCTGCACACGAATTACACCAGCGCCCTCCGCGGAAGAGACTGAGAAGAGGTTTAACGAGTTCGCCGACCTTTTCCTTGTTAAGAAGGACGTTTATAAGGCATTCGAATACATCCTTCCTGAATATATCGTACGTTTGTGGAATAGATATTATGCGGTGCGACTTCGAACCTGATTGAACTAATGATTTATAGAACCACAATCCCATGGCTCAGAACGGGGCTCAGAATGCTTTAGATATCCTCGGTCCAATCTGGGGAAGCCAGTCGATAACAGTGCTCCGTACTAAATTTGAGGGCGAGACGTCCTGGCTTAACTACAGGAACTCTATGGGCGAGATTGTAGATCGATACCGCTGGGAGGATGGCTGTATCATCGAGCACGTACGTTAATAACCCCTTTCCAAAGACCTTTTTAAGCCTACCTACCTACCTCCTAGGTACAACGAGGTTAAATATTTAGGCACTGATGAACATTTTGAGTAACTAGTGGGACCAAGGAGAGAAGTTTCCAACTGCTTAGATGAACTAGGCACACAAGGCATAGATACTAAAGAGGGATACCTATATGTACCTTAGGTTAGGCACCTAGGCTAATGATTTGTTGGCATATCAGTTGGATTTTGGAGCCGACGGAACCCATAGTTTAGAAGAATAAGCAAAAAAGAAGAGGAAATACTGCAATCATTAAAATTAGTATCCCTTACAAGTATTTGTAGGGCCAATATACAATATTATTTATAAGGAGCACCTAAGACAAATTGAAATATTCAGGTTTCTAATTAGAAACTAAGTATAATCTAGGTACCTACCTAGGTTAAGTAACAGCACCATTAGAAGTAATTACATGGTTTTTCTTTTTAAAATGTTTTATACGCTCCTAAGAATGCGAACCCATTAACTCCACCGGTTCCCTATAAGTGGCCATCTCTAGTACTCTTCTCTGCTCCTCAAGTTCATACTTCGGGGCCTGAGGATCTAGACTTCCTTTATACGCACCGTGGCCTTTCCGTTTGCCAATTATATATGCCACCACAGTGGCGCCGAGGAAGAAGAGTACCCCGAGAGAAACACCAAGACCGATGCCTACTTTAGCACCGACACTGAGGTTATTGGATTCGTGGACATCGGAATCGGCCTCGGTGGTTTGTGTAGACATAATGCTATGCTCAAAGCTCTGTGAGCTTGTTGTAATCAACATACTTGTTATCGCGCCTGGCATGCTTGCTACCGTTTGTAGCATGCTTCCGGTAGTAGTAAGGTTGAAAGTTGTCGATGTCGGCCACTCGACGTCTTTCGCGCCTCTCCATACGATGGGCCCCTTAGCAAAAACCACTTGGCCGGCATCGCACAAGACATTAGTCGTACCTATCTTCGATGGCGTATGAGAAAGGTACGTGAACACATCCACGGCAAATAAGACAGCGGAGGTCACAGTCGACTCGCAAGCATTGGGGTCACCAGTCGTGCGTGAGCGACAGACGTAGTTGCTATTACGTTGCTCAGTGTGTTAGTATGTTTGTTTATGTCCTTCTAGAAAATATCCCCTGTAATGTGTACAATATCACTTACCTAGGACAGCATGTCGCAGCAGTAACGCTTGATGTTCTTGGTATTACGTCCGCTGTACAAGCGTAGGTATACCCTCTTGGACAGACACCCGGAGAATAGTAGTAGTTGTTTTCGGGCTGGAAATTTGAAGGAAGACAGCCGCTGATAGTTCCTTGCTGTAAAAATTCCATGCCTGTAGTACTTCCCAGATGTATTGACTGACAGTCAGTGGCAGCGGGCTGGTAGGCCGTTGTGAGGGCCCCGAGATTCGACATGTATGTGAGAGGTAGAACGATGATAGTTAATAAGTTGTGGTTTCCCTTGTCATGTTACTTAGGTAGGTAGGGAGGTAGGTACCTAGTTAACCTTTGCTGCCTTGAAGGTGGATGCGTTGAAGTCTAAAAGATCTGGCATATGGGATAAGAGGTATCTAAAGTAAGTAGCTTAGACATATTTGGATATATTAATCAAGGAGGGCGCTTACGAGTCCCCCCAGAAAGCCGTGGCCCTTACTACGGGCCAGGAGAGGTGTTTTTCAGGTATATGTAATGTCCAAATAGATGCATTACAGATCGGTAACGATTTGGGAGATTTGGTGCTACCACACCTCGATATATTCTTGTAAATTCTCATCTCACCAAGTCTTGAAACGCAAAAATTAAGGTCTATTCATTCTAAACTAACCCCGTTTGAGAGTATTCTTTTTATTGTACCGCACATTCTCGGAATAATTCCGAGGTTTCATATCTCTTCGCTCTGACAGGTGTCTATCTTTGGTTAGGTACCGTAGGTGCCTAACCTAGGAGGTAGGAGGTAGGAGGTAGTTATCCTGCCTTTGGAAAAGAAACTTCCACCACTTTTCGCCGCCACTTGTATTGGATGTGGTGGCGCGTGCCCCTGCCGCAAATTACTGTCATAAAGTCAGCCCCCTAAGATGCAAGTATGGCAACACGATTAATTGTAGGTAACTCAGGTAGTCATGCTACGTTTAGACATAACTACCTATTTAGATCGGATGCTTGGGTGCCTGGTACTATATGTGAAACACTTTATTGCACACATAGTCTACACCATAAGGCGTGTTAAATTTATATAACTACTAGGTAGTGTGAAGAGATAGGCCTCAGATCTATATGCCCATGAAGTTAAAGCTAGCCATGCCAGGCACATGTAACATCTTATCCTAAATAAGTATCTAGTCATACATTAGATGCACCTAGGTTAGGTAAATATCTCTAACTGGGAACTTTTTGGCTTACGTGGCTGTCAATTAGGCCTAATGGCAGGGATATTATTTCGTTGGCCCCCTCATGATCTAACAAGGCGGACCCAAATAATCTCAATCTCACATTTATAAAACTACAATTTCATAATATCATCACGGCTTCAACAGCCTCAGCTCAGCTGGCTATCGTATTAATACAGGGCTCATTTCAGCTCCCGGAAGTGTATGGGAAGTCGACAAAAGCCCTTGAAGCAAAAGGTTATCCTGTTATCCACCCTCCTCTTCCAAGCTTAGTGAATCCGGACAAGCCTGACTTTGCTTCTAAGTGCCTTTCTACCGACGCAAATTATGTATACCTACCTAGTGCCTCGACGCTTGATTGAGGAAGAACCAAGAACCGTACTCGTCCTCATGCACTCTTATGGAGGGCTTGTAGGAAGTGAGGTAGTCTTAGAGGAGTTCGGCTAGAACAAACGTAGAGACCGGGGTCTAATCGGTGGAGTTGTTCATCTATTCTTCTTCGCCACCTTCATTCTTAAGGAGAGTGAGTCCCCTGCTTCTCTTTCCTATCATAAAACCAAGCGTTTACAGTATTGATATAGGTCTATCGGTATTCAGTGCTTTCGGAGTCTCCTAACAATGAGATCCGACCCGGCGGTCGTCTCCGCATCAAGAACCCCGCACAGGTATTGTACAGTGAATTTGCCTGCCGAAGAAGTTGGGTGCCGGACATCCAAGGTAATCGATCAGTCCTATGCCGTCCAAACCACTGAGCTTACCCGTGCCGCATACCGCGATATATCATCAACCTACGTGGTGTGTGAGAATGACCAAGGTCCGCCGCCGTAGTACCGGGAGATGTGGGATAAAAACGTAGGTCCCGTCGTGCTCAGAATCAACTCGATGCAGGGCGCAATTAAGAATACTCATTAATACAGGTAGCCGACTTGAAAAGTACCTGAGTTGTCAATTCGATATAGTTAAGTAGAACGGATTAGGTACCCAGGTACCTACATAGGTATGTTAGGGTCTAAAGATGTACATATGGTGGAAAAGACAACGGAGGTCCCTGAGGCGATAAATGGCAGATTAATTCGGCGGAAGCTGGACCGAAACGAAGTTGGAACTTATACCGATATCTTTCCCGAGCTCTGTCAAAGAGACGATGATGCAACTAGCTAAATACTTCATCAAATAGAAAACACTTAACTTGGGCTCGGCAAGCTAAGCTACCTCCACTTCCCCAGCTTCAGCATAACCTGGGGTTCAGGTGAGCCCTAGTATTGGCGTTGGGGTACATAAGTCATTACGGGGGATGGGCTACACTAGAGAAAACGTGTCGCCTAGTTTGTTATATTATCCACCAACAGTTGGAGTCTTTGATATGATCAGCTCTACCTCCCCCCATTGCAAGATACTATGTATACGGTCAGGCATCTACAGGGAAACTTCGCGACGGGGATAGTCTCGTAACACGAGCTGGAGGTATTATAAACGCCGAGGGCATGTTGGAATATACAACAGAGAGGAAGGAAGAGAATCTCCGTTGCAGTACCTAGTTGGCTTCTATAGGCGGTGAGAAACGACCAGGTTAATCATATTTCTACCATTATCGCTATATACCTAGGTTAGGTAGGTACCTAGGTAGGTATTCATGGTCGTTGACGCACGTTGGCGACATGCGCATAAGCCGAGGTCGTAGCCACAGACCGGTCGGGAACTTTCCGAGACCGGGAGTAAACTACGGATCGAGTGGATGAGACTTGGACGATTTAATATTGGCTCTCTTGTTTGTTTGGCGGATACACCTGCAATATATGTAGTGACAAGGGGCAAAGAAATATTCGTGGGGCTTCCCCAATGTGTTATGATCTTCTGAGCGCACGGTCTCCTGGCCCAACGCGGAGATTCAGGCTATGCGCGTCATTCCAACCATTGGCTGCTTGCCATGGCGGCCGGTAGCTTTCGCAGCTTTCTAGTGTCTTAAAAAATCTGGTAGCCGAGTGAGGAGAAGGTAGGAATAAAGACCTTATACTCCCCCTTGAAAATTGGTTGTCTTGCATGTTTGTTGCAACTTTCGTTCAACATCCCCTCTTACTTGCGAAGCTATAGACGAAACGGGGACCGAAAGAAGAAAAAAGCATAAGCCATGGCGAGTTGGTATTCTCTCGGAGTCGCCTTCTTTGCCGCGATGGGCACATTTCTCTTTGTATGTTTCCCTCTTTCTATAATAATAACAATATTATTATCATTATACGTTAATGAACTACTATGTTAACCTATAATTTCGGCAATAGGGATTCGACACTGGCATTGCCACAACTAGTAAGTCTCGAGCAGAAGAACAGGGAGATACCGCCGGGGATGGTCTGCTAACCAAGTACCAATTAGCCATCGCACATCAAAGTTGGATCGATTACATGCACCGCCCTTCTAATGGAGTCACAGGAGCGGTAGTGGCCGTGTATATTGCGGGTGAAGCTGTCGGTGCTTTGGGCCAAACTTTTATAGGAGACAGGCTGGGTCGTATTCGATTTATGCAGCTTCTGTGCATCATTGTAACGATCGGCACGACGATCCAGACGGCATCAGTTAACATCGGAATGTTCTTAGCGGGTCGTGCCATTGCAGGTATGGCTGTGGGTGCCATGGTTGCTACCGTGCCTATCTATCTGAGTGAGATCTCGGCACCAGATCAACGTGGGCTGATTGGAGGTATCTCGGGATGTGGTATCTCCTTCGGCACCATGATGTCCAACTGGGTGGGTTTCGCATGCTCGTACGCGCCCTACGGTGCTACACAATGGCGCTTACCCCTGGGTATCCAAATACCTTGGGGCATCATTATGTTCATTGGCTTGGCAACGTTCATGCCCGACTCTCCGCGACAGCTCATTCGCAACGGTAAAATCGAGGCGGCCCGACGCGAGTTTGCTAGGGTCCGACGGGAGCTTCAGCCGCACGAAGTACACGAGGAATTCGCGTTGATGCAGGCACAAATTGAGTTCGAAATGGCACGCGAGATTCAGTCATACAAAGAGGTTTTCACCCTTTTCGGCCGCCGAGCCATGGTATCTATAGTCGTTCAAACTATGACGAGTCTTACTGGTATAAATGTTATACAGTATTATCAGACGACACTTGTAAGTACACCTTTTCCTACTAGCTCGGGTATTGATTCTTTTTAATCTTTTTATTATATCCATGTTTCTTTTCGGTATAATTCCAGTCTTGAGTCTGGATAGTTAGCCGTTGTTAACCTCTTCCTTACCTCTCCCTATAGTATAAATCCCTAGGAATCCAACAGAAGACTATACTTGCGTTGGCAGGCGTATACGGAACAGTTGCCTTCCTATCAAACTCCATTACTACACGATTTCTAACAGATCAATGGGGTCGTCGAAAGATGATATTGGCAGGTTTGTCTGGTCTCATATTAACCATGATATATTCTGCCGTGATGCAGCATATTTTCCAGGACAGCGAAAACAGGATCGGCAAAGGTTTCGCAGTCTTAGGTATATATTTATATGTGGCGTGGTATTACGGTGAGTAGCTTTCCGAGCCCCTTTTCTAGCACATCTCGGAAGAAAAGATTTCTTTTTCTTTTTTTCTTTTTGGTTTTATCAACGAGTATTTCAATATTTTAGACACAAGCCCCCAGTTTAACCCCTGAATCCTTTGTCAATTGCTTCAAAAACAAGATAATATTCTAACTTCAACGGCAAAGCAATGATTAACTCTACAACTTGGCTATACGGTGCGGAAGTATTACCGATTGCACTGCGCAGCAAGGTGATGGGTCTTGCAGCAGCAGGTCATTTCATCGTCAACGTTGCCGTAACCGAAGCCGGTCCGAGCGCCTTCGCCAATATCCGCGAAAATTACTATTACGTCTTTGTTGGATGCACGTTAGTCTTCCTAGTCATTGCGTATCTTTATTTCCCAGAGACACGACGGAAGACTCTCGAGGAGATCGCGCAAGCCTTTGGTGATAAAGTTGTTCTTGTTGATGAAGCGCGGATCGATGGGGAACAAGCCGTCCTAGCGGCACGAGATGAGGAAAACGGGAGCTTCACGAAGGCGGACAATAAGGGCCAAGCCGCAGCGTCAACCACTTCGAGTTCTCCCCCCTCACATACCTCAGCGTCATAGTCAATACGATCCCAGCATTATAGCTCAAACTTATACGAACTATTAATAAAAAGTAATATGCTAATGTGAGAATCGTCACAGATTAAGATCCTGCGCTAGGGGCTTACGGACATCACTTAATGATCTTGAGCATCTATGTATATAAGGAGCATCTTTCTCACTATCTTATATTTTCCTTTCTCAGCCTTATATACTTGCGTTCTAGGCCGTCTCATGATATGCATAACCCGACCCCAACCCCGACCCCTTATCCTAGATTCTACCCGTACGGGTGGAAATGGGTAAAATGATATAAGGTACATTGTGCGTTAACCCTGGTATCTAACCCACCTCTTAAAAGAGTATCGACTATTCCGCTAAATTCATGACAACTGTTCCGATACCAAACCTTTACTTCACAGAGGCGGTAATTGTATTTTCAGGAGCTCTTTGCGTAAGCTTTATTCCACCTTCTTAGCAGCGTGGTTGGTCTCGCCGGCTCGGATGGCCTTGGAGACCTTGCGCTCGGGCGCAGTCCAGTAGATCTAACGAAGAACGTGTTAGTTATAGTTAAAACGAGATCGCATTGATATGCAAGATTCGAGGCTAGACTCACGTAGGCTTCAGCTGCCACGAAGTGCAGGATGATGGCTACATAACCCGACATGCCGAAGCAGTGGGAGTGGGCGGCAGCAACACCCACTGGGTCGTCGTCAAGGACGTATACACGAACAGCAATGTGGCGGTTCGGGTCCTCTCCAGACCACTGAGGCGCACAATCGGGGTACTTGGCTTGGTACTCGGCCATGGTGGCGTTCTGAGCGTCCATCAAGTATTCGATCTTGTCGCATGGTATGGCGACGTACCAGTTACCACTGTACGACATCACGATAGAAGTGGCCAACATGATAAGTCGGAGGGTAATGACAGAGCCACCCTAAAAGATGAACCGAGTTAGTACTCATCCGACAAGAATAAGCAAAGGGGAAAAGGAAGTCATTATGGGACGTACGTAAACCCAAGCGCGTAACATGTAGTTGCGGTGCTCCTGGATCTTGTGGTTCTTGGCGGCAACAATTCCCTTGTAGACCGCAGTGACGAAGATGATGAGCAACAGGAGGTTCATCGACTGGGTTTCAGTGCTGCCACCCATCGTATGCTTCAACATCGGCAGGGCGGAAAAGGCACCGACGAGGGATAGCACAGTCGAAATCCAGCCGTTGATTCGGTGGAGCCATAGAGCCTTGCGTCGGAATATGGGGACGAACTGTCCGAAGGCGAGCAGAGCCGCGGGTAGCACACACCATAAGTGTGTTCTGATGGCGAGGTTACCGAGGGTGAGGTTCAGGTAGTAGAAGCACTCGCCAGGGGTGGCGGCTCCCATGTTACCCCTGGCCATTCCCGGGCCACTGCAGAAGACGCCGTAGAAGTCGAGGTACGGTAGCCGAGATACGGAAAACCCGAGCAGAACACCGCCGAAGACAGCCCATAGCAAGAAGTTGTAGGTCTTCGAGAAGCCCACCGATCGGGCGATCTGGCTAACTACGCCGCCCTGCGGCTCACTTGCTGACACCGCCATTGCTGAGAGGAAGCAGCTGGTTTCTGTATGGCGTTGTTTCGATAAAGGATCTTTCGACGCGCGTTGCTTGGAACCGCGGAAACTTGAATCGAGTGTGAAGTTCTCGGAAATCCTTGAGGTTGTTCTCGGTGCAGCAGCAACAATCATTCAGTGGAAGCCAACATCCTTTTATATATAAGCCAATGGGTCATCTACAGATCATAAACCGGCTCGGATTCGGCGCGGATAAGAGGTGCGGGTATGAACCCGAGGGCCACTTACGAAATCATGCAGCATATCGTAGCGGACTGCAAGACGTCTCACGACACACGGTCTATCTCACAATCGGTACTGGTTAGCCTACATCCCAGCCCGCATACATCATCCCAAATTGGTATCAACTCTGGTTGTGTAGCATTATAGGCAATAGATTCTGCATCTGCAGATCTTGAATTACTTGTCCAACTCACCTCTTACAGCAAATACATACGTCCTAGGCATCAAAGGCTTCACGCCCCAAGATGCAGCTTTTTTTGGTTGCCACTGCCGTCATAACGTTGTATTAGTGTGAGCTGTTTTGACATCATTTTTACACATGTACGTTCACAGCCTTCCAATCTTCACTTTCACAAAATATGATAAATCACACAAATCGTATACCTAGGCCGTGTCATGTATGATACCACAACGCCTCAAATCAAGCATGTATAGAACATTGACCAATAAGAATTAACATTATTCTAAGCGCTTGAACTATAGTCAACTTAGTTAGATAGGATCTGTACCTGAGTGACTGAGGGACGTAGGAAGCGCGGACATCGTCGGCCGCCCCTTGTACTCCCAGGAGCGGACGTGGCATGCGGGCATCGTCGGCCGTTCCTTGCATCCTCAATGTCTATTGGCATCACATGACTGAGGTAGCCACACATCCAATCCACCCAACGGGGACTGCGACTGTATACAACACTATAATTGGGACTATAACCGGGACTATCACTAACCCGCGGGTGAGGTTTTGGATATTTCCCTCTTGCCACAGCCCACTAGCAAAAAAGCCCGAACCACCATACCATTTCCAGAACCATGAACCACCTTGTAACAGTCGGGTTATGCCGAGCCCCAGTCGCGGTAAGAGGAGGATGTGACACTCCCGTCTGCAGGTAAGACGGAGCTGGATCAGGCCTTGGCTTATAGCCAATCATGTTAACACTTGGGGCCGCACTGCCGATCTGCTTCCCCATCAGTTAACCCCATCTGTCCCACCTCTCGAGCTGTTAACATTTTCTGTAATAGCCTGGCCTCCCCTCATCCTACTCCTACTCCTATCCCGTCAAATCGCGCGGATCGAGATTTAACTTCTCAACTATTGACAACGGAGGGCTTATGAAAGTAGGCTAGCGTCATTATTGCGACTGCAGATTGCCGAAATGGACGTCCTGGCTGCAGTCGGACTGGTCAGCAACGTCCTCCAATTCGTCAGCGTGGGATATAGGGTATTATCCGCATCAAGGGATATGTATGGAGTCGGCAACGGATCGAGCCAGTCAAACAAGGACGTCGAGTTTATCACTAGGGAGATGAGACGCCTAAGCCTGAGCTTAGAGAAGGAATTCCCGACGCTATGGATAACAGATGAGGAAGAGGCTCTACAGAGACTAGTCACGGAGTGCAGAAGGTGGTCTAACGATATGCTTGCATTACTCGGCCGTCTAAGGAACGGAAACCCCAACAGCAGGTTCGAGGCGTTCAGAGCAGCTTTGCGGAGCCATAGGATGAGGCACGAAAGGGACCGGCTTGAAAGAGGGCTCGACAGCTGTCGGAAACAACTCCATCTCCAGATAGCCAGGATGTCCAGGTAGGTACAGTAGCGAGAAGATTCTATATCTAGATTCCACGGCATTGGTTGACCGGTCTGGATAGGTCAGATATCAACAAAGGGCTTCGGGAATTGGTCGCGTCAGCAAATTCAACTAACCAGGATCTGACAAACATAAGGGATGCTATAGAGTCGTTTCGGCAGTTGTTACCAGGGCAGGTGGCCAATATTGATTCTCAGTTCCTAGAGAGGCTGCAGGATGGCCTGCGCCTATCAGATGAAGCTCTATTAGCATCTAAGCGAAAGCTACTCTTAGATGCTTTAAAGTATGAGGGGATGGAGGATCGATTCTATTATGTGGAGCTCGCCCACGCAACGACCCTTGAATGGATCCTTAAAGACGACCCTGGTCACGATAATGCATCCGCGGGGGGTCTTATTGACAGAAAGATGGGCCGTTCAAATCAGCAGCTAGCTAATTTCAGAAAGACGGTTCGAGAGCGTTTCACCAGCTGGCTCCGAAATGGAAATGGAATATTTCACATATCCGGTAAACCGGGGGCAGGGAAGTCGACGTTGATGAAGTTTCTATGTATGAATCAGCTAACTAAACGCCACCTCGAGCATTGGGCGAACGGGAAAGTTCTCGTATTCGCTAAGACTTTCTTCTGGAGGCTTGGTAGTGACACGCAAAAAAGTCTTATTGGACTCATTCGCTCTCTTCTTTATGAGGTCCTTTCCACTGCCCCAGAGCTGATCCCTGTTGCATTTGCCTCTCTCTGGGCACAGTCCAATTCGTATAGAAATGGTGGGGTTCGGCTGGAGTTGAGCGAGATTGAGCATGCGTTTAAAACTCTCTTGACGAGCGAAGCAACTTTCAAAAAACACAAGTTGGTGTTCTTCGTTGACGGTCTAGATGAGTATCAAGGCCGTCACGTCGAGCTCGTCAACAAGCTTACCAGCTGGGCATCTCTAAATGCTGAAAATCTCAAGATATGTGTTTCTAGCAGAGAATGGAACGAGTTCATGGTTGGATTTTCCGAATGCCCCCAATTGCGCATACATGATTGTACACATCAGGATATCACCACGTTTGTTAGTGATCGTCTTGAGGATGTCTCACATTTTCCAACGTTGGTCGATCGCGAAGACATGAGATCTATTGTCGAGAAAATTGTAAATAAGGCGGAAGGAGTCTTTCTCTGGGTAAGACTTGTACTCACCTCCGTCGAGGATGGTATACTCAATGGCGATGACCCCTCGGATCTCAAATCAAAAGTCGACACATTCCCAAGTGAGCTCAAGGCCCTTTACCAGCACTTGTTCGATTCAATCCACTATACAGATCGTCCAAAGGTTTTCGAGGCTTTGAGAATGGTGAGAATTACACAAGAGATGAGATATAAATGCAAATTACTCCTACTCCGGTTTTTCTTTCTGAACAAGGTGATAGACGACCAAAACTATGCGATGGAAATGGACATTGGTTACATGTCGGACAGAGATATTACACGGATACTAAAGATCACCCGAAGGCAGATATATGGACGTTGCAAAGGTCTCCTGGATATTTGCCCGATCAATATCCCACAAGGTAATTTTCCACATTCGCCTCTACCCGATGATGGCGAAGTCACATTCATGCATAGTACCGCGTATGAGTTTCTAGAGGAGGATCCCATAAAGGAAACCATCGACCATGTCGTGGGACACGTCGACTTTTTCGATCGCAGCTGTCAGACCTTTCTCGCATTTACTAAGTTCGCCGAGCAAGCTTGGTACTTCTATGGCGGAGAGAAGTATTCCAGTCCCTTTTTTGATTACGAGCTAGGCTCTACTTTGCGCTTTGCTACTTTCAAGACGCCTGTCTTTCTTTCTGATGGTGGCACGCGCCAGCGTCACGATCGTTTCCTTGAGTTCTTAACCGAGCTCGAAATAGTAACTGCGGTAAGATTGAAGTCGAAGCCAATATGGAACCGCGCATCTATTGGGGTAACTATGGGTTGCAACGGAGTCAGTTTTTATTCGGGTCACACTCAACCAGATACTCATGTTCAAACCTTTGCAATATGTTGGCAGTTACATGAGTTCATTCGAAGGTCTGACCCAAGCTATTTGATGTCGACTGTTAGCAAAATCGCCCTAACCAGCGATGACGTTACGACTGAGTTCATGTCGCTTCTCATGGGTGAGATTGGCTACCACACTTCCCCGATGGGGCTCTGCTATACTCGACAGTTTAAAATGCTTGAATTGTGCTTCTCGCGGGGAATTTCTCCCAACTACATCGGTCCAAAGCTCGAGGGACCACTTCAATTTGGATTTCAGGGGCTATCCTTATTTGAATTAATACTCCAGACATATATATTTCGGCATGGCTATGTTATTCGGTATGATCGCCAGGATCTGCCTCCTGAACCATTTATAAACCCACTACGTTTACTTGAACTGTGTCTCCGATACGGTGCTAGAGTACAATTCAGATTATGTTTTGGCCCTGTCTCTCGTGACAAGCGCAATGGCGAAGTCGTCTTGAAAGTCAGAGCAGAATATACTAGTATTCTAGATGATTCTTCATCCTGGGGGGTTGTGCCAAGATCGTGTCCCCTTACAGCTTTTGCAGAAGAGCGGAATTGGGAGGTTACTCTTCGAGATCTCGTAGAGCTATGGTTTCCACAAGATTATAAGACTCTCCAGCATCTGATTGACAGAAACCAGAACATGACAAACCTCGATCTGCATCTACTCTCTCCCGAGGTCCCAACATTTTCCCAAGAAGAACTGGCGAGGCCCTGGAGTACGGTCGAGCTAGGAGGAAATATATTCCCGTGGCGTTCTAACGACAAGCAAGAACAGGGAAATTACGAGGTGATATCAAACTTATGATTTTGGTCATACGATATTATCAGGTTAATCTTATGTTATATGAACGGGTGCCCTTTCTAGACGTATATGTTGAAAATACCCATAGAAAATGAAGTTATTGGCTCTATACGATGCCTATTAATATCTCAACATTTGCACGCTGTATTCTTCATCTCGTACTTTAGTTCATATAAATTTATTATATCAGTTATTTCAAGTAAATTCACTAGTAAATTCATAACCCAAGATCTAACAGAAACATATACCCGGACCGTGTAATTCACAGCCTAAGAAATACGTATTAAGGAAAACGGACAGATAATACATTATACACTACGGGGGGGCATTTTAGTAAGCAAGAGCGGAGAGTCGTTCCTTACCTCCGTATCCCGGGTTGTCTGCAGTCTGCAGGTGCCACGTTAGTCCCGGCTGCCTTCCGCGCCCTGTAGTCTCCAGACCCCGAACGCCCTCCGATTAACGCCGGTGGGACCCACGATGCCACAAACAGCAAATCGACTAGCCGAAAAACGGCACGGCCGCAACGAGGATTTACCTAAAAAAGGCATAATCCAGTACCGTTGCGACTATGACTCTCATAACTTGAACTACCCCCTGCATCATCATGCACCCCCGCCTCTACTAATAGCACTTCTTTTGACTCAAACATCTCATGGCTGGTGTATTCTCTATTCTTTTCGCACTTGATATAGTAATATAGTATAATGAGCATTGTGTCTCGGCTTCAGCTAGGTATTTTCCAAATCTAGATCCGTAATAACAAATCCTTAGAGGAAAGTTAGCTACCTAGGTACCTAAGACATTGTATGCAGAAAACATGCAGCGATCCAGCTTATTCCACAAGCCCCCGGGCTATGTCCTCGCCAGCATGATCTGTTCTCTGGGTGGGTTCCTATTCGGCATCGACACCGGCATCATCGGCCCTGTTACCGTAATGGAGGACTTCACAGCATATGTCGGCAACCCTTCCCCAACAATACACGGCCTGATAGTCTCTTCCATCCTTATTCCCGCTGCGATCTCGTCCTTCTTCGCTGGGAGGGTAGCAGACGTGCTTGGCCGTCCCTATGCGATTGCTATTGGTTCCCTTATTTTCGGCGCCGGCGCCGCTCTCGAAGGCGCCTCGATTCACATTGCCATGTTCATAGTCGGCCGCGTCATTGAAGGAATCGGCGAAGGCCTTTATCTTAGTGTGTTAGTGGTGTAAGTTAGAATACAACAATCAATGAGGACAAACAGAGTCTTATTCTATTCGTGATCTAGTTATATCTGCGAAATATCCCCACCGAGAAGTCGTGGTGCTCTGACTACCGGGCCCCAGTTGCTCATCACTCTTGGACTAGTTACGGGATTCTTCACCTGCTACGGTACTGCTAATATACAGTCATCGTTTTCATGGCGTCTGCCATTTATCTTTCTCGCCGCTTATTCCGTCGTATTCTCTATCGCTGCTCTTATGTGGCTTCCTGCGTCTCCCCGATGGCTCACACTTCACGGAAAGACGAAAGAAGCATCTGCGGCCTGGGAAAAACTTGAAGTCCCTGCTGCGGATAGAGAGAAGATTCTTGACGAATACGATGCTTCGGTAGTGGAAACTATTATCCCTGATACGAGTGGTGGCATCGGTGCCGTTCAACTTACTCCAGCCACTGCTACTTCTGTTAAGTTGAAGAAGACGGAATTACTCGATGTGTTCTCCTCAGACGCTCGCCCGCGTCTCTTCTTAGCAGTCTTCCTTATGGGGATGCAACAGCTGAGCGGCATCGATGGCGTCCTTTATGTAGGTCATCCTCTAGTTGTAATATATATTTTATCAAAATGTAGAAGCTAATCCCGCTTCAGTACGCACCCCTCCTTTTCCAACAAGCCGGTCTATCCTCAAACGAATCTACGTTCCTCGCTTCTGGCGTCTCGGCTATCGTTATCTTCGTCGTCACCATCCCAGCCGCCATCTTGGCAGACAAGTGGGGTCGGCGTGCCAATACCATCCTCGGTGGCCTGGGTATGGCCATAACCATGTTCCTCAGTATGTAGATTCGAGCATCTCTGGCCTCTTTAAATAAGAACCTAACCTAGGTAATCACTAACCTCTACATATCCAGTGGGCTCATTATACGCAGGCGACACAGTACACGCCAGCACCGGGGCCGGGCGATGGGTAGTAGTAGTATGCATCTATCTATTCGCGGTGATCTACGCGCTATCATGGGCCGTCGGAATCAAGATCTACGCAGCGGAGATCCAGCCGCAGCGAACTCGAGCGTCCGCCACCAGCATTGCCCACGGCGGCAACTGGCTGAGCAACTTCCTAGTGGCGCTTGTGACGCCCACACTGCTCGCCCGCACCAGCTACGGGGCGTACTTCCTATTTGGCGGCTGCGCCCTGCTCACTGCCGCCGTGTGCTTCATCTTCATGCCTGAGACTCGCGGTCTGAGTCTTGGCGAGATCGACCAGGCGTTCGCGCGACAGGGCACCCGGGTCAGTGCGCTGAGGGGGTTTGCGAAAGGTCTCCGGAAGAGAGTGCGTGTTCGCGAGGGGGTGCCGGCTCCGGTTGAGATGGATGCTTGATTTAGGTAAGAGTCGGACAGACGCTTTGGATATAACACATTTCGCCTTCACTATCTAGATTGGCACTTGACACAAGCAGGTACGGAAGAACTAGGGGTTGAAATTAGGATATTAGAAATGTTGATATTCGAACGAGAGCCCATAGATACAAGGTCATCTAGATAGAGAGCTTTACGTTATAGATTAGGTTAGGTATTAGGTTAGGTATTTAAGGGGATATATCAAGGAAAATGGGTTTATAGTTAACCTTTTTTTTTTTATATAAAAAGTCCTCATGGGCAACTAGTACAGCAAGAAAGAATCAAAGCCGGCCAATTTACATATCTACAATAGACTAAAACGTCTAACGAGAACCATTACTTGACATTACTAGTCGCAAATGCTCAAATTGAGGCTCAGGGATGTCTGTCAGATTCAGTATGTTACAGGGTAGCTTATATAGCTAGATGCGTGATAGTGGAATAAAAAGGTAGTGTGCGGGTGTGGCGGGGGAGAACTATGTACATGGCGTGCATCTCGGGTGTCGAGCGATCCTGCGTGACTCATCCATATGCCATCCTATCTGTCTCCTCGCCCGTCGTCCATCCATCCAGATATATGCAAGTCGTACCAAAAAAGAATATCATTAGCAAGAAAACGAGCCAAATATGGAACCATGTCCACTTGCGAAAGGGTGAATATTCATCGGCATCCCTCTGACAAAACGCCTCCATGCACTATCATACGCCACGCATCCTCCTTTGGGTTTTAGGCCGGTCTAAAGAAAATCTGAAAGGAAAACTGGATATCCCGCTAAATAGGGTATAGAATAAGGGCGGAAAAGGTTAATTAAACACTGCTTTACTGCTTTTCCGATAGTATAGATGGTGAAAAAAAGTAGCACCATGGCTAAGTCAGTATAAGGGCTGACAAGCTCTCGGTGTACAATTCTCTAACGCTCCATACTCTCTGGGCTCATCATGCCATTATCCTCTTTATCCGTCTGGCTGTTATTGCCTTGGCTTTGCGTGCTCCCGACACGCTCCATGGGAGGGGCAACAGGGGGTAAGGATGACCCATTTGCAAGGTTGCTGCTACCGCTGGGCATAGACAGACTCTTCGCCTTCTTCGAGCCACCCTTTTCAGGACTGTTATTTGCTGCCTTGCTAGCTTCGGCTGCTTGGGCCTCTAGTTTCTTTTTCTTCTTGTTAATGGCATTCTGCTCTTTGGGGGGTCGCTTCTGAGGTGAAACAATCTTGCCAGTAGCACCAAGACGTGGCCGGGGTCGTCGCTGCTTGACAGGCAAGTCTTCATCTTCCACCAAAGGTGAGTCGCCATTAGCGTGCAGCTTAGCGAGGAAGAAGTTCTTGACAAGGCCGATCTGCTCCTGGATATTCTCCTTGGTGATGGGTTCAGGAGGTGAGAGATCCTCAAAGAGGACCTCATCGGAAGTGCCTTGCGTGGGGTTCTGGACCTGGTATTGGCTGCGAACCCTCGACTGGAGGAGATGGAGAGGAACTGAGAGTACGCCGCCCATCTCCCCTGCAAGACCGAGTTCTTTGAATCCAAAGAAATCTTCGCCAAGTTCCTCAGCGAAATCACCCCCAACGAACTGCTCGCTTCCATCGTTGAAGGCGGCGGCCCCGTCCTGTCCCGCCTCCATCACCGCGGGGCGCAAAAGATCACCCAAGTGAGACTTCATACGCTCGTGAATGCCGACTAGTTTATGTCCAAGCCTCTCGACCTCGTCCTTAGCATAACCCTCAAGCGATTCAATCGAGTAGCCGCCCTCATTGAGCGTATGGAGCAGAGCCTCTTCAGGGGTATATCGGGACTGGGCTGTTAAACCACGTTGGAGGTCTTCGGCAGAGGGATCTTTCTTTTCAATCTCGGTGTAGCTTTTGACAGTCTGTACCACCTTCCCGAAGTAGTCGGCGGCGATGTCAGTAATAGCATCCATGGCAGACGGTTGGAGTTCTTCGAAACCCGCATGGTAGAAGATCTTCGCAACGGACCGTTGCATTCCCGCTCTGCAAACCTCGGGCGCCATTACAATGTTATCACCACACGTAACGTGCGGTTCAACATCGACTTCTTGAAATGGCTCCGGGTTATATTTCGGGAACTGGTTCGCATATACCTAATGGACATTAGTCAGTTACTGATGCAAGCACGACGCGTTGGAAATGTAGTTGTACCTGAGTCTGGAGCTGCATCTGCTTTATAACGCCAATTTTTGAGCAAATCTTTCTCGTCTCCTGCATCTGTCGAATATTGGCATCGAATTTCTGAGTCAGGTTGCTCTTAGGTGCCGTGAAATAACCCTGTGGTAAGGCTTGGAGGAATTCTTCATGCTGGTTGATGACATGGCCTTCGGCGTCCTCGACCCACTGGAGGGTTGGCGGGACGTCAGGTACAATGCTTTGAACGTCATAATAATCGGGGATGGCCTTTTCTTCATCCTCTTCCATACCTTCTGCGAGAGTTTCGGTTGCCTTTGCCTCCTTGCCTTGACTAGCTGACGGGTCCTGAGTATATCCAACCAAGCCCATAGCTTCCGCTTGTTCCCGACCACGTAGGAATCGACGCATCCCAGCCTTGGTTCGAAGCAATGCAGGCTCGTCGACATTCAACTTGTTATTATTAAAAAGTTGAAACCGACTCTTGGTAATTAGAGCGCGGTCTTTCTTGGTCACTTGCTTCCAGATTTTGTGCTCCTCGTCTTCGTAGGCTTGTTGGGCGGCTTCGTTCAGCGCCTGTCCTAATACCATGCCGTTCAATTCCGGGCCATCGATATCCATCGCATCCACGTTGCTACCCATGCCCGAATGGCCGTTGATCCCACTCGGTGTCATAGAGCCCGCAATGGGTGGCGTCCCAAAACCGTTACTCCCATCGAGTTCGGAGCCTTCTCTATGAGCTTTCGCCAACAATCCATTCAGCTGCAACACTGGCTTCTGTTCTACGCCGGGTGTCATTTCCTTCTGGCTAGAATGAGTCTTCCTAGCTTTCGATCCCTTCGCTCCACCGGTGATCCGGCCGCGAGACGACATTATCGGCTCGTCGTCTGAATCATCACCGCCGTCATCATCGCCACCATTCTGCTTCCGTCTCTCTTCAGCCTCGACTTCAGCGCGAGGGCGGATGACAAGGTCCGGGATTAATGGAATTAACTTCTCGGCCTCCTTGCGCATCCCGTTAGCCATTCGCCTCAATGGATGGCCCATGTCCTGGTTATAGCGTAGACAGTTGTCCCAAATTAAATTGAGATCTGTAACGAAATCGGACTTGGATTTGTAAGTTAATGACTTTAGTTTTTTGGTCATCGTGCCGAGATCCATGGGCTGCTTGATGACTTTGCGGCAGTGTCAGTTAACGTAATCGAGGCTCAGTAGTCGCGCGAAACTTACAATTATAGTAATCGGGAGCGTCCTTTTTATTAACCCTCTGGAGGAATGGGGTCGAATATTCGGTATGTGCCTTGAGCTCAGTCAAGACCTTTTCTAAGGCCTCGTATAGCTCTTCCTGGTTGACGTTCTCTTCGCTAGCCCACTTACTCCTATTTTTACGGACTTCGTTCATAAGGAGGCGCAACTCGGCATCTGATGCGCGCACCATATCGCGCTTCATATCTATGCGCGCAATAAGATGCTTGAGTGTTAAACTGGATGCGCCCAGGTTTGCGCTACTGAGCGATCCATGGTTTTCCCCAGACGTGCTTCCGCTCGTAATTCCACTGGTATTCTTATCCATCTCAGCCTGGAGCTGCTTCTCAGACTCTTCGAGCTGTTGCTGTTCTAACATAGCAGCCCGATCATTCTCGAGTGTATAGAAGGTAGTATAGAAACTACGCTTAGCAGCCTCCTCGGTATCTTTCCGCGCCTCTTCTAACTGCTTGCGCGCGTCTTCGGAATTGCTAGCTTGCGCTTGCGATCCATGCGACCCCGACTGACTATCGTCCTTCGTTCTATCGTCAAGTTTATAAGGCGACGGCACGGACGCGATAGGGGAGCTTCCCGACTTAGAAGGAGACGGAAGGCCTTTCGCAGCGGCGGTGGCAGAGGCAACTTTAGATTTAAACGAAGATATATTAGTAGTATTGTTAATGTCTTCATCATCTTCGTCATCGTCGTCGTCGTCATCGTCGTCTCCATAGTCGTCTTCATCGATCGTTCTTTTGACTCTCTTGGCAGGACGTTCTTGTACGGCGGTATGGTCGGTGGTTGGGGGAGGAGCCGTAGAGGGTGTGACTGGTCGCCTCCATGATTCTATGGCGGCACGATTAATAGAACCATCTGGGGCGAACATCTGCGCAATGCGAGCTTCATTCTGATGATACAATTCGCGAAAGTGGGCCCTCACGCGGTCCTCATCGATATCTGATGCCTCAGGCACCGACGCGGCGGAATTATCCATAATATCGTTGGATTGCGCTGGAGCATCAGTAGGACTATGAAAGGGACGTTTGCCAATGACTTGATGATGTTGCGGCGGTGGCCAAGCATGCTGGCCGTTCATGATAGACATGATGGCCTTATGGGCGTGTTAGAGTGATGGGATGGTGGCGGGAGCCATGCGGGAAGAAATTACAGTCGCGTCGATTCGGGAATAGGGTGTTTAAGGGCCCTAAATTGACAGTATTGAATTGAGCGACATCGAATTAGATGAAAGAAGTTGTTTTAGAAGAAAACTTGATAAAAATGGTGATGGCTTGATGCGTCTTGTTCAAGGCGATTTCGCGACTTTCTAAGGGTGAGGTTATGGCGAAGGAGGTTTTGAGCGGATCCCTAAGGTACAATGACTTGATGGGGGTTAGGTACTGCGGTACCTTAGGTGCAGGTAGGTATAACAAATATAGAGGCACATGTACCTATTACAGTGAATGATACATCACCTGCGGTACCTGCTATTCTCTACTTCTGTGGTAGCAACTTGAAGTACCGAACCTGACCAATCCACGTCTGTGCCCCTGAGAAGCCGCCGTAAATGATCATACCTATGATCATACCTATGACCATTAGCCTATTAAATCAGTGTCTTTTCCATACACTACCTGCATAGTACATGTAGGTACCTATTTCGCAATGTCGATAGGTGATATGGAACCACCGCATTGATGAAAGACTAACCTACCTACTTGTTCAATTGACGAAATTTATAATCGCAACAGCACACTCACGTTAAATAGAGGAATTCTCATTTTCCGTTATTTTTAATATTTCATCTAGAATTCTAGTTTAAAAAATATTGTTGTTCAAAGAGGCACATGCACGTTCAATATATGTCGAAGTCGTGTCTGAAAGTATATACATAAGAGGTATACATCAGATCGGTATTCAAGGCCCCCGCAAGCAGCCGGATTTCCAATCGAACGATCCCGTTTATATAATCATGTCCATCACGTGCTAGGCATTACGGCTGAAAGTCAGCGGCCACAAAAAAATTATCTCACAGCCACATTTTAATGATGTTAGGAATAGGGATCCTATTCGATCTTCAGTGATGCCACAAAGTACACCATATAGTAGCACAGCATCACAGACTTAGGCTGTCTCAAATCTATAGATCTATCGAAATGACTATAAATGCTAATCCAGCTCAGCCCGACCTGCATATTCCGAAACCCCAACATTAGAAGTGTGGAGAGTACATATGTGATCTGGGTAAGAGGTAGGTAGGTAGCTAGGTAGGTATGTAGTGGGGAATATCTAAGTCCCCTAGCTGACCCCAGGCGGCGGGCAGACGGCCATCTGCAGATAATAAGGTGCATGTAGGTTACATAAGGTAGGTACATACAGGTAGGTATATTTTACACTAATGTAGTCGGTCGCTTAGGTAACTCAGCTTGACCATTGTACGACCAATGTATCTGCCTATCAGTTAAAGCCCCAAATCTTTTCAGCAACCAGGACCAGGTGGGCTAGGTGACGAAAGAAGTGGATCCCGTCTGCTTTCCATCGCTGGAAACCCGAAGTGAAGCTCACCCCGGCCAACTTTCTTCACTTCAGCGACATCTTTTTTTCCTCAAGCATCACAAGATCTTTATAATCTACAATAATTGACAATAGCCCCGTGTGAAACCATGCTCATACGTACTATCCCGGTTTAAACTCTTATAGACTCCAACATGCGAATTCGTCTACCTTTTGCAGGTTTGTTCTCTAGTTCCTTTTCTCTATTGCCTAACTTGCTCCGTTCCATATAGTTAAGAAGCTCCCGGACTTGCTATGACGATCCCCGGGAATCGCTTAAGCTTTACACCGTAGCCCCTGCGGAGATCACAAGTTAACGAAACATTTACAGGAGTTTTCTTCCTCCTATGCCTCCTTGCAGGCTACGCAGGACTCTCGTCCCTACAGCTCGACACCGTTGTCAATGATAAAGTCATACACCTCTTAACATTCTTCCTCTTAACCGTTGCCTTCTACTGGATCATCGACACGAATCGCCGCCGTACCCTCAACTTCACCGTGGTTGTATGCACCATAGGCCTCGGTGTCGGCTCCGAATTCCTCCAAGGGTTTCTTCCTAACGGACGAGAATTTGACCTCTATGACATTGTCGCCAATATTGTGGGCAGCTTGGCGGGGCTCGGGTTGTGTTCCTGGTACCACTTGAGGATGCTAGAGAGGAAGCGTTCGCGCAGGCAATACAACGCCGTTCCGGGCGAGGAACCCACAGATCTCGAGCTCAGTGAGGATATCGAGGCTCAAGAGGAGGGTGTCATGTCAGCAGCCGGAAACGAAAGAGCCAGTACGCTCGAAGAAGAAGTCGATAATTGGGATGAGAACGCTGTGGACGCATGGGACGAGGGTGAAGACGAGGGCGATATAGGCGTTAGCAATGGCAAAACGACCGAGCATAACGAGGGAGAACCGATCGATACCAAGAAACGAGTCGACTAAGGGCGTTACGAGAACACGATGCAACGGATGGACGGATTAAATGATACCTTTTTCCTCAGGGGTAGACATAAAACATGTTCACTTACACAGCATAAGCTGAACTCAGTTGTTTGGCAAGGCTCCGGGGATTATGGCGTTTGTAAGAGGTAGGATGAAATTGGCGTGACATCACAGGCTATCAAAAAGATTTGACCAAGTATACCCATTTCATTCGGCGGGATATTGTGACAAGACATTTTATGATGTCCCGGTGTTGTAAGAGAGGCTATAACGCCATGACACGTAATCCGATAATTCGATTTCTCAGTTCTTTAGACAAGCTACTTAACGCAGTAGAAAAATAGGATATAATCTTTTCTCATAAACTGACTAACACTATCGCAATGCCTCATTTTCTGACCATTGCACTAAAACTCCGGGAAGCACGCGATCGCTTGCGCCGAATGGTAGCCCAGAGAACTACCCTACGTGGTGGGTCTCGGCAATTACCTTTGCAGATAGCAAGCATCTTAACCTAGTAGAAAGGGCAGCCGAAAATTTCCAAGCACCTGGATAGTACTTACAAGATATCAAATAGTCAAACACAAGAAACCACAACCAAAACAAATGGGTTTATAGGCGAGTTTTACTTAAAACGTCTATTGACCTCCGAATCCACGGTGTCAATTTAATCATTGTATGATCGTCAAATATGTCTACAAATTCTCAAGTCAATGAGCGCAACGGCGCCGACGAGCCCAAGCTAAACAGAGCCGACGAGGTCGAAGATGTAAGCTAATTCCAGCAGACAACATGCAGTGGTATTATTTTACGTAGCTAAAACATGCCCAGTTGATCGACGCAGTGAAATCTCTTCTCATACCATTCATTAGGGACGCGGACAAAGCTGCCTCAAGCCGAGCCAGCGGCTTTATAGCTGCAGATGCTCAAGGGATACCAGGTAGAAATGTCTTGGTGGATTCACATAAACCAGAGGAGTTGGTAAAGAAACTGCGCATATCAATCCCGGAGGAAGGAGTAGGGAAAGAAGGTCTACTAGACATCATCCAGACTATCCTACGATACAGCGTAAATACGTGGGATCAGGGCTTTATGGACAAGCTATACTCAAGTATCAATCCAGTAAGCTAACCCTTCACTCCTCATGAAGAAGCGTTGAATCTCCTAAGAAATATAGACTTATACAGCTAAATAGGTTGGCGTAATATCAGATCTCGTCCTTACAGTACTAAACACCAACGTAGGTTCTCTTACCCCTTAATTCTCTTGTATCCCTAATATAACCCAGGTGCATGTCTGGAAAACCTCTCCGGCGCTTACTATCATCGAGAAAACAACCGCACGGAAACTAGCAAACCTCTTTGGGTTTACTAGCCCTAGAGCAGGCGGCGTTACTTGTCAAGGGGGCAGTGCTTCGAACCTGACTTCCCTTGTCATAGCCCGAAACGCCCTGTTTCCCGATGTGAAGACCTCTGGTAACCAAGGTCGCCAATTCGCACTCTTCACTAGTGAACACGGGCATTATTCGGTTGAGAAGGCAGCTGTCACATGTGGTCTCGGTTCTGACAGCGTTGTCAAGGTTCCAGTTGACCCAGCTGGTCAGATAATCCCATCGGCGCTTCGTGCAGCTATCCTTCGCTCTAAGGACGAGGGCAAGACGCCCCTTTACGTCAACGCAACTGCCGGGACAACTGTATGGGGTTCATACGATCCATTCGCCGATATTGCGCCCATTTGCAAGGAATTTGGCGTCTGGCTACACATCGACGCCTCATGGGGCGGGCCAGCAATCTTCTCAGCAGCGCAGCGACACAAGCTCGCTGGATCGGAGCATGCTAACTCCCTAACCATCAACCCGCACAAGATGCTCAATGTGCCTGTACCCTGCTCTTTCCTACTCACTAACGACGTCGCGGTCTTCCAGCGCGCTAACACTCTCCGTGCGGGATACCTATTCCACGACGCAGGCGCCGAAGGCGAAATCTGGGACCTAGCAGATCTGACGCTCCAATGCGGGCGCCGCGGCGACGCGTTGAACCTAGCGCTCTCATGGATCTACTACGGCGATAAGGGGTTCGAGAAGCGTGTCGACCACGCGTTCAACACGGCAGCGTATCTTGCGACGCTGGTCCAAGAGTCGGGAGACTTTTACCTCCTATCCAGCAACCCACCGCCATGTCTACAGGTGTGCTTCTACTATGCACCGGGCGGAACGTTACCCGATGACCAAGAGGAGACTACGCGGCGAACCAGCCAGATAGTCGCGAAGCTTGTGCCGAGGGGATTCATGGTGGACTACGCGCCTGGCCCCAAGGGCAGCCTCTTCCGTGTGGTTGTGAACACCCAGACCCTGAGGAGCACGGTGGAGGGACTTGTGAAGGCGCTACGAGAGGTGGGGAAGGAGGTCGTTCCATCTTGAAGTTTACACGTTTTCTCTCGTGGCCCTAATTATACCTAAGCTTCAGGGTTTAGAACATGCATTGCTACAAGTATTCATACTTTGTAAAAGATAACTAGTGCCTATTATCCCTAGTATAAACCTCAGACGATTAATAAGTATAACTAATAGTATATTGATCAACATTGTCGAAGTGGAAATATCTGATAAAAATACATAAAGGTCAGGAAGAGTATAGAGAGTAATTAGAATACTGTATTACTAAATTAACGTAAAGAAATTATTTTTCACGGTATAACTTTACATCTCCCCAGTTGCCAAGTTAAATAAGGCCTTTTAGATATTACTCTTAGATAATGTCGATTAAACAATCAGTCCATTGAACACATTTTAGTAAAAATGTCGGTTTACTCTAGGGATTAACTAACACACCTTAGATCTCTAAGTTAAGGTATACAGGTCATCTATATGTATTAAGTACCTACCTACCTACGTAACAATTAAGAAATAAACCTTTTATATTAATAAAAGAATCTCTACGATAAGTCTACACTTTAAAGCAATATCGTGGAGCTAGGTACCTATCATGTTGCCGTGCGTATAAAGAACCTTATGAGGCTATTAGATTTGGTTATGCAGGTAGTTTGGCGTTCCCAGCCCATTGGGTCCCTCAAGTTGTGCCTGTAATGGACCACTCAACGTTGAATAGACAAGGAAGTGTGATTGTATTAATTATATTTACGTTAGCATTACATGATAGAACGCTACTATAGAAATGTTTAAATCATCACTTGAAGCGTCTTGGTGTTTGTGACTCCTAAAGAGAGTCTAGATGTTTGCGGCACATGAAGTTGATCCTCAAATGGCGGTAGCATATATCTGTACATAGGTATATATAGGTAGGTATGTAAGGGGCTGCAAGTAAGTAATATATTTAGGCTCGAATGGGACATGCACAGTCTCAGCAGTTAACCCTTACTTTGATAGTCTTCTAGCTACTGTACTTAAAAGGAGATACTTGTATCGATCAATACCATTAGGTTCCACCCTGCTCTGCGTTCTGTTTTCTAAGGCGAGTCTTGCTGATTTTTTTATATTACTTTATACCTGACGCGATATGTACCTAGGGATGGGGATTTGATTCTTCGATCTACTATCGATCCCCCCTTACTTACTATCCTTAGGCTTCATTGTGCTTGATCGAATTATATACATAATTTTGTGTGTGTATGTACGGCCAATTCACAAGTGCTGGATATATTTAGTCACTGTAAGCCACCATCAGAAAAGTCGAAAGCTGGCACCAGACCAGTTACTTGCATGCAAATATCTTTAACAGCTTGACTTCTAACCTCCAACTTTGGCTTGGACCATGCACATAATGTACGTACATCAGTACCCACCCCCTCCAAGTTGGAATCATTGATTGGCTATTCCAGGTACCTGTTTTCCGAAGGCTCGCACACAAACTTGCTAACCTAGGCAATATATACCTCAAATCCGGGACATCTATCACCGCCCGGTTAGCTCAATCGGTAGAGCGTGAGACTCTTAATCTCAAGGTTGCGGGTAAGTTATCCTCACTGTTTGAGGTTATTTACCATCATGTGCTAACATCACCTTAAAGGTTCGACCCCCGCATCGGGCTCAATTCCTGATGCTTCCCAGTTTACTGGGACTAGCAACCCTTCATTTTTTCTTTTTCTTTTTTCTTCTTTCTTCTGTTTTCGTTTTTTCTTTATTTATTTTTCGTTTTTGCTTTCTCTTCTCCTTCTTTTCCCCCACCCTTCTTTGAGCAACAGCCTTCTATGTTTTTAAAACCCCTTTTCGTTCTTTTCCTTCAGCATTTTTGTTTTCGCATTTCTTTCTTCCTGTCCCCAACTTTGGCGGGGTAATTATCCGCCACTGTTAGTCCCACAACTCCTAGATCGTCGAACACGACAGCCGATTTTTACGTGCATACATATGTCATGCTGCTATTTTTTTCCTCCATAACTTGGCAGTCATCCCCTGACCCCACTTATAAACATTACTTAGCTATTTATGTGAGGTAAGAAATACTGCTCACGGAAACAGGGCGTCCACGTTGCGACCTTGTTGTTGAAGCATCGCGGGTGGAGTTGAATCGGCAGATTTTGACCTGCTTAACTTGCACTGTGTCTTCACGCAACTTCGTGCTTACGATCTTAATCACAACTGTTATCATTCCCTTGGCATCATGTAGGCACATAAGATACACAGATAGGTACCCATATGGCAGACTCCCCATATGGTATCCAGCACTAAAGTTGGTGAGAGTTTTAACATTGATTCATATTTCTCGAGGAGTTCTACTCGAGTGGTTTTTCATCTAGTTATATCATTATTTACAGGTCTTTTATGGCCTTGATCCGTAGCTCTATGGCTTTCTTAGTTGTGCTGGTGGGACCGGCAACCTCGAACCCGTGAGGCACGCCAGGGAAGATATGGAATTCAACTTCGGTGTGCGCGTTGGTCAACCGTGTAGTGTAGTCGATCGACTCGTCTCTAAACCAGTCGAGGTTGCCAACTTCGATATATGCAGGGGGTAGTCCACTTAAGTCCTTTGCTCGCGATGGTGCTGCATAGGGGCTCACGTCGGCTTCGGGCTTGCCTGCTCTGTCCTTGCCAAGATAGAACTCCCAGCAGCGGACGAGGGTGTCAGTGGGGAGGACTACGAATCCCTTTAGTGGGTTCTGATAGTCGGGAGCGTGATAGGCTGTGATGGTTCTGTCGTCAAGCATGGGGTAGATGAGGATTTGCTTCTTTAGTCGAGGTTCTAAGCCACGGTCGCGAGCTAGGAGCGCCGTTCCTGCGGCAAGACCGGCGCCAGCGCTGTCGCCCATAACACCGAGTCGTGTGGGGTCGACTTGGAATTCAGCCGCGTGCTCTATGAGCCACTTGAGGGATGCGTAACTGTCTTCAACCGGAGTAGGGTCGGGGTGCTCCGGCGCAAGGCGGTACTCGACAGCGAAGAATTGAACGCCCGTGTCGTTGACTAGGCCAGCGATATAAGGTGCGAAGATGTCGACGGATCCAGCCATCATACCTCCGCCGTGTATGTGTAAGACTGCCGGCAGTGGTGTCTTGCTGGATCTGTGCTCCTCGGTGGCATACCGGTAGACATCGATCTCGGCACCATCGTATGACTTAGTTGAGTGCTTGGTTCTGATGACGTGAGGCTGTTCTGGGAACTGAGCGAACATGGCACGCATGAAGCCGTCGTTGGCTTCACGTAACTCAGCTATCGGCTGCTCGGGTGCCGGCTGGACTGCACCGCCAAGTTTCGCCCAAAACGCCCCGAACTCGGGTTCGTACTTGAGGGAATGCACCGGCTCCTTTGATGCTGCCATCGTGAGTCTCTTTCTGGATGATACAGGTGGGTATTGATAATTTGAAATTTGTTCTGCTGTGGTGAGTAGAATCCTTATACACAACTTTTAGGTCCGATGACTAGAAAGCTGGACTTGGACATAAATTCATGGCCAGTATTCTACATATAAATATTCCAACCTCCTAGGATTTCTATATCTATAGAAGCTAGGGTTATACCATGTCTGCTTGCGAATCTGCATGGGTACGGCACAGACAGGGCACGAAAGCATGCTGGCTCCTATTACGATGAAACTTCATGCATAAACCAGCCAACGTGCGGCAGTATGTTGTATCAACCCCCATAGACGAACGGTCTGGTTGCATGAAAAGCTCTTTTGAAGACACATATCCGATTTAGTTGCGCTGGTAGCGAGAGAGATCCCAAAGCAGGCACGTCTCTGATTCGTCAGATATCCCTACAGCTCGGCACCGCTGAAAACCAACCCATGTATGTTTCTAAGATCAACAAGTAATCCATTGCAACCTCGATCAACTAGACTCACCCACAAGAGGAGCGGTGTGAGGCATACCATCACCATCTAGTATAAAGGCCCCAGAAGTAACAGGATAGAAACTGGAGCTGGCATCGTTGAGATGTCGGGATGGTTGACAGACAGGATAGGGGACAGGGAACAGGGGACCGGGGACCAGGGTTTTCAAGTGAGATGCTCTCTGATCCCGGAACACGTGCGGATTTGCATGCCTTCGTGAGAACATACGACGACGGCACGCGTCGGGGTCGGGAAATATGTTGGAGCGGGCTCAATGCGCTCAAGCGGCCTAAACGACCCAATTTGGAATACGTTTAATACTCTTACAGCTATAGATGGTTTAAGATTGGAACAGGTCGCCTCATATTCCCATGTTCACTCCTTAGAAACCAGGGCGGTGAGGGGTCCTTGGTATCCCGCGGGGTTGCTGTGGTGCCATTAAATCCTTGACTTTGGAGGGGTAAACACAGAAAAATAAAGCACAGTTGATATAATGTAGCCATCTACATACATAGTAGGCCATTGTTCCATGTAGAATAAAATTCCTGCTAAGGAGGAGACCCTATAGGCAACGTGCAAGAACCTGGGTGGTTGCCTTGGAATAGGGGAACTGGAGTAAAGCAAAACGTGTAAAACTCGGGATGGATGGGATGTAACGCTTCCTAACCAATGCATTTTCTGTGGGATTTCAGGAGACTACCGTGGTTCTTATGTCGTGAACTAATTCGGTAGTCAGACATCATGGAATAAGACGTCGATGTTGTGGGAACATGCATACTCGCTCGCATTTTCGAAAGATTCAAGTGACCGAGCTCACATGTCCCTCTGGACAACTTCGCGTGAGCCTCATCACGCGTTATAGTTATTGGGTTGATAGGGGCTAGATTTAGTTACAATACGCTTGGGGGACTACATCTCCAAACTCATATATATGTTCCTATGTAAATCCATGTTCCTGGATATTTGTGAAGCAATTCAATATGGGGGAGCTCGCGGTCGAATAGGATCTCATGGAAACGGTTGATTTAGGTGCCAACGTCCGTCCTAGCTGTTGACGATAACATTGGGTTATCAAAGTAACGTAATATCTAACGCGTAGCTATCGCCTTAGGCTTAGCATCGTCGGGGTCCTAGCTTCCCGAGACCCCGTTATAGGAGGCTTAAGCGTTGGTAGCTAGACCTCAAATGGTAAGGGTATGGCTATGCCACCTGGATAGCGCTTCACGGGTCCTAGCCGTGGTTGCGGATCGCGATGCCGGGAGATCGTACGGATGGCATAGATCCACAAGAACGTACAGTGCCATTGCGTTGCCAGCACAAACTAATACTATCGAGCTCGGATCGCGGGCTAGAGGTTCTGATGCTAAGCTTTGCGGATATAGATTGAACAAGGAGGGGGACACGAAGGAACACTAATAGGGGTCACACCTCAACTCTAATTATCAGGCCGATATTAATGAGAAGGGTCGAATGCCGATGTATTAGAGCCTACCAAGGCCCTAAGCTGATCTGCCGGACACTATTCTGTACGAACATAGTCAGGGCGATCTGAAGACACATTTCGCGCCAATGCTAAGATTGAAGATCGACCAGTCCGTTGGAAGCCGAAAAGCTGCTTTTACGCTTTGGAAGATAGTATACACCATCTCTTCCGATGGAGGCCGCTGCCTACAGAAGCAGGTTTGTGAAAAGAGCGAGTGGTCATGGGAGACTGGCGCGTCTTAGTGTTCTCAGGTCTGAGTCAAGAGAGTTCGAGCTACTGCCGGGACATAGTATCGGAGTGCCATGTTTCTCGGGTTTAGAAAGGGGCGCGATCGTTCTATTGTCAAAATATCAGCAACGCAGGTAAAGCATAGAGCTATGAATCCGGAGACACTAAATTGAAGATACCAAATGGCCACGAGAGAGCTTTGGATCACAGGCATCGATATGCCCCCTTCCCCCTAAACTCTTTCGTGTCTAGCTGTAAGTAATGTTGGCCTCATAATTATTACACTTAACGTCAAAGCTGTTCAGGATATGGATAGGCGTGAAATAAACATCTACAACGAGTCTTATTCATTATTAATAATGTCAGCGATGCTCCTTTAAATATGATACAGCGGATGGGGGTTGGTTAAGGTTCTGGACGGCCTGGACAAAACAAGCTTACTCCACACATCCTCCTCCGACCATCACCATAACCTAATACAATCTTCTACCTTATAATGGGTCCCGTAGGGCTATCGGTCCTTCTAGGTTTGGGGTATCATAGCTCTAGACGAACGGCAATAAAGCGTAGCTACTTAGGTTTTGGCCCGCGAAGAAGCTTTGTAAGTCGAGGACTCGGTGCCAAAAGTATAGATGGCCGCTCTATATGTTAGAAAAAAATTGCCTTTTTAGGTATAACGAGATCGGTTCCATAAGATCTACCGGAGGTTTGGGGCCGTTGGTAACCCAGTAACCTAGATAGATATATAGTCTCACATGTATACAAAGTTAGATGGTTGTAGGGCTTGGGTCTAGACACCCCGAACCCCATTAAAATGGTATGGGAATTCACAGACAATCGGCCTGGCGGGATTCCTAACTGCGTATAGTGCGAGATACCCGAAGTAGCTTTACACTACGTACCTAGAAAGGAACCTAATATCTCACCATAGTACTGTAGTCTGCAACGGATGAATGAGAAGGCAATGTGTTGGGAAATGCTTGCGAAAATAAATAATACCCCGACTAGGTACCTAACTTGGATAGGTTGAAAGGGACAGAAGCGATTTGCAAATAACAGATGCCATTGGCCGAAGTGCCACCGTCGACTTTAGAACTACCGCGTCACGCAAGGGACTGCTTACATTGGATGGGGGCGGCCTTAGGGTACTACATACTATGTAGTACATAGTAACTCACCAGAAAACCCGCATTAAAAAATTAAATCCAACAGACTATGGAACGTACAGGATAAATAAACTTGATGTAATTTTATTTTCGAGTCGGTGAGGTCAGAGCGAGCTTCATTGGACATGATAGCATCTACCATGCCAGCTGGAGTGGCAAAGGGGACGTTTAAGTGCGGTAAGACAACAATTAATCAAAAAAAATGCTTGGTATCGGATGGGGGCGAAAGCAAATCCCATGTAGCCAGGTAAGTCAGGATGGGATTTCTAGAGAATGAGATGAGAATCCCATAGCTGCGCCATAGCTACGTTATCGTGTTCGCGTTCTAGGACAAGATCGACTGCGGGGAAAGATATGCCAGTTCGTTTTAGGACCTTTTTTGGTTGAACGGCTGACCACTTAAGCTTGTTTTCGGCCGAAGAATTTGTTCATAACTGAGGAGCTATCTGCGTCAATGGTACTCCGTACTGAGAAAGAAAACAAATAGGCAAAGAACGCCAAGGAATTGACTGGTATTAGCCACGGCGCCACGTATGGCTTATGCGAGTGCTCCAGCAAAGACCCATGCGATTCAATGTGATTGGAAGCCGAGGTTTTGGGAAATTGTTAAGGAGTCAAGTACCCAAGGTGAACCACCACTAAGGGCTCAGGAAACGGAGGGTTTCCTCCGGAGCATCAAGACAACCTAGATCCAAAGAGCTATACGCTTCCCCAAAACAGGAAAAGGGCAGATATAGAACAGTCTCATCTCTCTTATGGTTCGTCTGTTTTAAGACGACTAGATCCGCCCGCGGCTTCAACGGCTGATGTCACTCATCGAAAAATCTGATGGCAATCGTTAAAGTCTATCCTCGATCGAATCTTTCACCTAACGATGAACCAACTGGTCCTTGCCTGGCATCCTCACGCGGGATACACACTACCATCCATCCGCCCATGCATGGTCAAACTAACATAAGCCAGTCCCACAAGCTGTGTTTTGGTGGTGATTGGAGGAAATAGCTAGATAAAAGCAGTTGCGTCGGGCATTTGTTACTGTTAATGGAGTTATCGTTGCGATATCTTTGCCAACACTGAGTATGATTGGTTCGGCGTAAGGCTGAGTGTTAACCGCAAGGTTCTACATTGTTCTCTTCTAAGTACCAGGTAACAAAGGTCCGAGCGGGAATCAAAAAAGAATCAGATGCTTGCAGGCTGCTTGCCGTCTTGCAAATTCTAACCGCTCTCAGCGGCATCTCGTATGGGAATATGAGAAGCACGTAGCAAAAGCTCCGGTTATTCCAATAATCGAAGTAAGTATGATTCCATATCGAGTAACACATAATGTATCTCGATTCCTTTGAAATGCAGGACGAGGAACTTTGGATAGCCTTAGCGGAAGTGAGGTCCGGAGGCAGCGATAAGTCTTCTCTTTTACATTACTGACTTCCTGTTCTCCGAGGAGAAATTAGGTTGGAAGATACATACCTCCTTTCCCATAGGGGACAAAAAGAAAAGAAAAGGAAAGAAATTAAAAATCAAAACTAAAAAGCAAATATCAAATTTGACGAACACATGTATGTATGTATGTATGTAGGTATGTATCTGCTAAAGGCAGACGGAACACTCTCAGGGGGGGTGGAGTTGACGGAACGAGGCGGATAGAGGCGGATGGGCGGAGACGAGTTTAACTTTAAGTACGTCTCTGAGATGGCGCTTATTTAAAGCGTTGTAGGGAATATCTACACTATCTTTGGAAAAGTGTCGTAGGGAGGAGTTGACGTTAAATTTAGGTAACAATTGCGTCGTATCAAACTGTTACGAAGTTGTTCGTCTACTTTTTCATCACATTCTGATAATTTACCCTATGCCGAGTACCCTCGCATTCCGGGATATTGTATTCTATGTTTATTATGTATGCTGAAGATCTTACAGTAATCTATATTTACTAACATCTAAGTAGTCGCCTTATTGGAAAGCCTAAGCACCTAGGTTAAGTTTAGGTATCTGGACAAGTACCTAGGTACCTAGGTAGGTAGGTACATAATATCAGAAACGTGTTGCGAGCATTATAGTGTCGTCGATCGCGGCCGACTTACATCATTTGGTGAAGTTGAGGCAGATCTATCCACCCAGCCTGCCAGCAGGATTTACGTACTCGGGTATAACATGCAAGCCTATCGCTTCTCAGCAAATTTGCGCCAGCCCTCATGTAGAATCTAGTTCGCTGGTATAGTGTATGTTAGACAAATCTTCTAGCTACAACTAGCTGCTTCTACCTGCCGAGGATCCAATAGCAAAGCTACAGTATAAACAACTTTAATAGCTTGAGCTATGAAAGATGCTACCTCCCTTTGTAGATCAGCTCGGTTGGTACGTATAGCAAAAGCGGGGAGCTACAAACCCAAGACCCAGAGAGCCCATCTGTGCTAGTCCTGTTGGGGGACTACTTGAAGCACTATCACCAAGCCATGACGGTATAATCCCTGCTCGGTCTCAGAGCTTTCTGGCCTTTTCATTGGTCCCATACTTCTCATCGCGATCGATCGCCACTTGGGCATTCTCCCGCATCAGGGAATACTGAGAATCCTTGTTCTAGTCTTCGATCGAAGCCATTGGTTCCCACGCCAGGTACCTCGACTTGGTACGCTCCGTTGCGGCCATGTTACGCAATGGGGCTTCGCATGGGTATCATGTACTTCCCATCACTTCGCGACTCCGAACATGGGAAAATCCCATTCCTGTATCTGTATATGTATATTGTGTTTGTCTCTCTCCGGGTTCAGATTCCTGATTCCTGTTTTCTGCTACTCTACTCCTCCTGTTACCACCATCTTACCATACCTTAAGCTTGAGCTTAAAGCTTCTGCTCCCTCTTTGTTAACAGACTAGTCGACACCTCTCAAGCAACATCCCGGATAACAGGTTCCAGTCTCTTTGTCTCATCCATCTACTCTCATATCAGGAGCCCGGAAGTGTCAAATATACGACTTAGGAACGAGACTTATATATCCATCCGTCTTATCATACATACCATAGAAGTTTCATATAAGCCGGCAACCCGCATTAAAATCATAGCACCGACACAAACACAATAATAAACAACACGTGAAGAGACCCAGAGACTTGAGACAGAAAAGTCGACATAACACAGCACAGAAGCTTACACCCAAAACTATAACCCGCGTCCCACGGCCCACTGTGACTTGCAGTCGTCTCCAGGAATAGTGCGCTACGGGCTACTGCCGACTTAAGTTAACTAGCATACAGCTTTGTTTGCCTTCGTGGTTGCAGATGCCAACGAGGCCCGAAACGCCCCGCCTTCAGCTTATGAATCTTTCCCCTTGAGACTATATAGTACAACTGAGTCTGATCTATCTTCGCAAAGACTCTCTTATCCGACGGTTTATATTATCTTATTGGATAATTTGACGCATCACCACTATTGAGGTGACTCTTTCGTCAGTCCTACCGTCAGTAGTAAGGTTCAATATCCATTTCAACCCATGCCGAAGCGATCCTTAGACATATCAGCCGCCATGCCGGGCAACGAACGAGTCCCGCCTATCAAGGTCCAAAAGGTAAGCTTACTCTTTCCCTAGAAATTACATATTTTCCAGTGAACCCCTAACCTTTCGTCACAGACCGAACGATCTCACGAAGAAAACCAAGAAAGGGCCTATATTGCCGCGTCAAGACGAGCTGACCGAAGTCTAGAGGCTAGAGTGCAGTCCGCCCGCCAGGCATCTGAAATCCACCGACGACGGACAGGTCGAGGTCTCAAAGTGAGCGAGGAGATCGTATTGAAGGAAGAAATGTACGAGGAGGAAGAGGACGACATCCCCCGCCATTACAAGTACCTTACTGCTCATTTACAAACGAACTCGCCGGACATGAACCATCGTGTGAATGCGTACATCACCACCCAAGCGGCGATGGCCACCATGGCTAGGTATAACGAAGTCAACCGGCTTTTCAGCGAATCATTTCCAACTGCTATGACATACCAGCAGAATTTGAGCAATTCCATGTATATGACGCCGCTCATGAACAACGACGCCAACTTTGCTCACCGGCTATCCACATCGGGATCTAGCCAAGGATCTCCAGCGACCAGAACCCAGTCAGTCTCTTCCCAGTCGCAGTTCGACAGGAGGGATTCCATTACGACGGGGAGCCCGATACCTACTTCAGCTACAACGATATCGTCCCCGCCGGCATTGACGCCTGCATCGTCAACGGACGCGGATATGTCCGACACGAAGAGCACACCGTACCAGACTCCGTCTGCTTTCCCAACTCTTCATTTGGATCCGCAATTGGCACAGCAGTCTACATCATCTTCCATATTCACATCTGAACTTTCCAACGAAGTGAAGATGATGGCCAACATCGACCTGAGCGATCCAATGGCGATGCATTTCATGGATGGGAACCCTTCAACCTACCAGATGTTTGGACCCTATCCAAGCGAAATCACAACACAAGAGGATAGCGTTAAGACCGGTACGGTGGACCCGGGCATCGACACATTCTCGCCATATAGCGATCCTCTTCAAGATGACTGCTTCTCCACCTCAATAGAGGGCACTTTGGGACTATCAGATATCTCTCTCGACAGCCATAGCCGCCTAGGTACACCAGCTGGCGGGACAGGGGGCGACGCCTGGGAGAGTTTCGTCGACTTCGGATCTGAGCAATAATGCAAACAACTGCTCTCACGACATTGCCGCAGTACCAGCATCTAACGATGCGGCATGTACATGACTCAACTCTACTTTCACATATACAAAAGGGCTTCTTTTTTTTTTTTTTTTTGCCGGATTGCTCCGGCACCAATATCGTCGGAGATACCACGCATCATGCACATTTTGCGCCTGTTAGGGTTTTAGCACTGGGTTGATTTGCATGAAAGCGTTGTTTGTATCTTGGGCCGGCGTCCCTGGATTTTCTCGCTCTTTTCACGCAAATGATCACGTCCGAAGGGGGGCGGAGGGGGAGGGAGGTATTTGTCGCTTACTACTACCACTACGCGTGGAATTATCCCATAACGCACTACACTGTTTAATAATCGGACGACGTCGAGGAGAGAAGATGCACTTAAACCGCGATGGGTCTATTATGACTTGCTATGGATGCTGCTTATTGGTAGGTATTCCAATATTTGGCCAAGCTTCGGCCACGCCAACAACTACTTGCCTCATTACTGGAGACGAACGCACCCTACGACTTAACAACATTGCGGGATTGGAAGATGGCCATGGAATATAACTGGTATACTTTACAGCTACACTGAATTAAGGGGGCTAAAGCAAGCGCTACGAAGACGAAGTTAGCCAGCGAAGTCAACTGTGATTCTAGAATCGGCTGTTGCCTGCTATTCGTTTAGAACGAGGCGGCGATGAAAAAAAAAACAAATACACAAGAATTTCTCTACGGATTGGGTGGTATGGCCTGAGGTCGAAGGGGGAGATGGAATACTAATATCTCTACCTGATTTTTGCCTCGGCCTTCACACAGCTTCTAGACACAAAAATAGGAGAAAATAGCATAAGGGGGGACCAGTCGTATGGTGTAACTATAATGCGATCGCACGTACTCAGATACGTAGCATCGAATTAATTATTACTATGATTGCATCTGCAAAGTTACTAGTTCCAATGAAGCGTGACTTGATCGTGAAATTCGAACGCCATCTGCCCACAGACAGACCCGTAAGTCTCCGCCCCCCTATGTAATAGGTAACCTGTATGAGAATAGCGTCAGGCATTATTAGAATCCTCCCATCTCAAATTTTCTCTACTAAAGGGCCAGTGTTGCTAACCACGTAAGCCATTCGTCCCTCATACCGGACTCTACGTCTAAATCGCATGTTTTTACCTTTCTCTACGCACTTAGGTTTTCCGCGCGTCTTAGTTCATGCGGGTTTAAGTTTCAGAATTTTGGGAAACGTGCCGGCCTTCTAGATCGTACTCGAAGCCGAGATATCCGTCCTGAATTAAAGTTAATAACCACACACGTAGCGAGCTGCAGAGTGCTTTAGGTGCATAGGTAAATCTCTGCGAGTCTTTGGAAAGGACTTTGATACCTACCTTAGGTGCCTAGGTAGGCGGCATATTAAACACGCATCATTACGTGGTGATAAAGATTCGTTACCAACGCCCGATTTGGAATCTGGAATTAGTCTGGCAATGAAGTCTCCGATGAACCCGATCTTGAAATGGGGAGGCTAGTTACCCTAGATACCTGGCAGTCACACAATATACTGTATACCTATCTAGTCCCCTTCCCCCTAGCTCCTCTACCCTTCTCTCTATAACATCGGCCAACAAGGTGAAGACGATATTGTATCGTATTATATTATGAGTCTTAGAGCCCTAGTGGAACTAATCGCAAACACTCGTCGTGGCCGGCTATCCGTGTAGCTTACCTTCTTGTTGATCAAAGTGGCGTCGTTTTCTCCCAGTCGGCTAATGCTGTAGGTTCTGCCTGTTTTCTTGGAATCTTTGACGTTAGTTTTCCATTTCGCTTGTTGCACGACTGTACGAATTTCGTCTATAGTGAAGGTTTGTGTATTTTCTTCTTCCCATTCGCTCGGTGTCATTCTGATGAGTAGGTAGGTACCGTCCACCATCAAGAAGTATGCTAATTGTGCTGTGATTATGTGTTTTCTTGTATTACCAGGACCTGTCAGAAATATACTAGTTAATACATGGGGCCAGTCTAGATGGTGATGAAAATACCACACGCAAAAGAAGAGATTGGTGGGGGTTGGGTGATGGGAATGACTAACCTTGGGTCTCAAATATACAGCGGGACATTAACCAATTCCTCCAAAGCCAGAGACTGTGTCGCCGGAGTTATTTAGATGAAACATCGTTATTTCAGATGTATAAATACCATGTAAACAGGGTCTTCTAGACCCTACTATCACCCGTTCGTATTCCCTTGTTGGTATATAGTTGCTATAAGGTAGCAAGTCCTTCTACTCTTGTTACCGTGCAACCTGCGGTAGGTGTCAATGGGTTTGGCCGTTCATCGGACGAGCATGGTAAACCGTCGGGGTATCTGTTCACCACCCCATGCCTTTGAAGAATTTAAGGATATTACATGGTTGGCTACCTAGGTATATAGCTTAAGATTAGCTACTCTGATCAGAACCCTCGACATTCTCTTCATTGAAGCACTTACCATGCTTAGCATCCTCATCGCTTTTGCCATATTAAACCTAGCTTAGGCCTGTTGTACACCATTTTCTTCACCTGATGGTGAGGTGACGATAATATGAGGGAGCAGTAGAGGTAGCTGAGTGTCAATAGCTATCTGATCCAGTTGTCGCCCGCAAGTCGCGTGTTTAGGGCCAACCTTTAATGTACCGGGCAACGGGCTGCTGGAACGGCGCGGAAAGGAACGTGTTAGGAACCGCTTTGCATTCCGCGAAGCTTGAATTGCGCGCTGTGTCATAGATGCTACGCGTTCCCTTAACTTTTTAATACCTCTATCACGGATGTGATCCCCTTCGGACGGCGAAAGGTTGGTAAGGCTAGAGTTGGCACTATTATAGTTTGTATCTATGGCCGTATTAGATATAGTTGAACTCGCAATAGTAGATGTATGAGTAGAGTTCGCTGTTTGGCTAACGCGCTTCCATCCGCGGCCAGTCTGTTTATTGCAGAGTGCATACTGACCGGAGTTTCTCGTATATCCAGGGCTTAAGCGTGACTGCTGTGACTGTTGCTCATATTGACTATGAACTATCTGCGATGGGGTAGCCGTCACACAGTTCTTGTCGTTACCCTGAGTATTGTTGACGGTTAGGGTAGTGTCGAGGAGAGGGTCGCTTTGTTGTGCGGGTCCTCCATATTGCCGACCTTCGTTGTGGAGGTCAGACAGGCCGCAGCCTCGGCTGTCAAGCATTATACTTTCAAGAAGTTGTTAAATATAAGAGAATAAAGTTGTGTGTTTGCAGGCTTACCAGCCGTAGGAAAGAGGAAAGGGGCCCGGGGATTTATGGGTTCTAACTGAGGATGGTAGAACGAAAGATAAACTTCATGAAGAGTGGATAGAGCAAACTGGATAGGTAAGAATACCTTTGAGAGGTAGACATGATTATTAAAGAAGTAGGGTAAAAAGAAAGGCATTAGGTGATGTGATGGTATGTTTAAGGTAGGAGGGTTGAGAGGTAAATAAATAATCAAAATAGGACAGAGCAAACATCAATGACTACCTACCTACCTAGGTACCTAGGTAGGAATACGGTCACGGCTGGAGTCATAGCTGCCAACTGTGTGATGTTGAGAAAGAACTAACATCGTCTAGGGAACAGTGTTGGGTATTTTATTTTCCTTCAAGGTACCTAGGTACTCACTATGACTCTCGCTACTGACGAGACTGTGTGAATTAACCGGGTAACAACTATAACGCATTATCTAGGCTTCTCTTTCGTTTCTTTATATACTCATCACCCTTTACCGCATCTCTAACACTATAGCCGTTAGCACCGTCCCATCTCGAAGGCCCCGTCGACGCTTGCTCCGTTGAAGAATCGACTTCCTTAGCCCAGGAGATCCAGTCCCTCCTTCTGTTCCTCCACAAATCACCCTTCCAAGTTCTCCAGGTCCGTCGACCTTCGAATGACTCCCGTAATTCTTGTTCATGTTGGCCCAACTGTTCCATGATAAATTCCTTGAAGTGGAAAGGTATGGATATCCCATCACCTTTCGAGGGAATAGACACAACTGAATTAAGGACCTTGTTTCCATACTCAGACATAGCAAGCTGGAATGAGTGTGATCGTAGCGCTGCGACTAAGGTCTTGTGGAAGGCTTTATTTCGCGATGGGGTTGACAACGCATTGACCAAGACATAGGATGTCGGCGCCGATGATGTCGCGAGTTGAAGAATGAGCTCTTCCGGAAGAGCGGCTATAGATTTTTGAACTGTGCTAGAAGGATACCCGGGTATAGAAAGCATTGTGGTTGTCAAATGAGAGCCGTGTGAGACTAAGGCTGAACGATTTTTTAGGGGGAGTTCTTGATCCTTCTTGTCATCAGTTTCCGATGACTGTAGAAGGCAAAGCTTGGGCACTAGCAACTTGGGGTCTGACCCGAGAGCGTCAACTAAAGCTTTCGTCAAGCTATCTATCTCACTGGTGGCTTGACGCGCTTGACACCGTTCGAACAGGGTTTTGATCACGTTAAATCTTGATAGCGCGACAAGTTTGCTGAGTTCCGGCAAAGTCTTTTGAATGGCGATTACTAGATCTTCTTTACTAAGTCGATTGAGGATACGAATGGCGGGATAGGACGCGATATCGTTGCGTAGAAGACTGTGGATCCGGCTTCCGAAGATATTTCTGTATAGAGCCTTGAACACTTTTCCAGGGCAATGAGTAATGAGAGTCTCAAGGAGACGTGAGCCAATATGATCGTATAACATCGAATTGACAAAATCCGATGCCGGTGTGGTTGCGTCTTTTAACGAAGAAGGGGCATCAGGTAGAAGTCTCCATAGTAGCGTCATGTCGTCAGAGTCGTCTTCGGCTGCCTTCGAGTTCAGACTAATGTCTAGTTCTAAGAGTAGTTGTAGGACTGGATTTCCGGTAGGGTGCGTCGCTAATACCCGGAGCTCTGTGGTATTTATGCCCGAAACCGAGTCGGCGATAATCTTCTTTGTAGCCAAATTGAATGACATTGGTACAGCTCGTAATTGAGAATTTGAGTCAGTCGGCCCATCAGATGTCCAAGGAACTGATATCTTTTCCTTCTTCTTGCTGTGGATGAGGGACTTGGTCTGTGATTGTTCTAACGGGCGTCCGGATAGAATTATTAGTAGCACACGGAGAGTGTGAGAAGCAAATTTGTCGGCGAGTAGATAGCCAAGGTGGCCCTCGAGTTCGTCAAGGGCGAGAAGAAATAATTCTTCCATATAGGGTAAGGGTTCTTCTTTTGAATCGTCTTGATCCGTAGGAGCATCATCGCGCTCGCCTCCAAGTTCCCTAGTGACGATAGGTGCGGATTGTAAGAATAGCGTTTCGCAGCAATGACTTGCAAAGCGGTGTTGGATGAGGTTTAGAAAGTGAGTACTGAATTGGCCGAATAGCTTCTTCTTCTGTCTTGTGTTTGACATCAAGATTAACCGCTCCATCAACCGCGAACATGACTGACTGCATGCTAACTTAAGCTCCTTTCCCTGTGCCTCGGCGAAAACACTGGCGAGGTATAGTTGTCGTTCTTCTTGGGAGGGGAAGTCATCTATGTCGAGCTGCTCGTCAACGGAGCGGAAATATTCCTGTTCTTGATCCGACAGCATCCCAAAGAACTCTCGATCGGCCTGTGGTGGCCCACCAATTCTTTGTTCGCCCTGGTCATATCCACCTTGAAATGTAGCTTCCTGGTGGGTAGCGCCATCATCGCCATCTTCATCGTTTAACCGTCGTCTTTTTGTACTTTTACTGACTTCTTCAGCAGCTAGCGCCTTTTCGCGTCTCTTCTCCTTTCTTTCGTCGCGAATCGCCTGTCTTTTCGTCCGTGGCTTCGGCATCGTGGATATTTAGACGTTACGAATTCTAGACTGGGTTGTCGATTATTGGCGATAATGTGACTTCAAGCGCAAAAGTCGCCAAAATAATTTTTTGGAGGTTGCTAACTGATAACCATCTTATCTTAGCGTCCCTATCTCAGCGTGCATTAGCCTCTTAGCGTGCATTAGCCTCTTGGCGCCGAGACCCTTAATGCCTTACATTTGCTGTAACCGATTTGGACTTGCAGCTCTATTGTCGCTGTTTACAGCAGACTTCTCATCTTTCATCAAACAGCATTGATGAAGAGCAAACTTGTCCTCAAGTTTAGGTAGTCTATCCTACGTCTTATAAGTACCATCAAACTTCAATTTTCATGACTATCCGTTTAACTAAAACTTGCATTTTTATGAGCATTTAATTTAGACTTTGCTTACCCGTGTACAACTGTTATTGAAGCACAATATCTTGGATCTGATGCTGATTCTGCCGCTAATATGATTGGTAAGATATAGGTATCGCACGAACACGTAGTATTGCTATCGTATTCGTATAACTAACACTTACCTCTAAAGTGCATCAACCAATTGCATCTATCCCTTAGGTACTTTGTTATTCCCACTTTGCTATTGGTAGAAAAATCACGTATTGGTCACTTATTCTTAACCTATTTACACGTCCGAAGACCCAATTTCATGCATCTTAAGCACTTAATACTTCTGAGTATACTTCAGCCCTATAAAGGTGGCGTTCTCTTCCGGTTTCTACCTACCTACCTAGGTAGGCATGGATGACGAATTAACCCCCTACTGCCATACCTAGAATACCCAAGGTGCCTCTCATGGAAGCGCAGTGTCCCTCTTCTTTGGATCAAACACTCACAGCGCCTCGGATATTGGCCCATCTTCTTCATAGCAGCATGGATTTCCTCCGGCAATTGTTGAACGCTTGTGGCGGTTTCTTTTTAGCCATCATGGTTGTTCGAACCATCACATTCGCATCTGAATTTTGGCGTTGCAGAAGCTTAATGAAGAAGTTAAAAGAAATCGGGAAGGTAAATATTTTGCATAGTACTCCTTACCGTACTCTAGGTTGTTACTTTTTAATTGAACCTGTACGTTAACTAATATGCTGGTAGCCAATGCCCGAGCACGGTACTCTTTTGGGTCATCTCCTGGCGGCCAAGACCGCCACTGACGAGCTTCCACCGGGTGCGCACAGCACTTACATTCTTGACCGAATAGCTAGGAAGCTAGATGGGGGAAATGGGCTCCCGGCATATTATTTTGACAGTTACCCCGTGAGCGTTCCTATGCTTATAGTAAGAGACTCTTATATCGCCAACCAGGCAACCAATCACCCCTGGGTATCGGCCGAGAAGCCTTCTATCCTTACAGAATGGTTTGCACCTATCTCAGGAAAAGGAGGTATCAACCTCTTTACTCAGAATGGCCAAGAATGGAAAAATGATCACAATCTCTTCCTGCCTTTCTTCAACAATAGCAACCTTGATGCCACTATACCTGTAGTTGTTGAGCAGGTGCTCGTTTTCCGTGAACTTCTCCGAGAGGAAGCCCAAAAAGGAAATCTATTTCGTCTTGAGCCGTTGGCACTATCGCTTATGAATGATATTATTGGGCTTGTAGTGTTTAACGCCGATCTAGGCAATCAGACATCCGGTTCTCACCCTCTTTCGAAGACTATGCTCCGCCAACTGGGATTGAAGTTCGGTGCGAATAATGTTATGGATAACATTGGTCAGCTTAATCCATTTAGGGTCTTCAACATCTGGAATAATAGTCGTATCTTGAACCAGCACATTCGTACTCAAATTGCGAAGCGGGTGAACGCGTTTCGTGATGCCAAAACACGCCACGAACAGTCGGCTTTCAATTCAATTTTGGATCAAGCACTCGAAACATATTACTCCCATCCAGAACGGGAGCTATCTGATCCACTCGATAGTCAGTTCTTAGATTCTTTATGCGCACAGCTGCGCATGTTTTACTTTGCTGGATACGATTCTACCACAAGCACAATGGTTACTAGCTGTTACCTGATCTGGAAGCATCCAGAGGTCCTAGCTAAGCTCCGGGTCGAACATGATGAAGTCTTTGGGCGAAATATTGCAGCATGTCCGAACATGATCGCCGAGAACCCATCCATCCTCAACTCTCTTCCGTATACCCTCGCCGTGATAAAAGAGGTGCTACGGCTCTTCCCTCCCGCAAACGGCATTAGAATGGGATGTCAGGATCTAGTCTTGAAAGGCCGGGATGGCACTGAGTATCCTACCGAAGGCTGTGCCGTGCAGATAAATCACTTTAGCATCCATCGGAACCCTGAATGTTGGCCGCGCCCACTCGAGTTTTTACCCGAGCGATTTCTCGTAGGGCCAGACCACGAACTCTACCCGGAGAAAGGCGCTTGGCGTACCTTCGAGTATGGGGTTCGAAATTGTACTGGCCAGGCTTTTGTCTTAAAGGAAGTAAAAGCCTTTCTCGCTATTATATGTAGAGAATTTGACTTCCAGGAATGCTATGACGAGGCCTATCTTGGAGAGGAATTGGACCTGAAGACGGTGGATAATGAGAAAGCATACCTGATAGAGCATGGTTCTGCGCATCCGCGTGGCGAGTTTCCATGTAGAGTATCGTTAAGCGGATACATTCCTATGGAAGCTAATCTCTAGAAATAACGCTTCTCCAGGATAATGCGATGATTGCATTCGCAATGCTAATTTATCAGCCCATTTCATATTGAATATCCAAGGTTTAGCTTATACCGTTAAGCTGGTAGTTCCCAATCTCGGCCCTCATCTGGTCAAAAGCTGCACGTGTGCTGTAATACCAATGATGCAGGGAAATGTATTATATCACAATCAATCTATGCATTACACCAATACACTCGGATCCCCGAACTAGTGCCAAGGTGGCCGAATCCTTAATGCTAATCTTTTATATGCGCTTCGGTTGGGACGAGCACTGGTTCCTCCCCAGAAGAGGACTCCTCCTCTTGTGTATCTCTCGATCTTTTGGAGCTAAAGGTTGATATTAGCAGTTAATCAAATTAGAAATAGGACGAAACTAACTCTCTGCGGTACAATAAGATCGCAACAATAAACCCAGCCCATAGGAGCACGTGGAAAGTTAACGCAACAGGCCATCCGATACGCCATCTTGGAGCACCGTTAGGGCCGGCGGTTGGGAAGAGTAAAAGGGGTACCCAAATGTTGAATGAATAGCCAAAAGTCATCATTGCACCCTAAAATAATTCTGGTAAGCCTTTGTATTCGCTCTTTATTAGGCATTTACCGTGGTTTGTAATCCCCTTTCGTAAGGGGTAGATGAATCCACTCACCAAAATCAGAGCTCGCTCTTCCGAGTCGCCCTTCACAATTGTATTAACCGTCGAGTATAGGACCGGGCTTAGACACCCTGATACACCAAAAAAGTACCATGCGACAAATCTATAGGTTCTTGTAAGCGGGTGGAACGAGCTCAATAAGGACACGGGGAGTGGTCGACGAAAAAGGGTTACACACTTCAGAGGTTTCGGGATATCCCAAATAATCATACAGATCGACGAGAAAACGATACATATTGTTGCACTGGTGTAAACGGTCCATGAAGGATAGATAGCAGCTAAGGTAGTACCCAGCCAAGAAGCGACGATGTTGATGGCGTATGTGACAGTAGGTAGCTGATTGATCTGAATAACGGAGAAGCCTTGTTCTTTCAGCCAGAGATTCATGTACGAGTCTGGATAGCCGGAGATGATCATGCAGCTGATAGATGATTAGACTTATAACACAATTATAGGTATGGATTGAACCCTTTGCTCGAGTCATTGCGAGGTTAGTGACTTACATATAACAAAACACAAAAACCCAAATATGCCAGCGCCCAAGTGTACGTTTGAACACGTCGAGACTTAGCTTGCCTGGCTTGCGGATCTTAGCCCGCTCTAACCTCGCCTTTGCCAGGGCGATATCCTCGTCGGTGAAGTAAAATGGCTTTGGCGAATCTGGAATCCCCGGGAAGACTAGAAATCCAGCTACCGCAATTGGAAGTGTAAATATGCCATCGATGATGAACAGCCACCTAGATGAGACATCGACACTTAGTATTCTACTCTGAATTGGGATTTAGGACGTAGGGTGAACTCGAGCGTTTCTTACCTCCACCCGGGCATCCCGCCTACACCAGACAGATTGGTATACGCTGCTGCTTGCAAATACCCGCTTACCATGGTTCCCAGGGGGTTGCATATGAACCAAGTTCCGGCTCGCTTAAATAATTCAGGGCCACTATACCACGATCCTAGTGTATTGTTAACTAAATATTCGGAGAATCTGGAGATAGGTAAATGGTATACCTAAGATAAAGTGCGTCCCGGCGAACACCGGAGCCTCCAACATGCCTACTAGGAATCGGCACGCATAGAGTTGATGAACATTCGTAACACGGCTCTGCGCGAAAGTGCAGATACCCCAGAGAACTTCAAGAGTTGGTAGCAACCAGCGTGCTCTGTATTCGTTAGCACCATTACCAAGTTGTTTATTAAGGAACATAATTCTTAGTCATTACGCACAGTTGAGGTCGCGACATAAGTAGCATGCCGGGGATTTGAAAAATCACATATGCCACGTAATAGCACACATTGAAATAGTTGAGCTCATTGCCGTATAACCCGAATTCTTCCTTGAGGCCACTGACGTAGGCATTGCTAATATTTGTTTGATCTTCGAGATGTAGCCCTTGTAAGCCCACGCAAATGGAGTGGTTGGATGGGATAGGGGCTAACCTAAGAATTTTACAAAGACTAGAAATTATTAGATTTAAGTTGTCACGAAGACGAGAGTGGCGCACTTACAGCATAGACAAGCGAATATTAGGATGGACAAGTCAAGTTTGAATAGAAGCCTATATATTGTCAGCGTATAAACTTCATGGGGAATTGCTGTAGCTCATATCCAAGCAGATAGACTTACTTTCTCTCTGCTGCAGGGTAACTAGAAGGGTACCAATTGAAGATCTCTTTGATAAGTCCGTGTAGGGAGTACCCCTGACTTTGCTTTGTTACCGTCATTGTAGCGTTAAGCCAAACAAGACTGCTCAAAGCTTACTGAGATTGTTACTCTTGAGTCACGCGGGGACAGGCGGGTTACTTATTACTCTACAACCATAGTCCATAGAGCTGATGGGAACTTGTTCTTATTTTAAGGTGAGATTTCGCAATTCTGACTGGCACGATAGATAACCCTAAGTAGTATAAGGTCTTAAGGAATGTCCCTGTCCTAATATCGCCAAGAAGATAGGTATAGTCTAGTCTAGCGACGATAATCTACTTGTTTTATCAGGTTATCTTCGGTGTGTCCTAATAGTGTTACATTGCTTGCGATGCGGTCCGATGATGTGCGATGGCGTGCTCGCCATATGCTTGAAACATGTGGAGGCTGTCGGTATACTACAACTTGATGATACTCCGAGTAACCCGTATAATACCTTGTCCCCGCATACATAATCCCTTCTCCAAGTTGCGCCATACTCGCAGATCACGTCGATTGGTAGATGTATAGTCTATCGATAGACTGTAACCCCCACCAACTGTTTATGGTACGAAGCTTCTATTTAACCAGCTCGGACTATGAGAAACGAATTGTAAGGGATATGAATAAGAGTTTCAATTCAAACACCCCGAGTCCCGCAACTAGTGACTATTTAAAATGTAGATAGACCCCGCGTATTGACGGTCATCCGAGCTCGCCGCCCCTTGGGAATATTAGTATTTACATTTGTAATCAATCTTTAAGATGCCGGGACGTGTAATTGATCGGTATGAGCACATACCTGTAACGCATGAAGACCGTAAGCTATAAACCATATCCATTTAATATAGCTTTACTATTTCCAATTAATAACTGTGTTACTATAGTCGACTGGGCCGATCTCATTACACTGGACCTAAGTCTGTATGAGCAACCAGGAGGCAAAGAAGAGCTAGTAAAGCAGCTTGACCACGCGGTTCGAAATGTTGGTATGTTGGTAGCTCCTAGGTAGCACCCCTAGGAATACTGGTTCTTACGTGTTCATCATAGGATTCTTCTACGTGAAGAATTTCAATATACCCCAGGAAGAAGTCGACCGTCAGTTCGCTCTCGGACGAGAGTTTTACTCGCTCCCTCTCGAAGAGAAATTGAAGTATCATAACCAGCAAGATCTCGAAAGCGGCGAGTATAATGGATATAGGCCGGCGGGGCACCGAGTGTATGTCACCTAATTAGCTTGCTACTTCGATCCTAAGGGGAATAAGTTTAGGCACTTGGGATTATGACTGATATATCGCTCTTCTAGTCTTGGAAATGGCGTGAGGGATAATGTTCAAGTATACAACATACCCAAGTTTGATGGCTTTCACCAGCGCGAACAACCACCCGTTCTCAAGAATAACATCAAGGAGATCGAAGCATTCTCGAGGGTAAGTAAACCATAAGCCCCGCCTATATATACCTCAGGTACTTATATGTGCTTACAAAAACGTAACAGAAATGCCATGAGGAAGTCGTCCTTAAGCTCCTGCGCCTCTTCGCGATCCTACTAGAGCTCCCCGATGAAGACCAGCTGGTCCGGGACCATCTATATGATGACAGAGGGGAAGATCATCTGCGGTACATGCACTACGCAGCACGAAGCCAGGAAGACAACGCCAAGGTGGCTAACCTCTACGGGCCGGGCCACACGGATCTTGGCACAGTGACTCTCCTGTTTAGGCAACCGGTAGCCGCGCTGCAGATTCTAAACTCGGCAGGAGAGTGGAAGTGGGTGAAGCCACAAGACGGCACCATCACGATCAACACATGCGACGCGCTAACCGCGCTGACGGGCGGCCTGATCAAGTCCAGCGTGCACCGGGTGCACGCGCCGCCTGCGGACCAAGCGCACATCGACCGCCTCGGCGTGTTGTACTTTGCGCGTCCGAACAACCACGTCGTGTTGGACCCGATCGCGAACAGCCCCCTGCTGAAGCGACTCGGGTTAACCAGCAATGCCTTCACGGAGCTGGGACAGCACTTGACCACGGAGCAATGGGTCAAGGTACGACAGACGCAACAGCAGCGACCCCGCGTCAGCGCCAAGATCTCTACCGATGGCAAGTATGAGTACGAGAAGAAGGACTTGGAAATCTTGCCTGGGCTCCATGCTGTCATTCATAACTGAGTTGGGGGATCTCTGGTGAGCCGGGGAGGTAGTCCCTGAAGAGCTAGGTATTAGGTATGCTACTAATACGTAGCTGAAGAAATAAATCGCGAAATAACAAGTAAAAGCTAGGCATCCCTAAACCCCCCTATATTGGGTCTCTACCTCTTGTTGGTGACTGGCTGCAACAAGGTGATTAAAGCGAAAACACACCAGCACTTGATGCTATTCAAGTGAAAATTCATCAATGTAAATTCATATAGTTAACTGTTTTCCGTATCGCACATCTCACAAGCGTACCCATCATAATAGACAAAAATCGCCAAGGATTCTGATCGAGTTATCTGACATAAGTGAACCCGCGCCAGCCAAAACAAAAAAAAACCCACCCACTCATACAATCCAAACCCAGCCCCTTTTCATTAAACCCCAGCCCTATCCATTCGCCTCGTTGCGAGAAACCTATTTATGCACCCACACCGCCTCAGCTAACGATATTCAGCTTCTGCAGCTTCGCCTTCACGCCCTCCTGCGGCCACGACCAATCGCTTAGGAACTGGGGATCGACGCCGTACTCGAACGAGTAGTTAGAAGCGGCGACCTGCTCGCTCTTGAGGGCGTCGCGGGCGGCCGCGCCGCGGTTGCCGAGGGAAGGCATGCGGTCGATGGCGTCCATGGCGAGGCTGAAGCGGTCGGTTTGGTTGCGGATGGCGAGCTCGAGGGGGGTGTCGATGTTGCCCTTCTCCTTGTAGCCGCGGACGTGGATGTTGGCGCTGCCGGGGCGCTTGTACGTCAGGCGGTGGACGAGCCAGGGGTAGGAGTGGAAGTTGAAGATGATGGGCTTGTTGTCCGTGAACAGGGCGATCCATTCCTTGTCTGTGAGCCCGTGCGGGTGGTCCGTGTGGTGGATCAGCTTGAAGAGGTCGACGACGTTGACGCAGCGGATCTTCAGGTCTGGGAAGTGCTGCAGGAGGAGGTCGATGGCGGCTAGTGACTCGTTGGTGGAGACGTCGCCGCAGCTGGCCATGATCAGGTCGGGTTCTTCGCCTGCGTCGGTGGAGAACTGGGGCCAGATCCCGATGCCCTTTGTGCAGTGTGCGATTGCCTGTTCCATCGTGAGGTATTGGATATGGGGTTGCTTGTCTGCTACTACGACGTTCACGTAGTTATACGACTGGAAGCAGTGGTCCATGACCGAGAGGAGGCAGTTCCCATCAGGCGGGAGGTAGATGCGGACTACCTCCGGACTCTTGTTGCAGATAACGTCGAGGAAGCCGGGATCTTGGTGAGTGAAGCCATTGTGGTCTTGCCTCCAGACGACAGCAGTTAAGAGAATGTTTAGTGAGGGAACCTTGACACGCCACTCGACTTCTAAGCACTTCTCAATCCACTTGCAGTGCTGCACAGGGCGTTAGTAATAGGTATCGATTAAACTAAAGATCGCATGGATATACTTACTTGGTTTACCATGGAGTCGATGACATGGATGAAAGGTTCGTAGCTGTTAAGCATTCCGTGCCGCCCACTGAGGATATAGCCTTCAAGCCACCCTTCGCAAGTGTGCTCAGACAAGATTTCCATAACTCTTCCAAAGGGAGATAGATTTCCACCGTCTTCATCTTCCTCGAAAAACTCGCCCATCCATACCTTCTTACCAGCCTCGTATACGGCTGCCAGCTTGTTGGACTCGGTCTCGTCGGGGCCCATTAGGCGGAAGTTATGGGGGTTGTTCTTGATGATATCACGGAGGAGCTTGGCGAAGTTGGCCATGCTGCCTTCTACAGTGGCGCCAGACTTGTCCACGTTGATGGCGTAATCCCTGAAGTCGGGCATCTTGAGTGGTATAGACAGTAATCCACCGTTAGCAACCGGGTTCGCGCTCATGCGCCTGTTGCCGGTAGGGCACAAGGCTTTTAGTTCGGGAGATATTCTGCCTTCTTCGCCAAAGAGGCGCTCCGGCTCGTAGCCACGCATCCATTCTTCGAGGATCTTGAGGTCTGCTGGGTTTGTTGTAGTACCGGTGATGGGTACTTGGTGAGAACGCCAGAAGCCACTGAGGTAATGGCCATTAACCTTGCGCGGGGCGGTCCAACCCTTGGGTGTGCGCAAGACAATCATAGGCCACCGTGGACGGAAGGGCTTGCCAGAGTCCCGAGCTTCCTTCTGATATTTGCGGATTTCTTGAACGCAGTGTTCGAGAGTGGCGGCCATGGCCTGGTGCATCGTTTCAATATCTTCGCCCTCAACGAAGTATGGATGCCAGCCATAGCCGTAGAAGAGTTGCTCGAGTTCCTTGTGGGAAATACGAGCAAGCACAGTAGGGTTGTTAATCTTGTAACCATTCAGGTGCAGCACGGGGAGAACGGCACCATCGCAGATGGGGTTCAGAAACTTAGTGCTGTGCCAGGCCGTAGCCAATGGGCCGGTCTCGGCTTCACCATCACCAACCATTGTTAAGGTGATCAAGTTGGGGTTGTCAAAAACGGTGCCAAAGGCATGAGAGATGGAATAACCAAGCTCGCCACCTTCGTGGATGCTACCGGGGGTCTCTGGAGTGGCATGTGACCCTACACCTCCCGGGAAACTGAACTGCTTGAAGAAGACCTGCATGCCCGCAGGGTCCTCAGACTTCTGAGGGTATACTTCAGAATAAGTACCCTCAAGGTAAGCCTGGGAGATGACGGCGGGAGCGCCATGGCCCGGGCCGGAGACGAAGAGGGCATCGAGATCATACTTCTTGATCAATCGGTTAAAATGCATATATGTGAAGATTTGGCCGGGGGCAGATCCGAAGTGGCCTAGCTGGCGGCCTTTGATATGCTCAACTTTCAAAGGCTCTCGGAGAAGAGGGTTCTCCTTTAGGTAGATCATGCCAAGACTAAGATATAAGCTGGCCTTGAAGAAATCGGTATACTTTTCGATCTCTTCCTTCGATAGAGGCTCGCCCTTAACCGTGGAGCGAGCCTTGCCGAATGGCCGGATCTCATCGATCTCGGCTTGGTGAGTATCGGCCATTTTGGTTTGTCGTCTTCGACTTATAAGCGTATTTGGTAATGGTGGAACTTCTCAGTCAAAAGACACTTGGAAGAAGCTTGAGTCTCAGTAGCAAGGTGCCCTGAGTAGCTCAAACTATTGTGTCTATATATGTATATATATATAAAGAAGGAGTGTTGTGATGATGGTCTACAAGTGGCACGAAAATGATAGTGTTGATGAAGGCGAATACTTATAAGGGAGCACTCTCGATATGTTGACAATTTACTGGAACTACTACTCCAAGGTAGTAGTTGGGTTCCCTAGGTTCCGCAACGTCTGCAACATCCGCAAAAAGTCGCATGGACAGTTGATTCATGTGAGTGATACCGCTTAGACTGGATGCATGTGCATGTTATCATTGGACTCGGTGGGAAGCGAACCCAAAGCACCGGGTATGCAACCGAGGCGCGAGTAACGTGCAACTATGACATTATAGCGTGGTAATAGCCTGATAGATGGTATAGTGAGCAGGTTCCATAGCTGTTCTAGGCGGCGAGAACAGTGGCTGATGGGCAAAGGTTGCATGTGGGATGCGGCATCTTAGTGGTTGATTCGGTATAATGGGTCGACGGTGGGCTGATTTCTATTCTTTAAATCCCATATACGTCATACACTTTTCTTCTCTCTATCCTATCTGTGAAGCCTGTAAAGCCTGTAAAGCCCGTGAGCCCGTGAGCCCGTGGTCTTGGAGACGACTTCTCTCGTTTATGCAGTGCACTTTTTCTTTTTATCTATCGATCGTAATCCCTACGAAGCCGACTCTCCGGGTTCCCCTCTCCATTTTTGTCTCCATTTTGCCTTATTTTACTTCGTCTCTACGTGTAGCATCAGCCAACCATATTGCTCGCCTTCTACCCCTCCAGGGTCTTGAGGGGGAGGGGGGGTTATGGGTCTTGCGCATCCAGTTCCTAAACAATGCCATCTAGATTCCCATCCTTGACTGCTTTTTAGGGAATACACGTACCATAGGCTGGGAATGTTACCTTCCTGCGAGTATCAGTCGACTTTAGTGATCCGACTAGGATTGGGAACTAGTTACTATGCCTATCTGGATTCTCCTCTATGAATAACTTCTTATCCTGAACATCGGTCGTAGGAGATCAGCGACTTTTTGCTTCTAGAATGTCTTTGGCTTTCGAAACGGATAGAGACGGCCTTCGTCTCCCTATAACTCACGGGCCGATTTACCATTATTTAATCGTCCAAATGTAGGTAAGCATCAAAGACGAAGCATTGATCAGCGATTAAACATACGACCCAAGAGAAATTATTGAATTGGGCTGGAGATCTGTATAGCCTCTCGTGTTGAGCGCCGAGCACCGCGGCCTGTGGTAAAATTTCATTGTTCCCGTGATACTTCTTCTTGGAATGGTATGTTAAGAGCCAGCGCCTAAATTCCATTGCGACTCTTCCTTGTGGCAACTATTTTCGAAGCTTCATGTAGGTATGCCTACCTAGGTAGTATTATTCATCATTACAATGGCCAACAGGTGTATGGTTTCTGCTGATAAGACTCAATTCTTGGGCGTTGTGGCCATTTTTACAAGATGCGAGAACCTGCGATCAACACGTTGACGATTGCGAGCGAATGATAAGATTTTACCGTGGCTCGAAAAACACTCCAACCTAGCTCTGTTTACAGTCTAGAGCATTACGCAGCCGGCCGGCGCCGCTGCACTTGTCGCTGCCTCCGAATTAATTTGCAGCGCCATTCGCCGATTCATGAAGAGCCAAAGCGAAGAACAATAACGAGTGAACCATTTGCAGTGGACGCACGAGGGGACTTATTTGTCTCTTATAATGGACAAATTTCAAGACACAGGTATTCCAGTACCATTATCGACAATCAGATGTATTTGGCAAGATAAAAGCCTTCTCATCTCTAGGTTAACTACTTCGGCCAATACGCGTGTTGAATTACTGAGTGCGAACTAATCTATTCTCTTCAATTCACACCGTATGAACTAAGCAAAAGGAGTTACTTCGTGCAGGACGAGTTGCTTACATGTGAAAATCATGTTGCCAAGTAAATTCAAGGAGTGAAAGGTTGGAAGAATGGAGGGTATGTTAATACATATGAAGTTTCATCCGGTAAAACAGCGTCAAAATAGCACGCGATAGATATATCTTCAATGCTACAAGCATAAATAGGTACTTTCGTAACTATATTAGAAGTCTTATTGGACTCAAGTCCCATGCTGCGTTTCTATGGAGTTCGCTCATATCGTAAGGGGTAAATGGCATCGTGATTAAATGATGTTAAAGAAATTCTAATAGGGTACACTACGAATAGACATATTGAGAATTTCACAAGTATTAATCGTGAAGTGTTATAATTTATGAAATCCATTGAAAGTTCCATTGGACGCTCATTATATGAAGAAAGGTATATAGATAATAGTAATATATTACACAACTAGCTCCTAAGAGTTACCAACATTTGACTGTGCAGGGGGTAGTTGTAGTGATTAGAACTCATGTTACAAAATACCAATAAGTCTTTTATGCTATGGTCATTTAATTACATAGTTCTCAAATATAATATAGTCCAATATTGCACGGAATAGCTAGGTGTAGACACTTGAGTTATATCTCATGGACTTGATGCTCTTGGCAGGAATTCCCATCTTACACGGAGGGGTCAGGTCAACTGTAACCCCGCAAAGAGCTATTTTTAGTGTTTCAAAACTTCCTGTAGTTAGAGAATTATTGTTCAACGACTTCGTAACTCTTTATATCATATGAAAAATATATGATAAGAAAAGTATCGTAGCTTTAGTTGCCGCCATTGGTATCTGCAAAGTTATTGTTAACAGTCATAGACTCATATTGTCATGGCATCTAGTTTCAAGTACGAATCGTTATTGAAAGGCAGCATTCGGATTCTTCAATTGAAGCCCGAGCTTAAAGATGGGCGACCGCAGTTATATATCAAAACGTATAAACGCCAAAATGTACCCGAGTATATCTCTATGTCGTATTGCTGGGGCCAGCACCCTGAGTCCGAGTCTGTTTATCTAGATGGTCAGCCATTTCTGGTAAGGTCAAATTTATTTCAGCTATTACTTCACCTGCGCCACCACTGCCGCGAGTATTCCGAATGGCACTATTTCTGGATCGATGCTATCTGCATCGATCAGAGCAATATCGAAGAGAAGACCGAGCAAGTTAGCCAGATGGAAAATACGTATCGAAATGCGGGTATGATTGTAGCTTGGCTTGGCATGCCTGTGGGATTCGAGAACAATGAGAGGGCTGGCAAAGACCACACTTCCAAGTTATCATCACCTACATTTGTGGATGAGATTATCGGTAGCCCATACTGGTCTCGAATGTGGATTGTTCAGGAGCTGATCCTCGCAAAGAAAATTACTCTCTTGTACGGACACTTCCGCCTGCCTTGGGAAGGCGTTAAAGGTATACTGCAAGCCTGGTCCACGATTGGAAAGTCAAAATGGAGGCACAGTGCCGCCGTAAACTTGGTATATATGACTGTTGGGGCATCATATACTCAGGAACATGGGCGGGCACTAGGCGAGCTTATGCGTTATCTTGAGAATTCGGAAGCAAGTGATCCTCGGGACCGTGTATTTGCACTGGTTGGGCTTATGGAAAGCGAAGAGAGGAAACTCCTAGGCACGATATTTCCCGATTACTCTATGAGCCATGAGAAAGTCATGCTTGTCACTATGGCATATCTGAAGCAGATTTACGCGCCTCGCCCTTTCAAGTGGGTTATTAAGCCTCAGCAAGTCTGGAACCACAAGGTATTTGGGCTTGATCAGGAGACGTGGCAAATACTATGGACGGAGACTGAAGGCTATGGAACGTCACACGATCTCACCAACTATACCAACGTCTGGAACGCAAAGTCTGTGGGTCGACTATTAAGGGTTGGCCAAGTGACAGAAACCTTCCGCGAGCAGAAAATTGAGCTTAAGGACCAAAGAGCAAAGTGGTTCGAAGCAAGGGCGGAAGCTTTACAAAAGTTAGCAAAGGAGTCTAAGCGATAAAGAAAGATTAATACAACCTCATATTTAACTCCTTAACCCAAAACAACGCATTTAAAGAATGTTTCTCCTTTCTCTTTCCAGTCAACAGGAAGACCTGGATATTGCCGTCTCCTGATTTAAACGAAATAATTTAAAGTACCTACCTACCTAGGTAGGTACCTCTTAACCTGATCTATGGAATGTATTAACCTTATAGACATGGCATACTCGCTGCCTAACAGGCATAGTTCAAGATGAGGACCTCGCTAAAACACACCCAACTTGCTACATAGTAGTTACCTAGGAGGTATATTGCCATTAAGTTTAAATATCTAACTACCTACCTTTTCAACATATGTCTGCTTCTCTAAATCAGAACACTCCCCCTAAGCCACACTTCTCTGATCTGTGTAAACCGTATATAGTCGATAACCCGACTCCACCAACATGGATAAACGGCCTCAAGAGCTCTATGACCATGTCGTTTCCTTCTATTATATTAATGGCAGATCCATTTCTTATCCGCCTCTCCTGGCACTTGCAACTGTATGCCGCAAGCTTGAAAACTCCGTTGAACGCCATACCTTCCGAAGGATACTATTCACTGCTACCGATTCGAAGCTGGATAAGTTCACACGTATTTTAACATCGCGGCGCCATAGCTTCCTACAAGATGGCAAAAGCTGAAAGTATCAGTTGGAACCTGGATCGTTGCAAGGATAATTGGGGTCGGTATTATACCATAGATCGAAAATACCGAAACGATATTATTCAGAGTATCATGTCAGCAGATTCTCCAGCACCCACCACTAAGTTCGCTTGCCATATACCTGGACCATGGAGACACGAAAGAAGAGTTGGAAGAACGCGGGGAATATTATTACAGGCACATGGTCCGTCCGGATACACGTGACGAACCTGAGAGGGTCATACCAAATGATATCGAGCTGAACGTTTTGTTTACAGCTTTCGCATAGGCATGCTGCCGCTTACCAAAGCTGAAAGAGGCTTCTGTGTAGGTAGTATGTATGGGCACTGACATCTGGCAATATGAGGTGGGGTGTCTGGCACCGGGCACGCCGTTCCCGAGAGGCAAACCAATGCCTTCGCAAGACATATAATTATAGAGTCTATTTCGATCTGAACCAATGGCAGCCCTCTGAAAATACGGTTGAGGAACTGAAGATGATCGGAAGAACAAGAGAGGGATGGGATCCCGTATTTTGTGGGGGTAGTATCATCTGAACTCACTTCTCATTAAGTCAGGCACCTACTTAATTTAGCATTACGTCGGATCATCGCCTATTCACATATCTATAAGTGATCTTGATGTTACTTCTAAGTTACGCAAGAAAATACCAATATCTCTTAGTGCAAGTACTCCCTCTACAATAAGTAGCCACTAATAGCTCTGCTGCTTGGACTTATACGTTAGCTCAGATGAAAATGCGAAGAGATCGCCAGGGTGAATTCTAGTGAGGTCATTGCTTAATATTTCCTTGGGAAAGCTAAGTGGTATTTTCGCCTTTCCTGTGACTCCGGCATTTCGTTCATCCCCCCAAACTTGCTTGAATTAGAACACGCCATACTTAACTTACCATTACTCCCCCTAAATGAGTGATGATCAGAGTTCATCTGTAACCCCACCGTTTCTTGGCTCGCCCATGAAAATCGGACGTCCGGAATACGAAGACGAGAGCCTAGAATTGGATACTCATTAATGAAAAAATGAAAAATTTGGTGAAGATATAAAATACTTTCTAATTTAATATATTTCCTCTATATCCATATGTAAAGCTCGCTGGCATGGACAAATACGAAGGTAGTCCCTGAAATCCTGCGAGGAGCATAAACCCCTGGGAGTCCATTACCCGCTCCACGCGTTGAACTCGTGGTCTATTTCAGCTGATTGTGCTAACCACAAACGACCACGGATCTGCTGGATTCGAACATGTTGGGAAGATGTCATGGCCATTTTTCATGCCGTCGCCCTGTCGCGTTCCATCATCTTACCAAATCCAGACGAAACCTCGACGTACATAGTAATAAGCTCCGCTGTGTCACTGACTTCAGCCGCTTTAGTCTAAAACAGATGCAACCGTACGGATGCAGGTAGGCCGGGGTGCATTTACCATTGCGTAGACATACGTGTGGGGGCCAATCAGCAATCGGGTAATTTACTCCTTTCTATTACCAAAATCTTGGTTCGCTCCTCTTCACGCTCCGCTGCCTCGTGAAAATGACAACTGCCGGTGTCTATAGTAGATAGGCGAGGGATGGCGCTTGTGGCGGTTAATGAGGGCGGATGGAGTACCAGAAAGGGTCGGTGCTATGGCGACGTCAAGATATATAAGGCGCTTACTCGCTTATTGAGTAGCCTGTAGTAGGCCGAGTACACTCATACGTTAGCCGGAATCTTGCATTGTCAAGTAAGAAACGCACGATGGGCTTTATTTCTCGATTTGCTACGGCCGTGGCCCTCCTCGTAGGCCATGGCCTTACAGCTCCAGTCTCAGCCAGCGCTAAGTACTGCGATGAGCCCACTGGTGTCTGCTATTCTGAAATCTCGATCGGAGTAGCCCCTATCGTCTGGCGTATTGCTATCCCAGAGGTAGCAGATGGCCCTTTCGATATCCTTCTCCAAATTGTTGCGCCGAAGTCAGTTGGATGGGCGGGTATCGCCTGGGGAGGTGGCATGCTGTATAACCCCATCTCGCTAGGCTGGGCGAATGGAAATAGCACCGTCCCAGCAGCTAGATTTGCGACGTGAGTTGAAGTCTCCCAACTAAAAGACAGGATTAATGTTTGTCGTAGGGCCCATGTCCAACCGGAAATATATGAGCCGGCAAATCACACGACCCTTCAGGGGTCAACGGTGAACGCAACTCACTGGACCTTGACTACTCTCTGCCAGGGATGTAGTACATGGATTCACAACGGAGGCGCAAGGGAGGCTTTGGATCCCGGGGCGACGGCTGCAAGCTTCGCGTTCGCCGCGTCCGCAACACCTCCGATTGATCCGACCGATCCGTTATCCCCTATTGGCATCCACTCCGAGCACGGTATCTTCACATTAGACTTGGCGGCCGCTAAATCAGCGCAATTCAACTCTTGGGTTGCAAAATTGGGCGTAAAGCGCTAACTTGGATTGCCCGGGATTGAAGCTTTCTGGGTTGTACGATTGAAATATACAGACCATATATTGGGAGATATAGTAGATGTGGGTTGAGATACAGTCGAGGCGGCTTGCATGTATATATTTCCGTAGAGTCGGAATGCTACGGATAAGACCATGAACGATTCATTTGAAACTACTTTTCTAGTTCGATAGATAGTAGAGCTAATATAAATTGACTAGCATGGGTAAAGAACTTGTCTCTGTATAATGTTGGTTATTCTAGGTAATCGTAACCATGGCTTTTCTCATCGTCAAGATACGCCCACGCATGGTTGAATAACATCAGTACTATATACTGCGGCTGGTAAAGGGAATGTATATTTGAAATTATGTCGATTACCATAAAATAAATAGCTTGCTAAGTGTCCTAAGTCGCTTCATAGCATGACTGCTTCAGGGGTAGATTATTTATTATCATCGCGACGTTGTCTAAGTCTATAATAGAGGCCTGTGATGTTAGATCTTTTTGAAAGTAAATCTATATAGCACTATAAATGTATTTCAACTAGGGGTGAACCAAAAATGTGATTGGTAGTGGCATATACGATACCAACTTCCACGGAGGAAATAAACTTCTGCCTACTTCGTAATTGGAAAATTATGAATTTACGCACCGCGGGGCCGAAAAGATACAGGGCCAGCATAACGTGGTGGGATTAATCGAGATCTTGTAGCGAAGACGTTAAACGAAAGTCTATATTCATGCAGTTGCTGCAGTGCCCAGCTTCGTTATACTCGGGTGAATACCTACCTACATAAGCGCCAACTTTATTAAGATAAGATGTTCGTATTGTGAGCACCAAGGCCATGCCCCTGAATGATACTAGCAACCCCTGGTCAAGTCACTACTGAATTACTTACTTCATAGTTTGTGACCTGCATATGAACAGGTAGTGAGCATATGTGTTTTGTATGAGATAAATGTATAAGTCCTGGTTGTTAGACTGATACTTGGAAAGCATTATTCCATTACGAATACAGTTAGGTAATTTAAAGGGAACTTTTATGATTGTCATTTCATATTTTCTATTCTAAGCCGACATCCCTTCATCTATCATATCAATCAAGGGGAATAGGGGTTAGCTGATTTTATCCTATCCAGGCCTCTAGTGTACCTAGATTTCTGACAGAACAAAAACTAGTCCATATACGGGATATATACTGAAGTGTTACCATGATAAGGGGTGCACAATTCTTCCAAATCAAAAGCAAAGTTTGCGAAACGAGCGTAGTTTGTATGTACATGGTACCCATATACCTTAAAAATGCTATCAAAAAGTACTATGTACACGAAAAAGTGATATATACAGTGCGGAGATCCATAGCTTATGCTGCTACTACGAGATCTTTGTTAGATGAGATGGCGGTGGGTAATATACAACAGTAGATCGATACTGCTTCGAGCTCCCACAAGTCCCATCATCTATGGATTTTCCCTAAGACGAAAATCCGCCGACGGTGAGCTGCAAGACCTGGGGCTGCAGTCCAGCGACAACACCGGCTTGGTTCTCGCCATCTGGGTTGACGTCGTCGTACGAGAAGGTGTAGCCCTTGCCGTCGATCTCGTGCTTGTGGAGGATGCGAGAGTAGTGGTTGGTGGGATCCACGGTGTAGTAAGTGTCGCTAGGGAGCGAAGGCTGCACGTTGCCGCCGTCGAGGAGCAGAGTCGTGCGGAAGAAAGCAGCACATAGCCTAGGAACAATCGCCCTGTGGACATCATTGTCGATTTCTTGGATGCCGAAGGGACCCGAGTTGCAGCCCCAGATATCGGCGACGGCGGGTCGGGGGTATCCCCGGTTGTCTCCGGCGCAGGTGAGCTCGTCACCGTTGACACGGCAAGCAACGCTTCCTGCGGCAGCTTGGGTGTTGATGGTAAGATCCTCGTTAGTGTACTTCTGCCAGACCTGCTCAATGTATTCGTCGTAGTAGTTGGCCTGGGCGGTGGGGTCGATGGACTGGTATAGGTTGGGTGCGAGGATGCGGAGCGGGTTGCCGTTGGCGTCTGTAACACATAACTTGTCCCAGGGTTGACCATCAGCTGCCGCCTGGTCCTTCAATTCCTGGCAGATGGCGCCGAGAGCGTCCTGCTGGAGACCCTTCACTTCTTGAGTCTCACCGTTGCCAAGAGTCAAGGTCATACCCATGACTAGGCCGACGAAATCGACGAAAGAGATGTTGGCGTAGATACCCCCTTCCTCAGTGTTGGTAAGTTCGACGAATCCCCAGTTGACGGCCGCTGAAGGGTCTGAAGGGTTTGCGGCGGCGGGTTCGACGAGCTGTGATGTTCCGTCTCCGGCAAGGACGGCGAAGAACTGAAGTTCACCTTCGGCGATCCAGATACGGCCGGAGCTGATATAGTCGGGTAGAGTGAATTCGGTAGTCTGTCCTTGGGCGTTCATAGGGAGGGCGACGTTGCCGGCGATAGGTACTGGCACTTCACTGCCAGCAGCGTCCGGGTGATACCAAGTACCGTCGGCCGAGAGCATAACGACGGCGCCGGAGGGCTCGTTACCGCTCACGTAAACATTCAGTTGCCCTCCTCCAAAGTTGTTAACAAGAGAGATCTTGAGCGGGTTGTATTCTTTTATAGTCATATTATGAGATAGGGCGGTAAAGGTGTGGTTAACAGTATTCTGTTGAGTAATAATCAGATCTCCTTTCCCCCCTGGGCTTACAACTATAGGCATAGGTGCAGCGATAGTCTGAGCAAAGAACGCCGTAGCAGAGGCTACAGCCAAGTTGAAAAAAGCACGCATGATGGATGGATTGGTTGTATTCTGACGTCCGGCTAGAAGCAGAGAGTTACTTTCGACAACGATTGTTTGGTAATAAGGAGTGTATGCGCATCGAACTAAGGAATGGACGCCTATTGCCTGTGGCTTCAGCGAGAAGAGAGTGAACAGTTCCAAAAGAGAACCAGAAGATACTTGCTGTACACCTACGGGGTTATACTACGAAGAAGAACATAACACGAGGGGCCGGGCCCGTGAAGAATTATATACGTAAGGATGTCCTAATGGCTAGTGATGCCTCTTAACTTACAAGAAACGTTACGATCCTCTTGTTACTTAGTTACATCCGACCTATAGGCATCACACGGACCAAGAGGTGCACATAGCACCTAGATGACCTTCCCTTTACGGCCAAAGAGGATCTGTGAATGGCCCTGAAACTAGCCTCATGGAGAGCAATGCTGCAAGTAAGGCGAGATGGCTTTTTTTGTGCATAGAGTAAGGTTTATCCATCTTCTGCACTAGGCTAGGGCTTTATTTCCGAAGGATGTGTAGGGGGCCAGGGGGGAGGGGAGGGGAGGGGAGGGGATCTAGAGGTTGTTCCAAAGTTGGCCCAAAGTTGGAGAAAAAGAGATGCCCGGGAGCTAGGATCTGAACTTTTAGCCCGCAGAACCTCCGTAGAAGCGCCTCTCTCTAACACTTTACCTTCCCTTAATTACCAAAGCCAATTTCCAAACCGGTAGTTAGCCAATAGGAGGCCAAGGTCGCCCACTGTAAGAATTCGCATGAACCAGCCTACTCCAACGCCTCCTAGAGAAATAAACCTCCTGATTGGAGACATGTGATATAATGAATGAATGGACTTTACGACGAGTTTCGAGATGTTGAAATTCTATCATATAGAAATCTTTTAAATCTAGTTTCGCCAACTGGTTACTTTTACCGATCGTAGAATTAGGATTTACAGGGTTTTGCTCAGTGCCTATATGACGCCTTAGATGCATTGATATAGAAGTTTATATATAATATTGTCATGCCCTAGTGTCTTGATTAATTGCGAACGATTAAATCTTGAAGGAGAGTAAGTATCCCATCAGCGTGCATTTCCCGACTCTGTGACCTACTGAAAAAAGCAGTCCTCTTAGCTGCAACCATCGTAGTCTTGCCGTTTAACAGACTGGTACATTCCGAAAAGCCTTTCTTGAAAGCACTCGTCGGCGTGCATGTTAGGCCGAACAGGGCGCGTGATCATCAGTGAAGTAGGATCTCAGATGCAGACAATCCGATTTCAGATACTTGACCTACTGCCTATAGCAAAGTCAACCCGATAGTGGGTACGTATGTGTCCCGTTGGGGCGGAACATGGGTTATTATTTGATGAGTTCTGAAGAAGAATGGTCGTTTGTCAGGCTGATGGATGTATTCTACTACGTAGTATAGAAAAGCTCGGACTGCAGCCTCGGGAACGGCCATATCGGCGCGACATCTGAAGGCCTCTAATCCTAGTCGCCTATTTACTTACCCAAGTAGCCAGGCATAGGTAGGTACATAGCTCTCATCCGATGTCTTATGCGCCACTGCCATTAACTTGCACCGCCGATCATCTCCAGATCTTGATGCTATACCGGCTGGACAAGGTTAGTTGCTATTTTGTCAACCTGTCAAGTCAATTTGGGTTATCATCGACAGTATAGGCATACCTACCCTGAAGATGGGTGAGGAGAAACAAGCATTCAACCTCCCTCCGCCTTACTATATTTAGACACCGAGCCGTAGCTACGCCCGGTACCCACAACACACGAGTATCACTCATAGGGCACCGCCGTATAATAGGAACATAGTGCAACTCTGTGTGACTGGGAGAATCGTGTTGGTTTGAGTTCCCGGTTTAAAATATTTTAAGATGCCTATGTCAAGGTATATACCAGGTAGGTTTCTATGAGTGGGATTTCAGAAGTTCATTGGCTAAAAAGAAAAATCGGGACTAAGTGTGAAATGTGAAATCCCTCCTTAATAATAATCTAGTCCACGTAAGCCGATATATCTCTCGAGATCTGTTATGGGACAAGCAGGATGGTCGAAGCCACAGCACGTGAGATAATGATCGCCAACAGCCATCAGTGTTCAGGAAGGAGACGACATATAAATAAATGGCAATTCGTTTCTGCTTGTTTGACCAGTCGCGTTATTCTCCCGCTGGCTCCATTCGCGATGCTACCTTGTTCCTGCAGGTGCCGGATTTCGACCTACCGAATCGAGCCTATCAAAGCCAACGTGGCCCCTTTTCGACTTTGAAGAGTCTGCCGCATCCGAACATAAATGAAACAAGCCATAATCAAGCTAGGTCAGGCCACCGCCTGTTAAAAGTTGTATTTTGACTACCAACCGCCCCTAAGAGGTGCCTACCTAGGTACCTATGTATGTATTTTCGAGTAGTTCTATGTTGAATGTAGATCCGGGGCATCGTGGCATCGTGGCATCGTCACAAGGGTGGACAGCATGGACCGGGGTACGGAGCTAAGGCTATCGGCGGGTGGCACGGCGCCAATCATTGATCTGCTCCCAGGGCTCAGCTTTTATCTTGAAACGGATTTGTTTCAACGGGGGTAGCACCATTGTCGGCCGGAGATGCGGTCGTGCCGACCTTCAGCTCTCCTTTACAAGATATACACTATATAACATATATGTCCTCATATATGAGGATATGTACGAGTTAATCCAACGCCGCACTATTGCTTGCTCGACCAGATACCATCACCGGCAGTTCCACTACGTCATCTGGATTAAACTGCATACATAGAAGGATTAACGGGCATTTACCAAGGGCCCGGGTCAATCATTTACTTGAAGCGGATATAGATACCTCTCCTACAATGAGAAACATATTTGCTACAAAGTTGATGATAGACTGTTCAGAATAAAGGCAGTTTAGATAACTACCTAAAGTAGGTACCTAACCTAATATCATAACTCGTAGCTGAAATAGAGATCTTAGCTGGCCTACTTGGCCCTCCTAAAAATCAAAAATGTATTTTTATAGAATCAAAAACCTTTAACTGATCCTTCGTCTAAAACCTCCACTACGTGGGGCTAAGGCTGAAGGCCATCTAACGGAAACGCGAAGGATTCTTCCTTTATTCAAAGTACGATGCAAGGCTACCATTTTCGTGCTTTGCGAAAGACCAAATCCTCCCAGTACGTGCCGCAACGTGGCTAAGCGGTAAATGATTTGCAGTAGCTGCAGACCAACACTTCCTTTTAGATCTCTTGGCAAAACAACCTAGTATAGCAATATGGGACTGTTGGATTATCGTGGGGTTCGTGTTAGATGCTGTTAATTACGATATAGACTTTTGCCGTACTATTTAACTATTAATAGATGTCTTTTTAGATTTTCCCTAGGAGACATTAGACGTCATTTTGTAGAAAGCATCTCAAGATGAAATTGGACACAGGTAAATATCAATAACAATTGACACTTGATCTAGAGCTACTTCCGAAGCCAGAATAAAGGCCAATCGCTTAGGGCGCGGCACCTGCGAGGGAAGTAATGGGGCTGCGTCCATCTCAGTCTGGTTCGACACTCTTTTTTGAGCAGTCTTAGGGTTCTTTATATTCCGTTAATGTCAATTTAAGATAGACCAAAGACTGGAGGGATGAATAGAATATAATTTAAGCTATTTAATATATCTAGATAATGGTAGTAACGTACTTTTAGTTGGAAGGCGTCGTAATAGATGTTCTGCTCAAGAGTCCTCGAAGAAAAAGCGACCAGAAGCTTCATTCCCGCCTTCATAGTGGCTCTTCATGATACAGTTACCTTCGTCAACGTGCCTCGATAAAGGTAGATAGGTAGGTACGTATCATGTCCTACCATTTTGACAAATATCACCTGGCTAGAGGGTGATGCCGCGCTAGCAATATGGTGTCTCCCTAAAGAGTTCGATGAGGTTCCGGAACCTTTGATATCGAGTTGGTCCACGTTATCAATAATCTTTTCGCATGTCAGGTTGAAATTATACTCCCAAAAACCTCCCGACACCAACGAAGTGTAAGTTCCTGACCAATTCCCTCTAACTTTCTCTATTCGATGCCTATGTTGGTATTGCTATTAGCACATAGTCTCAACTCCCTTAGCAGTAGGCGGAAGTATTGTGGCACGAGAGAAACACACTCGGCAGATTCGTTTGTGTCGTCTCTGTTCGCAAGGTGAAAGGCAAAGTATCCACCGCTGCCTTGTCCAACTCCCCGTCTATCTCCTACCCCCCGGGACTGTCGCCGTGCTAACCATATGTTAGGCACGTAACGTATTATATATCTCTGGCATTTTAATAAACAATCTTACGCAAGAGAAACTGGTAGGTTATTGCCATGCTTCGTTACCGGCTTTCTTTTTCTCTTCCCGCCACTCGTCCTCCAACATGCCATACATGACGTGGTCATGCCAACCACCATTAAACCAGACAGCTTCCCGATGTCTGCCCTCACTAGTAAACCCCAGTCTTTCATACAGCCTCATCGCACCTGTATTAAACGAGAACGCTCCGATCGAGATGCGATGCAAGCCTGCCATCTGGAAACCATACCACAGCGCCCATCGAATAGCCTCGCCACCGTATCCTTGCCCACGGTACTCCTTTGCGATATCAATGCTGATATCCGAACTTCTATGATGCGCATGGTTTGGTGAGTTGGCTTTGAGACAAACAATACCAATAGGTAGAGTTTCTTCGTCCTTGCTGACGAGATGGGTGGTTGGTAGGCAGATAAGAGCACCGAGGAGACATTTTTCGATATGACTTTTAAACTCGTTGCTCGCATTTATGCTCTCGGGCCTCAGGAGCGAGTAGCTGGAGCCGGATTGAGCCTCTGCATCACGCTGAATTGAGTGGATAAAAGCTACATCTGACGGTTCATCGTTAACAGCGCGGTATATAAGACGCGCTGAATGGAATGGATCGAAAGGTCGCGTTTCAGACATCCCCTCCAAGAAACCTCAAGGTTGAATATTTAAGATATAGTTATAATATTAAAGAGTGAGATATTTTCATTCATGAACTTTGGTAACCCAGCCTGTCTCTTTTATATGTGAGTATGATAGACACAATAGCGGGGCTTTGGGGTTAGAGCATCCCGCGATGCCTATTCTGTCTCACCGAAATTATTGCATGACTACCTAGGTACCTACCTGGTCTTGCTGGACCTATCATCTAGAGATCTTGGGAAGCAATACTGCCAATCAACGAACAAAGGAGGTGGTATTCGCATATGCGGTAGGACGGCGAAAGCCTACTAGATATACAGACGCACCAAATATGCAAACGGAAGTAATTCATGTATGTCATGTGGGAGAAATATTGGGATTGGTGCTCGCTTCTCGATGGTAGACCTAGAACTTATATGTTATAGTTGGGAGGTTGATACTTTAGGTACCTGCTCATAAGTTTAGGCACAGAGAATACATAATGTGGACTTCGCCATGTTCTAATACTCGCGATGGTAAATAATCAAATCACTATCTAAAGGGATGAGCGTGTGCGTATATAGGAAACCCCGGATAGGTGGTATCTAGGTAGTAATATAAACTAAGCGCGAGGTCTATTTCGTTCCTAGAAGACCACTCAACCCCAATTTTGACCTATCACTTCCATATACAGCCGTTCCAGGAACCCTAGTTCGTTATTTGAATTGGAATAGTTGTACCTAGTTTCTGTTAGATCATATCTACTTTGCCCCACTGTCTGTTGCAGTAACTATCAAGTGATAGGATAAGGGGACGGGGAAAGGGGAAAGGGGGTTAAGGGGCAACTAACATTGCTCTTGGTGAGTTGTCTAAATGAAATTTCCGATGTATCCTCGAAACTCTGGGAGTCTTCTTCCAACAGCTCGAGGTCTCCCTCGTCAAGAAATCGCATTTCCATTTGCAGTTGCTTCCAGCCTTTTCCGTCTTGTGTTTGTATTTGTATTTCAAAGGGCTTTCCTGGTTTTGCGATGACCCCGGGGAGCTTGACCTCACACCGTGAATCAAAGCGGTTGGAGCGAGATACCTTGCCCATTTCAGGATCCCATCGCACCCAAGGATATGTAACGCTGGCAGGCCAGGTACCCTTAACGTCAAGACCTGCTGGCCTCAAAAGAAATCCGTAGCTAGCATTCGAGTCTTTGGCAGTCGGCCTTGCTGCCACAGGTACGACATCAAATAGTGTTTCCACTTTACCAGGCTTGCCTACCCGTACTCGACCTTCGTTGAGGGTGGTAGCGTCCTCCTGTGGCAAGTGAAGATGCATACTGTAGATTGAAGATTTAGAGTAATGGAGTGATTTCCCATGCCAGCCAACATTAAGCCATTCAAATGTTTCGCGCCAGATATTGCTGATTTATAAAATATTTTATGTCAGCTTCAGTCTCGCAGCGCTAGAATCCTCACCATTCCTTTTCGAGTCAAAATGATATGACCATCATACTTACTACCGATCGTTAGTCATTATATACCTTACTGAGGCAGTATAGATGTCATTCTAGAATGGGAGAGTGAAAGCAATAGCAAGGTACTTTCCATACATACCAGATTCATGCGGGCTCCTCTATTGCCTTTGTCCTCTTTCGCTTCTCCGTAAGTGCTTAGGTGTTAATATGTTAGCATCTAGGCTGCCTAGGCTTTCAATAGGGGTAATGATAATAGGGGTAAAAAGAATACGTCGTACATAAATAAGGAAACAATCTTAACAGTGATGCCAGACTTACTGTATCGCTACAATTGTCTCAACCCCACGAAAGCCTACCCAGACGGGCCCACCGCTCATCCCCGGCCTAGTATCAGCATCGTAACGAAGGTTGTGCGAGTTTGCTCCAACATATTTGCCCTCCGATCTCCGCGGCGATTTCCCGGGCGGCGATTCTTCAGGTATATATCCACAGACATGCACCATATGATCCCAGAGAATGTCCTTGTCTTTATCTTCGGTATAAGCTGCGCCTTTCTCTAGGTTTGGCGGAAGACCTAACATAAGATGGAATCCAAAGCCGCGATGTCGCTTAGATGGAGGTCGTTCCAGGAGGATAGCCCCGTAGTCGTAGATTTCATTTAGCTCATCAGGATCCTCAAAATACTTCCGGCAAACACGAATCATTTCCGGTTTTATATCGATGTCCTTATTTTCGCAGGGGTCTTGGATAATCTTAATATTAGAGCAGTAGTGTTGTGGTTTGTCGACGAGGTTGTGTCCAGCTGTGAGGATTATATCGTACGAGGCGTTGGGAACATTTACATAGAAACCACTACCATGCTTTTCGTCTTTACCAGTCCATACCAGGTGTCTATGTCAGCTCTCACAAACCTAAGTGTATTTGCAGCACATTTACTCACCCCCAAGCTTCTCGAAAACCAGTTTAACCACCCAATTTTCCCACCGGCGCGCTGATGCGGATAAGTCTATTGCAAAACGCTCGGGTACATACACCTCATATCTTCGTCGAGTGGAACTCTGGTATTCAGCGGGCACCCGAAATTCTTTTAGATTGAAATCTATGGGACCTTGGTGTTTGCTGTCCCTCATGGCTAAGAGATAGATAGGAAGATCTCGATTTCCTCGTAGTCAAAATCGTATGAGATTTGACGTTGGTATTTGAAATTTGTAGACACAAATAGGAACTTAGGCAGATTGGAGATAAAATTCGTCTGAATACCAGGGTGGAATATCAGCTTGATCAAAGGGTGCGTTGGGCTTCGTCTTTACACATGCGGTCCAACTCTGCTTATGTTTAGCTTCGTGGCATCCCACCACCTCCTGACAACCCAACTGGCACTGCATGCACTTAGGTATACCAACTTGCATAGTTCAATACTATTACACCAATAGAATTTGCACATTCCTATCAGCTTGATAATATTAATTACAGTAGCCTTGCTGATGGGGTCACGGGGTACTACCATCCTCGAATCAAGGGAACTTGGTAATTCATCACCATTTCAGTATCTAGGCCTACACCGGGAGGCCGACTGTTACAAACCCAGTAAGCATCAGTTCCAACTCCACAATATCAAAACCAAATGACTATCTTTCTCTTATAAACCTTTACTTTCCGAGCTCCTTTCCATTTAACCTTCCACCCCGCCTGCGCCCTGCCTGAAGGAATAAGCTTGCCATCATCATTCACTTCGCCCAGAAGGGTCTTCTCTTTTCCTCCACAGATATTCCACAAGGCACCACCAGTAAGGCAGTAGCTCTGAAGAGAGCGAGTTTCGAGGTCTTCGGCAACACTGAAATTATCGATAACAGTGCTAAACTTTGTGTTTTCAAGCACTTTGGCTAGTATATGGAATGAAATGTCCCCCTGATTAGCAGATGTACTCTAACAGTATACAAAGGATGTCATTGCGAATTCTCACCCTGCCAGTTGCCGGTACGGGAGTTGAAAACGAGGTACCCAATCTCGGACCTCTTCTCCACATAGAAGAGATGAAGCTTATCGTCAATAACCTCAAGGAACTGGGGTGTTCCAACGACGGGATCGCCCTTAAGGGGTCCGAAGGAAGTCCACTCGTTCTCCCCAGTACTCATTAAGACGGCTAGACTGTCGGTTTCGTCCTGGTAAGAGACTACCATCTCCCCCTCCGGTCCGATTATTGCACTTAGCTTGCTCTTTGGGCTGGTCGTAATGTTCCATTTGTCACCAAGGGGTGTCTCTTCCCACTCTTCCATATCCTCATCGTATGCATAGCATCGCACAGAATTATCCTGGTCAATGAAGATAACAAGACGCTACAGACATACGGCATTGAGTTAGTAAAGCTATCAAACGGTACTGCGTGGGTGTAAGGCCTAACTTACAGGCATTTGCTCGGAGCTAGGCAAATATGAAGCCGAAGTATCATTCCTTACGCCTGAAGCAATGACATTCTCCTCTTCTACCACGTCGCCCACCCAGTGCTTCTCGACCAGGTCTCCATCTCTTACACTTAAAACATAAATCCCTTCACCTTCTTCACTTGGGGGCTTAATTGAGCCAGCAGCAACGAGAGAACGAGCAAGCTCTTGGACACTCATGATTAAGATCGTAGAATCGACGATAGATCTACACTGTCTCGTCTCAATACACTTCTCGCTGCCATAGTAACGTCTGCGCATTTATAATGGGATTCATCACCCAGTCTCTAGGTAGATTGAGCCTCAAAATTTCCTAAAGGAATATTACTTTATTAGGATAATGACGTTTGCGTGGGGGTATGTCTATCTACACGTCAATTTTCTTAATTGGCGAAGTAGCCAGCTGAAAATACCCCACTGTTCCTTTCTGGGGAAGATCGTGAAGCTGAATGTAGGACGCATGCAACGCAGAGATTACAAATAATCTACGTTGAGGCTCTTCTAGAGACTTGCTTGGGTAGAATTGCTTATGGGCAGGAATTTCGTAGGCGATGAAGAAAAATTGTGTAAAATTTGTTGGCCGCCGGCTTAGTCGGGATTTGAAGTGAGGTATTCGTGTATGGGGTCCCGAGACTGGCATTGGCTACGTGGGCGTCGTTGGGCATGTTTTTTTTTTTTTTTCATTAGGCTCAAGGTGCCCCGTTCAATCCGAGTCGACTATCTTTGCTGACTCCTACGCAAGGTCACTTCCCCCCGCGAGACAAGACATTAACTATTTGGGTCAATGTGACGCTCAGCTGCAAATACTCCAAGCAACGACAAACCCACGACCACGTGTACAACGAATGGAATCTACATAGTGTTTCTTTCTATCGGCATCTGTCGACTCACTCATCGATCCTTCATACACCGTGATCAACGCCCGATGCTAAGACATAGGTTACATCACCGTCTCGCCTAGAGTAGCCTACAGCCAAAATAGGATCAATGATTGACATATAGCAGTTTTATAGGTGTCTACGAATGTATTAGAGCCTTACTAGATGCTTAGTTCGGGATTGAAAGTCATAGTGTCTAAGAGGTGAGGGTCTGATGAGGCTCTGAATGAAGGCAAGAGAGGCGAGAGAAGTAGGAACTGAGTATTTCACAACTTAGTCGGCTTGCGGCTCAAAATATCGCGATATGTATTTATACAACTGCTAGTCAGCAGCATTATGCTATGGAATTAGGAGTAAAGTCAAATTTATATCTTCAAGTTCTCCAAGCGACTATATACAACCTTCTCCGAAATGTCTCTTCATAGTGACGCTGCAACTGGCGTCCTTACGGATGCAGCGCTCAACAACTACTTGAATACTTGCAAAATCAACGAACCCAGTTCTGAGCAGTGGGGTGGTACCAAAGGCCTAACGCCCCTTGCATTGGCCGCGCGGAATGGTCACGCTGATATTGTCAGGCTCCTCCTTGAGAAGGGCGCCATGGTGGACGCTCTCTCATCACAGCTCCGCACACCGTTGTGGATTGTGACCGCGCGAGGACGGGGCGACAACCGCGCCGAGATAGTCCAGATTTTGCTAAGCTATGGGGCAGATCCAAATTACTCTATTTCGACTCTCCAAGACGGCTCGACGCCTCTCGAGAATGAGCTTAAACAGCAGAAGGATCCTGACGTGGTTCGACTTCTCGTCCAGAATGGCGGCAAGACAGATAAAGTCATAAGCCTAGCAGCTGGCCTAGGCATTCCCGAGATCAACGCCGCCATGGGATCCCCCAAGCAGGGAGGCAATATGCTCGAGATTATCGTTAGCCTTATCATCGCCGTCATATACTACATCTTCAATTGGGTCCATAGTGCAGCCCTTGCAGCTGGAAGTGTCTTGAAGAAGTATCCAATTAGTGGTCGCATGGAGAGCCCAATGACAAAGGAAGTCCACAAGGTGCGGCAACATAGACAATCTATGTACCCTTATTTTCCCCTATTCACAGTCTAACGATCTCTCATAGGAACTACCACAGCCAAAGACGAAGGACGAGTTCAAGAAGAACATTGCCAAATTTGTGGACGAGCACAAGTTGGGCAAGTTCTTCAGACATGATAGCCAACAACTACTAGAGGATATTGCTGCCAAGGCTGTTGAGCTGCAGGGGGATCCTACTTCAGTTTTGGGTCAACCGGAGAATAGCGAGAACCTCATCAAGCTCGCTCTTTACCAACCTGTCATTTATTGCGGTATGAACACGGGCCCTCCCAACTAGCTATAGCTACAAGCTAACGATATTTGTAGACGACAGTGGGTCAATGGACACGATAGGCAACGATTCTAGGGAAAACCGTATTGGAGACCAGCGGGATCTAGTTCGTCGAGTCGCCTCTATATGCACCAGGATAGTCCCCGACGATCTTGGTGTTCACCTTCGGTTTATCAACAACGAGCCAAATAATAGTAACAACCTGAGGATGGATGAAATCCAAGACATCATGGATCAAGTCAAACCTCTAGGATGCACGGAGATCGGAACTCAGCTCCGCAAGCGGATCCTTGAACCTCTCCTATATTCCCAGTACAATGATCGTGTTAAGAACCTAAAGCGACCGCTCTTCATCTCAATCATCACCGATGGAATCCCCTACGGTGAAAGCAGATCGCCTGAGACGCGAAACACGCTCCGGGACGAGATCAAGAAATGCCAGGAGTATCTACTCGAGAACGGCCTCCCATCACGAAGTAAGTCATTCGTGACCCCATATTAGTAGACTCCTTGCTAACCTACTTCGAAGCTGTGGTCTTCCAAATCAGTCAGATTGGTAGCGACAAGAACTCTAAAGAATTCCTGCAAAGCTTGAGGGAAGAGAATCTAGAGAATGTGTACATTACAGCACGTGAGTCATGCAAACCAACACTAAGTTGAATGGCTGCTAATTCAAACTATTAGAACAACTCGACTCGAGGTTCCGAGAGCTCAGGGAGAACGAGAAGGATCTCGAGGCTTGGGTGAGAATCTCCACTAATATTCATCCCCTGAGTCTATGAAAAAGAGGCTAACCGCATAACCATCCAGCTATTCGAAACCCTCCTCGAACCAATTCTAGACAGAAAGTCTGGTTAAGCTGCAACTATCGAGTTTGAAACGACAAGGCCCTGATGAAGAGGTTGTTTTAAGGAATAGGGTCTAAGAGGGATATAATACAATGGTGGAGATAGGTCTGAAGGTTCATTCCACAGTTGGCTTACGCACGTCTTTGCCATATCATCTTACGAAAGAATTCTTTTGTCACATAACGACTTTCATGTTTTCTCGTTTCAACTGCAAAATTTGGGAGGGCTCGGTATAATTATCGGTAAATTTTCAAATTATAGCACCTACAATGATAGCGATGGAGGCATTCAATGGATTAGATTGCGCCATAACTTCCGCCCTCGTTCTGAAGTCTTCCCACATATCTCATTTCCAAAACTCCAAACAGTATATGACTGTCTGATTATTAGAACCAGAAAGTCGTCGTCGCCTACTAGCCTCTTCACGCCTGGAAGCAATGGGGAGGTAATAGGAGTGCCATCGACAGGCCTGCCGTGTTGTGGGTTGGAGTCAAGTGCAAAATCTGCACCGAGGGATTCAAAGCCATACTTCTCAGAACACACTCGCCGTCTTCGGCACAGACCATTTCTTCCACTGGGTATTGTTGAATACGTGGGGGGAAGGTGTGACTTGTCGCAAGGACGCGCAGCACCACCGCAGGGCGGATGTGATAATATAGGACCTCGTGCGTTATCCGTGTCGGTTACGGCTATTCGACCGTTCCAAATTTGACAGGCACTTCTATGGCTGCTATGATGATAATGGGGAATTGTGAAAGACTTCGTATAAATATTGAAACACACTGATATAAGGCTGTCGCCCATGGGATAGCATGCAGACTCATGGGCGGTCGTATCCGAACCCTGGGTAGCCGGAAATATAGCTTGCATTAAGCAATATCCGCCGTAAGAATCTACCTTTTCCCAACGTAAGTTCGTAAAATCAAGGGACTCCATGGTTGATTCGGGACAAGTGTTCCTGTCCAAACAATAAGTTTCTACAAGTACGCCATTGCGGATTTCGTGTACTCGGAGCTGCTTCCTGGGAGCGGGGGTGAGGGTAATGACAAAGAAGACATTATCCTCGGTTGGAGAAATAATAAAATCCAGAAGCATTCCGCTTTGAACAAGGCGTGAGCCAGCATTATGGGAAGAGACAAGCTGCCCGGGAGTAAAGTCGTATATATGAGATGTACCAAGGGGTCCCTTGGTGTAGCAACCAGTTACGTCAACATGTTCGAGTTCCCGGTCAAATCTCCAAATAAAGAGTTCTGCATTCTTAGTAACGATAAGGACAGTCTCTCCTTCGGCAATACAGCGAACGAACTCTTCTGGGACTCTAATGGAGTGGAGTCTATCCAGTTCGAGATGCCATGCATGTAGAGTACTTCCGCGCCCCATGAGAAGTAGTTTACCACTCATAGCTGTCTTGAAACCCTGCTTCTCCCCTCGATGATTCGGGAATAAGTATGCCCGTCGTTTTCTCGTGCGTAGATCATCAACAACGGCGAAATAAGGAAGGACATACGCTTCGGGCCACCACGCTATTCGGCCATTATTGTACATCATAAAACGTGGGAAATAGGTACCAGGGTCAAATTCCAAATCATCCACATTCTCGTAGCAATGTATGCCTCCTTCCAGCTCGGGCACGCCCTTGCTTAGCGTGAAGAAACGGTCGGAGCCCAAACACATCTCATGATGCAAAGCGGAGGCGAATCTGCCATTCACTCTCCTCTGGATTTTATGTAAAATGCGCCGGAACACCTCGCCCAAATCTTGATCTGCGGTAGCTGAACTGCGGATGTGATTCTCCAGACCTGGGAACCACCGCTGGGCAAGTTTAGGCCATATTTCGTCGCTCAGCCAAACACTGCGCCAATAACGACATGCGCTGAGACCCGCGTCTATATCTTTTGGCTCGAGATAGGCAATAATTAGAGCATGCATCTCAAAGGGAAGACGACTAACGATATCAAGCTTCATGTTTCTCGAGCTTGAAGACGCTGTACGCATACTTCCCGAGTGCCGCAGTTGTGTTAAGAGTGACTTCATGTTGTCTCAGCCTCAAGCCATAGGTCCTAAACCAATAAGATGGAATAGTAGAATCCCACGGATACCCTGTGGTATATGTCTGTTGCTGATATTATTGTCGATCTATAGGTGTTAATGTAAGTTAGGTATGCAAGTATAATAGACGGTACCTTGCTCTCCGATTATGGCGATAGGGCCACTATTAGTACCAAGGTAGGTAGGTAGTTTACCTGGTACTGAAAAAAAGAAGAATAAACGGTGGAGAGCTGTTGGTTACAGAGTGAAATTTAATAAAATGGTACCTCAGCTTACTACATACTCTAAAAATACATGTAAAGTTGCATCGGTCGAATGAGGATTTTGGAGAAAAGGGGGGCAGTTTGAGTTACACACATCTTATCGTGCCTTCTTACATGATGCACAGTACCTAAAGTTGAAGTAAGGGCAGTGTAGCAGCATGTTAACTCCGGAGATCTCCCGGTGCCTGACTCTTAAGGTTATTCGGTGCATAACTGGCGCCATTTGATTCTTACCATTTTAAACCAAACATACCTACCATGTATGATATGGACTTTTCGCCGTTAATCAGTAATCTCGATTGACTAGAATAACAAACACCCTTTGTTGACGCCACTTTCGGATGACAACTCAGTGATGGTTTAGTTCGCTGTTCGCATTCTCGCAGTACTTAATGCCAAGACAATAAACAGACGCGAAAAGGGCGAGTAGAGTGCAAAGACTTAAAATCTAACAACAAGGAATTGAATCCGACGTTAGATGGCTCCAAATAAGGGTTATTATACGCGTTCTTATCGCAGCATATCTCCGAAGATATGTAAATGCGATTGCTCTTACAGTCAGTCGGCTGACCTCTCAACGCGCAAAGTTGACGAGAGGTAGATTGAAAGAGTCTCTAATACGCCCAGTGCATCAGCCCTTCATCGGCTTAGTGCTTCACTTTTAAGCAAGGGAAGATACAGATATATCAGAAGATTGGCCAATTGCTATTAGACGAATCTCGTTGAACTCAGCCACATTCAAAGGCACGCGTAAATTAGCTGAGCTGTTACAAGGTAACCCCAGTCAGTAAATGAAGACCTGTTAAGTTAAGAAAGTATGCGGCTGATTACAATCTCGAGAACTCAGCATCGAGCTTCAAGGGTCTAGGCCGTCTTAGTTTCACCAAGTCTACAGCTCTAAACCAAACCAAACCCACCACTTAATCTTGATCCAACGCCGCTATTCAACGTGTCTAGCTCGTTTAGATCAAGTTGATCGACTCAGTCTCAGCTGAAGCGAACTCTAAGACATTTTCGGCAAGAATGATGCGCGGCCGCGATACATTCCAGCCTCACCTATTGACCCTTTTCTTGGTCTCGATCGCTCTCATCTCCTACGCTTTCCTGAGCTATTAATCATGACTTCTTCTATGTGGCCACCGTGCTTATACAGGACCCTCAGTTGGTGTCAAGCGCCAAAGTAATTAGCTACTAATACCTGTCATGCCCAGCTTTCACTTACTCGGTCTCTCTTTTGTAGGTGATGCGTTTCGTTCTTACACATCCTTTGGCCTTCAGCGTTCGACAGCGCTGTGCAATTCAATATGCGTTTCCTAGCGGCCGTTCTATTCCTACCGACTATTCTAGGAGAGAAGCTAGTCATTCCAGAGGTACAAAATGCAGTGAGCGCGCAGCTAGCAGAATTCGGTGGGTACACCGGCGAATACGGTTCGGCCGTAGTCAGCGATGTCTCGCCGGTGAGCTCCGAAGTAGGGAAAATCAAAGAACGAGCCACCAGCACTTACTGGTATGAGACTATCTCGCATCAAGGCATATCGGCCTTCAATTCCAACCGTGCAACGTACAAGGTCTACCGCAACGTTAAAGACTATGGCGCCAAAGGGTACGGATAACTCACCTCCTTAAGAGAAGTGCTAATGGGGAAAACAGAGACGGTAAAACCGACGATACAGCTGCTATCAATAGGGCAATCAGTGATGGCAATAGGTGCGCTCCAGGATCTTGCTCTTCGTCCAGCACAACCAACGCTGTTGTCTACGTGCCCGCAGGGACCTATGTGGTTTCTTCTTCGATTATCAGCTACTATGCAACCAATCTTATCGGCAACCCGAACAACATGCCTATTTTAAAGGCTACGTCTGGGTTTTCTGGATTTGGTGTCATAGACGGTGCTAAGTACCAGGCTGGCGGAGCGTTGCCTTATGGAGCGACGAATATCTTCTGGCGTCAAGTTAGGAACTTTGTCATCGACATGACGGCTATCCCAGCAACAACCGAGGCGACGGGAATCCATTGGCCCACGGCGCAGGCGACTAGTTTACAGAATATCGTATTTAAGATGTCGAGCAATGCGGGTACCAAGCACCAAGGAGTCTTCATCGAGTCGGGCTCTGGAGGTATCTTAAATGACCTTGTGTTTAACGGTGGCCTGTACGGAGCCGTATTTGGAAACCAACAGTTTACCGTACGAAATCTCACGTTCAACAATGCTGTCACCGCTATCTATCAGCTTTGGGATTGGGGTTGGACTTATAAGAGCGTTTCCGTCAGGTATGTACCAATCAATTGATCCCTTTCCCTCTCCAAAATTCACCCATTTTATTTTTACATCTACTAACGAAAGTACAGTAAGTACTTACTCAAGCCCTTGTTGAGCCCACATCCGCCGCAGACCTTCCTAAAATAGCACACTAGACGGAAATGGCATTCCATTCTTATTCCCTAATCATACGAATACATAGGGCTAATATGATGTAGATAACTGCACGGTTGGCCTTGATATGGCTACCCGCGACACGAGCGGCGAAACTGTGGGATCCGTCACCTTCTTTGATAGCTCGTTTACGAACACGAAGATCGCATTTAATATCTCACGATCCGCAAAGTCCCAGCCGACAACAGGTGGTAGTCTTGCAATTGAGAACGTCTCCCTGAAGAATGTACCGACTGCTATCCAATACGGCCCAACGAAAAGCACCCTACTCGCGGGCACTACAGGGTCAACAACAATCGCCAGCTGGGTAAGCGGCAATGTGTATAATCCTACCGGTCCTAAGACTACAGCCGGTTCTATCACCCCTCCTACTCGCCCGGCTGTTCTCGTGAGCAACGGCAAGTTCTATGAGCGATCGAAACCATCGTATGCTAATCTCGCCTCATCGTCGTTCTCTTCCGTCCGAACCGGTGGTGCTAAAGGAGATGGCACAACCGATGATACTGCAGCTCTGCAACGTGTCATAACCGCGGCCGCGAGCGCCGGCCGTGTGGTTTACTTCGATGCCGGAACTTACAAGGTAACCAAGACCTTACTTTTTCCAGCCGGCAGTAAAATTGTCGGCGAAGGATACCCTGTTATTATGTCCAGCGGGTCCTATTTCAGTAATGTCAACTCGCCACAAGTTGTAGTACAGATTGGTAACGCCGGCGACACCGGGACAGTAGAGTGGAGCGATATGATCGTGTCTACACAGGGCGCCCAAGCTGGCGCGATCCTCGTCCGGTGGAATATCGCATCGCCAGCCGGCTCGCCGAGCGGAATGTGGGATGTCCACACCCGAATCGGAGGTACCACGGGTTCCAATCTCTCTTTGGCCAATTGCCCGTCGACACCATCGTCCACAACCGTCAATAGCCAATGCGTCTCAGGATATATGTCTATGCACATATCGAAATCAGCCGCAAGAATATACGTCGAGAACGTATGGCTATGGGTTGCAGACCACGATGTAGACAACAACGCATTGACGCAGATCAAAGTCTATGCCGGTCGAGGCCTGCTGGTTGAGTCGACGGTTGGAACAATATGGCTTGTGGGCACTAGCATTGAGCACCACGTGCGATACCAGTACCAGTTCAGCAAAACGCAGAACATTTTCGCCGGTCAAATCCAGAGCGAGACACCATACTACCAGCCCAATCCAGGCGCACGACAGCCGTTCCCCCTAAACTTGTCCATCGACGACCCGAACTTCGATACCCTATGCCCGCAAGGCTCGTCGCCAAGCACCTGCTCTGAATCATGGGGGCTTCGTGTTAGCGCCAGCAAGAGTGTTCTCATATATGGTGCCGGGTGAGTCAATTCCTTCAGCCTCGCGGCACGAAAGTCCAACTATATTGCAGCAATTAGCTAACTTATTACAGTTTATATTCGTTCTTTAACAATTTTAGCACGGCCTGCTCTGCTAAAGGTGCCAGCTCGCTATGCCAGACCGGAATGGTTCAGTACGACTCAGCAAGTACCAAGGGATTCTGGATTTACGGCCTGAATACCGTCGGTGCTTATGGTATGGTTTATAGGGATACCACCAAGCTCGCGGACTATTCACAAAACGTCAACGTATTCCCAAGCACCATCATCGTATTTAATAGTAACAACTAATGAGGTATATGGTAAGATATAGTGTATAAAGTATGTATTAGTATTGAAATATATCCTCCGGCCCTATGAAGGGGTCCGGGTGCGTCTCATCTAAACTACCTGTATCTAGGTACCTACCAAGGTACCTATTTATCCAGCCTGTACAACAATTTCATTTATTAAAACTACCACCGAGGTACTTACTATGAGCATATTAGATGCAATAGAGGAAAGGAGCCATTTATCTCATAATAATAGCTTATGAACAATTACATTGAATTATCATAACGCCTTTAATAATCACATTGTTGAGGGAGCCGTTCATTGTATAATTTCAAATACTATGAATCAGTCATCTATTTAGACAAAGGCAGAATCTATGTAACCTAGAGATGGCCTTTGAGTATTGCGCTAATACTGTTATATATTTTAAACGATTCTCCCCCACGATCACCAGCCATTTAATATCCAACATTGCAAGCATTTTCACACCCACCAATCTCGAAAGGACTTTTTATTTGATAGGTTACTTTTTATCTGGTAGGTACCTAGGTAAGTACGGTTTTTAGTAAGTCATTAAGCCATACCTTACGATTCAAGATGTCAACCTCAAATAATTTCGATAAGGATCTCGAGATGGAATTGATTTCCGACTATTTACGATCGACTGGCGGTGGACAATCAATTGACGATAAGGGACAATCAGCCTACTATGCGTCTTCCTCGCAGAAATCGAATCTTCATTCGTTCGTTACACCGTTGGAGATAGAACACGTCCCTGGCATGGATGCCTTATATCCTCCAACGCCGCGTAAGTTCTCCATGCCTACTATGCCGGCGCCCAGCAACCGCTCTAACCCCCCACCGCAGAGCCCATCAACCTCGAGTATTTTTCTGCAAGAGGAAAATGAGCAAACGGTGGGTCATAAACCGCGCAAGGTAAGAAGGAGCACTGGGAAGGCCAACGGCGATGAGACGTCTACTCTGGAGGAATTCTGGTACGAGGAGGGTAAGGAGTGGAAGGTCAGTCCGAAGAGGGGTGAACGCACGGCACATAGCACAAGAAAAAGGACGAAGGGCATGGACAGTTTGCAATCGGGGCCGGAATGCTACGCTTGCGGCAACAAGCTACGGTACGAGAATATTATGAACGATGCTGCTTGCGACGTGTGCGGCTGCTTCAATTAGTTACGCCTGGGTAATATTTAGGCGTGGACAAGGGGCTATTGTAGCTTATGATAGTGAAATCGTAGGTAGCATATTATAACTGGCCCTTATTTAATAAAAAGCCTTTTTTGAAAAAGCAGAAGAGACGACTACCCAATTATGGAAGCGTGATAGTTTCAACTTGGGTACGATTCGTTATGTTGAGCGATACCTATGCTATGCTATGCTACGCACTTACCTGGTAAGGGATAAAAGTAGTCTGGCAAGATTGATTCGTCCTTGGACAGAGTGCTAGGTTAGGTAATTGTTGATTGGTAAATAGGAATTCATAAATATAAGGTAGAGAAAACATTGAAGCCGACCCGGAGCAAGAAAAGTTACCTAAGGTTACATATCTGCGAGATAGAGTTGGGAAAGTGTACCTATGTACATATATTAGGTACCTCTTACATTACCTAATAACACCAATGACGTCACCCCCCTATTACGAATTACGAACTACGATGGCCGATTAATCACCTGATTATTCGATTCGGATGTTATTATTATCGGAGACCGACCGACAATTAGGCCACCACTTTCTTTTTACTCAAAACATCCCATTACACCTTTATCAACTTGCAATAATCATCTGCCCACATACCCCTCCCAACTTGCAGAAAGATGGCCGACAACAAGTCACAAGACAAGACCGTACTCGCTTCCGGAGAGGAGACTAAGAAGGTGGACCCAGCCTCGGAGAATACAGGCCAAACGGACTCCGGCGACAACAAGACGGAGAATGCCGCCACATCCGATTCGAGCTCCACCTCGCAGTCGAGACCGACCAGACATTTGCCCACACACTACAAGGGAATGCCGAAGCAGTGGGAGAAGAATCAAGGTAAGCAACCGGCCTGGGCACGTTCCGCCAAGAACCGACCAGAGAGCATATTCGCTGTTCCAACTCCGTAGGTCGACTAACCAAATAACAGTCCCCAAGAAGGATACCCAAGACTCTTAATATCTCTTCCAATCTTCTTGATTGAGAGGATAATCACGGAGTTTCAGTGTAACCATACCTACCTACCTACCTAACTATAGTTCATATCAAAATATCCATGCATCCCTAGGTAACCTATTCAGTCTTCCATATATCGAAATCGTTTCAATTGTGGCCCTCGGTGAACCAGGACTTCCTTCCTCCAGTCAATCCGACATGTATTTAATATCCAGCCTGCATCGACTATACGAAGTAAATAGTCGGAAGTCACCTGCGACTCGACTAGACTGAGTCCGGAATAGTTTCTGCTTCAAGTCATTGGGCTATTTTACGGAGGTTAACAGGTAATATAAGGTAAGTTTTATAGAGCCCAAAAGATAGTCAAACAAGAAGGATTTCAAATTATTTAAGTATTAAATTACTTAGCTTTATTATTAAGTCTAAAGGTCAACTTCGCTCTAAAAAAGCTGGCTTATTTCTTACATCACGATACTAAGTCCTTCAAAACGGAAATCTCCTGACGCCGTACCCCACCCATAAGGTGACCAACTGCCGAGTTCAGTAACCTGATCCACAGGCTATCCCCCCGGAAGTGCAAAACACTACTGTACGTTCCTCCATCGATTTTAGCAGGTCGGGATTGAACGAAGGCTTGGTATATTGCTGGCTAAGGAATGATGTACGGACTTTATCCAATTAGATTCAAAAAAGGTCTGTACTATGATTTTCTTGCGCCTCGAAAGTTGGCACCTATATATTCCCCGCTTCCTTCGTCGACTACTTGACTACTGTACTTACTTCATTTACATATATACCTTATACAAGACGTTGACTAGTCTTTACAACGTAAATACCTTACACTGTTCTCATAAACACTCAGTAGCAGTATCTGAGAAATACCACACAAGTTTCCTTGACACTTATTAGTTAAAATCGGCTTACACCAAACTTACATTTGCACAAACTACAATGGGCGACAACTCAACACAACCCCGACCGCTAAGTGTCATCGTGACCGGCGGCTCGAGCGGGCTTGGGGCCATGATGACGAAGTACTTTGCTTCTCTAGGCTATTCCGTCAGTATTCTTGACGTTAACACCGCCTTGGGCCACAAGGTGGTAACCGACGTAGGATCAGAGTATCCGCAATCAACTATCAGCTTCAAACGCGTGGACGTTACATCGTGGTCGGACTTAGACACAGCATTTAGGGAGGTCTACCGGCAGCGCGGTGCCGTCGACATCGTAATGGCCAACGCCGGTATCTCGGAACAAGGTGCTAGCAGTCTAACGCTCGTCGACGAGGAGGAGCCGTCGCAGCCAAGACTCAGGACGCTGGACGTAAATCTTACGGGTGTGATATACAGTGAGTTTCACCTATTCTTGTGCGGAAAGATACACTTTTACTAACTTGTACGGTAGCTGTCAAACTTGCAGCACACTACATTAGGAAGAACAAGCCGGATCCTACAACAGGATCACGGGGTACCATCATCTGCACTGCTTCAAATGCGGGTTTATACCCATTCCCCGTAGCTCCCATGTATGCCGCCTCAAAAGCCGGCGTTATCGGGCTCGTTCGATCCCTAGCAAGGGTTCTCGAGCGCGTCAACATCCGCATCAACGCATTAGCACCCGCAGTCCTTGGTAAGAGCGTCCTTCCTATATTCCCCCCATCCTAGCCCCTCTCCTTCAGATATACCCAACACAAATACTACCGAAAGCTTCACTGTGTAAGCTAACAAAATATTACAGAAAGCGGTCTCGCTCCATCTAAAGCTTTATTTGAGGAGATGATCGTCACGCCGCAGGAAACGCTCATCAAGGGCATCGCGCAGCTCATCGGGGATCCTAAAATCAACGGGGCTGTAGCTGAGATCCACGGCGACAGCGTGACGTTACGCCCGCCCCCCGAGTACGTAGACGAGGCTACGCACGCTAACCTTGAGACTTTCTGGAAACTCGGTGTTGCTTGAAACGAAGGTTTTTGTTCGTTTGCTAGAATCTCTTAGAGGATAAATTGAAGCGACTAGGGATGGTTAATAATAATTTTGGGCTGTTATGGGACTGCCATGTGGTAGACATTTCGGGGGTATAGAAATGGTATTAGGCTTGGGTTTGCGAGGGATGTATAATACAAGGCTATTGAGCCCAGTTTAATGACTACTATCCAGAAAGTATTTCCAAAACAAGCTGTACTGTATTGACAGTGCCTGTTCCTTCTATCTGCTTATACAGTAGTCTCTTATCCCTAGGTACCTACATAATCTCGAATAGTTCCCCCCTTAATTTAGTGTAGGAGCAGCTATGTCCCCCTTTCCTAGCATAGTATTCCCAAGGGGCTGAGAGTAGGCTTCCTATTATCTATACCAGTCATGAATTCCTCAGAAAGGAATCAAAATAGATTTGCCTCAAAATGAACCTAAGCCGTAAAAGTTTAAGGAGAAGCGAGAGGATTCATTTCCGCAATAGATGTGACGAGTTCATTCGATATTAATCACGGCTTAACATAATAATCTCTTTATATAAAGGGACCAGGTTTCAGCAATAAGCACTAGGTAGTATTAAAGGTTAGTTCTTTATTGTAAAAGAAAACTTAAGCTATTTCACACAAACAAGAGCGAATATTTCAAAGGGCAGCCTAAAAGGCATTGTCACCCGGCACCCTTGATTCCTTGGGAATCACAACCCGTATGTTGCTAGGCATTGTCACTCCAGTAATTATATCTTAGTAAATGGATTTTTGGACCGTAGTACTTACCCGTACTAAGGATCCGATGGAATAATATAAATACCTGGTGGCCAACGCAATATACTTCTTAGCCCAACTAAAGAGACCGCACTTCTTTTTCCTCTCTATACTAGATCGTATAGGCAGCCCTCTGGATACGCCTTTATAACCTTTATTAAGGCCACACTTACCTGACTCTACTCCTGAAGTTGTATGAGGTAGAGGAGATAGTTCACCTACCCAGGTACGTATTTTACGACTCGAATCACCTCCACGTCGTGTCATCACTCAGTCAGAACCCCCCTAGCGACCCCCCGACATCCTCTTAGGTAACTTACACATCTTACTCTGTCTTGCTTTAGCTATTCTGAATTAGCACTTCACTGTGAGGTATACGGCGATCCTGTTTATGACCTCTAGAGCAATCTTTAATATAAGTACTTAGGGTAAACAGCAGAGCTCTCAGGAAACAAGGTCAGGTACTAAATCCATCGCCCTAAAGCTAGTGCCAAAGTTACGATACAGGATACCATTGTAGGTCAAAGTTACGATGCCAAGAATTCTTTATTATCATATTGACTGTTTTGAGGACGGCTTACAGCCCGTGTGGGGTGACAGCGACGAAGAAGGTGGCTTTGGGGACGTGGACTTCGATAATATGGACGAAGAGGTTTTGAACCAGCATTTCCGCGATCGCTTTGAGGAATTCCACCAAGAACACCAGCAACCTCTTTCGCAACGGCCTGACAACGACGCCGTACCTATCCAAGCTACTCCAATCGACGAGTACGTTTTTTCTGATCATATGAGACGCATCTCACATGAGCTATTTAACCCGATGGCCGACTACTACGGGGAGAACTACTACGAAGCCGGGGTCGATTGCAACGAGGACGAGGACGAGGACGACTACTACGGGGGCGGGGACAATGACTACGAGTACCATGACGAGGTCTACGAACTGAACAGGGAGATTTGGGAACAATGGCATGAAAAGAACCGATTAGTCGTAGCGGACACGTATTCTTGGTGGTGGTTCCCGATCGTAGTCGAAAGAGTGAACAACGGGCTGTACAGCTGGAACCGCGGGAACTACTGGGACGACGACACTGCCGCATGGCCCCCGATATCCTACGACGAGGGGTACGATTTCAACCCCGATCATGGGCAATACGGGTGGCGATATGATTCGCGAAACAACCAGGGTTGGGAAAATTACGAAGGCGAGTTCAGTTATGATGGCCCTTCGCAACGGAACCCGGCTGTCCTGGACGAAATCGACGAGAGCCTCCCGAACCTGGCCAACTTCCCTCCTGACCGTGATTACTTTATCCATCCTCGCCACCCCACCGATCAGTGGTGGCCACTTTCGTAGTGCCATTTTGGCTCGGGTATGGTAATGCTTATTAGGGAACTCGGTTCTAGGTTAGGCGGAGAGAGAGGTTTGTCGTAGTCGAGCAGCGTACCCGAACTGGCGATGTATATTATTAAGGGGTGTTCAGGACCGTGTCATCGACTATATCGCTCGAGGTAAAAGATACGTCAGCACAAAGCAATTTGCAGCATATGTGGACCATATTGCTTGAGATCTATATGTGCAAAATTGTTAGGGGGGTGGATAGATAGCTAGTCGTCGCGAGTCCCTATTTCAGAGGTATTTTCCCGCATACTCCCTAATGTAAGAAGACAGCATTTATTTTGATAGTTATAACTAATATCTTACTTCGTTGGTTTCCACCTGAACGTGACTTGAATGTGACAACTCGCTTCGATTTAATGAACAACGATCTGGTAAGTCATTAACCTCGAGAAGCTACGTTGGATATTGGATACTATGATACAGTTGACAACATTGCTACCAGGATTGTTTTCGTGCTACGAAACGGGATGCAATTAAACGCAAACAAGCACGGTCCTCAGAACCCTTCATAGCAACAATGTGGACAGTCATGGTTGGCCTGTGGTCCCCTTGCACCGCCTGCTTATCCCTAACCTAGGTATGTAACTTAGGTAGTTATTGATGTACGGACATAACAAGCTGACGAGTTCGTACCATGGACTCCTACCTCGATCACCGGATGATGGGATAAATAAGGCATAGCGGTGTAAGACATGAACGAATAAGAAAGGCGGGGAAGTGATAAAGTCCGGGGTTGGTCTGGGGGAAAAGTCTGGGGTAGTATTGGTCCGTATTGAAGAGGAAGGTTGTCATGTGATTTGTGAGGGGAAAAGGAGTAGGGAAACATGCCACTCGACGGCCTGAGGTGCGTCGACCACAACCAAAACTCCCTTTGTAATTCTTAATTTGACCTCATCCGGGAAATCAACTTCGTCTTTTGCTTCCTTCTATCCTTTACTTTCGTATCCAAAGCACTAAATTGTTGAAAGACGCCCTTAGGGGCGAATCCCTAAGCACTTAGAGCCGACCGCTCATTCGTATCCGTGATTTATAAGCCCAAAATGCCTTCTCTGGGAATTGCTCCCTTGCGTGATAGTTTGCTAGAACGCGGTATTTTATTTCTGGCTTGTCGTTTGTCTCTTACACCCGAAAAAGTATCCTCGATCCGTATAAAGGGAATAATCGACTCTAGACGAAACGCAACTCGGACCCGTCTCGACTCTTCCAAATAACAATGTCTTAGGCAAAAATATGCCATTGGCATCTTTCGGTGCCGCTGAGAATCGAGTGGCACTCCCGGTGCTTTTCGTTCGGACTTTCTAAGAGTAGGATAAGACTCCGGGTAAACCCTGAATACGCAAGCTGAGGCGTTGATACGGACCGACGCTTTGTGGAGACGCTGCTTAACACGAGGCAGGATATTTTTGATATCGATGCCATGCGGATGTTCCGAGAACTCGCGGCTGCAAGATGGCACCAAATCCACCAACCCTATATCATCAATAGGCTTGGAATGGCGACACTCTAACCTCTTATTCTTGATCTTTGAGCCCAAGCAGGAGCGACATCAACCAGGGCAAAGTCGATAATTTAATAAGCATGCCACCCAATATACCTAGGTCGTATTGGATCCCCATATTGATGTTCGATACTCGAGGAAATGTCAAAGGGCGATGACCAAGATAAGGCCAACTTGTGTCACGTATCAAGCCCGCCTCTAAGACATCGGTAGCTGATTCGACCACACAGCATCAACGCCTCGCTGGTCGCTGTCGCTTCTGATTAATCCCTACAGGGCAATCCCTGATGCAGTTGGGCAGTGAGAATATCCAGCCCTAAGTTCTAACAATCTTTACGGGTTACCCCTGGGTTGTCTCCGTCGGAAGGATAAGTTGGAAGCCTCGAGGGCAACGCCTTCGGTTGGTTAGTTGACTTGTCACGGGCTAGAGGCCTAGTATGTCTGACCAACGATCCAGCATTGTTGCTTACTTCCTCGGAGTTATTATCGAGAAGTCATAATGTCGTGTTCGCAGTTGAATTTTCCTTTGAATGGCGCCTGGTCGAAGCCATCAAATACTCGTTTTCATCGTGCCATGGATGCACAATGGAATATCATGCTCTTGTCCCTCCTCTTATTATTAATCCACATATCAGAGCTAGGAGCTAGATTAACATATTCGTGGCATCCGTTGCGACAACGAGGATGACGAGGGTACCAGACTGGTCATTGCTTCCTCTCTTGAAATGACATCTGGACACTCGCCGTAGTCGGGGAAGATATCTTCGAATACGTCCAATAGTTAACGGCGATTATTAGTTCGAAAAACTTGCAGAAGGAAACGATATCAAGAGGCTTCAGTCAGCATTGACGTTGGGGATCGACTAATACATATATATACGGTACATCCAGTCATTATTAGGACATCCCCTTCCCTGTTAGCACATCGGATCGGTCCACAACCAAGACAACTAAACTTCGAGTTCACTCCTAACCTTAACCCTAACGAACCTAGCCCACCCATCAAGCTCTTATCGAGCCATCAACCTGACCTCATTACACTACCACTACTTGATACCTGCCCGAAGCAGCTAGTCCAAGCAGCTAAATTATCTCTTCTTCTACTCCGCAACGTACGGTGCTCTCTCGTCATCCCCCCAGACCAGACAAGGAAAGGCTAGTCGTCTCCGCTCCCTTATGATTCCCCCGCCAGAGAGTCCACACGGTGCCCAATTGCCCTCCTTGATTGGCGGCTTCGAGAGAGGCAGGGGAGACGTGGTGGGGGTTTTACCGATGCGAGAATAGCGAGAAGATGGCAAGCCAAACCGCCCAAGTGGGCCATTGTACGGCTCAACGGGATGTGTGTTGCATAATTTGTACAAAGTTGTGCAGAAGCTAGTCGAGATACAGATACAATCGTGTCTTGACCCTGGCCAGAGAATCAAGCGAGTTCGGTGGATCAGATCTTAAGCGGGAAAACCGCGCAAATCGCAAATCGTGGGGATGGTCAAGTGACCAGGAACTTCGCTACGAATATTTCTTATAGGCATATCACGATATACCTACCTAGGTAGAATATCATGATACTTGGTGAGTGGAATTTCTTCAAATTAGTCCATTTGGGACAGTTCACAAATCCGAGCTATTTCTTTTTTGTCATCAGGCATAAAAACGAAAAGAGAAGCCTCAGCGATGTTGGTGAAGATGGTGGTTGTATTTTACAGACGCCAACCAGAGGTGGCCTTAGTTTTCTCCCATCTTTACATGCCTCAATGCAATGCAAACCCTCCCCTAGGTTTTTTCCCCTTTCCACGGGAGTCTATGGACCTCTAATTACTCTAATGCTGGTTCTCCTATTGAACACGGTGAAGGCACGAAACCATCGCGGTGTACCCCTCACTCCGAATTTGTTCATCCACACGTTCCAGACCGTAGTGTGAACCCCAGCCTCCGTAGGTATGGAGGTTAAGTTGCTTAAGTCTATTTCCCGTATGTTAGTATTATTTGAAGACAAAAAAAGAAATGTTGCGGGATTTTCGGATATCACGTACGAACTTGGCCATGAGGGCAACCATGAGATCGAAAAGACCAATGGCTTCGACGAAAGCAAAACCCAGAATGGCGTAAGAGAAGAGCTGGCCACGGAGAGCGGGGTTGCGGGCAACACCGTTGAGGAGAGCAGCGAAGACGAGACCGATACCGATACCAGCACCAGTCAGACCGATGGCGGCGGAACCCATACCCAAGTTCTTAGAGACCTCGACCATGGCCTGGGCGATCTCAGAGGAGTAAGCTCGGCGGGGAGTCTGCTGGAAAACCTGGCGGGTAGTGGCGCTCAGGATCTTGGAGGCCTGCTGGCGCTTGACGGCCTGGAAGGGAGTAGCATTGCCTGAAGTTAACAATTGTTAGCAAGCGCACAAGCAAATGAAAAATTTTTCACGCCACAATTGAAGTATCAATCAAAGGCATTATAATATTTATGATACCCCATCAAGTATCAATGGATTAAATTAAAGGTATCAACATACTGATGGTTCGCTTAGCAGCAACGCTGGTCAATTGAGCTCGCATGGCAGGTCGAGCGACCTTGGTGCCCATGGAGGAGGCGAGCCTGGAGGCGACAACGCGGGCGGAGGCCATTGTGATAGATGTGGATGTGAGATGGAGGGGAGAGGTGTCGGTTGCAAAGACCAAAGATGACTGATGAAAAAGAAGATGGGAGGGAGGAGCTGGTCCAAATCGTCGAAGGAGAGAAAAAAAATTGAGCTTGCCGACTGGGTGTGTGAGTGGGAAAGGAAGAAAAGGAAGGGAGAGCTTCGGAAGAAACGAGAGGAACAGAATCGTCCGGGTTGGCGGTTGCTTGGTTGCTTGGTTACTCGGTTACTTGGTTGCTAGTTAGCAGTTGGGTACCTTAGGGGGACACAGTGCAGCAGTCTGTAAGTATATGAAGATTGGTTCCTGGGAAGTTTCCTAAGAACAGAAGTAGAAGTACCTTCAACTGTTCAGGTAGGTAAGAGGTAGGTATGGTAACTAAGAGAAGACTACCTACTTACGACTCAAAACCCACAAGCCGAGTGGATTTAGAAAGTGGGACGTCTCAACCTAAGAACTGATCTAAACCTTTTTGCAAATTTTTTCTACTGTGTTGTAGACGACTACCCGATCAGGACAAGGCTGGTGATAATTATTGACGGTTAGGTTAAACAAAGCGCGGTCTTTCGGGCGATACCGGGTCATCCTATACCGGCATCCCGGACACATTTTATCAAAAAGGCTTGAGGCTTTTTTATTTTCATTACCGCTTGGCAGACTCTATAGACAAGGGCTTTCCTTGCAAGTCTTTTAAGATCATGATCAAGTTGAACCGGTATGTTATTCACATTGAATATATATAATTATCTTGATAGAAGTATAATTCCTTAACCATTTGAAACTGCTCAACGGTATATTTGTGTTTGTATGTACATGACCTCTGGAAAAGAAAAAATAGAACTAAAAAAAGAAAAGAGATTTACGGTACCTAGAAGTGACCCCCACCCCTCAAAGCTCCACTGCATGTCATCAATGTCAACACCTGAGACCTCGAGTAACACACGGGTGGAGCATGGGAGCATGGGAGCGAACAGAGCAAACAGGAAAGAGTCGGGACAGAAAGGATAAAAGGCGCGAAGCACCCTCGGATTCCGGGAGGAAGGAGGCCTTTGCAAAAGATCCCTTTTGGACTCCGGCACTTGCTAAAGATTTCTCTGCCTACCTCTTAGCATACCTAGCATAGGAAGGGTCGACTTCTTCTTTCTCCCTCGGTGGCTTCTACATCAGCTTCCAGTTAACTAGCGTTAGTGCAAGTGCAGTGCAGTGCAGTTTTTACAGGTACACACACTACCTAAAGCCAACCAACCGGGGTTTAGCTTTTGACGCTGAAAGCTCCCCCGATCGCTGCAAACTGTACCTAACCTACCCGAACGGCATCCTGTCCGATTACCTACCCTTCCCTGCTTGCGTGCAGCTTCGACCTTCGATCTAACTTTTTTATTTCCCCCAGCGGCCAATGGGAGCGCTTGCTTGGGCACCAGGATTGATACCGATCACCGCTTGAGAGGTACCGAACCGGCCTTTTTTGCTGGCTTTTATTTACACTACATACTGGTACTTACATACATGCCCTTCCCTTACAGCGCAACGTATGCCTGCAGCTACCTACCTATGTACATATGAGGTATGGTATGTAGGTATCCCATTTCCGTTGGGAATTCCCCGGCAGGATTTCTTTTGGTGGGAGGGAATGGGAATCGATGAATGAATGATTGAATATGAGGCTGTGGGTCGCACAATGCGAAAAACTTTTTCAAGCCACTGAAGTTCCCGGGACGCCGGTACTGCAAGGTGCGCTTTTTTAAGCCTCATTGCCTCGGGATGAAATATTTCCCATCTCTTAGTAGTGACATCAAGTTCCTTTTTTTTTTACTATGAAGTTGACTATAATTTTAGTTCATTCTAAATCCAGTAAAGAAAAAGGGGGTTTGACCAATTGGTAAGTATTAACTAATATGAAGAGAAATTCTTATTGACTATTTGAAATTCTACATCGAGATAATGTTGTAATTCTTCAAGAGACATGGCGCAAAATCTTTTTTTCATTCCATGTGACCTGTTTTATGATGCGTTGGTCTATGTATGGACCGCGAATTTTCCGAGTGTCCTGCGGTCTGAGGTACTAAAGTATTTTATCCGATTCAGCGGTAAGAGCAAGTCACATGACTTTCAAATGTGAATTAATACTGATTGGGACTACAAGATCCTCGTTAGTCTTTCTTGTACATATACACTACACGCCAACACTATTTCCTATGTAACCAAACCTGTCAAGTGTATTGAATTTTATTAAAGATTATCAGTTGGCTTTTTACTTCAATTGAATATTGCTATAATTGCACTTTCCATGAGACGGTTATAAATGATGGAATTAATAGAGCATGAACTATTATAAATCTTGATTCATATTTATTAACCCATTCCATCTGTTCGTGTGTATCTTCTACCCCAGCCAGCCAGCTACGTGTACACCACGATACCCCCCGGAGAGCTTGGGCCATATTTTTACCCCTTAGTCTCTGTTACATACCCCGGCGTGTTACACGTGTAGCTGTGTATCTGGTGCCTTATTGTGCCTTGTCTCCAGCCGTTCATCACCGTCTCATGATTTTCGAATATACAAGTCAATAACATTTTGTTCTTTCTCTTCTTCGAATGTTCCGTATCCCCCAGCACCTATCATTCTTCCAATATTGCTGGCATTATACACCCAACAAGTGTCTTAGCTATGCAACCGGTTCAGGTTAGAGACCTCCCCTCTTCGGCCTCATTCTATGCCGCTATCGTCCAGCCACTCAAACTCCGGTATATCTCCGCCAACGCTTCCTCCATAGTCTTCGGTGACAGTACATCCGGTGCCCCGGTTCTAGAAGTTAAGAGGCTTGCTCCCGGCCAACATCTAAGACCATCTCGCGTAATCCTTTCCGCCCAATCACCCTCGGTTGTATCTGCTTTTCGAACCGCTGCCTTACGAGCGGAACCCGACATACAAGTCGACACATTCGACGAGGGCCGCGTAGAGGTCACCGACTTTGACGGAAACAAAATAGAGGCCGTCTGCCCCGCTGGATATCGTTCTAGCTTTGCACGTGCAAATTCCAGCGCCGCTATGTCTTCACGAGAACCTCGGACCATGATGAAGCGAAGTGCCACCACTTCTGCCGTAGAACCCCCGCCGCGTGAGACATCCGGGGGATACGGTGCTGGCACCGGCATGGGCACGGTCCTCGGGGCTGCAGCGGTTGGTGTTGCCGTAGGTAGCGCTTTAACCTATGCCTTTATGAGTAACGGCCGCCAGCGTGCCACCCCGCGTCAAGAATACGAGGCCGCATTACAGCGGCGCGCATCTTATCCAGACCCGCAGCCGAATGTTCAACCCAGATACGTCGAGGACAAGAAGTACCCACCGCTTAGCTACGGAGCACGGTATGCCCAGATTGAGGCTCCTGTGAGGAGCAGAGTAGTAGAGGACCTCGACGACCGCGCGAGCCGACACACAAGCCACTATACCACGGCCAGCCGATCTCGTCGCCTCAGCGAGGCTGGCTCTACAAGGCGGCCGCCCATGGCCGCCGACGTAGAGTATATAAGCACTACCGGCACCAAGTACGAACAAAAGCTCCTGATGGACAGGGAGTACCGCAGCCAGGTAGGCGAGGACGACCGTCGCAGTTATGCGCCATCGAAATACTCAGGAGCTCCGTCGAGGCACACGGCAGCACCATCCAAGTATGCCGCGGAGTCCGAATACCGCGGTCGCAGCAGCTCTAAACACAGGGCTCCCCGACCAACCGAAGCCGAGACATACGTCTCGTCGCGCAGCAAGCGACCCATCAGTACGGCACGCCCTCCCACACGGTCGCACAGCCGAATCTCAGCGCGGGATCTCGATCTTCCCGAGAGCCGCACGGGCTGGGACGATGACGACGACGTGGAGAGTATCGCGCCCGACGACAGCATCAGCTGCGTTGGCGACGAGGGGTATACCAAGCGCACCCACCGCCACGCGGCTCACGCGGCTCCGTCGATGGTGGGCCGCTTTCGAAGAGTTGTTAATGAGTTTGACGGCAAACGCAGGCCGTTGTACGGATCCGAGGTTAAATAGATGGATGAACCTGCATTGCATGCATGTTTGTCTCTCCTCTCCTGTAGCAGGGATCACCTTGCTATTGCTATGTACCTCTTACACCCATCTTTTTCTTTCCTTTTCCATCCACCTCTATCTATCTCTCTCACGACAACTCCATACGACGGATATTAAAACGAGCGATACGACATCGGCAATGATAACGATATGACAGTACGATGCCCCTTGGACACACACACACACACACACACACACACACATCTGCATACAAAGCATGGGCTTCTGAAATTCTTCTAACTGGTACATGTGGGACAGCATAGGTAACATACCTAGGTACAACAGCATATGTCTACGGCACAACATTGGGCAGGCTTGCTTTTTCTTCTTGTTCTTCTTCTTCCGTTTTCTTTATTATTTTCCTCTTGATGACAAAAATGAGCGAGCGAGCGAGTAAGTAAGCAAGCGAGCGATATGGATGGGCGGTCGTTTTCAAAAACATGATTGAATGGTTGCATGAATGGGTCATCTTTATATATATATTTCCCTCTTTGGTTCGGTCTCGGGTCTCGTCTGGGTATCTTCTCCTTCTTATAGCATATTTTAGCAAATCATAAAAATACTGTTCTTCTTCTCGGTATAAGTAGAATGTCGGTCTTTTCAAAGTAGTGTTCTGTTGCTATTGTGAGGTGTTGGTCTCATATGAATAGCGGTGAGCTGTGATAGCCCAGGTGTGTATTGTTCTTTCTAAGCATATCCGACGAGGGGTCTTCGAGGGTGTCTCGAAGCTTACTCTCACCCCTACGTGACACTAATGAGCCTGGTGACCAAGTGCTTTGTGTCACTACCATGAGAACCTGCCTCCCCTGAAAACCACACAAGGCTATTCAGATATAGATACCATAGTGAATTCAATAAATTCAGTTGCCCCTCTTATTATTTTCTAATTCAGAACTGAATTATTCCTACGTAATGAGTGTTCTGGATCTAAACAACACCCCTCTTGAGATGGACAGGCACGTTATATACCAAAAAAACATCATGATACAGCAGTGCAGAATCCTAGCGAGAACGAGGACACATTAGGTATATGCTACGCTGGCTAGGAGATCTTGTTAGTATTTAGGTCTACAGGAACTAATAGAGAATATCTACGGTTCCGTCAAGGTGGAAACTACTCACCACGGAACTATGAAAAGCCCAAGCAATGATGAATTCGTATTATAACGACTTCCAAAGATGAAAAAAACAGCATCTACGAAGAGCGGAAAAGAGAAATCTCGTAATATAATACATCCAGTAATCGGAGATGGTAAAGAGAGTTAGCAGGCGATGCTTATGATCGAAATAAATTTGATCGAGCCCTAGTTAGAAAACCACGAGCAAATAACATGCTAGATACCTTTAGGTAGGTAACATACAGACAACAATTAGGAGTTATAACTATATACCTTAGATAGGTAAGTTAGGTAGGTACAGGTATCTATTACCTTATAAGCTATGATTTAGATGCCTCTAATTATATAATACTCCTGTTCTCTTGAAGCTGCTAGTTTACGTGAATATGATGTGATTGCACCCCAAGTGAACACGTTGACAATTAGATACTCCCCTAAAAGCTAAATGTAGATATTCTGTCTAATAAAAGACTCGTACTAATTTATAGAATACAGGAAGCGTCAGTAAGTACGGCGGCTAATTACTATAAAAGCACGAATACGTAAAACACCACTAGAGGAAACAACTCTAACCATTCGAATACCTTTCATATTCGGCTGTTATACCTTCAAATTCTAAAGCACAAGGGGGGGGGTATCATATATAACTAATTCCATCCATCTCTTCACCATCTTCTTCTTTTCTTCTCCATTCTTATCCTACTCTGCATCCACTTCCTCGCTCTCCCCCTCCCTAACCGCGTACCCCTCCACGAAGCCGTCTGGGTCGCACGTCTTAGTGAGGTCGATCTTATTCGCGCTAACCCAGCGCCTGATAGCTTCCCTATCAAGCCTTACGCGGGGAGCTGTCTTCGCCTCTTCTATTTCAACATCTCCGTCGCTGACGCTACCACCGAGTCGTTCGGTTGACCCGTTAGCAGTGATTGTCTCAGTAGGATCGGGGCCCACATCTTCTACAACGCCCATCTCTCGGAGTACGGCGAGGCAGTCCTCGGGCACGATCCACGTGGCCTTGGAGACTTCTTCTACAGTAATTATCGTCTCCTCCTCGCCTTCTATATCATCTCCTTGTACCTTCGGTATGTTGAGCTCTAGAAGCCACCGCGCAATCTCGCCCGCCCAGAATCGCTTGTAACCCTTCCTACCAAGTTCGGATATAGGTTTCTCGGGCCCGCCTAGAATACCCTCGCGCCGGGAGATCTCGTACGATACACCCATGAGCAGGGCGCCTAGACCCTTGCGCTGCCATGGCGGGAACACTAAGATACACGCTAGATTGTTGTTATCCCAAGACAGCTTCTCCTTTGAGAAGAAGCCCACTACCTGCGGCCTTGTCTGCGACGTTGGCGTATATTGGAAGGCACTAGAGATAGTTGTTGTAGATGATTGGGAGTTTGGGATTGTATCGGTAGACGTAGGAGCGAGAGAAGGAGACGGTTGTGGGTTGGGAACTGGTGGGGGCGTATAGACGAGAAGAAAGTAGTTGAACCCCGTCACGTCAAAGAACACCGATTTGTTATCTAGGAATAGCTTCGCGAACAGGGACAGATTCTGGCAGAATAGCTGTTAAATAGTTAGCATCAAGTCGTGACAAACTCAAAGTTTGAAGGAAATGATGGCGTACCCTATCTTTCTCCCCGTCAACTTCCCATACACTCCACTCGCCGTCATCACTAACCACTTCTTCTACCGTCGGCACACCTACGCCCCCGTCACTCTTCTTTCTCCCCTTACCCTTTCCAACCGCTTCCGCAACCGCAACCGTAACCGCAACCGTAACCGGAGCCGTGGTGGTAACACTCGAGAATGTCGAAGGGATCTTCACTGCCCCCGTCCTTAAACCCTTGGGATGTTTATATACCTTCCGCCCAGGCATCTCGAACGTCTTCTCGCAGCACCTGACATGCTCCCACCACGCGACCAATTCTCTACTATACTTGAAGCAGCACGGGCAGACATACAAGCGTTCAAGCATGGGCGGTGGTTGTCTCTTGCTACCACCTATCCTGCCTCCCATCTTCCCGCCGCCGTCTCTGCCATCCTTGCCGCCTGGATTGGTATTGTTTGATATGTCGCCTAGCACCTCCTTGCCATAGTACGAAGGGTACCACGCCTTGAAACAGATGTTACCTAACACGACCTTATCGATGTTGCGATCCGAGCGCGGTGTGGGGGGAGGCTTTAGCGGCTTGTCGGAGGTAGTAGGGCGCTTTGGCGTCGATGTCATGGGTGGTTTTGTATGTGTATTTATTTGATTCATGATTTGTTGTTGTTGATGTTGATGTTGATGTTGCTTTTGCTTTTGCTGTATTGGTGGCTTGGGGGGCGCAAGTCTGATCTGTGGAGGGGATGAGCTTGTAGTTGACTGTCTCGTCGTCGCTCTCTTTTCTTTATGTGGTGGGTGTTCTAGAGACTTGACTGGCTCATTTATTCTATCATCATATCGCTCTTCCTCTTCTCTTTCATAACTACTATTGGGTTGTATATTTTCTTTGGATATATTGTCCGTCGCGGCATGTCTAGTTGTTGTGGCGCCGTCTTGTTTGCTAGGTGGCCTCCCTACTCTTTTCTTAACCTCCCCTTCTTTCTCTAATATTTTCTCTACGTGTGATAGCATGTCGGACTTCTTGATAGAACCAGCGCGTACACGACCGCTTCGTAGTAGGTGTTCATCGCTATTGGGCGCGGGATGTTGTCTTGTCGCGCGACGCGGTAACTCCGGTTCGGCATCGTGCGGCCTCTTGCGCTTCAAAGGCGCCATTTTTAATTGACCAGTTCTTTGGAAGGAGGATTTATATAAACTGTCTTAAACCCATATCCTATGAGTTAAAAATAACTTTTAGCAAAAAGATAAAAGGCGAATGGTTTATTAAAGTTGTCCGTCAATGAGGTGCTTACGTAACCCACTGCATTGAAAGCTTATCGCCTACATACATGTATTTACCTATCCCCCATTATGGGGTACGTTAAGGTACCTAGGTTAGGTTAGGTAGGTACCTACCTAGTTAGGTACATAGGTATGTATTGGGGTAGACTCGTTCCCCGTGATACCCTTTAACGTGACCAGCCAAGCATCAGTACCTAAGCTTCAGCATACATTTGTTGTAGTACCTAGCGTGGTGTCAAAGGAATAAAGCTCTTGTATCAAAGCACAGACAAACCGCCGCCTTCATCTATAATCTAGTCTAAGAGTAATTGTCAAAGTGTCGTCAAATCCATACTACACTGAGCAAGCTAAAAGTTAAACAAGCTATCGTGTAATATGTATTAGCAATGTCAGTATGATTGTCAAACGCGTGCTACAAAAAGGGGTGGTCCTAGCTAGCGCTTGGATTTGCTGTTAACTGTCCTGGCTCGCTAGAAAAAACCTATTATCTCACATGCTTCTGCCCCGTCCAACAAAACGAGGCTTCCTCTCCGTCGATATCTATTACAATAGGCCGAATGACGTTGTTTATATTTAGCCGCGCCAATACTGCGGCCTCTTAACTTCTCTCGGTCACCAAACTACAACTTTCACCGATGCAAATAAGCTGGCTTCCCCCCTTTCTCGCATGCCAAACCATTATAGACCAGTAACGGCGGAAAAGGTAGCAGCTGAAGTCCTTCCCATTTCAGAATACACGGGTTAAATTATGTTACATTCCATCGAAGTCTCCACCGAGGTCATCTTCGTCTAAGTCACCTTCTTGTATCTCCTTTGCCATCTCACGCTCTCGCTCGCGTGCCTCCTGAGCGTTCTTCAACTCGAGTCTGTGCTGGTTCATAGGAAAACGCATGGCCTGTTCGTAAATGAGTTAGTCTGACTGGATTCGAAGTAGTCAATTTGATTTATAACAACATACCTTCACACTCTCATCATGTAGCGCAAGACAAGCTCTGATACGATCGTGGAACGCCTCTCCCGGTTCCCTAGTAGCGTAAACGTCGCCAACCTCCTTGCTCTTCATGAAACCTCGTTCCCTATCTAACGTCGCCTCGATGACACCGTCGCGGATCGCCTTAGCGACAATGTACTCCGCGCTCTCTTCACTACCAAGATGCAGGCGAATGCATATGTCGCGCAGCGAGATACGGCTGTAGCTCAAGCTCATCATGCGGATGCCAGTCTTGATGACATTCTGGCGAAGGCGCAGAATGAGTGAGTACGTTCCATCGCGGCGGAAGGTATCGGCATGCTCAGCAATCGTCACCTCAAAATCCTCCAAGTTGCCCACTCGCACGGCTTGGACGAGCAAGAAGTATGGGTGGAGGGCTTGCTCCATATTGGAGACGCGGAAGGTAGCACGTTCAGGGATATCACCCATCAGCAGCTCTACAACGAGTAGGAGCTTTGTCGCAGTTTGCGCGAAGCCCAGGGCGCATGAGCTTGCCGGCGCTTTTCGTGTAGCCGCCGTTAGATGCTCATGTGCCTCGGTGTAGCGCAACTGAATAGCTCGGATCCGACCGAGGTAATAAAGGAAGCGTGCAACCTGATTATTGGCAGCATTCTCGGGGAACTGAGTGTGAGATACGAGGAGATCCGCTTGAGAGATGTGGGAGGTTAGTAGGTAGCTTCGGAGAAGGAGAACGATAACTGAGGCCTGAATATCGATATCCTTTCGCAAGACGGCAGTCCGGAGAGCAGTTAGGAGTGTCGGGCGGATCGCAACGATCGGAGACTGAGGAGATGGGGGCAAAGGGGCAAGCTGCTCGCAGAATAGAGAGTAATAAAAGTAGGCCTTTGCGGAAAGCGAATCTAGAGTACGGCGATTCAGAGAATGGATGCGCTCTGACAGATACTTGGAAAATTCCGCTCCCTGTTGGAATTGCTTCGCGTCAAATAGATAGACTTGAACCAAGATGCTCAGGAAGATATCGATCTCAGGAATGACGTCCTTATTCTCCTTCTTATTTCCGTTCTTAGCGGGAGCCTTTGGTTCGCTATCAATCTCCATCTCGGAACTAGGCTGGCGACCTAGGGATACATCTTCTTTTCCGATAGCAACTAGAAGTTGCTTAGCCACGTTGGCGGATGTGCTTGAGACCGAGAAAGTCTCGGCGATAACCTGGGCTAGGATATCCGGTGTGAGACGCTTCCGGAGGGAAGAGATGGATCTTAAAGCCCTTAACGAGAATCTGGCATCGAATAGAGCTACTGCGCGGTCGAGGAGGGCAAAATTACTCTTAATATCTATGATAGAAGATAATACGTTAGATGATTATATGCACGGATTTATTTAGATGATGGTAGTAGCCATACCTGTGATGGCCTGGGTAACGGGGTCGACCTTGACCTCGAGATCCTCCGGCTTATCCACATCCATTTCGATGTCTCCGTCAGCGTCAGGTGGCGGTTGAGAAGATTGTTTTGTGGTCTTTGAGGGGGGGACGACAACTGTCATATCTTCGCCTTCCTTGACACCCTTTTTGCCCTTTCCCTTAAGCGAAGACTTCTCGTCGGTCATGTCAACGTCCTGGTTGTTCCTAATACCGTTCTCGACCGGCTCTTTTCCGTTTGAATGAGGCGTTTTCCCTGGCATATCGGCTGAAGGAAAATAGAGTTGGAGAGGAGGAAAGGAGGAAAGTCGGTTGGGACTGCTGATGGAGGGATGAGTCGACGTTGGGTGATATGTCGACTTTAGGCCGTAGAATGGAGGGTTGATGACGATGACGATATTGAATACAGCCGACAGGTGATATCGCGAAGCGCGCTCACGTTGGGGAGGCACCCTGCAGGAAGAAGCTGAACTGATTTGGGGGTCGGCTGGCAGCGGGAAAAACACAAACCGGGTGTCTAAATAAAACAAATGAGAAAAAAGAGGTGTGCGTGATATAGATACACGCAACGGGAAGACGTGGTTGGATTGGAGGAGTTGGCTAAAATTGGTTGATTATGAGAGATGGGAAGAGTAGAAGGGAGAAAATTGATGTCGTTTGTTCAGTCACAAGTTCCAAGCAAGACGGGTCAGAGTGATGCAAGTGAAAAGCCCCCGGGGAAAGACTTGTCGCCTGATTAACCAACGAAGAAGCCGCTGGAGTACCTAGAGTTTTACCACCATTTAGGTCTGTTTAGGTCTGTTTAGGTGCCCTAGAGGAAGCTCGAAGATGCACTCCGAAGAGGACCAGTTACGCTAAGAAAAGATACTAAAGCTTGGACGTGGAAGTACAAAGACTTTGCCGCAGTATTACGCAGTACACCAAGTACTTTCGATACTAATACTTTTCTGGGGCTACATTACATACCCTGGGTATGTCGGGTATCCACTTGACCTTTGGTCCAAGGACCCATCCAAGAGTGACGTTTGCGAATTGGTGCCTGTCCAGACTTTCCATACCGGAGCACCAGAGCTTCGACCGAAATCGAAATCAAGCCTCAGACATAGCAACCAATCTGCGCCGCATTTCCAATGCACGGCATCTGCGGCGACATGTCTATTTAGTGTACCTACCCGGAAGCCATAGGCCACCATTTAAAGATTTAACTTTTAGCAACGGCCGATAAGAAATAAAATACCAATACCACCCGCATTATTTACAATATTTATATTAAGAATTAAAAATTTTAAAATCTTGTATCATGATTTCTTACCCGTCAAAGTCGATTACACAGTAGCAACACCCGCACCCGCACCCCGATATCGCGCAAACAGCATTTTTTATACCGACCTCCATATAAAATCCATTAGCGACTTCATATGCTCGACCACGTTGATGTATCATTGCTTACGCGGTGGCCCAACCATTGGCCTAGACTGCCACATGTCCGTGATTGACAGGTGCTATCACGTACGTATTCCCCTCCCGCGATCTACTTGTTTCCCACTCGTTCTCAAGAGCTTTTTGCGAGACCCCTACGAATATACGAATAAGGTAGATAAGCACCGAAACATGCGGACAAGAACGGCCGTTCCCTATTTCCTACCTGCCGTGCACACTTGGCCTAGAAATATGTTTCATAGGTGGGTAGTAAGGGCGGGCATATCGCGCATTTCTACTATTCGTTCGTGGTCTTTTCGTCTCTTTTAGTCATCTTCTATGTACCCAAACGATATCTAGGTACCTAGGTAGGTAGGTAGGTACCTAAACACTCAGGGGAATAATGATATATGACGAATCTACGCCTATACCGGTATACCATCGATATAGGTAAGCTGACCGTATAAGATCCCGTATATTTAGAAATCCGACTTGTCTTCCGAGTCGAAATAAAATCCACATTGTCTTCTACTACTAAATAACTAATACCCTCGGGATATACAGTCCAATCCAGTCTTGGATGATCTAGGTTGGGGAACTTGTAGGCGTAGTATATATTCCCGTTTGAAATTGACGTCGACAGTCGATTTCAAGACGGGCAACAGCAGGAATATCGATTGTATGTCCTACGAATAAAGTCAACGAATAAGTCGAATGATATTACGGTTGCGAACAAGAAAAAGAGAAAATATATGGTAAAATATTTCCTATAAAAGCCACTCTCTTGTTAACCCTGAAAGGTTCGTGTAAATATTATCATATTACCAGCAACACCGTCCCCCTTTAATGCGAAAACGGCACCTCACCACTTTCTCCCATCCGGACACCCACAGCCGTAGCATCATCTAAATCCTCGACAGGCAATCCAAGCAAATCATTATGAAGCTCCCCTTTGTAGTCGCCGTCACCATTTGGGAAGAACATGCGACTATATAACATCTTGGTAAAGAGCTTCCAGTTCCCCTCCTGCAGAGCTGCCCTGCCCTGCCCCCAGCGCTCCTCGGCAGATTCCCGTGTCACAGTCCAGTCGGCATCCGCAGTGCGCGTGACACGTTTCACGCTCTCGAACATATCGCGCTGGGCGAGGCGGAAACTTGAGATATACACACAGCTGTTGCGGACCTGCGATAGCGTAGGCGACGTATCCGTTTCGTCGTCCGGGACCTCCTTGAGACTTAGAAGCGCGGCGACGGCCCGCCCGCACTGCGGCCATGTGCTCGTGCAGATGGGCACTGTGCCATCCCCGAACTCGACGAGCGTGCGCTTGTTGAAATCAAATCCGAAGCGGTCGGGTCCGCCGCCTAGGCTGAACTCGTACCAGAAGTTGCACACGAGAAGGATGTACGAGCTAACGCCAAGGCTTTTGATCTCGGCGGTGATGCTATCCCGCGAGGCCTTTAGCATGCTGTCTTCGCACAGCGTGTCGTTGGCGGCGTCATGTCCGAACCAGTTGGGTAAGATATACGGCACACCGGCTTTGGCGGCTGCGCGTACTATTGCAGCGAGGTTAGTACCTCAGCTATCGCTTCGAGTAAGAAGTCCCTAGAGGAAGCCGGAGACTCATTGGGAAAAGACGGTTGAGGAAACGATCATCAGATCCGGGCTGATCATTTCCAATGATATCTCTGGATATACTCGGAAGCATATTGGAATATTCGAACTACGAAGAGTGCTCGTCTCCGACAAATTAAAAGGGATTGGCAATACTACCTAGATACGTACCTAACTTGCTAACGGTGTCCCTTGGAGCATGGACTGACATTGAAATGACCAAGGCCTGCTGCCCACGAAGCGCCTCTACAAGTTCGGTGTCGTCGTCACCACTATAGTCGACACGAGCAATTCGGAGCCCTTTGGGAATCTTTTTAGTGCTGTTAGGCCGCGTTATGGCTGTTAAGGTATGCTTGCCATTCTTGAGCAAGTGCTCGGCCAGAACGCTCCCTATCTGACCCCCGGCCTGCTACTAGTTAGCGATATCTTTGTCCGGTGCAGAGTAAAGTTGAAATCCCACGGACCCCCACGATGGCAACTTTCTCGATGTGGTTGGTGAAGCCCTCAGGCTGGTCCTTAGCGTACTCTATAGTCATGGCTGTCTTGGTTTTTTCCTAATATTATAAAGTGAAGACTTATGCTTGCTATCTATGGCCATTTTGACAGAAATACACGTGCTACGTGGGATATATTTATCTACAGATAATGAAAATCCGACCATGGAATATCGCAAGTGAAAGATACGTGCTAGGCGCCGTTGCTCCTCCGGAGTTTGTGTTTCCCAGTTCGGTCCGGATTTAACTGATAACCTACCGGACCTAGGTTAGGCCCGGAATGTCGACCCAAACGGATCAGACGGGATCGGAGATATGGACCTCAAGCGGCGTCGGTCGGGAGATAGTGCTGATGGTTAGCGAGCGACAATACACCTTATTCCTCCATTTCTATATTGTCATATTCCTAGCCAAGCAACTCATGGATTCGCTACCGTGAGCCCCTTTTTTCGTACGTTTGCCCAGTTCGTGCTTATATATTTGGAGTGGTTCGTGCCTTATCTCACTCAGTGCTTTCAGCCCTTAGGCCAAATTCCGAACCGGAACCAAAATTTTCACAAGTTATTATAGAAGGCGCTTACGTGAAGTTATTATTTTATGTTAGGGGTAATCAACAATTTCAAAAATATATTATTAAGTGGAGGACGATACGCCCTTCTGGATATATGATATTGGGTTTTCTTTTTTTTTTTACTGTTGTTTTCTCCGTTTCGCTCCCATTTTAGAATTCTGGCCTTTCCCAGATTGTTACCAGACCGCCAACAACCAGTAGTGAGTGGTGACTACTAACCCCGACCCCCTTCCCCGTACCCAATTCTTACCCCCGAATCCATACATAACTGAACCGGCCTAGGAAAGAAAAATAGGAGCCAACAGAAATACTCTTGAAAGATGGAATAGCTGGAAAAGGAACAGGCTGTTGACTTTGATGCATTCTGGACCCTGGAAATGATGTCCCGGATAATAAAGAATTGCTTCGATGCTAATCTGACCAATCGTTGATCGTGCCGCCACATGTAGAATCCATATCAAAGTCATCGTACCAGTAGTCAGACTCGTCAAATGGTAACACCCTCTCGAAGATCCTGTCTCCGATCTCAGTCTGCACCCTCTGGTAACCAGCACGGAAGCACTTATGTACGACCTCGCTCGTCTCCACCAACTCGTTATCGTCGATGCTAACCGTGGTCCTCTCGGAAATATTGCTGGCGAAGTATCGTAAGATCGGTTCTAGCCAAACAAGCCATTTCTGTAGGTCCTCCTCGGTATAATTCTGGAACTTCTCCTCACTACCGGATGAATCACAATGTCCTCGAGCCTTCCATGGCTGTTTCAAAACGAGTGAAAGATGTGTCAAATCCGTAAGAAGCGGACACCATATCTTGGGGTCAAATTTGACAGGCTCCATATACCCAAGCTCTTGAGGGTGCGTGGCAAGTCTCAAGGAACGGATGCGCCGTATATTGACGGTCCCAAACTTGAGCAGTTTATCGTGAGAATCAGCGTGCGTATGTATGACGAAGGTATTGCGTTGGTACAACACGTCCAGAGCCTCCTCGCTGACCTGCTTAGACACGCAAAGGATACTGGTCCTCCCCCGAGGCACGATGTCATTCTCATCGTCACAGAACGCCGACTCGGGGTCATCCCACATCGACTTGATCCACCTGTCGAGCTTGGGCGTCAGATATTGGACACCGACGTCGTCGCGGAAGAGCAGCAGTTGGAGATAGATCTCCTCACGGACCTCCAGGGGGAGGCGGAGGAAGATGCTTGATTGGCTCACCATGGTGGGACGAGGCGTTAGATGTTATTGTCGGATTATAAGACAGTCCGGGCAATGGAATCCCAAGGCAAGATCCAAGTTATGGTGAATTCCGTGGAGTGCGGGGACAATACAGGGAGTTTTTATATTGGCCGGGACTGGGTGCCAGGCTCACGTGCTCGTAAGAGTAGTTGTACGGCCTCTTAAACCGGCCGTCCTAGGGCTATATGCACGATGCCGAATTACGAATGTCGGGGCTTTCCTATGGAGGTGTCACATAGAATTTGTGATTACTGCTTCCCTCTCGAATAAAAATCAGTTTTTTGTGTTGCTGTTCTACTTTACTCTCTTTATATTAATTGGCGTATGAGATTAGGATCGGGAATAGTAGAGGGGTAGAATTTCTCGGTGTACAAGCCGTGTCACGTTTATAGACATCAAAGCTTAGACCTTGACGCCTCTCGGTCTGCATCATGTATGTTCTGTTAATAGTTACGTCATCTGTAACGTAATTCCGGACTATTGCGTATTCTATCATATCACATATGCATTTTCTTTTCCTTTTTTCCCCTTTCTTTTTCTCTTTTTTGTTATAGCCTAGGTAGGTACCTGTTAGTCATATCCTATCCTCCTTTCTCACACAACCCATGGCTACCTAGCCGCTAACCAACCGAGACTTTTATGGGAAAACACTCGTAAGAACCTCCCCATATGCTGTGTATGACAACCCCATTTTTTCAATGTCGTAGTCGTTCCAATATCCCCCCCCAGCCACGGCGCTTCGTGAATTCCAACCGGTGAACCTAGACCGTGCTTGTGTAGCTGTTGTACCCTGCGAAGGTTTGGAATCGTTCGTAACCCACACCAGCGGTACGACCTTCATGCCTAGGGTGCTTTGCCAGCTCCCCGGGTCGTTACCTGCACCACCATCGTCTGCAACAAGAGTTAGCAATTTCCCCCTTTGGTAAAACGTCAAATGAGGTCAGATATGTCACGGGAGTAATAGCCCCTTAGTCAGTTCGACAATGAAACGTCGGCTCCCGAGACAACCAAAAAAGTGGAAAGGGGGAAGAGGGGGGTGGCTTTGATGTTACGCACAGCATTGCAAATACACCCTATCTAGCAGCAAGTTCGGTTCTTGGAGACCACTGTTAATTTGCGTCGTGAGGCTTCTCCAGAAACCTGTGTTCGTATACGGCGCCGTGGTATATTTATATCCTATCGTGCCGAGCATTTTGGCAAAGGCAGCGGTGCTAGTGACATCGTATATAGACTCGTCATCATTGTTAACGGCGTCGAGACTCCACGCTGTCTTTAGAGCCTCGAAGTTGCGGTAGAGCGTCGTCTCGGCACCGGTCCCCGGGCTGCGCGTCAGTTCGCGGACGTGCTGGGAGTTCATCGAGATCTCGACCCGGTTAATGCCCGTGTCGCCTGTCTTAAACGAGCGGACCTTATCGGAAAGCGCTGTACCCCCGACATATGCGCCATTAGATGCGATTAACGTGTCCTTGCTCCCTGGAGTGTTCGAGTAGTACATGATGTCTCCATTTTCCAGGATTCCGACACCGAAGATAATGACAGAGTTGAAGCCTGAGGTCTTTAAAGATGCGGTGTTTGACTTGAGCACGTCTTTGAATAAGTATATAGCTCTTATGCTACTCGATGCTGTCGCATTGAAAGTAGCGGAAGCATGCTGGAAAAGAAGCTCAAATACTAAAGCTCTCAATAAGGCGTGGAATAGCATCGCTATTGGCTTATATAATATTCGCGTTCGACGGAGTATTAGGGGTGGTAAGCACTCAAATCTGACTGTCGCACCTCTTCAGTTTAAACCACCCTTTTTCTTGTCGGGGGCACTGCCATTGAAATAGTCTTAGATTGAACTATTCGAAGGTCGAGACTAACGGAGACCTCATGCGCAATATATTTCCCCGGTTTATGGTAGTATTAAAGACTTCCGGGGAAAAGGGCAGCGAATGCTCCCGAGGTAATGGTATGATCGCTCAAAGCCTTGTTTTCGCCAGCGGCTAAAGGCTGCAGGTGCTATAGCTAGTATAATACGAATGCTACCGCAGCATACTCTCAACGACTTCGGCGTTTACTTCTGTTTCAGGAAACTCCTCAGGGACATGCTCTGATGTCTATTCTTGGCGCCTGAAACGAAGTGACATCTTTTATAAGCCCATCTCTAATTCTTTCAAGAATCACAATGCCATGCTAGAAATACAACCTAAAGCGAATATAAACACTTCTAATCAAGCTTGAATACCTGCCCAGGTACCTATTTGAGACGAGTGCCTGACAACTACTTATATGCTCGGGAAGGGTTGAGAGTTAAGGTGCATGGGTCTCGCTAAGGTTAGAAGACCCTGATTTTTACAACTCTGCTGACTTAATATACTATTATATCAGAGAGATAGCTATTCCAACCCATAAGTTTAGAGTTACAATATAAGTAGCAGCAACTACTGAACTTTAGAGTAGTATGATTGCGGTTAGTATGATCTTCTGTTGAATACATCTATTGGTTTTCTTGGCTCTGTATATTGTAAAGTGTCTCGGACAATCAAACCAGCGATTGTCTCATTCCCTCCAACCCCTTTCGGGTTTCTTCAGCTTATATATATCCGATAAATGTGTCACTGGACCAAGGTTTCCTCAAAAAGCCATGGATAATTGCCTCGAGGTAACTTCTCTTTTCAGGTAGCGAACGGCTAACTGAACTGGCAAAAGGGATGCCTGCCAATGCTTAAGGGAGCAGGTTGCTGATTATCCCACGCGTGACCCAATACTAGAGTCATTCATAATCATTATATTGGAAACCTTAGTAGTATTGGCAAGATATCATTTCCAAACTACTAGAGTTGATCGTGCAATAAAATGAGGAAAATCTCCATTTTCACCACGAAACGCGGCCCAAAAAACGGTAAGCGGAACCTAAGGCCCTTGGACTAATAGGCCCCCTGCGAAGTGCGGTTGGAATGGAAGTCTGCCGGTGGGCGGTATTCGCTAATCTGGGACCCGAGAAGATAGCCTGTCTACTCTACTTCCCCTTTACCGTCTACTTGTCTCGGCTAGTATCCAAAGTACATAACAGATCCCCTACCTCGCTCTTAGAATTTACATAGAAGTCTCCAAAACTTGTGAAGACTTGCCCTGTTCAATGAGCGTAATTGATATCAATATCCACCCCGTCCCTTCTGAAGCTAAATATCGAATGCCTAGATCCGGTCTTGAGGGTCTACGTACCTATTCAAATTGCTCAAAAGCATGAAGCAACTTTACTGTATCTGTCAGGCTCCCTTTCTTCATCAAATCGGGCCGAACCGAGTTTATTGCAGACTCAATATGGGACATTAACCATGTGGGCCATAAGAACCAAAGAGGAAATACAGATTCAAGTGACGGCGCCGATCAAGAGGTGCTTCTAACCATAGGCAAGACCTTAGACAGCTGATGTCAGGATAAACCCACAGGACCATAGCGGGACGCTACATTTGGATTAATGGTAGGCCCTTTGATAAGCCAACAGTGAGTGAGCCAAGCGAATCAAGTAGTTCCTATCATATGAGGTAGTGTTGAAACTTGAAAGGTCCAGCCCTGGTAGTTCTCGAGGATTCTCGGCGGCCTGATCGCATAACTTTCATTGACTCAACACTTCGGTCCTCATCCCCAAGACAACCATTGCCATATGATATATGACAATACATCTGTAATAAGCGGAGTTCAAAGGTTCTTCTCTTGGCCATCTTGTCGGTTGATCCATACAGCATCTACCCATATCCATTATATGTAACCAACAGATCAGAAGCGTCAAAGTGCATCAGCTGGGTTTGAAATTATAGATTTGACATATTCATCAAATTGGTTCCCAAAGAATCCGAGCTGACCCTAGGTATATGATAAAGCTACACGGGGTGAATTTCATATCATTGTCGAGATTAAGATATTGAAGACTTCCTCTCAATAGTGTTGGTGTTCTAGAGTAAGCCACTTAAATTTAATATACGAGCCACTACGCGACTTTGATGTTGTTTAGCATGTGGCTAATACAGTGTACACATTTGCATACGGTGCCTAGGATCTGGAGACGTACAAGACTTTTGGCCCAATCTACACAGTGTACCTTTCCTTGGCATTGTTCAAACCTCGCCGAACTTCACGGACCCCACCGATGTTGCCAATGGACCAACCTCGCCGACCTCGCCGAGGCCGACGGTATGACAGCCTTGACCGAGTAACAAAGCCCTAACGAAAGAGACACAATGAAATGTATGGCGCGCCTAGACTCTAGAGTGCTAGCCAGAAGGGCCTTGGTACCTTACAGCGTGCCGTGCCGCCTCTAGTCTAGGATCACTCTGGAGTGCCGCCGCTTATTCTGGTGAACAGCCCGAGGAGGATACAACATTCTACTTAATACCTAGCTTGAACAGGCAGACAGGCAAGGCATCGGCAGCCGCTATCTATCGGCGAACCGACCAAATGCGAGAGCCGCAAGGAACCCTAGCTTCTCCATAATGTAAAGCTCTTTGTTGGTTATATTTGGGAGTTATGACTGCTCGATAACGTCCAATTATAGGTCCTCAACAAGCCCATAGGGTAGTATTCCAGCACGTCCAATTCCTTTTTTTCCCAGCACGGTTAAGCACGGTTACTCTGTAGACTACTACACTGCACTGCACTGCACTGCTCTATTATTCTATCTTGTAGATCTCCCACGTGTATTAGTTAACGCGGATTGCCTTGATATGTATACCTAGGTACCTAGGTAGGTAGTCTCAGTATATCGCCCGCCTAAGAAATAATTCCTCTGGGCGCCTGCTTCGCTCCTCGCTCTTTTCGACTTGTCTACCTGCTACTTTTTCTTCCCTCCCCGTCGAGAGCTATCCACGATGACCGCGTCTCAGCATAGAGCTAGTGCCGACGCTGATGCGACTAGCGCAAGGACGTCTCTTCCGCCTACGTCGCTGTCGGGGTCGCTGAATGAAAAGGCGGATCCTAAGGAGGCTGTTATGGTTGCGAACGATGATGTTGTTGATACGCCAAAGGTGGTGTATCAAGAGGGGTGGAAGCTATGGACCGTCTATGTCGCGACGCTGTTGACTATGTTTCTGGTGGGTAGATCATTTTGGCTGGATAGTACTTGACTATATTGCTAACTGCGTCTATTCTATAGGTACCGCTTGATATGGTATGCCATTGACCACACTCGCTTGACATTTCTGTCCGCGAAGTTTCATTCTAACAATTATCCCCAGACTATAGTAGCAACGGCCATCCCCAAGATCACAGAAGAGTTCCAGAGTCTAGACCAAGTTGGATGGTATGGCTCGGCGTTCTTCTTGACTTTGGCAGCTTTCCAGGCGCCATGGGGGACGATCTACAAATACTTCCCGCTCAAAATCGCCTATGCCGTCTCAGTTTTCATATTCGAATTCGGAAGCCTAATCTGCGGTGTTTCGAGGAACAGCCAGATGCTCATTGCGGGCCGTGTGATCACCGGCTGCGGAGGCGCAGGTATTACTATCGGTACCTATGTCATCATTGCTCATCTTGTTCCGGCCGCAAAGGCTCCGGCTTTTATCGGCGGTATAGGTGCTGCCTTTAGCATTGCGAGTGTAGCTGGCCCTTTGGTAGGAGGAGCATTCACCGGAGAGGTTACGTGGCGGTGGTGGTATGTTTGTCTTTGCTTTAGGTACTTGTGACTGTGATACTTACTGCTATATAGTTTCTACATCAACTTACCTATTGGAGGCGCTGCATCTATCATCTTCTTCGCTCTATTCCCGAAGCCAAGTATACCACCCCAACCAGCGACTCTTAGGGAGAAGCTCTTAGGCTTGGACCCGCTAGGAACGATTCTTGCGGTTACGTCCATCATATGCTACTTCCTTGCCCTTGAGTGGGGTGGTGTATCAAAGGCGTGGAACAGTGCAGATGTGGTTGGGACGCTCATCGGCTGGATTCTTCTTGCTATTGCTTTTGGCGTGGTGCAATGGTTCTTGAAAGAGCGAGCATCGATTATCCCCCGAATCCTCGCCCAACGGCACGTATGTGGTGGTGCGGCTTTCATGTTCTTGTAAGTGGCATTGGGATATTCTCTTTAAATTTTGGCTAACCGGTGGAATTCAGACTGAGTTGCGCCAACTTCATGATGATTTACAATCTTCCGCTCTACTTCCAATCCGTAAAGGGCTCTAGTCCGACTTTGAGTGGTATCCAAGTCCTGCCACTCATTGTTTCTGCCTGTAAGCTCTTCTGGGCCCCCTTTTTCGACCCCCACTAACATCATATGATAGCTGTGACCGTTATCGTCAGCGGCATTCTCTTTACCAAATTCCCCTTTTATCAGCTTTACCTCCTTATTGGTGCTAGCTTAACTGCGATCGGTGCCGGACTACTTTACACTCTCGAAGTAGACTCGTACGCGGGAGCATACCTGGGGTATCAGTTCGTAGTCGGTATCGGTAACGGCGCGTGCCAGCAGATCCCTCTTACCGTCGTACAGGCCTTTTCCAAGCCTGAAGACCTAGCTACGTCAATGTCTACCCTTCTTTGTGAGTCAAGCCCTCATTCCGGTCTCAGTCTTATACACATCGCTAGTCATATAAAGAAAAGGGACTAACTATCTTACTTCCGCCAATAGTCTTCCAGCTGCTATCAGGTGCTATGTCTGTAGCTGCGGCCCAATCCCTTTTTATAAACCGCTTACTCTCCGCCGCTTCGATCCGCGTCCCTGACGCCGACCGTGCTACCATCATCGCCACCGGAGCGACTGATCTTCAACGCGTGTTTCCTGGCGACCAATTATTGGGGATACGCGAAAGTTATCTGGATGGATTGCACGCGGCATGGGCTATGGCTATTGCGTTTGCAGGTGCTGCTTTGTTGACCGGGTTGACGCTGGGATTCAAGAGGATTGAGAAGCCTCAAGAAGAGCCAACGAAGGATGTTGAAGAGGGCCAGGGGACTGAAGTAAAGGTTGAGGCTAATGAGACGCTAGGTAGTGGAGGGAAACAGTAAATAGTTTGGGGAGATGTGAATACAAATTGAAAGACGAGCGAGTTTTGAAAATGGAAACAGTATAATTCGATTTAACTACTTCAAAAATCAAATTCGGATCTCTTGGAGATGTACGGATGCGTCTTCTTAGAATTTAGACAATCTACAGAACGAACGGGACCGTTTATGTCCTAGGGCTATTTACAGTAATCATTGGGACGTAAAGCTGTCGCTAAGTTTTATGATCGGAGGTCGCGTAACTTGACTTCAAGCGTTGGTTTCGGGATCTTAGCTATGAGATGGATGCTGGGTCTTTTCGGAGATATTCCGACGTTTCTGTACGTTGTTCATTCACGAACCGAGGCCGAATTCCTGGCGGATCGGGGCCGATCTCAGCTAAAGGGATTATCATCGTTATCCGGTACCAACCGGAGCCTACCCCTAGATTATATATACAGGTAGGTAAGTTCTCCAGACGCTGTGTCTAGTTCAAGAATTAAGTATTCGCCATCAGAATATAGCCAATCGCCTTCCGAACAAGGTAGCATTAGCCCCCAAAAGTTATCTGCTAGTACTTATCGTAGGATGCCCATTTCTATATATTTCACTCCTAATCTTGTTTGATACTCTCCTTCTTAGAGCAACACTCTAGATGTATTAAACGTCATCCATCATATAACATGCCTGCAATAATCGAACCCCGCCTTGCGTCTCCTGTAGATGACTCCTACTCTTCCACCTCTTCAGATTTCACCGTGGTGGCGGTTTCGCGCTCACGACCAGCTACCCATGATATCCACTCACAGCCAACGCTCACAGCTATTGTTCGATCGCCTTCGACGACGCCGCTGGTACTCACTCCTGAAGAAGGGATCGAAGGACACAAGTCTGCCGTACATGATGCGCAGGTATACGCATTCTTCGCCCATCATTATGATTACTGGACGTCACGTCTAAATATCGAGCGGTCAGAATGGAATTGGGCTTTTTGGGGAGAGAACTTGACCTTGAAAGCACCAGATGGGGTTGACGAGTGGAGCGTCAACTTGGGAGACCAGTGGGTGTTCTCGTCCCCTGATGATGGCGTGAACGGCGAGCACCGAGGAGTTGAGAATAAAGGGGTTGTTCTCGAGGTTGTAGGGGGACGGAGTCCGTGTTCACGGCTCGCATGGCGATGTGGACAACCAGGTAGCTGGTTGGCCGAGGTCGCTAAGTCCGGCTTCTGCGGTGTCTACCTGAAAGTCGTGCGTGGAGGTTCCATTGCGCCTGGTGCTACGGCAAGAATCATCCCGACTAATGAAGAATACACGGTTCCCGCTGGCAGTATCGCCCAGTGCGTGTTCTCGCCGCTCGGAGATCCTGCTACTCGTACGTTGGCGGAACGTATCCTGCGCGTGCCCAACTTGCAAAAGATGAACAGACATGTCATCGCTCGTAAGCTAGGGATGATCGAGGATAATGAAGTGGCAGGGAAGAATCGATGGGCTGGTTGGAGGTCGCTAAAGGTCGTCAATGTGGTTGATGAGTCTGCGACTGTCAAATCTTTCTACCTGAATGCCGTTGATGATAAGCCCTTAGCATCATACCTCCCGGGACAATTCCTAACTGTGAAATTGCCCTCCGGTGACATCCGCCGCTGGTCCATTTCTTCTTGGTCGCCCTCCTCCTCTACCTCAGTCCCCCCATCTTACCGCATCACGGTTAAGAAAGGACCAGCTGCCTCTCGTTATCTTCATTCTAATGTCCTAACTGGAGACACAATACTAGCACGCTCACCGTCTGGATCGTTTGTTCCTGATTTAAGCCGGGAGTTCCCCCCTCGCAAGATATACATCAGCGCTGGAATAGGCATGACTCCGATCCTCAGCATGCTCCAATCTCATTTTTCCCACCCGGCTTTGAAAAGAACACCCGCGATCCTGATCCACGTCGCCCGGAATGGCGAGCAAAACACCTCCCATTTCAAATTGGAACTCCCATCATTCGGCCTATTTCGCATGATTACGTTCTACACCTCGCCTATTCCCGGTGTAGACATTCAGGGTAAAGACTTTGACCACACAGGGCGACCTACATTTGAATTCTTTAGCACGTTGTTAAGCCCGTCGTATTTTATCGATCCACTAGGAATCACTCCCATCGAACTACCAGGAAACGCCTCCAACGCGTATATTTGCGGCCCACCAGATTTTGTAGATACTACACGGGACTACCTCGTGCGCTGCAAAATACCACCCCCGGCTATACGTTACGAGACTTTCTCGTCTACTTCGAATTTTAAACCTGGCAATCTATCAGTCTCGGCTGCGGACGGGACAGATCTACCAGAGGAGTCAGTCGTCCGGTTTCGAACGAAAGAAGCCAAATGGAAGAAGGCTGAGGCCCTCTCGATTCTTGAGCTTCTCGAGCGAGAAGGAGGTGGGGAGAACCCAGAGTCAGCATGCCGGGAGGGAGATTGCGGGACTTGTGAGGTAAATATTTTGAAGGGGGAAGCTCGAGTGTCTAAGAATGCGAGTAAGGAAGCGAAAGAAGCAAGTGGGAAGGCCGGGACTATAATAAGATCATGTTGCTCTTTTCCAGCAAGCAGGCTTTTAGAGTTGGAATTTTGAATACCATATCGCATTCAACTATCATGAGGGTCGCAGGATATAAAGTGATACATCAGATGCCTTTGAATTTGTTAGGATTTCACAGATGAATAGGTACCTACCTAGGTACCTAGCCAACAGCTTATACCAAACCTAGCTATTTCAAATTTACCCTTTCGCTTAATCCAACCCCCTTCATAAACTACCTAGGTAACTATCTCGTCAAAGAGTCACACCTCAGCAAAAGATCCGGATGGTGAATCCACATCTCGTCATCCCAGGGCCAATCCATATTCCCCTCCTCCCCATCGCCACCGGCATTCTTCTCCTTTTCCTGTCCCCCTATCTTAACATCCAACGCGATATTCCAACTCTCCAAGATCTCAACAACCACGCTCCTCAGGACCAACTCTGCAACATACTTCCCCAGACAAGTCCGCGGACCGAATCCAAACCTCCAATATCGATATCGCAAGTCCCGCCCGCCCCTCTGCCGCTCAAGCCACCGCTGCGGCCGGAACCGCTCCCGGTCCTCGCCCCAAAACGGGTCCCGGATGTTGAGCGCGTACGAGTCGACGACGAAGTTGGTGCCGGCGGGGACTTCGTAGCCGTCGAGGACGCGCGGCGTCGGACAGGCTTGAGGCGTGGAGAACGCGGCTAGCGGGCGCAGGCGTGCGGACTCGAGGATACACGCGCCTAGGAGAGTGGGTGTCGTTGTCCAAGATGACAGGAGGTAAGCGTTTCGCGTCGCCGGATCTGAGGAATGGGCACGGATCTCGCTGCGCAGTGCTTCCTGTACGGCGGGATGGGTTGCTAGGAATACGAGAGTCCACGACATGCCGCCCATAGTCACGTCGATATTGGCAAACATCATCTCGTCGAGAGTCTGCAGGAGCTCTTCGCGCGACATGGTCCCTTTCTTGACGGCTTCGTACATTCCGATGATAGGAGCTGTGTCGGATCCCTTGGCGTTGAGAGCGTGGGCGTATGCCCGGTCGTTCCAATCAGCCCAGCGCTCTTTGAAATGGCGGAGCGCGCGTATGGCCGGGAGAGGGAGGAATCGCGAGATAGGGAATCTGGTGATGCCGCCGCCAATCACGTTCTTGAATAAATCTTCTCTGTCCGGGATCAAGTCCCTGAGTTCCCGCTCTAGCATTGCGTCCAGCGGCCCATACACCACCCTCGCAACAAAGAGGAATGGGAGCAATTTTAGATCGCGCACAGGATGTAGCTTTCTATGTTCCCTGAGCGTCCTGTTCTCTGCGCTTAAGGTGTGCATGTACGTCTTTGTGAAATCTTGTACATCGGCAACGTACGCGCTCGTTGAACGGTGTAGGAATGGCGTCTCGACGCCGGTCTTAACAGCGTTCCAGGACGAGCCGCTGATAAGACCAAGGCAAGATCCTAGAAGACGTTCCATGAGGTAGCCGCTGTCATTTCCGTGAGCCTTAATGTGTGTGTGAGAATCACGGAATACAAGCTCTACATGGGAGGGCTTGGTTAAGACGCTTATGAGATGGGTTAGCAAACGCTTGGTATTCATCTTTATAGCGGCGGTGAGCTATGAGGGTGATACCGGAGGGGGAAATAGGGTACTTACACTTCTCCCTTCATCCCTGACCATAGGCGATAAAGACTTCCATGCTCGCTCTCCCACTTGGCGCTGTTTGCGCGTCCATTCAGAAACTTCTCGACGTTTCCTTGACCATTAGGAAATATATATGGAAGTGATGGCAGATCAGAACCATTCTTCACATGTTTAATTCGGTAGCGGTTGGATAAGATTGTCTAGGGTTTGGCTGTTAGTTGAATCCGTGAACGACTCGCCTTAGAAGTACTCACGTTAATTACACTAGAAAGCAAGGATTTAAGACATAACTGTAATATTTGACTTCGCAGTATGAAGACAATGCTGACGACTGCAGCGAAAATTGCGATGGGGATGGGAACGTTGGCAGGAATATAAGCCTGTAAAGAGGACATCCTACCGATTTGTACGGAGCACTCCGAGGCTAATTACTACGATAGAAATTCCAAGTCTCTAGGTTAGAGAGTAGCGGATTACAAGCACTAACTAGAAATCAACGAAGAAGCGCCTTGGGCTATGATAAAAGAAACTACAAGTCAGGCCAAACCTAAGAATTACCCACAGCTGAAGCCCTTTACAAGTATGGTACGACAGGTCCTGTATTAGTTAGTGCCGGGAGTCACATCCAGGGGCTGACTCCTCCGAGCATCGATCCCTGAAACTAACCGTCAGACAGCGTGTGGGTATATTTTAGTAAAATTCCCCCATACTAATGCTAGCCCTGACCTCTCGTAATTATAATATCTAGGCACATAATGATAGCCAACGAAAATGGCATCACTAAAAGGGGGTCGACGTATAAGTTGTCCTGTATTACACACCATCATTACACAAATCCCCGCACCGTGTGAAGCAAACGTTACGGCATACGGAGTCCGGGCCGAGCGTCACTCGGCCGCCGATCCGGGAGCCGAAATCTCGGGAACTAAATAAAGACGCGCTACGCCGACGCACACTACTTAGATTTACGCACAGACTTAGAGATGAGGCCTAGTTAGCATTGCCCCGTAAATAGTCCTAACTAAGCTGCGTAAGCTGGACATCAAAGAATTTGGCAGGTCGGCCTTAGTAGCAAATTAAGGGAGGAAGATGCTCTATATACGGGACGCGCTAGTTAACGGCCCTACCTAGGTAGGTACCTACCTACATAGTACAGAGGATGGAGGCATGTAAAGTTCCGTCTTCATGGGTAAGGCGATGATCGATCGGCAAGCTAAGCATTATCAAAATGCAAGAACCCGAGACACTACCTACCTTAGGTACCTACGTACTACCTGGTAGATATATATATGCAAGGCACGGTTTTACCAGCCAACTATTTATAGCAGACTGCTTTTGCGGAGTAGCCGACAAGGGTGAATAATAATAATAATAATAAGCATAACCTTACGTGCCGATTTACGGTACGTTATCGTGACTCGTTACCTACCTAGGTACCTACCTAATTTACATCGCTGGTGTCCGTGCTAGCTACCCCCTATACAAACAAGTATTAATTTACATACATACAGGGCCCTCTCTCTCATAACGCCAGACGCCGTGCCGAGCTCCATTTCTGCTTTATCTGGTACATCAGCGTCTTCGTCCTGACTTGCAAGTCTTCCAGCAGGAGATCGTGCGTGCGTTTGGAGACGCTATTCCAATCCGGCTGTAGCAGCGTCTGCTTGATCAGCTTGGTTACCTGGAGGACTGTTGATAGTTCCTTTCCTACAACGTGCATCTGCAGGGCTTGCTGGACCTCGCGGTCGACTTGGTAGGCGCCAAGGTGCAGCGAGAGGTCTCTGGAGGATCCGGTGGTTGCGAGCCCGCAGATCACGGACGGCATGCACTGCTCGAAGAAGGTGATGACTTGGGTGAGGCAGACCAGTATGAGGATCATATGCGTAGATGATAATGGGTCTGGTATAGGTAGTGCGCGGAGGGCCTCGGTTACGTGTGGAAGAAGCTGTGAGCTCTGATGGAGCACCTCGTCTAGCGGCATGGGGGATTTGTGTGGTCTTCGGGAGAGCTCTTCAAGTTGCGTCGTCCAGTAATTGACGTCGCCCCCGGAAGAATGCGGTGTACCGGGCGTTTGGCCCGAGCCAGGACCCTGGTAGCTTGATGTCGTCGTTGTTGTTGTTGAGGATGAAGTTCCAAAGAGTTGTGTTGCGTGAAGCTGCTGTTGTTGTCGAGATGGTGAAGCTCGAGGAGATTGAGGGCTGATGAGTCGAGGAAATGTTAAATCTAAAGGAGTTCCGATAACTTCAAAATGATTATCATCGATATCTGAAAAATCTATATCCTCGAAATTCGAAATGAGCGGATCAAACCCGGGACTCTGAAGCTCATCGCCGATGTTATCAAGTAACATAGATGTCGCCGAGTGTTTTCGCTGCTGCTGACCAGTGGGTTCGTCTGAGATACTCATAGAATCACTTGCTGACCGGTTATGATGATGATGGAGGCTATAGCTCCTTTCTACCGACGAGCCAGGGAACTGTAGCCCGTTCTGCTCAATCTGCTGCTCGGCGTCACCAACCCCGCTGGATAGGCTATTAGACGAATTCCAGTCGTGTGGTTGCTGCTGCTGGTGATGGTGACTACCGACAGGGCTAGTAATGTAAGAGCCCATGGCCTTGGTAACGCTGGACTTGCGTCTCCTGTTCGCTCTATCTACTGGTGTGCGACCCATGTTTGACTGGCTGTAGTGGCATGTTTTGTTCCCACGCTCACAGCGCTGGCAGCCAGAGAGCTCACCGGTGCAGCGAACCTATAGTAAGTTGTTAGTAACTAATTTTTATTTATTTTTTTATGCTCCTTGAGCGATCCCTCATCGTTCTCTCCTCACTCACTCACTCACCTTTGAGAGATGGCAGTTATCGCAAGCTAGACGCTTTTTGCGGTCAGTGCTTGGCGACGCACTTGACGCATTGACTGTACGACCACCAAGTAGTGTTGTCATTGTGAACTACGTTGCAGCGAAGTATGAATAAGAAGAGGCTGGTCGTCTTTCCTGCTGCTAGGTAAAGCAATTTGGCTCCCAACAAGACCCTCAGGCGTATTGTCAAGCTGGACGTCGTGCAGGTATTCTTCCCCGTACAGATTCTTTTAGGAATCCAAGAACCACAGAATCGTAGATTGAAGATTTATCATCTTGTCGACAGGGGCATAATTAGTATAGTGATGCCAAACTGCAAGCCTACCTAGGCTCTCTCGCTCATCTGCGGGGCCTACAAGGTATCGTCTAGTGTAGATTCCTTCACGTTTACCATGCAGTATTGTGTGTAACCTGTTAGCTGACGTATAACAGCGTTGGCTTGGCGTTCCGGAGTACTGCGCATATGCAGTATCTAATAAGACAAACGGGGGCGCAGCAGGGAAGAGTGTGGTACTGGCGGATCAGCTCGCTGACAAGAGATGTGCACGATGTGACGAGTAACGAGTAACGATGAGGACGTTTGTTCAGTAAACGAACCAACATACCCTTGTTGCCTTGTTACCGTACCTCGCTATGAAGTTGGCTGTAGTGTACCTACACTAATGAATTAGCCTCCGGGAAATGCTATATTTAAAATCCTTCGACGGTCACTCCCCAATAGTGTTGGATGGTTCGTATAATGCCAAAGTCGCCAAGAATATAACCTATAACATTTACAAATAATAATATTGTTGGCGTGTTGGTATGCTATTCGCACCACCGCTACGATATTATACGAACTCCCAATCTTTCAACTTGCTATCAAACTCTCAGCGTACTTACAGGGACAGCACTCCATTTTCGCGATGTAGCGTTTACGGACCCCAAGGTGGAAACGACTTTTTGTTGATGGGTCCGCTACGAAAAAAGGTACAGCACTTACAGGGCTAGTCAGGTACATGCCTACTTAGGTAGGTAGGTGGATAATAATATTAGATAGGTACATAGTCATCTCCTAGACCCCAATTCTGGACAAGTCTTTTTTTGCCTTCAAGGGTTAGCAGCCTGTTTGAGCTCTTCCACCCACTTCTCAGCCTCCTGTGCCAAATCCGGATCGTACAGCCAACGTAACTCTCCACCCTCACCACGTGTGAGCGACTGGTCACTCCAGATAGCACCCGGAGGCATCTTAGCTCGCTCTGACTCCGGTAGACGTTTTGCGTTCATCTGGTTAGTTAGGTCGAGAACCTTCTTAATTCGCGCTTGGCGGTAGGTCTGCCATTGCGCGGCGGCCTTGTCTAGCGGCACCTCGGGCGAGAGCTTGGAGAGCAGAGTGGCCAGTGCTCTCACATCCTCGAAAGCCTGGTTGGCACCCTGACCGGCAGTTGGCGGGATTGCGTGCGCTGCGTCTCCAACTAGGATAATTCTCTTGGACTCAGATAGCCACGATGCTAGGGGCGGTATACCGTGGAAGGCCCAAAATCCCATGCGGTCTACTGGCGTCGCCTCCAGAGCTGACTGCACGATATCCGGCCAGTCAGACTTATTCTCTTGAAGCATGTCATACAACTTTTGCTTATCCTTCCTCAGCGCCTCCCAACCCTCCGCGTCCAGCGCGGGAAATCGCCTCTGCGAGCCAATGAATAGCTCGGAGCCGTCCGGCTTCTGGGGGACTAGCAGGAACGCGCCCGGCTTGGCCAAGACAGTTGCCGGTAGGCTGTAGCCTTCAGGGATACGAAGTTGAGATCTCTGCACAACGCTGTTGATGCCCATGAAACCGGCGTATATAGGCTTCACCTGGGGTAAGAAAGTCCCACGCACAGTCGAGTGGATTCCGTCAGCTCCGATTACGAGAGGAGCAGATACGGTGCGTCCGTCCGCAAATGTAAACTCGACCTTGTCAGGGCCATCTGATGTGATGGCAGTCAATTTACTATCGAAGTGGATCGGGATGTTGCGCTCCCGCAGCATGGCCCTCATCTCATCTAGAAGTTCTTTACGCATGATACGGATGGCATGGTAGCCGTACAGCTTCTCGGAGCCAAAGTAGTACACATCAGTAGTCTGATCCTGACCATCCTTGAAGGTGAGGATGTCGAATTGTAGCGAGTTATCGCGAACACGTTTGTAGACGCCCACGCTATCGAGAACCCGCAGGGCGTTGGGCGATAGCATAATACCACCCCCTTGGTCGAAATCCGCGGAGCGGGCCTCGTAGACCGTGGAGGGGATGTTCAGATCGTGCAGCGCCAGAGCGAGGGTTAGGCCCTAGGAGTAGGGGGTATCAGCAAAAAGCCACAATCACAAAGGGTCAGAAGACGGCGCGACAAGACGGCGTAGATCGACGCTAATCGACTCAAAAGGCCCAGGGACAGGCGCCAGACTACTTACGGCAAGACCTCCGCCAATAATGGCCACTTCGGCAGGGGGGGCGGTGAGAACCATGGTGAGAGGACGACGTGGGTAGGGGAGGAAAAACACAAATCCTAGCTACGGATGACGAAAAGTGTGGAAATAATCTTGATGGATTTTAGAGGATTCGGCAGCATATAGGTACTCAACAAATGAATGTGAGATGGTTCGATGGATCGATCAAAAAGAGAAGAAGCGAAGAAGAGAGCAGGAGATATTCTTATTATCCTCATTGCTACTCCGCCTTACGGGTGACCGCGCCGAACCGTCGTCTTTCAACCTCGCCGAGCTCTTCTATTCGCTAACCTCGCCGATCTTGTTTGCCTGTAGGACAAGCGGGGGACTAAGAGGGGGCGGATTGGGATGGGGTCGCAGAGGGGGTGGGGAGAACAGTTTATCGTACGGCTCCTACGGAAAATTACACAACGGCTTGATTATTTGAGAGATCAAAGAGGTAGCTAGGTAGCTAGGTAACCTAGGTACCTAGGTATCTAGTGTACCTAATGCAGGAAGCCGGCATAGACCTCTAGCGATTGGTTGCCGAAGCTGATCTGTTACTAGCGGGATGCAATAGAGTCGGGGGCGTTGGGGGCGAGTAACACAACATCAATTCAATAAGACGAGGCTTGACTTGTGAATTATGAATATGCACGCAACACAACAGATTTGCGTCTTCGAGGTGACCATAAAACACCACTGCGTTACGAACGGAAACCAGTAAAGATAAAGAGAGGGGAAGAAAAGGGGGGTTGGAATCCCGGGGGATTGATTAAGCTTATTTAAAGTTTAGTGTGATTTAGCTTAAATAGGCAAGTATCTATGCATGTGTTTATGTACGTGTTACGGATGAAGGTTAGTTGATTAACCTAACCTAGTGTATTTTGCAGTTGAATCTAAAGGCACGTGTGATGAAGCAGTAAGCCACCAAGCTTGGCAGCAGATAGAGAGCGATAGAGAGCGATAGAGACCCGCTTTTATGAGGCTGAAGGAAAGGACCGATTGGTGATCCTTCTCTGGTTCAACCAGCCTAAAGTGGCGTATATATAAGACCAACAACTGCCTAAGAGGTACCTAAGTTAGGTACCTAAAGTACCTAGCGAATGTCACCATAAGACTTGATCTGCGGGGTTTCAAAAACTACCTAAACCATGTTTTACTTCTTCAAAAGTGCTTCGCCGCAATTCTGCATTATCTTCGGATTTACAATGCGAAGCAGCTCCGTAGGAATCATGTAGTCCTTCAATCGCAACAATGTAACAAATTGATAAAAACACAACCAACCGAGGTTTACGTCCGTGGGAGATATTCTAATCAATTGGTAAGCAAACAATGGAAGAAGACTTACAATAATTCAATAATTACAATATTACAATAAACCAATACGGGTGTTCAATATCCTCAGGTGTTGCGAGGCTACCAATCAAAATAATTCATGACCCTCCATCTTCCACCCTTCACCTCCACCCTTCACCTCCACCCTTCACCTCCACCCTCCACCCTCCGCAGTCTGAGCGTTATGCTTCGCATAGTACAACCGTTATTTGCAAGTCCTTGGATAGTACGTACATAGATTTCATTTCACCACATGGGCGGAAAACCACGTGGTGATATCATACCCGGAATTCGTCCGTCACCCCGGTCCCCTTGCCGCTCGACCTGCCCAACTTAGCCCCGCCAAGATCTACAATTGCTTCAACCTTTTCCTAGTACAGAACGTGGTCCGACGAGGAATACAGCGGGGGGGAGGACCAAAGACCAACAAAAACCGTTACGTCCGTCTACGAATATAATGCAAGTTGAAAAAATGTAACGAAAAACAAGAACATTGCAGAAACCTTGAAAGCCGAATTCCGGATTTAAAGAAGTAATTGATTTAGGTAGTTATTTGCAAAGAAAAGAAAGTCTTCAGCTTGGTCTTGGGCTTACACAAGGCAAGCTAAATGATGAATAAGACGAGAAAAAAAGAAAGAGAAAATCAGAAAAATAGAAGAATCTTACTTATATCATATTTCACATTCAAAGAAAAAGCTGACTCTAAGAGCAGCGATAACAACTGATCAAAGTGCAGCACTCATCTCACGTACCTATCTCATGTATCACCCTTCAACTCCAGAAATCCTTCGGCAAGCCAGTGTATCAATCAAGCCACTCACATGTTCCTGTCACACCCACATAGGAAGCTGTGAAAAACGTGGTAAGGGTTCAATTGCGCCCAACCCCCGGCTCAATCGCACGCTGCTTCGGCAAATACTACGTTATGTTGTAGTGTAAAGTGCGGAAGACAGAATGCTACTTAAACCCCTTACGCTAATACGGTCGGATACTACATACGTAGGGCACAGCCTTGCCTCGCGACGATAGGTACCTAGTTAGATACTCATTCGACAGTCCAACTTTCAGCGGTTAGTTCTATTAATAGTATTGGACTTGGACTTGGACTTGAGCTAACCTAGTAAACTCCACGAGGGCATTGTGTAGGTTGGCAGGTAGGTTAGGAAGTACCTTACTTGATACTCCTGGCAGGGTACAAAGTACCGTAACAACGGCCTTGCAGACAGGACCGTAGGAATGCGTGTGAAGCAGATCTAGAACCATGCATAGTCCCTTTAGGCGTATCAATATTGCTAATTGAACCGTAAATGGACGCTCCATTAGGGTCATAATGGCATACCTTCCTACATGGAGATGGCTGACACCTGCAGGTATGACTGAGGGGTTCGAAGAATATCTATCCAACTATCCCCAACTCCTCTGGTCCAATTACTGTGCTATACACTAGCCTTGCTTTCCCCTCCCCATCTCCAGTTCGTCCGAGTCGTTCTTTTGGTCGGCTGTTCGTCTGCTCGTCTGCTCGTCTGCTCTCTCGCCGTGTTTGTTCCCCTATCGCTCTACCGCACGATGAGCAGCCCAGCAGGTACCGCGCCAGGCGGCGCATCGCCAGCAGTCCCGCCGGTTCCAACAGGGCCGTTCATCGACCCGGCGAAAGAGGCGCTGCCTCCCAGAGCCGTGCTCCTGGTAGCGCCCGTCACCACATTCTTCATCTTGGCGATAGTGTGTATCGGCCTTAGACTGTGGGCGAAGCGCATAAAGAAGATCTCGCTTCGGCTTACCGACTATGCTATCCTTGTTGCTGCCGTCTTTTCGGTGGGATATCTTTCTATCTGCTGGCTAGGTAAGAAGAAAAGAAGACTTGTTTTCTTTCGCCCCCGTTGTACATACATATATGATCGGTCGATCGACTAACTGGAGTGCATAGTGGCCGAACAAGGCGGCGTTGGCTTCCCGCTTGTACAAGTGGCTCCCCCACAGCGCACACTTACACAAAAGGTAAATCATATCAACCCCTTTACATTTCTTGCCCAACATCGACTCACTCCATCTCTAGTCGCTAGTCATAGCATGGCTCTTACAAGCATGGGCCAACACCTTTGTGCGGTTGTCCATCCTCGACTTCATCGCGCAGGTTTTCTCCGTCAAGAAGTTCCGCATGATAGTCTACTTCTTCGAGGGATGTGCGATCGCGTACCTAGTCGGTTGCACGATAACGTTCTTCGCTATCTGCAGGCCCATCAAGTACAACTGGGAGATCGGCCCTGCAGCTCTGCAACACTGCGGCAACCTAAGCATGAAGTTTCTCCTCAGCTCTATCTTCAACCTCATCCTTGACGTGTGCATACTGGTCCTTCCGATGCCTATGCTCTGGACGCTGCAGTTGAACTCGCGTAAGAAGGTTGCATTGACTGTTGTCTTCGGTCTTGGTATCTTGTAAGTACTAATCCCATCTATCTACATCCATGATAGTATATATGTGAGACTAACAACCCCTTTAGTGTTTGCTTCGCTACTGCATGGCGTACATACAACGTGGTCCACTTCTCCACTCCGGAAGCGAAGTTGAACTTCACCATGACGGTCGTCGAGGACGCCCTATGGTCCGGACTCGAGATCAACCTCGGGATCATCAACGCGTGTCTCCCCGTCATGCCCGCGGCGCTGCAGCGAATCTTCAAGATTCCCTTTCTTAGGCTCATCTCCTTCTCAACATGGCGGCCCGCCAGCGGCTCCGAAGTCTCAGGTGTAAGGCCTACCTGGATGCGTCTCGGCAGCACCAAGGGCGACAAGAGCGGAAGCATCTCGCGCAAGGTCGAGTACTCGGTGGATATCGAGGCCAACCCCATGAGCCACATCCCGATGGAGAACATGGGCTCGACGACGAAGCTGGCCGACAACCAGTGGACGACGTATAACTACACCGCTTCGAATCAGTATCACCCCAGCGGACAGCCGCAAGGCCTCCCGGAGCAATATGCTCAGCATCAGCAGTACGCTCAGAATCAATATCCCCACGCTCAATAAAGGGGGAAACTTGGAGATTTAGGTCATGGGAGGGGCGGCGGCGAACTGGTTAGGAGCGGGGTATTTTCAATCTTGTTGTATCATATTTATTTATATCCTGTACATATAAAACTAGAACTACGCGATAGTTCTCATGTTGATGTTTTTACGTCGATATCTGCATTTTATGAATTTTTACTTTATTCTTACATTTAATATTCTTGGAACTAACCTAGATATCACTGTACTGATATATTAGGGTATCTGAATTTTGGTAACTCAGAGCTTTTTCTGTTTCATCATACTAAATGATTGCACGATTTACAAGAGGAAGAAAATAAAACTACATTGTGGATTTCTTTAAAATTAATTTCTTAACATTCGGCATATTTGCGAGAGACTATAAATGTAGGTAGGTAGGTACCTATCCCTTATTCCTCGTCATCCACCACGTACATCTGGATCTTAGTCTTGTCCAAAAACGTCCTCTCATCCTTGTCCAGCCTCGCCTGGTTCTCCGGCTTCTCCGCAATTTCCTTCAACCTCAAGAACCCGGCCCTGTCCTTGAATTCTAGGTAGCCGATGCCGTCGTAGTGGGCTTCCGCGGGGCCCTGGACTTTCTCTGGGTAGCGGTGGACGTGGACGTCGGGGTAGGCGTCGCCGGCGATCTCCTTGAGCAGGTTGAGGTGCTTGTTGTCCCAGTGGTCCTTGAATTCTTCGAGGGTGATGCCGGGGGCCTTGGCGGCGAGCATGTATACGCGGAAGACCATTGTGAGGGTGGTGTGTATTATATGAGTAGGTAGGTAGGTATATTATTATTATTTCTTTTTGGGTGTTTAAGTTGTTATTGTTTTGATAGGATAACTAATAAGTCGATGTGAGTTGAGAGGTATCCTCGAGATAGAGGAGCTCGTCTGTGAGCGATGAGTGTTGCTAATAAGATGTTGGTCGGGATCGTGGTCGGGATCGTGGTGTAAATCCAGTCCGCGTATGCTGATACATATCTCGGATGGAGATAGGCGGGTAGTAAGAATAGTATAGTCCGTGATACTAGTAAGGGTAAGAATCCCGGACGCCGCCGTCGTGCATATTCCTTCATTGCACTAGCCGATTCCTTCGGTCACCGATTACCGATTATAGATGCAAATGCGCCCGCGCGTGTGTAATTGAGACATGTGCGAAAGTGCAATTTTGTTACCTCTTAAGCATAGCGGCGATACCGACTACGCCGAATTAAACGAGTCATTGTTCGGTGCGTCGGCGCGTGAGGTGAGTAAATCGTATGAGGCGTGTATCGTCCTATGAACGTAAGGATGTTCTTGATTACCAAATTGATCCTTGAATTGGCATGGTCTTACAATTACGGCAACGATTAAGACTGCTAGGTTTGGGGGACTTACTATGTCGAGCTTTGCAGAAGAGTTGCTAGCAGTGTTAATTCAACTCATGCCGTGATACTCTTCACTCTTCCTCATCGTGCTATACTGGAGGAGCATCAAAATATCGTGTTGTACATTGAATCTATTAATCTACTGCTGTAGTATTATTTCCCACAAATAACCAGCTAAGATGCTGTCAGCATCTTCTATTGTCATTGCTCTGGTGGGTGTTTTGTTAGCGGCCTGGGTAAGAGAGAGGATATCATCGAGAAGGCGGTTCAAGGGATTACCACGAGTTGGGATCGACCCGGGTTTATTCGGTCTACGGCTCCAAGCTGCTAAAGATGAATTCTATGCTCGCGGACAGCAGTTACTAGAGGAAGGTTACGAACAGGTTCGTCTAAGACATCTCTCCACATTCGTCCCTTAATCATTCCATGCCAACCGGGGGGGGGGGGATCATATAGCACAAAGATACTCCGTACGTTATCCAAACATGCGACAACGAGCGGCTCGTAGTCCCGGACAAGTTTATTGAGGAGCTGAAGAACCTACCGGATAACCAGATCAGCTTTAAAGAAGAGCTTCTTGATCGGTTTATGGGAAAATACACCAAGCTCGATGCCGTCCGAGGAACGAATATCCATCGCGATATCGTGAGGCATCAATTGACTAAGAACATAGGTAAGAATTATCACTCCGCCTGCTTTGGAAGAGGGGGAAGATATACTAATTCGCAATGACATAGGAAATTTACTGCCGCAGATGAAAGAAGAAGCAGACCTAGCCCTGAAAAATGTTCTCGGTCAATGCAACTCAAAAGGTAGTTATCACTCAATCTCATCAAAAGCGTCAAGTGAAAATGTCACTAGATACCATCAATATACTAAACGTATCACCAGATTTCACTCCCATCAAGGCTTCTTCTATTATCTTTGCCGCAATAGGCCAAATTACCTCCCGTAGGGTTATTGATGATCCTGCCATATCTAGAGATCCGTTATGGCTCGAGACTATCATGGGCTTCACTGCATCCGTGGCTATCTTTTCCATGACCATGAGGCGTATCTCACCCACTTTACGTCCCATAGCACAGTACACCCTGCAATGCGGCCGCAAGCTTCGCGCCGATATTGCCCAGGTGACGAAGCTCTTGGCTCCTGTCATCCAAGGCCGTCAGCAGCACCTTAGAGAGGAGAAGAAGGGGGCCGAGACCGACGATCAGCCAAAAGACTTCGTACGCTGGCTTTCTGAGGCCTCTGAGGGTGAAGACGCTCGACCCGACGCTATCGCCTTGAAAATCCTCTTCCTTATTGTTTCTTCCATGCATACGAGTGCCATCACTGCAATTCACATCTTCTACGATATTTGCGCTCATCCAGAGTTCATGGAGGAGCTACGTGCTGAGGCACTTGAGGAGATCAGTGCTAATGGCTGGACTGAAACTTCGTTGCTAAGGCTGAGAAAGATGGAGAGTTTTCTTAAGGAGAGCGGCCGGACTAATTCTGCTGGTGTCGTCTCATTCCAGCGTCTCGTATTGGCACCGATCACACTGTCTAACGGATTTACCATCCCAGCGGGCACTCATATCTGCGCCGCTTCCGATGCTCGATCGCGCGACCCTGCACTATACGAGTCGCCTCTCGAGTTCCAACCGCTACGCTTCTACGCACCCTCTACAGAAGCCGGCGCAGATATCGACACAGCGAACTTGTTCAGCTCTGTAGCAGCCGGCGACTCGTGGTTTGGAGCGGGGCGGCAGGCTTGTCCGGGGCGGTGGTATGCGAGCGCGCAGATCAAACTTGTATTATGCTTGCTATTAATCGACTACGAATTCAAGTTTCCAGAAGGGCAGAAGGAGAGGCCGAAGAATTGGGTTAAGGATGAGAAGACGGGGCCGGATATGGAGCAGATGATCTGGGTTAGACGGAGGACGGCTGCTTGAGGAGGTAGAAATATTGCACTTGTTGAATTAGGAAGTTCTTTGAATACGGATAGGATGCATGTGGAAATATAAGATACTATTGACGAGAGAAAGTAAAATATGAGAGTGAACTATAAGATGTAAAAATATAAAAATATGATAATAACAAATCATACCCCTGACTCCAAAAGCACGGAAAATGGTATCATCTCGCCCAACGCCGTAGCAACCAAGCCAGGTATCTACCTCCCAATCAATACCCACAAACTACCCCTATATCAAAGCCGTAATAGGGGTACCAAATCTCACATCCTTAACCCCGCCAGACAACCCCCCAACCCCAACATCCAAAAGTCTGCCTTCTAACTCTCCAAGTTTAAGAGATGCCGGGTTTTCACAGAAATATCTAAACCCAGCATCTATCCGCGCGACAAAGAGCCGTACTTCGTCTGCCGAAAACAGCGAAGTGTCGTACTCGACGCGGAGCGTTACCGTCGACGAGCTGATGGCTGCAAATTCAAACATGATGCCGAACTTGGCGCCCTCGGCCCAGTTCACCAACGGCTGGATCCCGGGAATCACAGATGACGATGATTTTCCCGTAGTGTCGAGCTCGTGGAACGTCACCATGGCGTCGAACAGCGGATTATTGGGAGCCGCTGTAGCCGCAGCTGCTCGTAATTTCTCGTCTTCTGAAGATGCAAGGATGTCCATTAGAGAACTCCAATCAATGGCGTGGCTGAGGGCAGAGCGCGAGGATTCCTGCACGGCTTCGAGGAAAGTTGCTAAAGAGGCTTCTTTGAAATCACTCCCGTCTTGGTCTGACTGTCTCCGGATGCGAATCGGCAGCGGTTGAAGGAAAAGCCCGACGGTACGCATGTCTTCTTCCTGTCGCCCGAGGTAAGGACTGCCGAGAAATATATCTTGCTTTGATGGGTTGTCGGCCTGCAGCACTAGGGATACGACTGCCAGGGCGAGCTGATGTAGCGTAAGATGTAGTGATCGCGAGACTGTCTGAAGGTTTGGCATTGTGTCTTTTGAGAGTCGTAATAGCAGCGATTCGCCGTGGTACGAGGTGCGAGGCTTTTTCATGTATGGCGGTGTTCCTGCGAGATCGACACCGGATATGTACGAGTTCCAGAAATCAGCTGCGACTTGATCGACATTGTGATTACAACAAGTCGTATCTTGATATCGTCTCTGAGGGACTAAAGCCGATTCTTCACTACCAACATTGAAATATACCGCTGCAAGTTCCTCAAATAGGCGGTCGAGAGTTGTATAATCGCATATGATATGGCTCACACAAACCAGCATATGGCGTTTTGAGACCAGTACTCGGATGGGGTCTTCCATCTCAAGCAAGAATTCCTTGTTGATCGCAGCTCGGAGATCGAAATCCTCAACGTATACAGCTTTGGGAGACTCGGCTGCATAGAATCTTTCTACACTACCGTCTGCCGATTGACGGAATCTGCAGCGTAAAATCTCATGTCTTGCAAGGACCACATTCCAAGCTGATACTAATGCTTGATGCTGGCCAAAGGACGCGTCTAACTCCGAGACGTGGGATACGTTGAACGACGATGTCCCAAGGTTTCGCTGGTATTTAGAGAACCAATCGCGTTCGATAGGCGATACTTCGTTTTCTCCGAGAGCTTTTGCACTGCCAGAAGCAAGACTTGATAGTTGCCCTGAAACGGTAACATCAGCCATACCGTCTTCCCTCAGTGCATCATCAATAGCAGATGCCAGACGTGACACCACAAGATTCTCGATGACTTTTCGTACCGGGAAGTGCCGCTGAATGAGTGACGATATTCGACTCGCCAATTGTAGCTGCAAGATAGAATGGCAGCCAAGCTCCGTGAGATTTGAGTCTTGATATATAAGTACGCTCGAGTCAAGCTTCATCAAGCCGCGAATGACATCCACAACCATTTTCTCAGCCGCATTCATACACCTCATCTGAGATTGCGGCTCGACAATAGCATCCGCAAGACTCGCACTGATAGATTTTTCAATGGTCTTGTAATCGAGCTTACCCGCCGTAGTAAGAGGGAACTCTTCCAATGCGACAATCCTCCGGGGCATAGCATACGGGGGCAAGGCATCACTGACAAACGCCTTCACATCCAATACGCTGACTGCATTAGGTGAAGTAGTTTGGTACGCTGCTATGAGATGATCGTCGCGACGGAAGATAGCAGCGCTGCCACATCCAGGGATGGCCTTTACGACTCGTGCTTCTAAGTCATCGAGGTCTAGTCGGAAGCCATTTAGCTTGATCTGCCGGTCTTTACGTCCGAGGATGCAGATTTCCCCAGTCGCGCTGTTCCAATAGGCATAATCGCCAGTCCTATACATCTTCTGACCGGCCTCGGGCATGACCGAGTCCTCTAGGAAGCGGCTCGCATTCTGCTCCGGCAACTTGATATATCCATGTGATACTTGTATTCCTGCAATGTACAACTCGCCGACTACGCCGGGTGGGAGTAGACTGAGACTACGATCGAGGATGTATACTCTACTCGATCGGTTGGGTCGACCGAGGGAGACGGCTTCGTTCGGGAACAGCTGCTTGATCGTCGCACCACATGTCGCTTCGGTCGGTCCGTACATGTTGTATAGTGAGCGGTTCTTAGTCCACGTCTCACAAAGGGACGGGGGAACGGCTTCACCGACGAGGTAGACCTAGAAGACATGTTAGCTTTTCTCCTTATTTATAAAGACACGATATATCTACGGCTCTGCATACATTTCTCAGCCGAGGATACTGGTTCGGATCAAGTGCCTTGGCGATAGAAGGAGTCAAGATAGCCGCATCGCTATCCCGTAAGTGTGCAAAGGGGTCTCCCTGATGATCAGGCGCCGCCAATCGCAACGTGGCGCCATGTGTCAGTGCAGAAAATATTTCATGTATGCTGCCGTCGAAGACGGGAGACATTATCTGCGCGACTACGACACCTTTCGCAGCACCTAAACGAACAGTCCTGTCCTTTTGGAAAGCTACCAAGCCCTTGTGAGTACATTGTACGGCTTTGGGCTGTCCGGTCGATCCAGACGTGAAGCAGATATAAGCGAGATCATCCGGGCGGGCAATGCGCCTCCTGGGATAATACGCCGAGACCCCATTGTTCGCCTGGGCGCTGTGTGCTACGAGGAGGTCGTCGACGCCCAGTACCAGACACTGAAAGGGAGCTGCGTCATCTTCTTCCTGTCGCGACGAAACGACACGCCGAGATGAAGCTCGTGAGGGAACAAGCACGGCACGCGCCCCGCTGCGAATGAAATTCGCCTGCCGCACGGACACCGGCGCCGAGGGGTCCAGGGGAGCGTACACTCCGCCTGCCTTCAGCACGCCGAAGATCGCAACGAGCCAGTTTACCGAGCGGTCGGCGTAGACGCAGACGGCCTCGTTGGGCTCGATCCAACTTAATTTCTGCGCGACGGCGGCTGCTGCTCGGTCTAAGGTGTCGTAGGATACCTCGAGTTCGCCGTGGATGATTGCGAGGTCGTTAGGTTGTCTCGCTACGACGTTTTCGAAGAGCGTTACTAGATCATCTCCCTTGGATTCATCCAAGGTCGAAGAGGAGGCGCAGTTGCTCCAGTTTCTAAGCGTCTTCTCCATACCCGGCGGTAGCAATGCATTATTTACGCTCGATACTAATCGACTTGCGTCGTTTCCTTGCAGAAGACAGTCCATGCTGTTTTTAAACACAGCTTGCAGGTTGTCCACGTCCTCGTCTGCAAAGTGAGCGGTCGAGTACAGCATTTGCAATCGGCATTCCTCTTCAATGACGATGTTCAGGGGAATTCCAGACCGCATATCGGGACGGTTTCGATCCACCGGCATCGAGCTTGGGACTTCCTCTTCGTCGCATTCGAACTGCGTAGCCATGATAGAGTGGAACTTCCTGTCGAATCCCTCTGTAGTATCTGAATGTTGGACATTGTTCAAGTCCAGAATGTCAGTATGAATCTGCCGTAAGAACGTTTCAACAGAGGTCTTGTCATCTTTGGCTGGTACTTGTACGAATAGCGGCAGGATGTTAATCAGAGGTCCAACGACATCAAAAGCTCCCGGAATCGGCAAGTCGCGCCCTGAGAACACCACTCCAAAGCAGATCTGGTCTGCATCTACAAACTTCCCAAGTGTCAGGGCCCATGCTGCGGCAAAGAACACCGTCGTAGTATATCCCGTCCTCGTTACGGCTTCTGCTAGCTGCTCGCTGGGAAACTGGATTGTAACAGATTTCTGAGGGGGGACTTCTGCCGTCTTGGCTATCCTTTGCGGACTCAGGCGTAACTCGCCAATTGCGGCGGGAAACTCCTCACGTTTGTTGTTCCAGAAGCGCCTTGTTGATTCGCTTCTCTCTTCTCGCAATATTCGCAGCGAATGCACCGTCTCCCTAAATGATGGGCCAGCAGGGACGCCAAACTCCCCTCCTCTCAAGGTGCGAGTGATCTTATCCCGTAGGATCCGAGCAGAATAGCCATCCATGAATGCATGATGTATGCGCCAGACGACAGCAGTAGACTTCACCCTTTCTCCCGATGTCGAAGGTGAAGAGGTTTGTATGACTGTGAGTTTGGATATAGGACCGGTAGCGTGGATTGCATGATGAATCTCTCTCTGAAAATCAACCTCGCTTTCAGCTTCAATAATCTCTCGGAGCAAAAGTTGCTGCGGTAATACATCTAGGTCGCGGAGTAGATCCTTAAATATAGGCTCCGCTAGAATCGTATTCGCCCACGCGTCGCAGACAGCTTGGGCATTCCAGTCGCCCGTGTAAGACTCGTGTATGGTCAATATGTTTAACTTGTGGTTTTGAGAAGTTTCCCGAAGAAGAAGCAGCTGTGGTTCCGTCCATTCGGTGGTATCGATTTTACTCAGGAGACTTTCCGCCGTGATAACCTCCTTTCCGCAGCTAAACAGAAACGAGTCCTCGGTCTCCGGATCCGGTGTCGTAATCGCGGTATATATAGACGATGCCTCATCTCCGCTGATATCGCCGTTGACATTGTCGCTGGTATCCTCCGTCACTATAATTGTAGGTACAGGTCTTGATATACGCTGGGCCAAGCTCGCAGCTGTTGTTATAACCTCTTTTATAGTTGATATCCGTAGGAATACGCCGGCCGGTATCAAAATCCCTTTTCTCTGGCATTCTGCAGAGATGAGAATTGCGGATAGGGAGTTTCCTCCAAGCTTGATAAAGGTAGTGGTATCTGCGGTGTAATAGATCTCATCCGCACTCACGCCAAGCACCGTCGAGATCGCTTGGGTGATAATCGAGGCGAACTCATTGTTTCGATCGTCGTTTTTGTCGACCTTATTCCCGCTGTCATTTCCATCTAATATTGCTGTTTCGTGGATGCCGACGCCGACACCACTCAACATCGTTGGCTTTTTAATCATATCTTACTTACGCTCTCCCTTATCTTACAACTTCACATACATCTTCATCGATAATAAGCTTCTAATGAGCCGAACAGTTCCTAAGTATACTTGTCCCTGTGAGAGCTTCACAGATAGATACCTCTCAACAATAGTACAAAGTACCTTAGGTACTTTAAGTAATATGAGACATTTGAATTGCCCATGTTGGTAATTTTCCATTTTTAGAATTTCGGGGATTATAGACCCTGGTTGGAACACGCCGACTTGGCTGTGACGTCGGCGACCGATCGACTGATTAGGTAGGTATTTACTTGGCCGGGCTAAGAGGCTCAGCAGCTTATTAAATGATGCTATATTTTTGGATATACCTTCATCCTTCACATTTACACGTGTGAGTCTGGAACCGAAGCTCACTGAGCATAGCTTGGCCAACTAAAGACGACGTAATGGCAACCCCGAATGTTGCAATTATCGGAGGTAAGAGAGGGGGTTTCTTTTTTCTATTGACCACTGCCACTTATTAATCATTATCTAATTGATGAGAATAGCTGGCCCGGCCGGTCTCACGTTAGCAAAGCTGCTACAACGTGCATCTATTAGATGTAACGTCTTCGAAAGAGATGTTGACCGTCATGTGAAGAACCGCGGGGGCTGCTTGGACCTCCACGCGGACTCCGGGCAGCTGGCCTTGAAAGAGGCTGGCTTACTCGAAGAGTTCAAGAAGCTAGCCAGACCAGAGGGCGAGACTCTACGAATATTCTCGTCCGACGGTACGGTGCTCATGGACGAGAGTAGAGGCGAACCCGGTCGTCCAGGAGAGTTCGCCGACCGTCCCGAGATCGACCGTACTCAGTTACGCGACTTGATCCTGGATTCACTTACACTCGGTACTGTGCATTTTGACTCGAGACTCGTCAAACTCCATACCCAGGACAATTCCAAGTTAACCCTGGTTTTCGACAATCGTGAAGAAAACGACTTTGACCTTGTCGTTGGTGCTGACGGGGCCTGGTCTAAGGTCCGACCGAGTATCAGCAATACCGAGCCTTTCTACTCGGGCATCGCAGGTCTAGACTGTCGCATCCTAGACGTAGATGCTAAGCATCCGAAGCTATCTGCGCACGTGGGACAAGGGATGTGTCTTAATTTGGGGTCGAACAAGGGGCTTCTGTGCCAACGAAATGGTGACGGCACAGTTCAGCTCTACGCCTTCGCCCGTATACCAGTCGGCTGGTTCTCGGCATCAGGGATCGACCCCGCCCATCCAGATGCGCGGAAACAGATCGTTGATGCACTTTACTCAGAATATTCCGACCTGCAGAAGACACTAGTGTTAGACAGCGATCCGGACACTGTAGGACGGCAACTCTATATGCTTCCCGTTGGGTTCCAGTGGTCACACAATCCAAGGTTAGAGGAACTATTTCTTTACTACATCTTACGTAGTTACGTGCCTTAGATACCTACCTAGGTATAAATCTTAGTATCGACTAACCCATCTCATCCTAGGATAACTCTCATCGGAGACGCTGCACATCTAATGAACCCGTTCGCGGGAGTCGGCGTCAACGTAGCCATGAAAGACTCACTAGAACTTGCACATGCCATAATCGGGGAGGGCACCGGACAAGATTCATCACCATTGAGCGAGCGCCTTTCCAAGTTTGAGGTTGATATGTGGGCACGCGCAAAGAAGAATGCAGAAGCTACAGTGATGTACCAGGACCTATTCTTCCACGAACGCGGCGGCATCGCCATGGTGGAGCACTTTGCGAAGAGACGAGAAGAAGAGCAAAAGTCACAGTCGAACGAAGTGAAGAGTGATACCTAGGCAGGTAATTAACTAATTGTAAATATCACGAGTTTGATGTAAATTGAATAGTTATATGCTTCATTGGAAGAGTTCATATTATCTGTGTACAACAACTGATTTATTTCCTTTTTACTTTATTTTCCTTTTGCCTCCCATTCCGAACCCTTGATACCGACCGAGGGATGAGGCCGAGCCAAGACTAAAAGCTACCGATCGGTAACTCCGAGGGGCCGGAAGGATGATGGTAGCCACATTCAATACCCTTACATTACGCCCATAAGCAAGGTAGTCTTACTACCATAGCTTGAATGGTTTGAATAATAGAATGTCTCTTCATAGCTCGTAGCTCATAACTCATAGCCAATATCTCTATATCTCAACTTATTGGCCTTGACGTAATTATTGGATTTTACTAATTCTAAGATTCTTCACTTTCACACCCTTGCTGCAACATGGCCGACAAGCAAAAAAGCGAGTACTGGATGGAGAGCCAGGGGGAGCGCAAGCGCTTGGCTAGTAACCATTTCATAGCTAAAGATGCTATGGGTGGTAAGCTCGTTCGAGCACCCGTCAACTTCTCCCAACCGGTCAAGGTTCTTGATAGCGGTACCGCAGATGGAACATGGCTCCTCGACTTAGCATTCTCTCTCCCTTCTCTACCCACCGGCGCGCATGAGTTCGTCGGCACAGACCTCAACCCCGCCCCCTTTCCCCCTTCCCCTCCCCCCAATGTCTCATTTACGGTCCAAGACATCAAAAAGCCTTGGCCTGAATCCCAACATGGTCAATTTTCCCTCGTCCACCAACGCCTAACCCTCCTCGGCGCTGGCCCCGCCCCCGCCCCTTCTATCTCCCACCTATACTCCCTCCTCAAACCCGGCGGTTGGATCCAGCTCTGCGAGGCGACTATGGTCTTCCCGCCCGAGATAGTGAACGATGAGCGCACGCCTGCGTACAGTGACCTGCTTCGGCTAATGAAGAGCGTCGCGGAGCACGTAGGCGCCGCGTGGGAGATCGGGGGAACCCTAAAGGGCTTATTAGAGGGCGTGGGATGCACGGACATCAGTGAGGAGGAAGTAGTGCTGAAGATGGGACGGACGAATGGAGACGACAGCTTGTGCGAAGACGGTGTCCGGAGCTGCGGAATTGCAGTTGAGGGATTGTCAAAATTTGCGAAGAGTAAGTGTTTACCTTATGTACCCCTAAGTTAAGGGGTAAGGTGCTCTATTATGCTAATAATTTATTTGCAGCTTTCCCGCCAGAGAAGCAGCCCTTTCCAGCTGAGAGGTACGATACCTTAAGGGTGGACTTGGAGAAGGAACTTAGTGAGAAAGGGGCCGTCTTTCCACTCAAGGTTGTCTGGGGACGGAAGCCGGAGTAGACATGCTGTACTATTATTAGAGCCTTTATATATGTACCTACCTAAGGTTGGTATGTAAGGTAAATTCGTAGTATACTGTACATAGTCCGAACCAGATGAAGCGAAAGTGAAATCACCGGATAGCACTTATAGTGAACAGACCATCTCCTTACCATCTCCCCTTACTCTTAGATGATATTTACGCAAATGTCCGGACAAGATAATAGTCCAGGCATGCCCGACCTACCTTACTAAAGGAATCCCATAGTGCAACTCGCCTACTGGTCGCAAATGTCGTAAGTTCGAGCCCCGACTAAGTTTAAAGCCTCAAAGTCTATAAAACTAGACGCATTGTTGTTAGTCCCCCCTTTCAGATGCCATGGGGAACTAAGCTTGCTCTGAAACATCGCTCGCATTATACACATTAATCCCCCCTAGTGAAGAGCCAGATCTCGTCTTTTAAGATTACCATTAGCCAATAATCATCGTCTAGGCAAGTTCATATGCTTACCGCTTCGACCTCCTTAGATCCTTAACGAAAGCGTAATTGTAGGTTGTAGAATATTAGAGTTCGCTATTAGCTGGCCTCTACTAGCAGATTGACAGTACCGATAGGCGAATCGTATATGTGGCGATATAGCTCATTGCAGATCAACGGCTTCTTCTTAATGTCCCTGATATATTGCGCGTATCCCCGTCACCTCCCTCCTTTCTAGACCCATTTTAAGGCCATATTATTACCGAAATCCAGAATGATAATACTGACCCTTTAAGTGCAACCCTTCCAGTTCCCCTTTTGCATTCACGGCCAAGTTTCAAGAGCTTCGTTGGTTGAGTCAATAACGGTATTCGCCATATCGCTTTTCGAGATGTGCTACTCCGCTGGTCCATACAGGTGCCTTAAAGGGCCAAGAGGCCACCGGGTGTGCTCTGGTGCCTCTTTTCTGGCTAGCACTCAAAGATCACTACTTGTCAACTGCCTAATAACTAAGAGGCTCCATGAGAGAGCCATCAAGAGCGCAGTTCTTTCTCTCATAATCCCCCTCCGCGGTTTCATCTTAGAAGACCGACACGATGAAATCCTTCTATAGTCTCTATCTAATCTCTATCTATATTTGCATAGTGACCACATTCGCAAACCGCTTGAGAGGAGCCAATGGATTTGGTTCTGGCCACACGAACAATCATAAGGGGCTGGTTGGCGCTGACGACAATGCGGCCCATGGAAACAAAAATTTAAACCAAGGCTCCGGCGATAATAATCATGGACATGGTTCTATTGCATCTAATAATGAGGGCCAAGATAACGCACATGGGCCACATGGAGTCAATTCCATCGTGAATGCTATCCATTCAGCTAACCAACAGATCCACACCGTAAACCGCGCGATACGAAGCGTAAGGAACGGCGGCACTATTGAACATCTTGATTCAGCATTCCAGTCATTATCCTCTACTATTAAGACAACTTCAGCCGCTATTACTTCAGCCAAGTCACTCCGCGACGAGGATTTCCAGTCCATACAGTCAGCTATAAAACCATTCCATCAGTCCATCGGTTCACTTGTAACGCAGCTGGTGGGCAGGCGAGACACAATAGCTCAGTTGTGCGGATGTCGCCCCATACAAGGTGCTGTGAATCATATACGGATCTCAACACGAGGCATGTTCGACGGTATCAAGAACCACTTGGATCATGGCGGTCCTTCCCACGGCAAACACGGCTTCGGAGGTTTTCATTCCTTAGATTCAGGCATACAGAGCTTTCTCAATCACGGATATAACGCCTTCGGCTTCGGTAATTGTATTGTAAGTCAGCATTCCTCTATTCTGTCTTTGAGTTATTTTGCTGTTCATAAAGTCTCCTTTAAAAATCAACGCAAGACGAAGTGTTTATCACAGAACAGGATTAGTCTTTGGACAAACTCTACTAACTCCAAATACATGTTAGGACGTTGTCTCGTCAGAGTCCAGCACAGCGTCCAGCACCTATTACACAAGTACATGGGCACCTTCAACTGTGACCGATTACTCGACTATAACAGATTATACGACAGTGGTAAGTCCCCTGCTGAGGCTGTGTCCGCTTTGCAGCCTAAGAGACATTGCGTAGCCTTATTTTATTAGAATATGGCCCATATATTGAACTCCTTACTGACTTGCAAATCATGATTAGGTCGTCACAAACACAATTACAGAAACGGTAGTAGACACAGTATGGTCGGATGCCGTAAGTATACACCAATTCATCACTTGAGCAGCTTTTATCTTTTTATAACGGTGCCCGAAGTCGTGAGCCAAGTTGAGTCGAGCCTTAGCTAACTATGAACCAAGTATAGCACTGTTTCCAGCTCATATACTTCATATGGTCTTGAGTCTTCAACTGTGCGTAATATTTATATACCCCTTGGCCCCCTTAGCTACCCCCTATCTCATATACTCAATACTTAATACTCAATACTCCAACTACATCGGACAACACATTCTAACTAATTTTTTAAGATTCACGGCCATCCGCATAATACTAGAGACGGCGGCGGCTATCAAGCCACAAATGTGCCTTCAGAATACGACGGAGACAGTGGGTCCTCGAACACATACGGGTCAGTAATCACTAGTACTGGTACGACTCCGTACTCTTCAAGTCTTACTAACACTGACATGAGCCGCTCCTCAGCCGCCAATACGTGGGTAACTAATACCATTTCAACTTCGGCTTCGTCGAGTTGGTCCAGCAATAGTGGCACGTCGACCTACACTTCATATTCTTCTACTTTCTCTAGTAGTGGATTCAGTTCGTATTCGGAAACCTATTCTTCGACCTTCTCGAGTAGCCCCTTTAGTTCGCTTTCAAGTTCATACTCATTTACAAGCACCAACAGTTTCACTAGTTCCACAAGTTCATATCCATCCAGCATTACTTCTACTATACCAAGCTCAATTTCAAATACAAACACGATATCCACTAGCACTTTCAGCACTTCATATTCTTCCAGTTCTACTTACAGTATATCAACTTCTACTCTGAGCGAGTATACATCGTTCAGCACTTATTCTTCTAGCTTTACTAATAGCATAAGCACCTCGACACCCAGCATCTATACATCGACATTTTCCAGCACGCTCGGAAGTACCTATACATCATCAATCACCAGTACTCTATCAGAGTCTAGTAGTGCATATTCTTCGACTCTTCCTAGTACAGAAACGACCTATAGTTTAAGTACATATACATCAACGTACACCAGCACGAGCTCGGAATCGGGAAGCATATATACATCAACATTCGCAGGAACTACAGTGGGTTTAACAACATATACCTCAACGTTTACTAGCACTAGGACCAGCCAGGGTACGGCGACATTTACAAGCACATTTACAAGCACATTAACTAGTAGTGTGACTGGATCCAGATCAAGTATACCACCATCAATTACGTCAAGGAGTTCAACTTTGGCTTTTACAAGTTCAGGAAGTACTTTCACGTCTACCAGTATCTCCACATCAACTAGTATCTCCACGTCAACTAGTCTAAGCCCGTCTACTAGTTCAGGAACCACGCTCACGTCAACATCTACGAGTTTAGCGGAAACGCAGACTATAACCTTCACCTCAACTTATACTAGTTCTGGTAGTACGTTAACATCGACATTTACATCGACAGAAATAGAGGCTTCTGGAGCTACAAGGACCAGGACATTTACATTGACCGACACGAGTACATACACAAGCTCTGGTAGCACTTTCACATCAACTTTCACATTGACGGGGACGGATACTATAACGGGATCAAGTCTAGCATCGGAAATAGGGACATCCACCGCGACGGTCACAAGCACATATACAAATTCAGACAGTACGGTCACGTCCACATTCACTAGGACCGAAACAATTATATCGAGTACCTCTCCGACGCAGACTTACACAATAACAGCCACGAGTACCTACACGAACTCTGGTAGCACGATCACATCGACGTTTACGAGGACTGGAACAAACACTTCGGGAGTATCAACGAGAACCTTTACAACAACTGCCACAAGTACATATACTAGCTCAGACAGCACGGCAACATCTACGTTTGTAAGGACAAGAACAAGCACTATAGCAACTTTACCAACGACGTACACAACAACGCTCACAAGTACGTATACGAGCTCAGGCAGCCTGGCCACCTCGACCTTGACAAGAACAAGGACCAGTACTGCAGGAACTTCTGAAACCTCTCCAACTAGAACATTTACGACAACTGTCACTAGTACGTACACAAGCTCTGGAAGCTTGGCAACGTCTACTATCACACGGACAAGGACTAGTACTATAGGAACTTCAGGGAGTTCGGAAACTTCTCCAACTAGAACCTTCACGACAACTGTAACAAGTACCTACACGAGCTCGGGTAGCGTAGCCACCTCAACTTTTACGAGAACAAGGACTAGTACTGCAGGAACTTCTGAAATCTCTCCAACCAGAACTTTTACAACAACCGCCACCAGCACGTACACAAGCTCAGGAAGTTTAGCAACATCTACTTTTACGATAACGAGGACAAGCACCGTAGGAACTTCGGGAACTTCGGGGCTCTCCCCAACGAGAACCTTTACGACAACCGTCACAAGTACGTATGTGAGCTCAGGAAGCACGGCAACATCTACTTTCACGCGGACAAGGACCAGTACTGTAGGAACTTCAGGATCTTCTCCAACGAGAACTTTTACGACAACCGTCACAAGCACTTACACGAGTTCGGGTAGTGTAGTGACGTCTACCTTTACACGGACAAGGACAAACACCGTGACCAGCTCAAGTACGGGAATATCTACGAATCCGAGTAGCACGACTGTATCGACTTTGACCACGACTGGAGCGAACACGGTGACAGGATCGACAACGAGAACTTACACATCTACAGTTACAAATACGATTACGAGTTCCGGTTCGACGTTTACATCTGTTTTGACAACAACCGGTGTGGACACTCTGATATTGATTTCTGTTTCCATCGGCGCCGCTTCTACGTCAAGCATCGGAGATCCGCCAGGGACAACCTTGACGTCCACGGTTACAAGCACGAGGACGCGCACCCTTAGCGGGTCGGGATCTGGAACGAGGACCCTAACGTCGACTATTACGAATACACTGACGTCCACTCGAACCAGTGTGGCTGCGACGGGTACAGCGAGTTCCAACTCTGCGGCAAATGCGGCTGGTTCTTCCAACACGAGCGGCGGAACATTTACCGCTACTGCTACTGTCACTATTACTGTAAATGCAAATACTCTTGTAAGTCATTTATTGCGCCTCGTCGTCGCTTTTATCGCGGCGTAACTGATAAAAATAGCAGGGCTCGACAAGTTCAAGTTCTCAGACAACTACTACCAGCACGACTACTTCCTCCAGCTCTTCCGGGGCAGGTAGGATACTTGAGCCCGCACGCACTGACAAGGTCTTGGGAGGCAATCTATTGGGCATGATTCTATTTCTCCTGCTATAAGCCTGGTGGGATGGGGTTCTTGGGGAAAATCCGGAGTAGGGAGTGCTTGGGATTTAGTATGTGTTTCTCCTATCCGATCCATCCCGTGAGACCATCTACAGTGGTTATATCGCAACACCTCCTCCGCCATGTTTTGTTTACAGGTTCATTAGATACGGCTACTTATAAGAGTGATGTCGGCGGGGTTACTCCTACCAGATAAGTTCATGTGAGTGGAAATGGACAATGATGGCTATAGCGGAACTTGATTATGGGGATCTGGATGAATTTTTGATGATCGATGCTTCCTCCTGGATTATGTTGATAGATAATGAGGGCCTGGGACTTATGCATGAATTGAATTATAAATTAGACTGATATTATGTCGTTTTCATTGAGTGTTTTTTTTTTTTTTTTTCAATTGTGATAGTTATTAAGTAGACTCTTATTATACTTACACATTTCGATATGTCTTTAAGAGTTCAAAATGTAGTTTAGGCCAGAGAGTAACTGACTTCCTTATGGCACGGATATCATGGTAAAGTGTCATCGGTGGTAAAGTTACGCATTAGTGAGACATGGGACGTGTAAGACAAAATACTTACCCAAGCATGACAATCACCTATGATCTCGATAATATACTCCGCAGCTGTTCAGCCCGTTATTATTTCATCATTTTAATTACAATTCCTTGCATTTGTTGCACTCGTTATCATGTGGATATGTAGTCCGGCCAACCTCCCATCCACATCCAACCACATCTACATAAGCCCAAGTACAACCTCGTTTAAGGAACCCTCCCCTCCCCCCTCTACCCCCCCACACGATACGATAGCAGATAAACAAATGGCATGCCTATTCAAGCTAGGCGACGTGTAGCATGCAGGCCCCGGACGCAACATAGCAGATACGATGTAGTGCGCCGCCAATGGCGTCAGCCCAATGCTACGGCTCGTTACTTAGAACAGCCGTTGACAACAAAAGAATATCCCAGACCGGTAAGACTCATCCATGCACATTGCCTACCCGTAGGTAGCTACCTAGCTATCCAGGTACATACCCCGGCGATCATCATCATGGTTACTACCGAACATTCCTTATAAAATCGTGACTTGGCGTCCGTCAACTCTTTTCCGCCTATCTTTCTACTCCCTACACGCGTCGTGACAATTATCTTCGCCATGTCTTCCTTCGTCCGACCGTTGTTGCTCGTGGCCGCAGTATCTCACGGATTAGCCCAGTTTGTTGCGCCACCAACCTCGCTCAAGAAAGTCGTCGGCTACGCTGACATTCCAGTTCGGTACAAGGAGGTGCCTGCAGGGACGTGCGAGCTGGACCCTAATGTGAAGAGTTACTCGGGATATGCCGACGTGGGAGAGGATGAGCACATCTTCTGGTGGTTTTTCGAATCCCGCAACCAAGATCCATCAGAGGCCCCCTTGACCGTTTGGATTAATGGCGGTCCGGGCTCGAGTTCTATGATCGGCCTCTTTGAGGAGTTGGGTCCTTGCCGCGTCGATTACTTCGGCAAGGTCTACAACAACCCTTATTCCTGGTCTAACGTGAGCAATCTGCTTTTCATCGACCAGCCCACTCAAGTCGGCTTTTCTTATTCTAAACCTGTTAACGCTTGGTACTCGGACGGCAATATTGTCACCGTGCCAGACGCTACGTGCCCCGACTATGCGCCTGCTGGCTCGTGCGGAACCTATTCCTACCCGAATCTCACCCTAACTGCGAATTCGACTACTAATGCTGCCCCTAATTTCTGGAAGACCCTCCAGGGTTTTATGGGTGCATTCCCTGAGTACTCGCGAAACGGGTTTCACTTCGCGACGGAAAGCTATGGTGGCCACTACGGACCTGTCTTCAATGCGTATATCGAAGAGCAGAACGCCAAGCAAATCCCGGGCGCGAAGGAGATCCAGCTAGAGTCGGTCTTGATCGGTAATGGGTGGTATGACCCGATACTTCAGTATCAAGCCTACTACAATTTCACCGTCTATCCCGGGAATACATATGACTACGCTCCCTTCAACGCGTCTATAGAATCTATGTTCTATAACAATCTATACGGGCCTGGAAACTGCATCGACCGGCTGAACGACTGCAAAGCTACGGGGTTAAACCACATCTGCAGCAGCGCAGACAGCTTCTGCGCCAACATGGTCGAATCTGTGTACGATAACGTGCTCGGCCGAGACGAGTATGATGTGCGGGAGCTCGTGCCAGATCCGTTCCCATACGGATTCTACAACGAGTACCTAAACTCGGCGGAGCTGCAAGCCGCAATTGGCGCGTTCACCAACTTCTCGACGTTCAGCGACGCTGTAGGCCGGGCGTTTGACGGTACCGGAGACGACAGCCGGGAGATGGGTACGATCGAAGACCTCCGGTACCTGATCTCCAAAAACATAACCGTGGCAATCTACGCGGGCGACGCGGACTACAACTGCAACTGGCTCGGAAACGAAGCCGTGGTGGAAGAAGTCGCAGCGCCGGGGTTCTCGAAAGCCGGCTACACGGACATAATCACGAGCGACAGCATAACGCACGGCCAGGTGAAGCAATCCGGCAAGTTCAGCTTCACACGAATTTACGAGAGCGGCCACGAGGTCCCCTTCTACCAGCCTTTAGCCGCCCTGGAGTTCTTCGAGCGAGCCATCAAAGGCCAGGACATCCAGACCGGAAAGCAAGTTGTGGATGTAGAGTACTTCACGGAGGGGACACGGAAGAGCACGTACCGCCAGGGGAATGCCACGATGCAGTGGGAAGTTCTGCCGGCGAATACGACATACGATGTTAACACGAACAAGCCGGGTGGGACTTGGCAGCAGCAGTCCGTGCTTATGAAGAAGAGTCTTAAGGCACGTCCAGGACGCCGAGGGAGGTAAATGGTGATCATGATTGCCTTGATGTCTTGAGTAAAAGTACCTAATTATTATAATTCACTACTGCCCAAATAATCCGTGGTAACCAGGTCCAACCTGAGGACGTGAATTCAACGCTTACCACAGAATCTATACTTATCATGTCCCCATCTAAATCAAGAAGCCGCCCAAAGCATTATCCTCTCTTTTCTCCTATTCCTCTACCCTTAACCTAGACCCATTGGTACGGTATATCCTTAATATTCCACATCACGCCGAGGCCGATTTCCCAAAATACCCCCTCGCAGCATTCCACACACCCCTAGCACCCTTAGCAATCTCATGACGCCCATCGTACAGCGGATACACCGCGACGGCAAGAAACGAGAAGAACTGCCAAGCAATAGCGACGGTAGTCCACCCGCTGAAGAACGGCTTCGTGAAGATGTAGTCGCGGTACAGCGGCATGGGCCACGCCACAAACGTTACTAGCACGATGAAGATGAAGAAGATCCACGCGATACGGTACCATTTTCGTAGCTCCCGTAGGGTTTCCTCGCTGAATGGATGTTGGATTTGGTCGAGGGGGATTGCGGTGGGCTTATTTCGCGGCGAGGTCGTGGTTTTGGACGGGCTCTTCTCTGTATCGTCAGGAGCGTGGTCTGGTTTGTGCGATGGCGCTTTAGTTACTTCTTCCGAAGACGATGCTTGGGCTTCGCGGGACAGGTATACACGCTCGGGAGTTGCGGGTTGCTTTTCGCTATCTTTCCGGCCGGGATCTTTCTTCTCATCGCTAATCGACGACTCTTCCGATTGCTCTGCGGAAGATGCGCTGTCGGGATCGATCCGGAATTCGTCAGCAAGTTCGATGCGCAGGAACTCGCGCCAGTCGAACTTGTAGGGCTTATACTTGGAGATCAGGACGGAGTAGATTGCCGGCGAGAATAGCGATCCGCATGCCCCGTATAATGCCGGTAGTCCAGCTTCGGTCGTCTCTAAGCTGATAGTACCATACAGCGCTTTCGCTGTACCTAGCCAGATGGCGAGGCCGGTAAAGAAACCCAGGACTGGAGATATGATAGCAGCGAGACGCGTCTGTCCGGACCAGCACAGGGTCAAGGCTAAGGGGATGATGCCTGGACACGAGAGGATAGGACGGAAGTAGCCTATCCAAGTCATATCCGCACCTCCGTAGTTAAGAGCCAGCGAGACGCCCGTGATGAAGATGGCGTGAGCTACCACAGCCAAATGGCTCACTTTGAGGAGCCGCTTGTCGCTTGCCTTGGGGTTGATATAGTTCTTATAGACGTCGAACGACAGGATAGAGCTCACGGCAATCATGGACGAACTCACGGTCGATGTCAACGCCATAAACAACAGCACGAAGAAAGCGACTATACCCTGGTCGCCGATTAACGCCTTGACCGTGTACGGCATGACAAGCCCAGCGTTGACTTCGGCGCTCGTGAACGGGCCTGGGTACGACGGGAAGATAGGGGTATTGTGGATAGCTCGCGCGGCCAGACCAATAACAGTGCCCAGGCCCCAAGGAATCCCGAAGATGGCAATCGCCGCGAGGTTATAACCCGGCACGGTGGCAGAAACCTCGCTAGCAAAGGACTTCTGCCAGAAGGCCGTGTCCATGACCACGAGGGCCAAGTTGCCAAACTTGAGGATCAGACCCCAGATGATAGCATCCTTAGATTTCATCGTAAGCAGTGAACCCTCGAAGTTTCCAGGGATGTAATTTTCAGCTGCCGTTGCCATAACCTTGTCGTAGAGGCCTCCAAGCCCGCCTATGGCTTCGTGTGTTAGGATGCTCAGCGTGAAGTACATGATGAGCACCAGGGCGACGGTAGTATGGATATAGTCCGTGAGGAAGGTAGCTTTAAGGCCACCTACAGCGGTATACAGCACCACTGCCAGACGGTTGATTAGTCTCTATTTTCCACATTTGAATCTCGAGGAGTATATACGGTATCCAGATAGATACCTAGGTAAGTATTTATACAAAGAGCGTAACTCACCACCGAGCGGAATAAGAATAGTAGCCGCAACAAAATGCATGCCCGAAATACCGTATATGAGCTGCGAGCCTGTGAGGATCATAGACGCACATCCGAACACGTTATTAGTTAGATTCAGCACGATGAACACCACGTGCCCAACCCTTCCATATCGCATCTTGATGATCTCGAGCGACGTATGCGCATAGGGCACCCGTATCTTAGCCAGCACTCCAAGCGCCGCCATGAGCGCGATCTGGAAACAAAGACCTGTTGCCCACCACTGCAGTCATCCATATTAGCATATACTCGTGTCCGTCTTACTCCTTTCTACCTTTGTACAATAAATATCACAAGCCCCACCATAACCAAACCCCCTAACTCAACTCAACTCAACCTAACCCCCCTTTCCCACAAGGAAAAACAAATACCAAAGCAAAGCAGATCAAAGCAAAACAAAAAAAAGACCACTTACCAACGGCACGGCAAGCCCAAACCGATAGCACATCGCCGCCGCAAACACCGTCTCGTTGATCCACATCCACGAGGAAAACACGGCCGAAGCGGTGAGCCCGATGCCGACGGAGCGGTTGGCCACCAGGAACATCTCGGAGGTGCCCGAGTCCTCGGAGAGGTACGCGCGCTGGATCTTGATGGCGACGAGGATCACGGCGCAGAAGGCCACCCCGAGCCCGATCAGCAGCCCGTAGCCCGTGCCCTGCGGCACCAGCGTGATGCCGTGCACGCCTAGCTGCAGCTGCGACATCTTTTTCTTCCTTTTCCTTTTCCTTTTCCTAAGTAAGCCAAGGCAAGGCAAAGGTACGTACGCTGTGCTCGGGCTTCGTCCTGACTGGTAGTTGGAATACCTACAGGTAGTAAGTAAAAGGTATTACTACACCACACAACATCAAACAACTAAAGAAGGAAGGTCGCGACAGTTATTCTTTCTTTATTTATTTATTTATTCAACCAAGCAGTCAAAAGCCATCTCTTCTTCCCTCCCCTCCGTTTTCGCCTCCGTCCGGGATCCATCCCGGACAGACCTCCCCCCCCCCATTCTCCGAATCCATGCTCGCGCGCGTCACGCCGTGGGGGGGAAGAATTGCGTTATGGTGATAGGACAGGGGTCGTCTGCAAGCCACATGTAAGCTTTTCGGCAGGATCCCGAACCGCTGGGAGGGTGTCGATGGCGTGCGATGCGTGCAGGATGACGGGACGGCCCCGGCTTGTGCGCCGATGGCAGGGGTAGGTAATGATACCAACCGCACGTAGCAAGTATTTTGGCGAGGCTGTTTGGTAGTACTACTGTGTTTTAGTATTAGATTTACAGAGTAGTGGATAGAGTCGATGGTAATAGGAAATTGGTTTTGGGTTGGTGGATATTAGTATGGTGGGAGTTCCTGCAGTCATTGACTACCTCCTAGGAATATGATGCGAAGATAGCTACCTCGGGTAGGTTTTATTTACTAATTTCTATAGGAGTCATTGAGTAGGTAGGTATATAGTAGAAGAGCTTCGAGGCTATCGTCAATACCGTCAAATGAAACGTGTATTAATCAGACGCATTGGTATCATTTTTCTATTTGTATCTTTGTTTGTTAGATATAGGGAAGACCTTGTGAAGTGGCGGCAGTAGTACGGCTCCTCAACTACTTATCCCTTTTCATACAAGTCTTATTCCTTGCTTAGCTGCTAGATATAATTCTCTCTATCTCATCAGGGTCTTTGATTGCATCAGTTAGATTGATTGAACCATCCTTCGTGATAAGTAAGTTATCCTCAATCCTATTTTATTCAGGTTAGCTCTCTTCTCATAGAATCAAAGTAATCGCGGCTCATTTCCACTTACCTTACACCACCGACATCCCAGTATTTATCCAACACCTTCTCATCGATGAATTTGGCGTGCTTAGGGTCCTTCAAGTAAGGCCTGATGATGAACTCGCAGAAGTAGATCTATTACCAAGTCAGTCGGGTGTAAGTTTACAAGGATAGATGCCCATTATTTAACGTACGCCGGGCTCGACAGTAATCACGCTTCCAGCAGGTAGGTTCGCCCGGACTCTCAGGTATCTAAATATCGGGTCGGGATCCGAATAGTTAGGGTGGCCACCAGTGTCGTGAGTATCTAATCCGAGGTAGTGTCCTAGACCGTGAGGGAGGAATGCCGTACTTGTCCGAGCATCGAGAATCTCTTTCCTGTCCCCTTTTAAGACTCCCAGAGAGAGTAAGCCATCAATAGCAATCCGATGCGCTAATAAGTGGACCTCATCCCACGATACGCCTTCTTTTAGGGCTGCAATGGTGTCTGTTTGCATCTGGAGAACAATCTCGTAAATGGCTCGAGACTCTTCGGTAAACTTCCCGGAAATAGGGAAGGTTCTCGTCTAAAATATTGTTAGTCTAACGTCTTCCTCTTTTCATCAATGTCTGATAACGCGGTAAAAGAAATATGCTGCACTTGGTTACTCACGATATCAGAAGCATAGCAGCTCCACTCAGCACCAGCATCTAAAAGTAGCAGATCCTTTCCAGTTAGATCTTTGTTATTGTGCACATAATGTAGAGTAGCGGCGGCCCGTCCGCTGGCAACTATGCTGGGATACGCTTGCTTCTTTGCCCCTTGAGAAATGCTCGCGCCCACGAATACTCCCTCCAATTCGTATTCGTTCTTGGCCTTCTTCACCCTTTCGAGGACGGCCTTATGGGCGACTCCGCTAATTTCATTAGCTTTCTTTATGAGGGCGATCTCGTACTCGTCCTTGATAACGCGGCTCTCGTCAATGGCTTCGCCTAGGACGGTGAAATCTTTGTTGGTAAACTCTAGAAAGGTCACGACATCCGAGACGCGATCGGCGATAGCAAAGACTGTAGCATTGGGGGCGCCTCCTAGTCTAGCCAGCATAGGGTTGAGCTCGGTAGAGGGGAGGACAGCGTCGACGTCGTACGTCGACAGAGCTTCCTCGGGAGACAACGGCAAGCCAGACCAAATAACGGAGTCTGGGTCTATAGGAGGGATAAAGAGGGTCGAGTGCTCAGTTGCGATATCGTAGATAAAGAAGCAGTCGGCAACGTCGACACCGGTCAAGTACATGAAAGCCCTCCGTTGTCTGCGCAGCTTTCGCGGTTAGCGTCGCCCTCTGAAAAGTAAAATTTGGATGGGTTTACCGGAAAGGGATCGGCTCATCGCTATCTTCCAATAGCCTGTCCGATCGTCCTTCTAGGTACAGAATACCTGTAGCATCGGGGATCTTGGACCTGATATACTCGACCACGCGCTTCGCATGCGCCTTGGCCGGGTACTTCCCCTGCAGGATTTTCTCGACATCGATATTCGCCTTAGACATTGTGGACCTCGCTGGCGCAACCACTGTTATATGTCTAGTTGGGAAAGCGAAGGGAGCTTTAGGTGGTTTTGGCGGTTTAGGCAGTTTAGGCAGTTTAGATATTCTAAGTGGGATGATTTCGCAATATGAACGCGAATGCGGGGTAGTTTGAATATCTGTGTAGAGCTTCGGCACCACACGTGCTCTTATGCTACTTCTAAGAATTCCAAGGGAAAGTGGTATCTGTCTCAATATTCTCGTATCGCACATATTGTACATTCAGCCTAGGCAGGTGCAAGTAGCACAGTGCGCTGTGCCTAAACTCTAGCATCGCAAAAGGCAGTATCTTGGCTAAAATTAGTACTACCCGGCGCGGTTATCATCGGAATATTAAACAGAACTATGAATCCTTCCGGTCCGTCACGGCCGGACCCGAACTAGTCTTCCCGTCGTTATCTAATCGCAACTACATAGGTATCTCACTATAATATTTCATGTTAATAAATATGTTGGTGTTATTCTAAAATATTATGGTTTACCCCCTGTTCCATAACGCCGTCACTAATGCGAGTACAAAGGCTAAGGGGCTCGTAAGGATATATGCGGTATTCATATTGGGGGGGCTGGTCACTAGAAGATAGAAAGTAAACGGTATAATCCGTAGGGCTTAGGGTACCTATCTAATATATAAGTGGCATGTATAGCAAATATAATTGTTGCTATAAGAGGATAATTAAGTAAGTACTTCCATGTTTGACTTTGAAGACACCATACCACCTTTTAAATAGAAGATACCTTATTTTATTCGTATCTTAAATTACTAGTTGATGGCTTTGTATGGCCTTAAATATATAAGAAGCAAGCATCTCGTAAACTCGCCCTTGATACCAACTAACTAACTAGGTTAGGTACCTACCTACATAGGTAGGTAGGTTCCTAGTCAAAAACAACTATTACCCCTATTTTCGTAACACACACTTCGGCAAACCGATAGTCAATACAGTCCTAAAAGCTTCTCGAAATAAATCATTTAGCTACTAGAGTAGAATGTTCAATATAATATGTACAAGTAACAAGATTCGGGTATCACGTATGAACGAGTTCTTTACGTATGCCTTCCTTCCTCGATGATACCTTCCGAAAAAAAAAAGTGCTTCAGAAACAACTGCCACCCATATAATGCAAAATGTATACAAACATATCCCATGTGGGGATAGAAAATAACCAAAATCGTATCCCCAATGCCCTAGGTCTTCGCTCTTTAGTGATTCCTGACTGAAAAGCGTCCTTGTCGCTTAGTCTCCGCATTAGTAGCATCTACTTCCGGTATCTGTATCTATTAGACCTCCTAATCCAGATCCAGGTATAAATGTTGTAGCTAGGTAGATATTCTCAGTTTAAGTGCACGGCCTTGTGCATGAATCGGTCTCTTTACAGCAGACCACGCATGCTAGAACCTCGCGTAAGTTGCTTGCCTAGAGCACGGGTCACGTAGGCACGCGTTGCGTCGCGTCGTGCAGCAACGCCCCCCCTCTCTTAGGTACCCTTATAAGTCAAAAAAATAATTCGACTTTCACCCGCTGGTTAGTCGTATTGAATGGCCTTGAGGTAGCCGCATACCAACATGCCTCTCGGGGAGCACCCCAATTCGAACCCCACGGGGGGACTTTTCGGACGATCCCTGATATACGACTGCCACATAAACGACCCGTTCCCCTGCATCGCGGCGAGCACCTAAATTGGCGAGGAACGTATCTGGTCGAAAAAGAATGTCCCAGTAATCGAAAGTAGGGAGGCGCAGTAGCTGACACCCGGGATAATAGGTGTTGGGCTGGGCCGGTGGATGGTTTTTTTTTTCTTCCCTTCCAGGCTGCACGCCTAATATATAATGATGGCACAGCATCGCAATCAATATTGCCTAGAAGTAATCACTCAGATTTAGATTTCACCCTTTTTTTGGTGGTGCATCCAGTTTCAAAGTCGGTATCGCATCATCTTCCGACTGTGCGAGTTCGAAGCCCACAAGGCCGTGACCTTGCTTTAACGTTTCCCAATGTCTCTTTAAGGTATCCTCCCCTATCACCAATTCGAAACTAGTTAAAAAGCAGAAGCTAATTTCCAGCCTCGCCAACTCGATCTCACTCACTCCGCCAACCCGAGCGATCTTAGCGTGCGGGTAGCTTAAGTCCTCAAGAGCTTTCATTGCTACTCTCAGACCAGCTAGAAGTAGACGGTGGCAATTCCTCCGAGTAACGACGATGGCCCGTTCTTCAACAGCGAGCCGGAAAATATAAAATGATGTCGCAAGATACACAGCAGTTGACATGGGACAGAATCGATGTATTCGCAACAGGTAATCCTCGATACTAATCGGGGGAGGCTGTTTGCTAAAGAACTTCCGCGTAATAGCGCTGTGTTGAAGATTGAGCGGCTGCGAGTTGGCGCCGATGATTATATACGGCTCTGGGATGCTCTTTGGCGGTTCTGGGGTTGATACCTTCTTAAGGTGGACACCGTCGATGGACTGTTTGGGTGTCGCCTGTCCAGGATTCTGGATCCGAGCTTGAGCCCGAGTTTGAGCTTCAGCCTGTTCCCGCAGTCGAACCAGGCTCTTTTCCGAAAGAGTCCTAACGATTTCTGCCTTCTCCCGTTGCATACTACGCATATTAGGAATAGTTGGGCTCGTAGGAGGGGGTGTCGGAGGTATATCGCCAGTAACGCGGACAAGCGCTTCGATACTAGCACCGAGTAGTTTGAGAGCCGCAATAGGGGATAATTTGAAGAGGTCGTGAGAGGAGGGACTCGGGGCGGTATGGAGCGGAGGCGGCGTTCGAGCTTGCAATACCAATTTTGGGTCTGCTGAAGGAATGGGAGGCGGAGGAGGTGAAGTCGGTGTCGCGCTACCACTTCCTTTGTCCTCGTCTACTTGAGACACCAGAACGTCTGACTGGCCTTTGTCGCTCGCCATTTGAACCCTACTCGCCTTTCTTCTCTCGAACTAAATAGTTGACCAAGAACTATTACTACTAGGTAGTAAGTACTATGACAGATCAACCTCGAGCGGTACAGGATGAGCTCGAATCAATAGCCTTTGAAGAAACTGGTTCGGCAAAACCTGCTATCGCACAGGATTCAATTGGGCTTGCTAGCGGATAGTACCGAGTGCTATCGAGCTGAAGAGAGCTCGTGGTATTTTGATCTCCGGCCCGTGACTTGACTCATGGTCTCTCATGAGAATAACGAGGTAGGCAGCTTAATATCAGCTACCAATACACCAAAGGATATATTCCACGCCCTAGTCTTTCTGTTGACTTGTCAAAGAGCTAGGAGCTATATGTTACCTAACTTAATTTGCTAGCTACAGGAGCTCAACAGATCTAATAGATCTGTTTTGATAAGGGCTGCGGAACTATAGTGATGACGAGTTGCAGTAGCTAAGAGATCGTCGGTGGTAGCATCGCCACTCTTCAGGACGAAGACCTATGAAAGGCGGATTTGACCGAGTTCTATACTAGTACAGTAATGAGCCGCGCGATGGGCGAACCAGAAACGAAACCAAACAGGAATAAGTGGCGGTCGAGGCTAAGGCTAGATAGATGGAGAAATCAACATTTAAGATGAGGGACCAGATTCCATTATAATAAAAATAAGGGACTAGATTTAAAAACGATGGACCTCGGAGAAGTAGCTGTCCGACTTAAGGTGATTTAAGGTTTTCCTCTTTCCCACTTTATCGCAACCCAGGCCTTTGAAGTTTTACCCCTGTAAAGTATCGAGGAACATTACCTGTGTATACACTACCAGACTACCTAAGGTTAGGTTAGAGTATTGCCGTAGCTTAGGTACCTACCTGTACCCAACCCCTCTCACGCTAGGTTAGGAGATTCTAGCCTCGGGCGAAATATGGATTTTAATTCGAGCCCGAACATATTATTATACATATGCCTAATGCATAAGAAGCCTAATGCATCAAATATCCAAGGTCAGCGTAGAATACGTATAATTCGCATTTCTTAGTTAGGTTAGTCCTCTCAATTATTGATATTTCGATTTCTTACGAGCTGCATATAGAAGAGGCTCTCTTTATTGATCCAATCGCGCCTCAATGGACCAAGAGCACTTGCAGCTTACATGCTTTAGGTATGCTATGTAAGTAAGTACATATGTACATGTACCTAGAATTATGTACATGAGGTTTTCTGCAGGTTCAAAAGACCCGTGACCCTATTTAATAAGTCCCGAATTGGAAGACCGCAGGACCCCGCCAACCCACTAAATTGTCACATTTATCATTATCGAATCCACGATGCGGTAAGTTGGCGGGGTTTGAAAAGAGAGGTGGCGGTCGAACAAAGGTGGCCAAGAGTAAAGATACGACAAAGATCATTTACGAATTACCAACAAGACATTGCCGAATCAGGTCTTCAGTAGGACAAAGCCCCGTGTCGAGGTGTTAATGGTATGTTCAAGCTGGTCTGTACTTCTTATCTTGTGGTGCAGGAGAGACCATGTAAGAGAAGCCGTATCCATTAAAAGCAGGTACAGCATCTTCAAATTATATTAACGTGGGAGGCTTATGAGCTATTAAAAGAGCCAATGGTCCGAGGGTGGGAAGTATCCGCGTCCAAACGGGTACGAATAGCATATCCCAAGTCAACTGACGGCTCTATAAACCAATAGGCTATATTGTATAACTTACTGTTATTCTGATAAATACGCGAATACATGTGCGGGATGTGCGTTTGTTACCTCTAAACGGCGCAATGCAGAAGAGAGTAAGAAGTGAAATAAGATTAGAAGAGATCTACAATTTGGGGGAAATATCCAGACAGGGATAGTAGTATGTAGACCTTGCGTGGCAGGGTAACATTCGGCATGCACCGTCGCGTTTTTGAAGTCTAGTATAAAAATGACAATGATAAAAAATTGAGAACTTCATGAGAAAGATACCTAGAGGCAGGCAGCAGACCAGCTGATTTTCGTAAGATGCATGTCTTTAGATACCTTACCTAGGTCTAGAACCTAACGAGGCGTTTGAGATACCCACTTCAACGATTTAGTCCATGCAGTCTCGGTCGCTTGTATCGCCTCTATGTATATTCTATGTACCTATATTCTATGTAGGTATATCGAAGGTATTACAATAAGAGAGCCGGCAGTCTCCGAATTTGATATCTCTATGACCCAAGTATTACATAGTAGTATAAGTCAACATTAACAATTTCATTTCCAAAAGTCTCATGCAAGGGGGAGATAATATAAATCCCATACCTAATTACCAAAAAGGCTGGTGTAAGTGATCCATTCCCCACGACTATAGTGTATGTACGTGAACAAACCAGCCAATATAACCCCTTCCCCTATCCCACGAAAAGTAAATCACAAGCACAGTACCGCGGTCTCCGCCCAGGCTACCCTTGGCATTACCCCAGACGTACCAATGATCGACAATCTCTCCAGCCCAAACCCCACGGCAGCCTATATGCGTTTCTGCAGGACCTAGCCTATAAAAGATCAAACCAAGACCAAGACGTAGATCATTAGCAATCTTCAGTACGGCGTGGGAAGCCACAGCAAACGTAAACATCGTCGTGCTTCATATAGAGACCTCATGGGCATCATAATCCCACTCACAAACTCACACATCCTCTTCACTTATTGACTAACAACCTGTTATATAAAACCAAATCGTGATATATCGCAGGCAGAATATCTATATAACCCCCCTCATTTGCGTTACCACAGCATCAGTTAGAGCACAGCTCCCTGCGGCAGGACCCTTCTTGCATGAATAGCACATCATCCCAAAGATCGCCGCAGTAATCCTTCAAAAGCACACGGGCATAGGACTCGCATATACATTAAGTTAGGTAGGTGTGTATGTATATGCACCACGCACAACTGCAAATCAAATACCCCAAATTTCCCCCATCAGCCAGGAATAGCCACGAGCACACCGACATAAGAGCCCAGCGGCGCTAATCCATAGCCGTCGACCCTAAGCTCGCTTACCAACAACCTAAGCACGCACGTCCCTTTCCCCGTGGGGAAGAGTACGCGGGCTTACAGCCCAATGCCTAACCCTCAAGGATCTAGCATAGCACGCGACCTTGTTCGATACGAAAAGCAGAACGCCTGCATGCTTAGGTAGGTAGGTAGATACCTACTCAACACCTGTAATAACGAAGTGCCATAACTAGCAGAAACTTATACATATCTAGCTAGGTATGTATATGGCGAGGAAGCCTCAACTAAATACGCGAGGCCTTGTAAGAATTTAGATACACATACCTTATGCATTAGGTATTCTAGGTCCCCAAGCTAACAAGGCTAGAATGGGTATATATAAAATCCATGATACAAAAAAGAATAAAGCCCGGAAACCCCGTAAGTTGCTAATTATAGTTGTAACTATGTGTCATTAGATACTTGAAGTCCTAAATAGACTTTAAGGTAAAAGTATCCAAATATAAAGACAAAGTCGCTTTACATCCATATAATATACCAAGAACTGTACAGCGCAAGCCCGAGTATGTAAAGGGGTCTGACTCACCTACATAACATACATTTAGTTACCTAAGTTATCTACTCTTAAATATGTTTCTTCCTATGACGGGTTTACATAGTCGAACCACTGATTAAGCATACCACGATGGCGTGTATCATCCGGGATGACACACTCTAATAATAGGATTCCAATAGAATACATACTAATTTATATGGATCAATTTCTGCTATGACTCCCAACAATGCCCCATTGCACCAGCGCGTCTATAATATATATTTGCGTCCCCAATATTCCATGTGGCATAACGTGATGCTAATCTCCGCTTTCAATGCAGAAGCAGCTGCTACTATACTATATATGTATTCCAGTAGGTTCAAGATTAAGACCCAAGATTGACCTTACAGTCCAAAACAGCACTCTGACCGCTTTCGACGGCTTTGATGGCTTCTTTGATGGTACGTTCGAGATCGTCTACCTTGTCAACCCTAGCCGCGAACAAGTCGCCTCCAGCAGCCGCTTTAGCAATACCCGCGTAGTCTGGGATGGGGTCGAACGAGATATTGATTTCCTCGTTCGTTGCTGTTGACCCTAGACCGTTCGGGTGTACAAGAAGCATTGACTTTCGAGGGGCGTTCCAGCCTGTTTGTTACGATTAGTTGTGCTCGCGTGTTTTCCATATATTGTACCTAGGCATAACTGAGAACTCACCCTTGTTATTTAATACGATGGTCAATACCGGGATATTGTAGCGCCTGGCGATCCAGTATACACTGCCGGGAACGGAGAATAGGAACGTGCCGTCGCCCACGATTTGCACAACAAATTTGCCCTTGCCACCGTTTTCCCCGTCCGTTGCCAGCTTGATTCCCAATGCACCGCCACCAGACCATCCTAGACCACCCCCACCGCAGTTAATCCAGGAACCCGGCAGCTCCGGCTGAAGATTATCATGCACAAATGCGGTATTCGTCACTGCTTCAATAGCCCAGATCGTATCTTGCGGGCACAAGGACCGTAGGGTTTTGCTGAGATATCCAGTGCCGAAGGAGCCGTCATCAGCTGGCTTTGCATTGGATGCTATGGTATCCAGGCGTTCCTTGTATGATGCCTGAAGAGCCTCCCATTTCTTCGTGGCAACTGCTGTATCGACACTTGAAGCCTGACTCTTGGCTTCGGAGACGATCTGCTCGACTGCAAGTAGAGGTTCCGCGCGATACCGGTGCTGAGCCGGTACATAGAAGAGCGGCATGAGCTGCTTCAGGGGGTCAACATCAATGTGGAAAACCTTGGTACCATCCTTTGGCTTATTTAGTGTTGGAATCCAGGGGACATCGCAATCCAATATTACAATTGCGTCTGCTTTCTCTATCCATGGGTCGATACCGAATCGAAGGCCGATCCAAGCGGGGTGGGACGCGGGGAAGCACATATCACTACCGCCTGTATCAAGTACACGCAGTCCCTTCACAGTGTTAGCGAGCTCTACTAGAACAGCGGGTATTTTATGGTTTCGACCCGAGTATCCGGTGATGAGCAACGGGTTTTCAGCACCGAGTAATGCTTCCGCAATTTGCTGAGGGGCTGTTGGCGGCAAACCACCCAGCTCAACTGAGTCCCAGACACCTTGCTCCAGCGAATACGGGTTAATTTCCTCTTCCATCACCTCTCTCGCGCCCACCAGATGCACCGGGCCCTGAGGGGCGCTCGTGGCGAATTGTAAGGCGCGATTGACCATCTGTTTGATATTCTTGCCCGTCTTGATTTCCTCTGCATATCTACAGTACTGACCGATGATCTGGGTTTGATTGGGAACATTTTGAATCCAGTGGATATATTCGGTCCGCGACCCGCGCATCTCTCCCTCAAGCGTGAAAGGACTTAAGCCTGCAAAGACTAGAACCGGTGCGCGTCCAGTACTGGCGTTGTGGACTGCGGCTCCTAAGCCCTGCGTACCAACATCGACGTGGACAATGACGCACTGTGGCTTACCCGTCAGACGCGCGTAGCCGTCGGCCATCGACATCGCTACCATCTATTGGCCTAGAGTTAGTTTTAATCATTTGATTGGCGGCGCGGATGCAAGCCAATGTTATTCTATCATTACCAAATAGTACCTCTAGATAAGTACCTAAGGTATCTACGAACGTACCTCGTTGGGGCATGTAATGATACGTGGGAATTTACCCTTAGCCTCCCTCTGTCCTTTTACCATAGCTTCGATAATGCTAGGATGATCCGAGCCTAGATTGACGAAGCAGTGTGTGACGCCTGCTTCCCATATCGCCTCGAAAAAGGCAAACGATGCTGTGTACATGGCGGGCTTAGACGTGGAGGACGTGCGGAGCTGCTGCTGTTTTAACACGTCTAAAGTGATGGACTCTTGTTGAGTATTCCTGGTTGTTGGTCTGGACCTGGAAAGGCGCTGCGTGGGAGCTTTTGTACTGTATGATCTACCACCGACTGCTAAGAACTTGGAAGCATTCGTTGTAGAAGCAAAACCATTATACAAACTTGTGCTACGGTGGGAGGTCTTATTAACATGGCGTTGACACATACTTAAGCCACGAAGGTCGAGCCCATTGGTTGCTCCATGGCAAGCCAAGTTTTTGCCGAACAGTTCCCCTCCGTATCGATTGCATGCGCTATCGACAGGTGCGGTCTCGGTCCTTGAAGTCGGGATGAACAGGTCAGTTGGCATGGGACCGGCAAGTTGAGACAAGTAGGAACAATGTGGGAGATTATCCACCCGGTATTTCCATTGCGGGGATACTGGAGACGCTGGGGAGGATAGCGTGAACCATAGTGAGGGTGGAGAAGTAGAAGGACGAGTAGAATAAGGGGTGAAGTAAGGTGGGGGAGGGGCTAAAGACAGGGATGAAGGCTTGGGGATTGGCTTCCGGAGGCCGCTTCGCCTAAGCATTTTTGGAGATTTTAGGTATTATACCTAGGTAGGTAAGGCTGGTAGATGATTAGGTCCTTTCAGAGATGCGGAGAAGGGCGCTAGATTGGCTGGATTCGCTGGCTACTCCTAACAATGCCGAGTATGCTGACCAGCTGGGCGTACCTGTACTTTCTGTCCGTCCAAAGTCGTCACAAGTACGACCGGTTAGCAAAGGAAAGACACGGCAGTACAGAACTGACGAAAAAGAAGCAATCCGCGGGTGCAACGTATAAGTTGTTGACTGGAGTCCCGAGTGACGATAGAGCTAAGTTAACAATGACTTGACAAGATCTTGCACCCACTAAGGAATCGACACTAGAAGGATATTTTCTTCACAATGTCTTCTCTTAGGTGTAGCTTTTTGGTTTGATATGACTGTAATAAAAATATCTTGTTTCCGGATTGGTCGTATCAAGAATTTAGATCGGGAATGTTGAAGGAGGTAAATTTGGGGGTTTCTGGAATGTGCGTATATAGAGTATATGAATAAACTTTACGCTTTAGCTAAAGAATCGAGTATTAGTAATATAAGTTCCTACCTACAGTTACATACTTTGGGTATAGAGATACAGACGGTTCACCTTCGGCTTATAAGTTCCAATTGTTTACTAACGCCCCATATTTCATGTATGCGCATCCTTTTCCCGGGTACATATAGCACGTAGGTGGGCAGTTGAGGCTATCTTATTGCTGAATAGAGATATATTTCTCGTAAGACAATAATTGTGTAGGTAGCTAACTTCTAAGTATATGGAATTCCTATGTCATTATGAACAGTGCGCAATCCTTCGTAAACTAGGTTAACAAATGACAATAACTACATAAATTATACTCTCTCTATTATTTCTAAACTGGATTCCTTTCGAATATTTATAACAAGATTACTCCAACAACTTCTCAAGTATGACATACATATATATACGTCACTCCTGTGGGTATGACCATAGTTATCGCTTATTATCGGCAGGTATAAAGTGCCGAGATATCGATTATCTATAACAACGCCGACCCTTAGGTTTAGTAAAACGTGACATTGTTTTGTTTTAGGCACATAAGCCACATTGGTTTATAAAGTAGCACAATGCGATATCTAAGATTTTGTAAACCCCGAGATGCGGCTCTGCGTGACGCATCTTGGCAAAATCATGTAAGCTGTGGCACATACTATTTGTCTTTTTTCTTTTCGTCATAGCTAGCATTGAAATTGCTATTTCCCCATCGAGTGTAGTGTGCCGAAGACAAATCGGGCAATTATTTAAAGTATGTCGTTTTGGGACATAGGTAAGGTAGGTACCTAGGTAGGTACCTACCTATTCTTCAGTCTACAATAATTTTAATGAATACCTCCATGTGTACGGGGATATTGGATTTGACTGCCGTACTGGTCGACTTGCTAATACCCCCGGAAAGGTCAACGTTACCCCCAGGTGAGGTCATTTCTCAACCTGGCGAATCAGAGATGGGCGACCCGTCCCAAGAATACGTCGGTGGCTTTCGGTAGCTGTAATTGGCTAAATTGGCGCCGGTCTTCGAAACCGAGCTCTTTTGAAGGCACTTGCGCTCAATGCAGAAAAGACCGAAAGACGTGGCACCATGTTTCTACCAACTAGGACCTAGGTAGTAGTAGAAAAGAATATATTGCAAGCCGAAGGTGAGTCGGAAATCTTACTTGCATCTCGAAGCATCCTGGACCATGAAAAATAAAACCTATTCTTCTCTGTGGCTTAAGCGCATGACGATATTGTGTAGGTAGCTTACTACATATTCACTCAAGCTGAAAGTTAGGCGGGTTTCTTGCTGCTTTTATATCGATAGCTTATTTGACGGGCGTCCTTCATCCAATCCCGGCGGCCTCACGACTGGATTGGCTCGTCAGCGGCGTTGGATAGACTAGGTCGGAGTAGTTTCACTGAACACTGACAAGACAAAGTGGTGACTGTGGATCAGAACAATTAACACGCTGGACTTGGCCGAGGGGCGCGATCCTTGTCAGAGCTCCCTTGAGTCCCTATTGGGCAAGTAGCATCTGGGGGTAACAGGGTAGTCAAGGTAATAAACCTGGAAACAATCAGATATGCAAGGAAGCGTGAATAATAAAAGAAATCCCGTTTGCGACTTCTCCCAAATCGACCAATACGGCCTTCTCTCTTACTCACACGGGAGTCAAGCCTTCTCCAAGCTCCTTCGATAAACGTCCTTCCTCAAAGGCTTTCCCCCCTTTTGGATCCGAACACATTCGAAAGACCAAGACTGACGCCTTGAGCCTTTATAGACTTACCAAACCTCTTCGCCTAGAATAGCTTCTTACCTGACAAAACATACTTTAGGTTGTCTTGGATAGAATGGGGCAAACACCGAGCACTCCGCTTTCCGACTGTCTCAACGCCGTCTGCAATGGCCGCGACGACTGCGTCGCATTTCCTGACCATCCGCTCTACCAAGTATCTTGGGTCAACCGATATAATCTCGATATTCCGGTAGAACCGATCGCCGTAACGAGGCCGGATAACGCCCAGGATGTATCGGGTTTCATCAAATGCGCCGTTGCGAATAACGTCAAGGTCCAACCGAAGTCAGGCGGTCATTCTTATGCGTAAGCGCGCTCCGAGTTGTCGTATATTTTCCATATTGGTCTTTACTAACAAACACTCACATAGAAATTTCGGTATGCGCAAACACTAGAAGATACCTCGCGTCGTGGAGAGTGAGCTAGCTGGCTAATACGCAAGAAACAGGTGTCGGAGGACAAGATGGCGAACTCGTCATCGATCTCGTAAATCTTCAAGACTTTTCTATGGATACCAACACGTGGCAGGCTTCCATCGGCGGAGGTACTAGGCTCTCTGATGTGACCAATAAGCTTCACCAGAACGGCAAGCGAGCCATTGCTCATGGAACCTGTCCCGGGGTTGGTATTGGCGGCCATGCCACCATTGTGAGTGCTGTCGTTTTTGCTTAGGAGGGAGCTCTGCTAATAGCATTGCCGTAAGGGTGGACTTGGTCCTTCGTCTCGCATGTGGGGGTCGTGTCTCGACCATGTTATCGAAGCAGAAGTAGTTACCGCAGATGGCTCTATCAAACGGGCCAACGAGAAGGAGAATAGCGATCTTTTCTTCGTAAGTATATCGTGATCTAACTTGGGTGTCACACTAACTTACATCAACAATAGGCATTAAAGGGAGCAGGTGCAGGTTTCGGCGTTGTCACCGAGTTCGTCGTCAAGACACACCCTGAACCTGGTGACATTGTGCAGTACTCATATTCACTATCCCTCGATAAGCATACCAACTTGATATCTGTATTTCAACAATGGCAGGATCTCATCTCGGATCCCAACTTAGACCGACGATTTGGTACCGAATTTGTCATGCATGAGCTTGGTGTTATCATCACTGCCACATTCTACGGAACCGAAGAGGAGTGGAAAGCTACTGGCATTCCCGACAAGATTCCCGTAGGAAACGTATCCGTAGTTGTAGACGACTGGCTAGCAGTCATCGCTCAGCAGGCAGAGGACGCCGCTCTTTGGCTGTCGGAACTCCGCGTCGCATTTTCTGCTAAGAGTCTAGCTTTCCGTGCCGATGAGACACTATCCCCGGATACGATCTCTAAACTTATGAATTACATCGACGGCGCGAAACGAGGCACACTTATTTGGTTCCTGATCTTCGACTCTACCGGTGGTGCGGTCAGCGATATTCCCATGAATGCGACCGCTTACTCACACCGAGACAAGATCATGTTCGCTCAAGGATACGGAGTTGGTGTTCCGACCTTGAACCAGGATACTCGAGACTTCATGAACGGCATCATGACCACGACCAAGAGCGGTTCCACGCAGACATTGACCACGTACCCCGGATACGTCGACCCTTCATTGGCAGATGCTCAGGCATCGTATTGGGGCCCGAACTTGGATACTTTGGGAGAAATTAAATCGAAGTGGGATCCGAATGATTTGTTCCATAACCCGCAGAGCGTGAGACCGGCAGAAACTGATTAGGAGTCGAAAGGAGAAAGGAGACTTTGGCTTTGATACCCCCTCTTCTGTGTTGATAATTTGATAATACCTACTTGCATACCTTAATTCGCCATCTCGTTCCTCAAGTACCATTCGTATTAATTATTGGAGCCTTCCCGGCTAATCTGCTCCGTCAACTGATCAAGATTGCATGTTGCAACCAGTCTACCTTGTGAGGCTTTTCGCAGAGATCGCCAGAGAGATCACCGTATGAGCAACTCTTGCCGGAAACTCCCGGCACCGCAGACCTCAGCTCAGCTCGTCGGTGACTCCGATATTCGCATCTCGAAGATTCCAAACGCCTTCGTGCAACTCGAGTGAATGTGTTGTGTAAAAGTTTTGTCATGATACGACTTGAAGCCGTAGACCATTAGAACTGCTAGCCGCGGCCAAGGACAGATCAGTGCTCGTCTTTTGGTCGGATATTGGCTCCTATCTGAGACGATTCGACAAAAGTTACAACCCAAGCCTTGCCCAGCCTCCGCATGATCGTATGCGGAATACCGTCCGCATATACATGCACGACATCCCGTCGAGTCGCACTAGTCTTTTTAGCCGACGATCACAAGCAAAGCCAAGTGTTAGAATCTAGGACAAACAACCTCCAACCTCTATATTGTGAAATGGACTCGTGAATATGAAGCCCCATCGGGTGTACATATCAACAGGAATTGCTCAGTAGGGGGGTTGGCGGTGCCGGTAGTGCCGGTTGCTCAGCGTCGACGTAAGCTCTGCCGTGCCGTTCGGCCCGCGTTAGACGGGCTCGGATCGTACACGTATGCACGCCGGATAGTTAATTCAGCTTTCGAAGAGGAGCGGTCTGGTGTTGTGATTTTATGTCAGCAATCCTGTCCGATGAGATGATTCAACTTTATAAGTATTTGGAACAACAACGTTTAAGGGACCTTACACGTATGACCACAACTTGTGCTTATGGCGCGGTGCCATGCGATAAACAGACTGGCTGCCCGACTGGCCAACTGGATGACGCTTACGAAGCCAGACATCTATACCTATCGAAGAAACGAGAATTGAACGCATGAAGTCGGCGTCATCTGCTCAGCCAAGGCCAAGATACGCATGTCCATCTGTGGCTAATCTGTCACTCCGAGAATACTCCCTCGCCGAGCTATGGTGTGAATAAGCGAGTCTATCGCGGAATACCACCACGACAGCCAGACATTGGTATGAACATGTGGCAATAGTGGTATAAGTGATGTATATACGCGGGTGATCAAGCGTGTTTCAAAGTAATGCTTCAATGGTAGACGAAATCCCAGGGGTGCAGTGGTATTCGTCAAGCGAAGCGGTTACCTAGATACGACACTACAATTACCGAAGGAGAAGGCGCCTGTATCTATGATCTACGTGTGGGCCTGAATGTCTTGGACGAAGTCTTGGATAGAAATTTGAGGGATAAAAAATACATACACGTATTCCGTTGGGGGTCGGAAGGGCTGGTATGGGGATCAACCTGTTCATAGCAATGCTATTAGATGATATTCATTCAAACCGAATATATTCGAGTTCCCTTGTTAATTAGTCGACAATGTAATTGCTATTTAGTTAGCATCAGAATTAATAGATTAACATGTAGATCTCCCCTATCCAGAGGCTAAGTTGGTACTCTGCATCTTCCGTAGAGTATGTGGTATGTCCAAGGCAAGATGAAAAAGGCATGCAGGCACGGCACTGACAACAGTATGCACATACAAAACCATTTCCACATGGCAGATGTGTATCAGAGTGTAAAGGTAGGCCTGCATCGAGGTGACCCCCAGACTTCCTGCAAGACCTCGACATTAAGTTACCACCCATTCACACCTTTTAAACCCCAATTGGGCTTCTTCATTCGCTCGCATTATAGGGTGACCGCCTCTACGCTAAACTATATAATATACAGCTGCCGGCCAAGGAACAGCTCACCACCAGCCTGGCGAATTACACAATTATTAAGCGAGGCTTCTATCAAGTCGAATCGCATAACGTTGAGACATTACACAGGTATAAATGGGGAAAAAAGGGGGGGGGGCAAGACCAAGCCCGGGAGTTCCGCCGTGTCCACGGACATGTCCGCCATCTATTTTTGCACCGAATTGTCCAAGAGATGTTTCTCAACGGTAGTAGCGTTGCTTGGCGTACCAGGTTGTTTACTTATCTCTATCTTATAGCTGAGGATCTGTTTGGTATAGCCATTTATAGTTACCCGACGATTTGCTTATTTGAGCCCAACCTATCCTTACCTACCCACCCTTACCTATCTTACCTATAGCGGTATGGTGTAATCAATAACAAGTATGTACACTACGTTTCGAGTTGTGAGATCGGAACCTCTCCGTACACTAGTCTTGGTATGGCGTCGGACCTGGTTGCAAGGGTCACGCTAAGCAAATGTCAATCTCTTGTCAAAGCCTAACGCTTGCCAAGCATCGCGAACTCGATGGTTACGAACGCCTCGCGATTGGAGATAGTATCATTATTGGATCTATAGCTTAAGCGGTGCCTCGAAAAGAAAAACATGCTGCGCGGAATACCGGCTCGTGGTTGGATGGGATGTGAGGCCAAGAAATCAAATGGCAAATTTGATCCGGTGCCGCAGCCGATCGGTGCCTCTTCTACATTTCATCCTATCCATAATCTCTCTGCGGAGCGCTCATTCTCTCGGCACGCACCGATTTCCAACTCGTACGTACCTCCTAAGAACGTAAGAAGGTTCCATTATTGGATGACACTCTAGTCTCTAGACAGCGTAAACGTCTCAACGGGAAGCGAAGTAAAGCCAGATCGAGGAATTGAATACCAGGATGGCCGATATCGAAATAACCTATAGATCCATCGTGAGGTGCATCAACGAACGAAGATGGGAGGAATTGCCAAGATACATGCACTCACACTTTGTTAAGGACGGCCAAGACTTGACGGCCGAGGGCTATATCGCCGAAATGAAGAAGACTGGCGATGTCGAGCTTACCATCGATGCTGTGGCGGTTGACAAGTCTCAACAGTGCATGGGAGCATCCGTCCTCGTGAAGTTCAAGCCTGCGAGCGTAGCTGGTGACGATGCCGCCATACCCGGCAAGACCATCTCGTTCATGGAGCAGGTATTCAACTGGTTTACAGATGGCAAGCTTTCCAAGACTTGGATAGTGGCAGATCATCTCGAGATGCAGCGCCAACTTTCAAACCCCGATGCAAGGTACACGCCGGACCTTATCACCGAAGAGAATCCGCCAAGAGGCTCTCACGACGGGGGACTATCCGCGCACGAACTAGAGAGCAAGTATAGGGCGTATATTGAGTGTGTGAGCGGGCAAAGAATGGAGACGGAGCTGCACAAATTTGTTCACCCGCAGGTAGTCTTCAACACCAAGACTCTGTCGGAAGAGGAATACCGACACCTGATACAGTCGTTCTTCGCAGCAATCCCTGACCTCGTCTTTACAATCTCCACCATCGTCGTGGACGAGCGAGCGCAGCGAGTGGCTATACGAATCGCGATAACCGGCAAGCCCACCGGCACGCTGGCTGGCGTGAAGCCCAACGGTCGCGCCGTCAGCATCCACGAGCACGTCACCTACCGTTTCGAGAAGGGCAGGATCGCGAGGTTATGGAGCATCGTCGACTGGAAGTCCTACGCAGCGCAGATGTCAGATTAACCATTCGTTAGCCCGTAGCACCAGGCACCGGGGGGGGTTAGCAGACAAGGGAAAAGAAGGGCCGGGGTTTCTTTTCGAGTAACTATCGCGATAAACATGTGCCCTGGGGAAACACAGAACTCCAGAACGAGATCATTGCACAAGCACAAACACACACATACACATACACTTGCACTTGCACTTACACTTACATACACTTACACACACGTACATGTACATAGACGTACATACACATACACACTTACACTTACACTTACACATAGATTGGTACACAAAACACAACACAAAATACAATACAGTGAGAATAGCAAGAACGTCAGACAAACCCCATTGTAGATCAATACCCACCTGAGATGAAGATAAAGAAAGCATGAAGCTTAAGAAGATAAAAATATCTGGCGCGTGTATCAAGAAGCACTCCGAGATCCATATCGTCTGTTTCGCATGTGACAGCTCCCATGTTCGAAGGAAAAGATATCGCAGGGGTACCCCTGATGATGACAACGGCGGCGGCTGTTGATATCTGGGCGTATGTAGTATCCGATCCACATGGCCAATGCCTCTTAATTTTTTTAATCTTTTTTAATCTTTTTTTTTTCTTTTCCTTCCTTCTTTCTTTCTTTCTTCCTCTTTGTCCCTCTTCCTTCCATGTACACTAGTGTATGTATATACCCTGCTGGCCATGTAAGAGCTTATTTGCATGGACAAGGGACAAGGGACAAGGGACAAGGGACAAGGGGCATGGGCATGGATATAGGCCTGGGCATGGGCATGGGCCTGGCAAGTGCCGGACGAGGTGTTTCTTCAATAGCGTAAGACCCGATAAACGCTACTTACTACCTTGCATCGGAGGTACAAACAGAACAAAAGGATTAAAAAAAATAATATAAAAATTAACAAGTGGTCTTGGCTTAATTCATCCGCCCATTGGTTGCGCGTCCTACCGCTGTGCTGCTGTGCTAGTGTCAAATAGCGCCCAGTGTGTGGTGTATATCATTATCTTTGCATCTGTGCACCTTTTGCTCTGCCACCTTTCTGCCACTCTGCCACAACGGCTAAGTTGGGCTGATTCTAGACGTAGAAGAACGTTTGCCACATCGCACAAAGAAGAGGTGAGAGAGACAGACATGTATGTAACATAGACCGAATAGGTAACTGGACCAAATAGAACAGAACAGAATATGACAGACCCGGACCACTTGTCAGATTTTGCATTGTAAATTTGGCCGAATCCAACCGATGAACCAAATTTTTTTTATTATCTCTTCCATTTTCTATGCGATGTCGTCTTGGCTGCCACGGGTCTTTTCGGGTGGCTCTGCTTCTGTACGTAGGTAAAACCTGCAAAACCTGTTACCCTTTCAAGCCCCTCCCCCCTTTTCTGTATCTCGTTTCTGTACGTACCCCCCCACTGCGCCGACAAGCCAAGAGCACCGCCAAGCATTGATATCTATCTTCCGTGTGAGGCTCATGCCTAAGCGGACTAGGGGCAGGTCCGCCAGATCTAATTTGCTTGGATGGCGGCCCACCGGCCTCAATCATCTTCACGTTTGACGTTGTCCAGTAAGAAACATGCGCAGGGATTATGTCGTTACGGTCCAATAGGGTCGTGGCTTGGTGCCATGAGGCTCCATGGCGATCTCCCTTGCGCCAAGTCGCCGCCTTGTCTTTACTAATAACCAAACGAGATATCGTGATGAAATTTTTTGTTTCTCCTTTCCTCCTCTCGACTCCTGATGTACACTAGGTACTCCGTTGCAGAAGATAAGGGCAGGCTACATGGAACGGGGCTTGACAGGACATGACATGACAAGACACGACAAGACACGACAAGGGCATTGTTTCTATTTTTGAAGTCATCGTCGTTTCTCATGGCGCTTTGTGGAGTTTGTGGAGGTGGAAGTGTTTAAACACGTTTAGTGTGTTAGTACATACGTATGTAGTGCATTGTATGTATGTATGTACATGTGTAAGTGTGTAAGTGCGTGTAAGTCAGTCAGTCATTCAGTCAGTCAGTCAGTAGTTCCTCGCACCTTCGTCTGATGGTTGCAGGGTGTGCAAGGTTTCGGAAACAGATACTCTGTTATTCGGTTGGGTTAGATTGGATCTCAAATACCAAGAGCTTGCATACCAAGAAACTTGTATAACTCTATACGTCGGAGGTGTACCTCACTATGTACGGTTAAAAGTGTCTGTGGATCCTACAGACATGTCTCGTCGGGCAGCGTTGAAGATCACAATGGAAGCTCGGTCGTGGACGGCCGACCTTCATTCGACGATCGACCTTATCGCGACCCTGCCGTGTCATTCGGATCCCGGGAAAGCCCATCATCTTCTATCATTAGTTGTTTCCTAGCTGTTTCCTACTTCCAGATGTGTTCTGCTTTCTTGGCTCGAACCAGCAAGGGTGGCTGTAGTACCCATTACTCATAAAGGCTTCGTAATTGCCCAGTCACTCCAGTTCATACCAAGAGCTTCTCCATCTGGGTGACATTTCGCATTTCATTTCTTCTGACGAGGCCGGTACTCTATTCTCTACTTATTTTCTTTTTATTCTCCTATATTTCCTTGCAACTTTTCCCTTTTCCCCTCTGGTCTGGTTCATCTGGTTCTTGTTTATCTGTACAGCTCTCTTTTCTCCTTTTCTCTTCTTCTTCTTCGCCGTCGCCTCTTCGACACGGAACTGTTTGTTAAGGTTTAAGATTTGTTTTTATCACAATGGAGCGGACACCGACAGATGCCCTCCTGTCTCAGGAGACTCTCTCGTATCCGACCTCGTCAACACCTTCTTTATCGTTCCGCACCTCGGACCCCACAGCGGTGCAGTTCCCCGTAGACGAGAAGAAGCACGATGAACAATTACCGGGAACGCAGGCTAGTTCTGCTGCCAACTCGATACTCGAGGGCAAGGAGAACCACACCGGCGACTTAGAGCATGGCAGCCGCGAGCACGGACAAGACCATGTAGACGTCTACGACCCGAACCGACCCAAGCTTGGAATCCGCCAGCGGATGCACCACTTCACATGGGCGTGGTTTACCCTACCCATGAGCACTGGTGGATTATCACTTCTTATCTTTGCCCAGACGCATCAATTTCCTGGGCTTAGACAGATCGGTCTATTCGTGTATATCGTCAATCTTATCCTGTTCACAACTTTAACCTTTGCCATGCTGTCGCGGTTCTTCCTTCATCATGGTGACTTTTACAAATCTCTGTCGCATCCTCGCGAAGGCTTCTTCTTTCCGACATACTTCTTATCCATCGCCACTATCATCACCAGCACCCAACGATATGCCATTCCGGATAACGACACCCCGCTCGTGTGGGCTATTCAGCTCGCCTTCTGGGGCTATGTCGTTATTACCCTGATAGTGGCTATTGGACAGTACAGCTTCGTGTTTGCCGCTCACAACTTCGGCTTACAGACGATGATGCCAACGTGGATACTTCCGATCTTCCCTATCATGTTGTCGGGAACTATCGCCGCGGTCATCTCAGATACTCAACCCGAAATTTCAGCCATCCCGATTGTGATCGCTGGTATGAGTTGTCAAGGCCTGGGACTCTTCGTCGCAATTATGATGTACGCTCATATGATTGGACGTCTGATGTCAGCCGGTACGTATTTCGAGTTTTATAATCTTATAATTTTATACAACAAGTATACCCAAAGATGATATAACACGAGCTAATCAAAGGAATAGGTCTTCCTAACCGCGAGCACCGACCTGGTCTATTCATGAATGTAGGACCCCCGGCTTTCACTGCGCTTGCATTTATCGGTATGGCGAATGGCCTTCCCGACAACTTCGACAGGGAGATGGACGGTTTCATCGACGTACACTTGATTAGGACTTTTGCTATGATCGGGGCCATCTTCCTGTGGGCGTTATCTCTCTGGTGGTTCGGTATCGCATTGGTTGCTGTCATAAGTTCACCCCCTAAGTATTTCCACTTGGGATGGTGGGCAATGGTTTTCCCCAACACCGGTTTCATCTTGGCGACTATTTCAATCTCAAACGAGTTCGGGAACGAGACGGTGAAATGGGTGACGACGGCCATGTCCATTTGCTTGTTGGCCACGTATCTCTTCGTACTCTATAGTCATGTGAGGGCGGTAATTGTTCAGGACATTATGTACCCTGGACGGGACGAGGATGTCGAAGATCATTAAAAAAAACGCATCAACACTTATTACATTTTCAGAGGAAGCGAGAAAAGGAGGCTATACAGTTAACGTATGATGTTCTTTTCCTCTTTACACACACAACACTCTCCCTTAAAGAATATTCTCCTTTTACATAGACTCAATGGTGTCCGGGCGGGCGCTAGGTTTGGTCGGACACCTAAAACAATTGGCTGGTTTTCCTTTTGGCATTTAAGATATCCCTAGCATATTAGAGAGGCATGGTTCCTTGGTTGGCGCCCTGAAATTACGAGGGGCGGGCAAGGACTGAGCCTGTATTTTCGCATAATATATATAGTACGGTTATATAGAAAAATAAAAATTGTAATGTTTGCGAAATTTCAGACTTCGTGCTATAAGTACGAGTAGTGAATGTTGTAGTTGTAAGGTACGCGCCCTGAAATAAACGTATGAATGAGCTATGATTTTGATTTATATAGATACTATCTTATAATTCAAGGTCTGACTCAGAGTTATACCTAAAGTACGACAATATTTACATTTAAGCAATCTAGCTCGCAATCAGCCATAAACCTGTCAAGACGAAGATATATTGTTCTTAGAGTTCAAGAGATATAACCAAATATGAAGGTCTCTAACAGCTATGGGATGATAGTTTAAGGAACTTTAGATTGTGGAAGCCTATAATTCGGATTCGTGGTAAATAGACTTAGCATTCTTTCCCGATAACTACCTCTATAGATATAAGTCAATGAATACACTCGAGACAATAGATCTGGGAATCGTCTGAAATTGAACTTTGTATTTTGCTTTGAGTACATTTATAGATTAGATACCTACCTACCTAAACTATAATAAATATCAGTTCATCTACCAACCTTAGCAAGCCATATCTCTCTACCAATTCCTTCCGCTTGATCCCGAAAGTTGTACAATACCACCCCGTCTCTAAACTGCGCCCGGTTGCGGCGGTAACCCGGCCTCGGAGACGTGTATTCACACGAGCACCGCGCCGATTCCATTCCCTCGCTAGGCCGTGCGCATTTTCTAGCTGGCGTGCCACAGCTTTACACATCGAGGTGTGTTAAATGCAGTATCGGTGACTTTGCATTGCAGCACGCGAGCCTAATTCGATAGGCAGACTTGGTCTGGTGACCACCACCTGGCTTCACCGTTCTACTACTACCAGCGCCACTTATAAACGCGGGTGATCATGCCCCCAGAATTGATACTGCTTGCATTGGTATCTGCTGCGGTGGCGTAACGTGCGCTGCTGGGTGGATATAATAGGTGCAGGCGTTTACACTGCTTGGCTTCCGCCCATAAAAACACCCGCTGTATACATTATGTTAGGCAGGGTTCAAAGTGCGTGGAGAGGAGGTAGTTAACGATGCTATGTAGTGTAAGTCGTTGGTGGGGGAAGAGTGGACTCTATATCTATCCGCTTCTATGTATGTACATAGTGTAAATCTTCATCATCGTACACTACTGTTCGGGATACGAGTATTCAGCCTAACCTATGATGCAACCCCTCTTGGCATCTCAGATAGCCATCAGGTACAGCCAATGCTAGTATGCTTTAACGTATGTACAAATTACATAGCACCAAGAAAAAGAATCGTGTCCGTAATCGTAATGTTAAATTCGTAGGATGCGCCGAGAACTCTGGATTCGTACGCCTTACCGAGAACAGGTAGTATACCTACCAGGTAGGTAAGTATAAGTCAACGAAAAGGGAACAGCCAACCATCTAAATCACGCACTGCCGATAGCGTAGCGGATTTTACCGCTGGGCTGGTAGCGTTTCCCAAATAGGGAGGTCTCCATATTGTCGCTGTATGTATGTAGACTTAATAATCTCGTTTCTTTTGTGGGAGCCGCATGGGGCAAGTCGCGAGATGTTGTGGCCCGGGGATTCTAGACCTCGTCGCTCAAACCAAGTATATTATGACCACCTATGTAGGTAGGTTAGGTGGTAAACGCCGTTGTGTGATAGGTAGTATCATGTCGGTATCGTGTTTGCCTCGTGGGTGAAATTATACATATAGTTGTTTAGGTCATTAGCATAAAGCACGACATCGACGGGGTAACATTTGCATATCAACCTGGTAGGATGTTAGTTTCTACATATACCTCTCCTAGTTATGTACACTACATACCATATCACTACCTACCCACCTACCTACCTATCCACCTAAGGCATCTAATACGGGCTGTTAATCGGGACGCATTGCCGATGCCGAGACTTTTCTACAAGAACCCCAACTGCTCCTCCAAGCATCATGTTTACAACATATATCTTCTCGATGTTACTATACCAGTCTTCTCCCCGCATTGCGCGCATTTAATCTACCACTACATAACCAGCGACTCCTGTGTGTAACTTGTAACATCCTGTTGGGTCCGTTGCTTTTCGTCTTATCTTCTTTACATACCTAGTAGCTACGTCACCGTACCACTGGGCAAACCCCCTGGGATATCTACTCCAAATGGGCTCCTCACGATTGTTTTCGAAGAAATGATGCGATTAGACCCCGGGCTCCCCTTGCTTCAATTGCTTATCTTGCTCTACATCGATAAAAACATAGGATGGATGGGGTAAGGTAGGTACCTAATAGAAGACTCATAACCATGAGAGTGAAGAATAGATTCGATCAATATCGTTAGTATCTCCAACTCACCTCGAAGAATGTTATGTATTCGCCAAGTTTGCCAACGCAATTCACTTAAATCTGATATTTCTGTCTCGCCTCTCCGTTATGGGAAACCATAGGTAGATTACCACGAGGATCATGGATATTTCCACCAACCGATGAAGCATTGCCTAATTCATTCCCGGAATCTAGCCCACAACCGGCAACCCCCCCTGCCAAGCTTCTCCAGGTCAAGGAACATCTGTGGTTACCCACCTGCCTTCCCTGTCCGCCTTGCGTCTCTAATACTACAACGGAAGTTGGCTTGATGATAGCGAGCGAGTGAACTGACTAGATAGGCTGAAGACTTTATTAACCCTTACTTGTATAATGTAACGCGAGTGCGCGGCGCGATGGCACGTCCAATCTTGCATGAGCTGATCCCCCATTTAGCAGGCCATGATCCCTCGCTGCTCCTACGGAAGGTTTGCCAAATAGCTACAAATACTCATAGGCACTCCCACCTTTGGTTGGAGGTTCAGGTCCTTACCTCCCCTTAACCCTTCTCTATCAAGTGGCTTGGTCCCCCCGCACTCTCTTACGGTCTTTCGTTTCTGAACACTCGCTGGCCGGCTCCGCCTGTTGCCGCGCTGCTTGTCCAAGATGGTTCGGGGCTCTTATTTGCTACCGCTGCTCACGAGCGCGCTGAGCATCTTCTCAGCTGAGGCCAGAATAGCGGGAGAGACAAGACATCTCCCCGGGTCTTACATTGTGGAGTTTGAAGATTCCCAGGTATTTTAGCCTGAACGCGCAGTGAAGGATATGTGAGCCATACTAACCGATTACGACTTGGGCGTTAGGACTCGGCGGAATTCTTTAACCACATTGGCTCAAAAGCGAAGACACGTATGAATCTAGATTATAAGTTGTTTAGAGGCGTATCTATCCAATTCCACGATTTGAGGACGGCGGAGGAAGAAGCGGGAAAGCTTGACTTGCTTCCTAGCGTTAAGCAGGTATGGCCAAATAGGGTATACTCGTTACCCAAAGATGAAATCGTCTGGACGGGACGAAGCGGCGGGGAAGACTATATGAAGAACGTTAAGAGGCAGCTTGGGAATGACACCTTCACACCACACGTGATGACCCAGGTGGATAAGCTTCGGGCAAAGGGGATCACCGGAAAGGGAGTCAAGATTGGTATCATCGATTCAGGCGTAGGTGACTATATCCAAATGATAGACATTAGTGGCTTACCATCTTCAGGTCGATTATACTCACCCCGCGTTGGGTGGCTGCTTTGGTGGTCCCGACTGTTTATTCACTTTTGGTAGTGACATCGTTGGCGATGACTACAATGGTGATAACACACCGGTACCTGACGATGATCCGTATGACGGCTGCGGTGGCCACGGTACGCACGTCTCGGGAATTATCGCGGCTCAAGCCAACGAGCTGGGTTTTACTGGTGCAGCCCCCGATGTCACCCTTGGCATGTTCAGGGTTTTCGGTTGTACTGGTGGTGCTGGCAACGACGTCTTGATTGATGCCTACATGAGAGCGTTCGAGGCCGGATCCAACATCATCACAGCGTCAATCGGTGGTTCCTCTGGTTGGAGCGAGGACCCTTGGTCTGTCGCCGTATCCCGAATCGTCGAAGCTGGTGTTCCTTGCACAGTCTCGGCCGGAAACGATGGAGCGGTTGGTCTATTTTATGCTAGCACGGCCTCCAACGGCAAGAAAGTTACGTCGATCGCTTCAATCGACAGCGAGGTCACACCTTTACTTCTCACCAACTCGAACTTTACTGTGGATGGTGGAGATGACAAGCAATTTGGCTACGCTCTCGGAGAACCAGGAAAATGGGCCGACGTCAGCCTTCCGCTGTGGACTCCCTCCTTCGATGTCACAGAGGCTGATCAGGGCTGCACGGCATTGCCAGAAGATACTCCTGACTTATCAGGCTACATTGTACTGATCCGTCGCGGTACTTGTACCTTTGTCCAGAAGGCAAACAACGCGGCACAGTTCGGAGCGAAATACGTTCTTTTCTACAACAACGTCCGGGTTGGGGCATCAGGCCCTGCTACCTCTGAAGTTACCAGCATCCAGGGGACTGGCATGGTAAGCGACTGAGCTTTAGGTCTCTGTTAGTATTTGGAATCGTAGCTAACTCCGTATTTAGGTGACAGCTGATCAAGGTGAATCGTGGGTTGCCTCGCTGAAGACCGGATCTGAGGTTCTTCTTAACATGCTTGACCCCTCTACCGCACCTGTTAGGTAAGAATTTAACAACGAACTTCAGCGCGTAGTAGCTAACAGTAAATAGCTTGACGTACCAGAATAACACTATCACTGGTGGGTTCGCAAGCTCTTATACGTCCTGGAACCCGACTTTTGAGTTGGATGTCAAGCCACAGCTCGCTTCTCCTGGCGGCAATATTTTATCGACGTACCCGATTCCTCTGGGTACTTACGCCGTCTTGTCCGGAACCTCGATGGCGTGTCCCTTGGTCGCTGCCATCTATGCTCTTGTCTCGAATGTCCGCGGCACTCTCGATCCCGCCACCCTTGAAAACATATTATCGGCAACATCGAACCCGCAGTTCTTGAACGACGGAACCGAAACTTACCCGTCGCTTGCGCCTGTTGTGCAGCTCGGTTCTGGCATAGTCCAAGCCTACGATGCTGCTTACACGACCACTTTGCTGAGCAAGTCTAGTCTCGCCTTCAATGACACGGACAACCTCATTGACACGTTGAACTTCACTATTAAGAACTTGGGTTCTGAAGAAGTTACTTACGAATTGGGTAGCGTAGGTGCTGCAACTGGATACACCTTCTCTGACTCCATATATCCGGATCCTTTTCCAGGTCTAGAATTAACAGACGAGTATGCCACTATTGCACTTAGCGAGTCTAAGGTGACCGTTCCGGGCGGGGAAGAAGTTGTCGTTTCTGTTACAGTTACTCCGCCTGCGCTTAATGCTACCCGCTTACCTGTCTATTCTGGCTATATTATCTTGAACGGCACTAACGGCGATAGCCTGTCTCTGCCGTACAACGGAGCCGTTGGTAGCCTACACAGCACGAGGGTCCTGGATGTCGGTTACCTTTCGATCTCAACAGACGAAACGCTGGACCCTATCACAGCTCACGCTTCATTCGTGCTACCGAAATCCAACAGCACTACCGCTAACACCACATACCCCGTTGCCGTAGCGCTGCTGGCATTTGGATCACCCCAAATCAATGTTAAAGTTGTTCCGGTGAATGCTACTGCTTACGCGGGCGCAGATGCTGGTAGCCACATTTTCGGATCGCCACTCCGCTACGCTTCTCGTGACCCCTTCGCTTTGAGTTGGGACGGAAGGCTTGCAGACGGCACATGGGCACCGGAAGGCGCATACAAGTTGCGGTTCGAAGCGTTGCATATCTTCGGCGACGCTGCCAATCAGGCTGATTACGATATTGATGAGTCTGTAGACTTCTCTGTCCGGTTTATTTGAAAATATGATACCTGTATATTAAAGAGGAAAGGCATAGTGAGTATTGAATCCACCTCCATAAATAGGGCTACTCCTCAGTGAATTAGTAAAGACGGAATACTGGCCTGACTCGTTGTATTCCACTTAACCTGGAATGTATATAGATTCAGGTCGAAATAGATTACAAGCTGATTGTCGCTATATCTCTGAAAGGTATGTCTTTTAATCTTGTGGTACTTCAAATATGGTTGTAGTTTAGATGATTACCTAGGTAGGTATCTTAAAAGTAGTAGTAGTAAGAATCATACTCAGACAAGACTTGATCTTGCAAAGGTGAAAGGGAAGAGGAAAGAATAATGTACCTAACCTAGTGTTTGCAAATTCCAGCTATGAAAAGTTGGGTTTCTGTGACTTAATCACCTGGTTTAGTACATAAACTTCTCAATGGAATATTCTAGTCTTGATTCCGTAAGTTTAATTGCTTTAGCTCGGATGTTCACTTAAGACGTCTAGCCAATCAGTGACCGCGGGATGACAATTACGTAGGATTACGTAGGCCCATACCTATCTATCGATAGATGGTTATCGTGCATTTGGATTTTTAATATGTCAACCTTTGCGAACTTAGGTGTAATTTGTAATTTGTAATTCCCATAATTCCCGTAAATCCCCAACATCTCAACTCCGGGCTTCACATAATCCTGTATAACTGATCCGACAAACCTGGGTTTCTTCTACTTGTACACTTTTGTCTGGTAGTAGTCTCTGCATTTTCTAAGTTGCGCGTTCGATTTAATTCTCGTCATGTTGTGTCACCGTTGTCGTCACCTCGTTGCGATAGCTCCTAAACGAAGCTCTGCCACATTGTCGCGTCACGTCCAGTCGATACATATATCCTCGGTACAAACCCAAATACGAACATTAGTTCAGCCAGCCATAAGCAACCATTTTAGACCTACCCACGCCATTATTCGACACTATTCCTCCTCTCCCGATGCTACAGCAGCAAGCTCAGCTGACACTAACACCCCGCCGACCGAGTCACCTCTTCCCGAAAAGCCAGATTACCTCGACGATGCCGAATCGGCAATATGGGACAAGTTAACGGCTGAGTTTTCGCCAACGGAACTTACGGTTCAAGACATATCAGGTGGTTGCGGGTCCATGTACGGAATTGAGATTGCATCGGAAAAGTTTCGAGGCGTGAATATGCTAAAGCAGCAAAGAATGGTTAATGCTGTGCTAGGTGATCAGATGAAAGGCTGGCATGGCGTCCAGCTACGCACCAAAGTCCCTTAACTCCGATGTATGAGCAGTTGGGCCGCGAGAATTACGGCTCACCTATCATAGACTGTATTCATGGTAGAGGCAAGCCACAGGGTCTCGGAAGCCTTTAATACCGGACATACTCATAGATGGACATGAGAAGTGTATATTCGGGCATTAAGAGGAAGTGCTGTACATATATCTCGATACTAAGATGCGGTTGACTCGACATGCCGTATCAAATCCAAACTCTCCCATCCTCGGTAATATTCAGAAACAATATCTACTGGAATGAGCAAACACATTAATTACCTAGGTAACTAGTTATATAAAATTGTACCGTAAGTTTACCTACCCAAGTTATTCTTATTCCGCAATACCCAACATATCCAATTATAATAGGGCATGAGTATGACACCAAACCAGGGCAGGGTTCATATCAATTTCCAGTATTATTCTAGTTTGGCTTGTGTCTGGCTTGAGGCGCCGCCGGCTGCAGCCACATCCACGCCTGATCTTTTCTGCATTTCTTTTTAATGAGCTGTAGTATCACATAACGTGATACCGGCTAGTTGATTAGCTTCTCGGAAGAATCTTTCTAGAATATACAACGTGCGCCAATGTTTATACCCAAGCTTCGGCGACGGTGATCTAGACCCTGATTATTGATATAGGGATGACGTGTCGAATAGAGTTAGAATCTTTATTATTCCCCCATGTTGCCCGTCTTGATCATTGGCAATGATTGGCCAGTGCCAGCCACCACAGACACGGAATGAGGAATTCCCGGTGTTGTACAGCATCGCTATAATAGATATTATGATAGCTACCAAATACATAGTACTTCAGCGTTAGTCTGAGACCACAAGCCCAAGATAACTCGTATATGCAGCGATACCCATAGGTATGCCATCTCCTTACTTGCCAAGTGAATATCTGATAGCTAGCGTGAAGTAGTTATCCGGTGTCAATATTAGAAGGAGGAATAGCTTAGGTTAGATATTTGTTAGGAAATAAGTCAGAGCGAGGCCAAATTAATCCGGCCCCCATCCCCTATTTTACCCTATAACTCGCCTTTGTCACTCTGCGACAGCTCTTTAGGGACAAATGATAAATTTCTGAAAAGTATTTCATCTTATATGAAATTGGCCATTTCTAGGCTTCAATATGAAAATTTCACTGTATGATAGATATTTTGTGTGGTGAGTTTGTTTGGTGATGGTTGCAGTATACGCGAGTGAGTGCAGCAAACTCACTATAAATCTTCTTTGCAAAGTAGCACATTCATTTAGTTTCTGAAGAGGACCCCGTAGTTAAGTCATTCATAGTACTCGGGAACTAGTGCATGTAACTCGACTGAATTATTGAGTTCGAGTCATTCAGCATAGCGTCAAAGATATCATAGTTTAACTAAACATGATACATAACATAACATAACACCAAATTCTTGGAGGGGGCAGAGTCTGATCTTGATTTGAAATAACTATGTAATTTACCGTATGTTGAATCATGGCTATCGCGTTAAGTAGAATTGGTTGATAGATATGATAAGAATAGCCAAAATGAATTTCTATGTTATGCGAGTGTTCCTTAGAGAACTAACTCGCCTAAGTGTAAAAGATTGATTTTTAATAAAGCTGTAAGCATCTTGTACATTCGCTCTTGCTCATTACCACCTCTATTTTCCCGCTTCTATAAGTTAAGTTCCAATCTACCACCATTTCTGAACTCTAAGAGTGCCTCAACAGGTGCACAACAGATTTGGCGTTGATTTATCTCGGAGCCCGAGGAACGCCAAATCCACCATCCCGGCGTAGCTTTCGTAGAAGAGATTGCTCATCAGGGGCTATCAATGGAGTGTGTTAGCATTCGACTTAACACTTAAAGGTGGTTATAGTGTTTGTAGACTCACATGGAATCTCCGTGGCGACGCTCTGGTCGTAAGCAATAATCTGTGTCGTGGTCGTCGAGGCGGTGATGATTGCCGCTGCGCCATCAGGTGATGCATAATCCATTCGGATAGCACTCACCTGAAGAGCGTAAACGCCAGCATAGCTCACGACGAGGTCGGGGAAGACAGAGTATTCCTTGGCTCGGCTGCTTCTCGAAGCAGATCTGTCGTGCATACTCTTGCCGGATGTCGTTAGTGTGCCGTACAGTTGGTCCTCGAGAACGCGTCCGTAGGAGTCGATGAGGGCAACCTGTATGAAGTCGCAGGTATCATCGCTCTTGGAGCTTACGACGAGTGGCGGGTACATGACTGCTCCCGCCTGGACTTGCGTCGGTGGTTGGACTTCAACTTTGGCCATGGCTGCGGCGGATATGCTTCGTGTAGAGAGGGTCTTGGTGGTTTCCTAACTCGTTCGGCTGCAGCGAAACCTGTATGCCGTTGCCTCTCAAAGGATGACATTCCGCCATCCTTAAGGAATCTTACTCGAGCTTTTAAACCTCGAGTGCTTGAGTGGCACCAGCAAAGTCTCAGAAGCATCGAAACCTTACCAATGCTTTCGTTTACCGTGACATAATCTCTAGAGTCTTAGCAAGGATAAATTATTCCAATGGGGCTCTATGTGACTCGCGGACATTGCCGCTGGGACAGGGTCCGCGCCTATGTCATTTGTTACGTGTCAACGACTTATGGGTTTCCTTGATATATCACCACAGGGGGTGAGGCTCTAGAAACACGACTCAAATAGTAGTACAGGTATCTACCTATGTTGAATGTAAGGTATCAAGCCCGGACCTCAACCCCAAGGAAATAGCCACTTCGTATTATCCCCACCAAGAGTAGAATGCCCTTTTCTGGACAGGGAATCCTATGTTCACCTCAAAAGGAGAGAAGTGACGTCTTGTTCCCTCCACGGACCGTGGTATAGAGTAACTATTTTGATATGCTCAATTCTTCCGCGGAGATCTTAGCCCTAGCAAACGCGTCGGTAGCTGCGGTATGATGCTATAATCGCAACATACATGATCGAACATTAAGGGATATGCTATGTTCAGGCTTAGGCCAAGGCTGAGGGCTGTAAAACGGGGCAAAGTAACTAGTTTCTGTAGAATGAGATGGTGTACGACTAGTGAAATACGATCAGTAATCAAATAAGGAATAATTTACTACCTAGGATAAACACACGGTAAATCAACATTCTATAATGGTCTTCCATCGTACACGATCTTTAAAGATCTCGGACAGATCTAAATCGGAGGTTTTCACTTGTCGTTGGATCTTGGGAAGTACAATAAACATATCGACAAGGGTCAAGGATAAAATATTGTGGATATTTGCAAGGGTTCATTGCAAGGGTTACCACACTCCTGGGAATTTCCGGGACGCGGAATACGTCAAGGAATCCGGGGCTATCACTTACGCTCCCCTAGCCCAAGCCTCACCCAAACTTGCAAGGGCGTCATGGTGTAAAAATAACTAACATTTAATTTGAAGACTTGCCCTTGAACGTCCAAGACGCGAGTCCTACGTTAGGATCGTGAGTATTATGCTACGTCACATTTTGGTTTTTTGATCCGTCAGTACAAGCTAACTAACCTAATAGAATAAGAAGTAACTATATGGAAATAGTAGATTACGAGACAGAGAGAATAATATCCGCAAGTCCTAACTAGCCCAATGGCCGCCTTACATGGTGAATGAGACGCTGGTATTGTAGAGCCTCATTTCGCTAACACGGGGTCACCCCTAGGCTTGGCATTAATGAGGATAGACACGCGCTCGGCACGCGAAGTTATCCACGATTAGATATTTATGAATTATGCATTTTCTAGACTTTCCCATGGCAGCCTATGGCATTCCAGAACGATAATTCGTTGTCTCCCTAACGGAGTGCCTTCCGTTGTAGCCGGTATATGGACAACTTGAATCAATCGTTCCATAACGCCTCCAGCCTTATGTCTTAGCAAATTCATCTACAGATATTCCAGATCGCCAAATCGGAACAACTCGACTTACGATGGTAACCACACACAGATGGATTTTCGCTGCATACTACCTACTTACCCGAAACATGCTGTACACATTAAAGCTTCTTACATATATACCTAGATAGACTTATACTTCTATGCAGCAGAGAGGCGCAGCGATCTCGAATGGCTCTTCTTCATTGATCGTATTCTTGTGGCCGGATTTGCATTAGCGCACCCTATTTCCGAGGCTGATCAGACACCGAGGAATTCTGAGCCAATGAACCAAATCCCGGGGAGTTTTTGTTGAGGCTGTCGATAGTCGATCGATCTGCATTTTGTGTAGATCTTGCATATGCTGCCGGAAAGGTCGATGACAGGGTCGATCGTAGATAGGGCTGATGCTTCGAAGTAGGTACCTGCAAATAAGCAAATAGGCAGATACTACGTAATGGCATAGCTGAATAGAACTCCCTCCCTCCATCTTACAGATGAGAGGGAAGGCCTTTTAAGCTATCGCCGGGAAGTCATGCTGCCGACAGACTAACGGGTTTATAGACGAATCTTTCAGCTAACATGATATTAGGGGCCTCTCCTATTACGTTCTCGTGGGTAAGATAGATTACAGGTCGATAACTCCCACGGTTTCACGACAGGGGGCCCTGAAAATGGCTGTGGCGTACAAAGCTAGGCGGACGATTCGATTCGAGCTAGCGACTTTGTGCTCTGAGCCGTACATATGACTTTCAACAACATTGACTATATCTAGTTCAATTCAAGGTAAGACATGGATGGAGATGGTTGTCTCATTTAATCTTGTCTTACGAAACGGCCATAGGTCTATTAACATACTAAATAATGTTCCAGAATATATTGGGCTCGATCCTAGCGGGAGCGTAAGGCTACCTAATATCCATTGGGCATCGAAATTTACCTTCTACAACTCAATGATATTTTCGAGGTTGGGGTGAACAGAATACCGCCATATAGATGGACGCCCCGACAACAATGCCGAAGTTGGGACCGGAGCTCTAGGTCGGCCGTCGTCCGGGACAACTACTAGGTAAACTCGACTTGATGGATATTACAGGTGGACATTAAACAATTGATTGTTCTCGGTATGCCTTTATTCTTACGAACACGAATTCCGACTAGCCTTGTGGCCTTATTGGAAGCACCGTTCAATTCATTGGTTATACCTGCTAGTCTTAGATATATTCTACATATTTTACAGAATATGGACCATTCGGCGCTTTTCGAACAATACCGAGTAGTCCTGGTGCTTGTCTTGTCCGGGTTCGACAAACAAGCGCACCATCGCACGCCGGCTATAGGACCCTACTTCCCCGTCTAGCATTATCATATACACTACATGACGGACGTTGCTATCGGGTGCATATCGAAAGGACAATCTCTCAACCACCAAAAAGTCGAAAATCCCTTGAGGCAAGGTATTTTTATGGAGAAAGTTGCCTTCTTGTAAGACTCCGAGGAGAAAGTCTGTTCCGGGGATATAAGCGTTGTTAAACGGCTCGTTACGTACCTCCAATCTTATAAGTACACCATCGATAGTCAAAATCGTGTCCTCAAATCCAACGTAGCGTAGGATCTGATCGGCTCCTTCGTCAAATCGTCCATCAGGACGCCCGGTTGCGAAATCCAGCCTATCGGTATAACCAGCCGTGCCCTCCCATCCAACGTATGACCAGGATGGAAAGTCTGGTCGACGGCGGGGCCTGACAGTTCGAGGGTGATACCACCGCATGGATTGCGGGAACTCTTTCAGGGGTAAACCCCAGACAAATCCCTGTGGCAGCAAAGATTTTTGCAGAGAAGACAACATGCCTCTGAATGCATTTAGGGAGTCTGAGTCATTTGTCATCGTACGGTCCGTATACATTTCGACCAGCCTGCGGAAAGTAGTGTCTGTAGATTCGCGTCGAGATTCTAAATCCTTGCTCTGTTCCGTGTGATCGGGCTATAAATGAATGAGTCACTGTTGTCCATCTGCATAGTATTCATGTGTACTGACCAGAAGTAAGTTGGGTTGCTTTGCACCGATATCTAGAATGCCTTCTGGATCAACGGTGTCATCGATTGATTCGGAATAGCTTCCACTATTGCAGACAAAATGGATCTGATGCTTGCCGAAGTGGATACGCCGACATGCGAGCAAATACTCTTGTAGAGTCCAAGCCCGTGTGCAGTATGTTGCCTTATTTAGCTCCTGTTGTAGAGCCGGAAACAGACTGAGCAGCTGGCTGCCGTCGATGCTCTCGCTAGCTTGAGGTTTTCTGGGGCTTTTCGCACTCACTCCGCAAAGTCCTGCGTCAGCATCATTGCCATCAAGGGCGACAATAGTTGCCCAAGAACAGCTGTAAATAATATCCATCATACTCAATTGCTGAGCCTTTTCCGGGCTAGGAGTCTGGTCGATGCATAGCGCATCCACCTTGGATATTTCGTCAGTTATTTATGTATAATATATTATCCCTTGTTTATGAATTGCTTACCCAAAGATACTGCAATCCGAGAGCTTTGGTGACCGTTATAGCATCTTCGATAGTCTGGGGGAGTTCTCTACTCTCCAGTGCTCCGTATTTGGGGCTCACGCCACCCCAAACGTAACTCAAGGCAATGTAACGGCATTGTAGAGGGCAGCTAACTATTTGACGAGATGATACATCGATCATCTTGCATATAAGAAGCTGGTCTGACCATTCCACTCGACATCTCGCGTGTCCTTGTTCACATCGTCTCATCCAGGCATTCACAATATCTGGTTTCCATAGCACTCCTCGCTCACGAGCTGAGAATCCCGGCCTGGAGGGAGCGGACGTCTTGTGAGAAAGGGCGAATGCCGACTCAACGCCGTATAACGCTTGGTCTTTAGAATCTCCAAAATGCCGGTTGAGGGTAGACATCGCGTCCTCTCGACTATTTACAACGGCATAAATTGCGTACTTATCACCCGGTTCTTTCGTGGAATCTTCGGGCAGTGCGATATTCTCGCCGAGTCGGTTGTAGCTCCGTATGGGCCTTATGAAGTATTCGGCACTCCAATCTTCTTTATCCTCGGGGACTGGAGGGAATATTTGGAAGATCATTCGGCAGAGCGGACATGATGCATCTAAGAAAATGGAATGGAGCGGACCCAGATCCAACCTGTGGCTAGCGTTGTGATTCTTATTCTCCCATCCTTGCGAATTTGCTCCGTCGCTACCAATAACTACTTCATCCCTGATATCTTCGTTTGTAAGCCAGTCTATAATTCGAAATCCCTCACACCTTTTGCAAAGTTGGCCGATTGGATCAGCGAGTTCTCTTGCAAGTGGTTTAATAGCAAGATGATCTATCTTTAATAAAGGGTCGCGAATGTTGTCATGTCTTTTCGGAGCCGGACAATCTAATATTTTGTGACCAATTCCACAACAATTAAGGCAAAGCATGGCCATTTTAAGATTTCTGCATTGAAGCACTTTTCTTAACGGTTGTTTTGTGTTTTCAAAAAGAGCAACTAGGAACGCAACGTGATGGATTCACTAACTGGATAAGCAATGGTAAATATATGACATTAGTTTCGGCCCCCAACACTAAGAGGCTACTAGGGTATGCATGTGGCCACGTTATTCGTTAGCTATAGTAGTCAGGACCATCAGCTGAAGCATTACACAAAGATGCCTACATTGGCAATCCTTTATCGAACATGGATAGTATATTTCAGGAGCATTATATTGAATAAACCCTGTGATCGTTCGGAGAGGGGGCATATCAGCGGGATAAGAAAGCCGAAATCAGCTCAGAAACGAACGTTACTCTAGAATAGTATCATACTTACTATAAATTTTCCAAAATCCAGTATATGAAGACTTATACCATATTCGCAAGTGTTGAGTATCTTCTTATAGTTGCCATGCAGTGCAGCATAGGAGACAATGATCGTGATCAGTTAGGTGTTAGTTATATGTATAACCTAATAAGATCAACTGTCGCCTAGTATCCACCCTAGCGTACCTATATGCTTAAAACCCCAACATCACCGTGACGAGCAGCTTTAAGTAGATCGAAAGGATAGCATTGGCTGATTGGGACATTGAAACACGATCTACGCATAGAAAGATCTCAGAGACTGGCTTGACGGCTGCTTAAGTATGTAATTATTAAGATGAAGGCGCTAGGGGCAAATACTGGTCTGCGACCATAGATGAGTATTGACACTGTCCCAATATCTACCTAACCTATGTAAACATTAGGATGATGGGAAATTACGGCAAATACATGAGAGAAACTACATCTACCACATGACGTCCTTTCCAAGGGTTTCAAATACTATTACTTAATCTTTGGTAAACCGTCCAATGACGAATATCTCTCCAAAGAAAAGTTCCCGAAAATGAACGAACCTCATATCTTTAATCTGTATCCATAGCCACAATACAATGTCTTAACCAAATCGCGTCTCGGTATCTAACGAACGGATACAAGAAGCACAAGCACGGGACTCGACATATAATTGACTTATTATATCTGGGGAACCCCATCAGCCCTACATATGCATTTCCCCAGACTTTGCCCAAAGCTGCTAGACAAATTCTAGAATAAATGTCTTAGGGAAGAGCCGAGCATATCTGGTGACATCTAGCTTTGTGAGTGAGGTATAGAAATTAGAGCATAATCGAAATCGACTGAAAAATAAGTTAAACAGCCGTTTACCTTTGAACATTTTAAATCGATATAAAAGGCGGAGATTAACTTTCGAAATCGTCAAATGATGGATTGAATTGAGTAAAATAACATACCCGCCTTTACGGGTTTATTTATCTTCGACCGGAATCTCCTATTGAATGGTTGATATGATGGATATTTTATTATAGTGTAGTAGCGCCTGTGAGATCTTGCTGGAGTGGAGTCGCAGATGAGCGACGAAGTAGTATGAATTACCTGTTATATGACGAGTGCTGAAAAGACTTAAAGAAGATGATCTCCTCATTCCTTTTGTACATGCTTATACGAGAGTGGGTCATTCCAATCCACCTGTCTTTCTAGTTCCTTTTTCTTTTTCTATCTCATCTTCTAGGATGACGATATATCAATATGGGAAGTCATAAAACTGGTGCGTTATGGGACTGATATTATGGAGATTGGTATTGGGATCCGTGCCAGGCCTGATACAGGCAGACAGGCAGACCTAAGACTTGGCAATGGGTTCCGATCTGGGACCGAGCGTCTTTTAAACCCCCAGACTTGGTCTACCCCATGAAGGCCCATGAAGGCCCATGAAGTTGGGTACTGATGAAACACTGCACAGAGCATGACTCACCGCTCTGGCTAATATAAAATTGTCTCACGCTTCTGCAGCGTAGAATTAAACGCCCGTTCGCATTGATTTCTTTCTATGTATATGAAAGAGGTATGGGTATTAATAGGAGACGATCGGTTCAGATTAGGTTAAATATAAAGGTGGATAGGGGTGATTTAATAATACATTTGCAGCCTTTTGTCTTGATTAGAAGTATGGAAGTAGTAGGTAGTTAAGTATAAGATAGGCAGTAGGTAGGTACCTTATTTTAGGTAGCGTACCTAAGTGTATGTAAGTCACAGCATCTGGTCACATGGAGGTTAGGTCAAGTGGCGCTTCATCTGTTCAGTTGATATTTAGGTACTCGCACGTGCAGTCAGTCTTTAGGTATCGATTGTACCTAGGTCTGTACCACCGTATCGTGATATAATATACCTAGGTACCTAGGTAATCGCTCTTTAAAAACGCACCCCTTCGATGCGATAATAATTAAAAGGCAAACATGTACATTTCATGTGCTACGTAAATGCTTGTAATGTAAAGTATATTCTCGAATTCTGCAGGTATTGGTGGGGAAGGAGCAGATAGACCAGGTTGTCATGGTAGTGTAGCAGCAACAACTTGTCCCGCGCTAGGCCACATTAGAACTAGCTCGATGCCGTCGGAAGGGGGGAGACGTTTGAATGTTGACAGTTGAAGAAACCGCCAACAATTCCCATCTTGATTTCTCGGTTCATCGTCAACAACCCGAGTCCATCCTCCTCGACGGACAACAACGACAAATGGCAAACGGTAAGTGAATCGGCAAACTCGACATACCAGCCACGGCGACGACAATAACTTCGACACCTACTAAGACCTTTTTCTATACACCCCGACGGATATTCTACTTCGACCTTTTTTTTCCTTTTCCTTTTCTTTTGCGACACGACTCATAAACACGCACCCCCCCGCCGGTGGAAAAATAGACACGTAAGTTTGTGCTCGCATATCTCTCGCATATGTTATTCCTTATGCACATCGCAGAAAGAAGAACTCCGCGAACAAAGAGGAGTAGGTACCGCTGACATTTAAAAGAAACAAGTTTATAGTCGAAACCGTCATATCCATTCACAAGGTACCATTTATCGAATTCAGCCGGGTTTCTAACTGACGACGACACTCTTCCAACTTTCTATATCTCTTTTGTTGTATTACGATTGTTCATTTAATCTTCTTGAACGCCGACACGATTAAGAAAGTGTCGGATAATAATATATCGCGTTAAATCACGACATAAGACTTTTAAATATTCGTGATACCCCATTCACCGCCGATGCGACAACACATTTTCTAATCGGGATTGATTTGCGCATACCGCAGTCTACCGACGTAACAAACAAACATGGCCGAACCACCATCATCACCTCCGAACGAGTCCGCCACTCCCGAAGAGTCCTTAGCCTGGTACAAAAGACAGTATGAATTATTAGGCGACGAGCTAGCCGAGTTTCGTGAATCTAGCCATGAGCTTGAGGCTGAGCTCGAAAAGGATTTAGATGCGGCAGACAAAAAGCAGCGTGAACTACAGCAAAAAGCTGAAGCGCTGCAGTTCGAGGTTGATGAGTGGAAAGTACGTACATGTTTGCTGGATCGCATCTCCTATATCCCCCGTTGGCCTGTAAATCTAACCATGTGCTCCTAGGAAAAATGTAAGAAGGCAAAGGCCGAGGCCAACACAGCACAGAACGCTTTGGAGAAGGAGATTACGAATCTCCGTGACACGAACCGTACCTTGCAGTTGAAACTACGCGATATAGAGGTAGCAAATGATGATTTCGAGCGCCAGGCGCGAAACACGACGTCGTCTCTCGAAGACCTGGAGTCCAAGTACAATGTCGCTATCGAAAGAACCGTTATGATGGAGGAAGAGATAAAAATAGGCGAGCAAGAACGAGAAGCTCTACGAATCGAAGCTCAAAGATTGCGCGAAGAATTATCCGACCTCAAGGTCGAGGCTGAGATCATGCAGGACAAGATCAAGAAGGCAGAAAATCGCCACCTGTCTACTATCTCTACGGACATGTCTATTCCCGAGTCGCCTACTTTCGAAGGTTCGCCTCGTTCCATGGCAAGCTCCCCTCTCATCACCACGCCTCCCGACGATATCATCTTGCCCCCTACAGGTAAAGATGCGCCTATACTTAACGAGCCTCCGTCGCCACCCATGTCCGATGCATCGGCGCCTCTACCCAGGCCCTCTTCTAAGGCCAAGACACCCGGACCTTCAGCGCAGAAGAAATCCCGTCTTCCATCTGCGGATCGCAGTATTACGCCGAAGCCGAAGGGCGCTATTTCCGCCAACTTACGGGCTCCAGGCATGCGCTCCGCTACTACTGCGCGCACGCCGGCACCAACACGTACTACGAACCGCGCGGCTTCGCACAGAGTTCCACCATCCACATCTCTTACCCATATCCGCTCCCTTACCGCCCAAATGCAACGACTCGAGGCTCGCGTCCAATCGGCGCGGTCTAAGTTGCCTGCTCCTCTTAGCACACCTCCGCGCTCGTCCCCTAGATCATCACTTGTGGGAGTAACCCAAGTACCATCCACTGTTACGATGCGTTCAAGGAAGCGTACCGTTGGTTCCACTACTTCTTCGGTAGCGGATGAGACGCCCACTACAGGGAGGCACGTATCTAGACTTAGTACTTCGGGCGTATCAAGATTATCCTTTGGGCCATTACCCAGCCGGGCTAGTACCTACGACCCTGATAGCTCTGCTATTAGCATCTCGCGACCTAGTAGTCGGGCGAGTGTTACAAGCTATCCAAGACCCGCTAGCCGTACTGAGATTGCGCGTCCAATGTCTCGTGCTAGTTTCTCGAGTGCAAGGACACCTTTGGGAATGAGACCTAGAAGTTCTCTTACTGGTAGCTTACATGGCCACTCTCAAAGCGTCAGCCGCGTCGACCTTGAAGAGTTTGATGAACGGTTCGAGGATCGCACCCCAAGTCGCCGAGGAACTTACAGCAAGTTTGACGCTGACGGTTCCACTAGTGGCATCCCGACCCCCAGTACGATTCCGATGCCTAGGCGGCAGAGTGGCGGGATGCATTCGGCTCGTAGAACTAGTGGTAGCGCGTCGAATGAGCCCGTCACTGGGAGGCCCAGGAAATTAAGCGACCTTGGAGAGACTTACTAGTCTAGCCCCCTGCCCCCCCTTTATAACATCTTCCCTTTACTCTTCTCTTGTATCTGTTTGAAGTGCCGCGCATATCGCACTGCCGAACGTGGTGTGGGGGCCACCAGCATTATACCTTCGTCGCGGCGTTGTGCCGAGACGTCACGAGTTACGGACGGGTTTGCATATCATATTCGCTAAGCATGCGTGCTTGCATTTTCATCATTATGGGCAAAGGGGAATTTTTCGGCCGGATGGTGCTGGGCAACGCATCCTGCTCGGTACGGTGAACGATGGTGTTTCGAGGCAGGCGGGGCGTTACGGAACCCAGAAAGGGGCGATACCTATTTTCTTCGGCCTCTTCAGATTGACGTTGGCCTTTTTTTTATTTTTTTAAACAAAAAACATATACTGCGGTGGTGGCGGTAGTTGTTGTTGTTGTTGTTGACGATTCCCTTGAGTTGTGTGCGCAACCGCGAGCGTGGTAATAGGGACCTTGTACATATATGTACGGCTTGAGATGAAACGAGATTCAAAGATCGAAGACCGCTTGAGAGTCGGAGGATCTAGTCCTGTTGTTGTTGTAGTAGTAATACGAGCCTGAGCGGCAAATATCTTCCCTTTGTTAAATTGCACGTTTTACCAACTTTTCAAGGCTTTAAGGCTGTGTCAGATATAGACGATGCTGGACACGATAATCTTAGGAATTGCTTGTAGAAATACAGTAGGTATATATATAGCAAGTGTGCCTGCATAGGAGACTTTATGCCGGTACAGTTGTGTAGCGAAGTGTGTATCTGTATACTATACTAGTTGTAACTACCTACCTAGGTACCTACCTAGACCAAGCCTAGGAAGAGCCAAGTCCATAAATCCGAAGGTAAATAAGACCTATATATAAAACTTAATATGCTTATAAGGTATGGCATTTCGTATCTAGAAAGTGAGTTTCGGTTTAAAGGTGAGCTACCATACAGGTATAACTAAGGTCCACCTGGGGTATATATAGGGGGATGGTGGACAAAGGGGCAAGGCGTTTGAAGAGGGACTTGCCAAGAACTTAATCTGTGTATAAAAATATATAATAAATATGCTTATTAACTAACGTATTGAAGGTATACGAGGTTTCCACGGTTTATGAGTTAGATGTGTTAGACAGGTATAAGGTAACATCAGTGCGCCGTTGGAATGAGTTACCATATACGGTGAATGTGTCTTCCATGGGGTTTAGTGAATTTATAATCATGTACCTAGGGATATTATCTGAATATGCTAAGCTTTTCTGCCTACGGTTGGAACTGCGTGTAGCTCTAGGTGAGCAACATGTGGCATGAGGGGTTTTAGGAGAACTCGGGGTGCTTGGCCTTTTTGTAGAAATTTGCGATCCCTACGACGAAGTTAGGTACCTCTCTTAAGGTTATGTAAGGGAGAGACATAACCAAGGGCCTAGAATGACGTGGTATGTTAGGGCGAGTACTCAGGTGGGTAGGTAGTTACACCTAATTATCTTCACTTATGTGTTCAAAATAAAATCATATGGAAAGTAGTGTAGATAGGAGTAAATTACTAAGCCAGTATTAATAATTTAAGACATACGATTAGAAGCTCTCTTTGAATAGGATAATATCTATATTGCCTGGGTCTGGCATTTGCCAACCCGCATGGAGAGTAAGTCGCTTGCTGTCCTGCGTTACTTGTTTATGGCTAGAGTTGATGCAGGCACATATCCGGGTACATGGTCGGCTCTCTTACCACGTTTGATGCCCTTAGGAGAAGCTACCTGTCGTATTCTAGAGAAGCGTTGCACATGGCTGCAGAACGCGTCGATGGTACATACCCAATATGGATGGCATAAGGCTGGCATTACTGTAACTTGATACAATTACTGTAATGGGTAGATGGGGACGGTCCACACGTGATAGACGCAAGCATCTCTCTGTCCGTCATAGGTGCGTCCGAGACAGATCGTGGGTGGATCACTTCACAGCTGTGCTCCAGGATGACAACTTCGCGTTAGCACTGGATCTAGAAGCGGACTCGTCCCGTCGACGTGCAGCGGGAAATGAGCTTGACAAATAGACTATATCTAAGTGTTTAGATAGATTTCTAGCGTATTGAGGTGGGTTGGAATTAAACCCCACCAAACGACTATTCCTCACTTTATTCGTCAGACGGCCGTGCTCTCTCGATAAACACGCCGAGCTAGCCTTGGTCAGATCCAAGCTGGAAAACTGGCCTTCTATTCGATTCAAAGGTGTATCTCGATGACGGCTAGCGAGAAGAGAAGAGTTGAGTTGTCCTTGGACAGGCTTACATCCTACAGGAAGTGCTTCTAGTACTGAGGCGAGGCCGGACGGGTTTGCTCTCGGGGAAAGGAACATCCAAGATTTACTGCTTACCCGGAGACTATATACAGGAGCCGGGTGCTTAGCCCCGTACTGATGAGAGGTAGCCAGTGAGAATGTCGCACGGTGATGGTGGCCCTTGACGGTCTATAGTCTTACAGTGGGTTGTTTAACAAGGCCGGGTTTCTTCGGTCACCGGGGCGTTTCACCTGCTGACATGGACCGCGAATGATGGAAAGATCCTCTAGGATTTGCTTAGTCAATTAGTAGTATCGTACGGATAATCCCCAAGTGGTAGGCGGTAAATGCTTGATTAAGAGGTGGTTGATTCAAAACAGAGATAGCTGATAAGATACGTATGCACGACCGAGGCGCAAACGGGCATGATTTATGCGTGCTTACGAGTGTAATATTTGATTGTTCCGAATAATGCCGGACATGATGTTGGGGACCTGCGCTTTGTCTTGGTGGAGATGAGAATTCCGAATTCCCAGATTTTGGGCAGCGGTGGATAGATATGACAATACTATGTATGTAGACAAGCGAGAAGAATAAATAAATAAAATTTAGGAGAAAATAGTTCAAGAGTTGGGAAATGCCGGCTTGTTGTGCTAGACCAGTTTCATCTACCTAGCATATTAGCTGGTCGGTATATTGAATCAAGGAAAACAACAAAATCAAGATCGTGTTCCACAATGAACTTGGTTATAATTTGGGCTTGACTCGTTTAAGCGACCAACTCGATAAACTACTAGTTCGCCTATAAAATGTTCTGGCCAATTCAGGAACCGTAACTGAACCGGACCACTGGATGACCGACTTGTCGTAGACTATGTGGCTCCCATCTTTTTAGTGTCAAAGTCTACCCCAACAATTGAGTTCACTTTGAGATCTGTAACTCGATGGTACCTGGGTACATGTTAAACTGTCTCCTGCACGATGATATAATCATGGTAATTACTGGTTCGAAAAAGATGGAGATCGAGGTTATTTTTTTAAGTGTACCTAAAGTGTATAATTAACAAATGGCAAGTGGAAGGAGGTTATAACAATTAGAGGTTATAGCAATTAGAATGGAATAAAATACGGTCCCCGAAGTATTTGTCGATCCCGGAATGTTTGCCAATATAATATGGAAAAGTAAGCGGATTTTGCAATGATGACCCAAGATGGTTACGATGGTGGATGATAGATGATGGGCGTGCATTGATAATAACGCCGGGGGATGGATCATGCACAGTAAGCATTGGCCACAGTCCTAAGAGACCCTGGGAGCTGGAAAGTAAATGGGTGTACATACATACTTACATAGGTATCCTAGGTATCGAGATAGTGCCGGCCTGGTGCCGGCCCAAGGGGAATATGTACGGAACAAAGACAAAAATTATAACTACACTACCTCCTAGTTATAAAATAAAATAAATGGGATTCTCACCCAATTCGCCCCACGTCCCGAGGAGCTTCTTACTGGATTAGGAAACATTTGTTGAGATTCGGGTAATAAGTGGAGAGAGTCCACCGGGACATCATTGGAAAAGACGTCCTCTTACTGTATTGTATCTTTTATGTGTAGAGGCGAGGGCGCGGAAACAAGATAAGGAAGTAGAAAGAAGATTGGGATTGGGATTGGGACTGGGAAGATGATAGATATATTCGGGGGAATCCCGATCTATTCCGTTTAGTTTGATATGATATCCGAGACGATGATGGAGTAAAGTCCGGATGTAATATTTTGGTAACTATCGACTATAAAGACATTAGGTAGTTAATGTGTTGCCGTTCTTTTTTATTTGTCTGCTAAACTGAATAAACTTGACAACTGCCTTATATTGGAACTGCCGTGGATGTACTTATTATGCATGAGAGCATCTACCTACCTAAGTTAGTGACTAAGAATGCCAATTGAGTATTTATTTTCCATGTCATGTCTTGGCTGGACTTAAGGGACGCCAAAACAAAATGGAAATGCCCCGTTTCTTAATCCAATGTAACCCCAATAAGTTTAAAATCTTATTCAGCCATGTGGGAAGTTGGGTCTGTACTTACTATGACGGTATCTATCTATATGGGACCCAGGCGAAATTCTGTCGAAGATGTACCTAGCAGATGTCCTTGGATTTGTACTTGTACTATACCCGGCCGCACCTGCCGCGCCTGTAGCAATCGAACTTGACCCCGACACGTACCATAGTACATAGTACAACCTAGGTAGCTTTACATAGAGGACACTAGTGTAGGAGATCCCCAACATCCTGGAGTCACCTATGATTGGTCAAAGGATGACTTAGGGTGTCGATCATAGCAGTACAATTAAGTTTACTTTAGCCGTATCAGCCTCGTTGATTCCCCGAACTAATCGCTAGTCTGTTAGTATTATTTTTCTTTTGTCTTGGACTTTGCTTGGGGCTTGTCTGGGACATATGTAACATACATCACGGTATCCCTCTCATCCAAAAAGCCCTGGATGTCCGACCAACTTCTTCGCCTCTCTTCTCCGAAAACTTTCCAGCTCTTCTGCTCTCCTCGACAGGTAGTTGCAGCCAGTGCATCAGCGCTTGATCCCTTCTCTCAGAATTCTCCCATAATTATAATATATCTCGACGGAAAATTCAATTGCATGGAGGTTGAAGGTTGAATCTGACTTTACAACAGTACTTTACGTGTAAGTGATAACCCTTGTATATGCATATCAAATGTATATTCAGATATTCACTTATACCCCGACTGTTTTGCCGTTCCTTTACTCCTGCGGCCGCGTCTCCCCGTTCTCGATCAACGAGGGTAGCACACAAGCTCAACAACGATATTTCGACTGTGGATCAGATAGGAACCCAGCAATTCTCGCAGATTCCGCGAGTAGCTGACCTTCCTGCTGACCTTCGCAATCTTTGCCATGATTCTGATATCCTCTATTCCCTAGAACTTCACTCTTGCTTTCTCCTCAACTCTGCCACCATCTCTGCCTTGAACAGGATTGCGGGAGGTCAGCCGAAATATCTTCAACTTACTTTTACACTCTCCTACATATGTATACTGACCTCAGCTTCAGCCATAACGCACGTACCACAATCGGAACTTCCCCCACTCCGATTCTTCCCCGCCTACGTATCCTGAGTTAAGGCACAATTACGAGTCTCTGGCGTTGCTCAGCAGCTCGATTAGGGCGTCCGCTGTACTTTCATGACCCCTTAGACAGTTATTCCGATTCACCAGTCCGGCAACCATCACATTCGCCGCTGAAGCACCTTACATCTACCTCTCCACACCCGACACAATGTCTTCCACAGAAGTCGCCAATGGTAACCGGACGGTGCCCGTCGCCAATGGCAAGCCCACTTATGCCGAGAAGCACGATATACCAGAGCACTTCATTGGTGGCAACAGGTTAGAAAATGCCCCCGCGTCCAAGGTCAAGGACTTCGTAGCCTCGCATGATGGACACACTGTCATTACAAACGTAAGAATATTGAAATCGAGTTAGAAGAGACAGTATAGGATTCGTTAACACATCTCTAGATTCTGATCGCCAACAACGGTATTGCCGCCGTGAAGGAGATCCGATCCGTGCGAAAATGGGCGTACGAAGTCTTCGGCGACGAGAGGGCTATCCAGTTCACGGTGATGGCCACACCGGAAGATCTGGCAGCCAATGCGGACTACATCCGAATGGCCGACCACTATGTCGAGGTTCCCGGAGGCACAAATAACCACAATTATGCCAATGTAGAGCTGATTGTGGATATTGCCGAGCGGATGAATGTTCATGCTGTCTGGGCTGGATGGTAAGTTTGTAAAGATTTCAAAGCTAAATTTGTTCTAGAAGCCAATCTAACACGTTATTTATAGGGGTCATGCTTCAGAAAATCCTAAGCTCCCAGAATCACTAGCAGCATCGCCAAAGAAGATTGTCTTCATTGGCCCTCCCGGTTCCGCCATGCGGTCACTCGGCGATAAGATTTCTTCTACCATCGTTGCACAACATGCTCAAGTACCCTGCATACCATGGTCGGGAACAGGTGTTGATCAGGTCGAGGTCGACGATCATGGTATTGTTACCGTGGCCGATGACATATACATGAAGGGATGCGTTAGCTCTTGGGAAGAGGGTCTGCAAAAGGCCCAGGAAATTGGCTTCCCAGTCATGATTAAGGCCTCCGAAGGTGGTGGCGGTAAGGGTATCCGAAAAGCAATGTCCGAGGAAGGATTCGAGGAGTTGTACAAAGCTGCCGCAAACGAAATTCCCGGCTCGCCGATTTTTATTATGAAGTTGGCGGGTAATGCTCGGCATTTGGAAGTGCAATTGCTGGCTGACCAGTACGGTAACAACGTCTCGCTTTTTGGTAGAGATTGTTCCGTGCAGCGAAGGCACCAGAAGATCATTGAAGAAGCTCCCGTTACGATTGCCAAGTCGCCCACATTCAAGGGCATGGAAGAAGCTGCCGTACGGCTTGGTCGTCTCGTAGGTTACGTCTCTGCTGGTACAGTCGAATACCTTTACTCTCACGAGGAAGACAAGTTTTACTTCTTAGAGTTGAACCCCCGTCTTCAGGTCGAGCATCCTACGACCGAAATGGTCAGCGGAGTCAACTTGCCGGTGGCCCAATTACAGGTTGCCATGGGAATTCCTCTCTATCGAATTAGCGATATCCGGTTACTATATGGTGTGGACCCGAAGCTTACCACGCCGATTGACTTCGAGTTCAAGAACCCGGAAAGCGACAAGACTCAAAGACGGCCGCAACCTCGTGGTCACTGTACAGCTTGTAGAATCACGTCCGAGGATCCCGGTGAGGGTTTCAAGCCTTCTAATGGTGTGATGCACGACCTGAACTTCAGGAGTAGTGCCAACGTCTGGGGTTATTTTTCTGTCAGTACTGCCTCGAGTATTCACAGTTTCTCCGACAGTCAGTTTGGTCATATCTTCGCTTATGGAGAGAATCGAGCCGCCTCGCGGAAGAACATGGTCGTCGCTCTGAAGGAGTTAAGCATTCGTGGTGACTTTAGGACGACCGTAGAGTATCTCATTAAGCTCCTCGAAACTGAAGCATTCGAAGATAACACCATCACGACCGGTTGGCTGGATGAGCTCATTTCAAATAAGTTAACCGCTGAGCGCCCCGACCCTATGCTTGCTATCGTCTGTGGAGCCACAACTAAAGCTCACATTTCTAGCGAGGCCTGCATAGCTGAATACCATTCTGGGCTTGAGAGAGGTCAAGTTCCTTCTAAGGATATCCTAAAAACGGTGTTCCCGATTGATTTCATATATGAAGGTTACCGATACAAGTTTACCGCTACTCGCGCGGCTGTTGACAGCTACCATCTCTTCATCAACGGCTCCAAATGTTCCGTTGGTGTTCGCGCACTTAGCGACGGTGGTCTTCTCATTCTTCTAGATGGACGAAGCCACAGCGTCTACTGGAAGGAGGAAGTTGGTGCAACTCGTATTTCGGTAGATAGCAAGACGTGTCTACTAGAGCAAGAGAACGATCCTACGCAACTGCGCACACCCAGCCCCGGTAAGCTTGTCAAGTACACAGTAGAAAACGGAGGACATGTCAAGGCTGGGCAGACATTCGCTGAAGTCGAAGTCATGAAGATGTTCATGCCATTGATAGCCCAGGAAGATGGTTTTGTGCAACTAATTAAGCAGCCCGGTGTCACTATTGAAGCTGGTGATATCCTCGGCATCCTTGCCCTCGACGACCCTTCCCGAGTCAAGCAGGCACAACCATATCTCGGAGGCCTTCCCGAGTTCGGTCCTCCTCAAGTTGTTGGTAGCAAGCCGGCTCAGCGATTCAGCTTGACGCATAACACTCTCAAGAACATCCTACTCGGTTACGACAACTCAGTAATCATGCAACAGACATTGAAAGAGATGATTGAAGTATTGCGCAGCCCGGAACTTCCGTATAGCGAATGGGCTTCTCACCATGCTGCTCTTCACTCTCGGATGCCACAGAAGCTTGACACTCAACTGACCCAAGTCGTTGAGCGTGCCAAGGCTCGAGCCTCGGAATTCCCTGCTAAGGCGCTGGCTAGGACCTTTTCGAAATTTTTGGATGACAACACTTCACCTAGCGAGGCTGACGCACTGCGAGCAACTATTGCTCCTCTTCTTGAAGTTCTCGACGAGTATGCTGATGGTCCGAAAGTGCGCGAGTTGAACGCTATCGCAGGCCTCTTACAGATTTACGCTGAAATCGAGGGACGTTTCTCAGGTCGCCGAAGCCAGGACGAAGAAGTCATTTTGAAACTTCGTGAAGAGAACAGAGAAGACTATCTGAAGGTCATCAGCATCGTGCTATCTCACAGCCGTGTCGGCTCTAAGAACCATTTGGTCTTGGCAATTCTTGAGGAGTACCGTCCTAACAAGCCCAATGTCGGCAATGTCGGCAAGTATCTACGACCAGTTCTGCGCAGGCTTACCGAACTCGAGTCCCGCCAGACAGCTAAAGTGTCTTTGAAGGCTCGAGAAATTCTCATTCAGTGTGCGCTACCATCTCTCGAAGAACGAACTGCACAGATGGAACACATCCTCCGCTCATCGGTGGTCGAAAACAAGTATGGCGAAACTGGCTGGGACCACAGAGAGCCCAACCTTGATATCATCAAGGAAGTTGTGGATTCCAAGTACACCGTTTTTGACGTGTTAGCATCATTTTTTGCTCACGAGGACCCGTGGGTTAATGTTGCTGCTCTCGAGGTGTACGTCCGCCGAGCCTACCGTGCGTATAACTTGATGAAATTGGAGTATCACGAAGACGAGTCTGACTCAGCTCCTCTCTTCTTGTCTTGGGACTTCTCTTTCCGTAAAATCGGACAGACCGAGTTCTCGGTTCCTCTTCAGTCGGCTAATCCTTCTATCCCTGGCACCCCGACCTCTGAGACTGGTACCTTCGGCCGAATAAGCTCAGTTAGTGACATGTCGTACCTCAACCGTCGTACCGAGGAAGAGCCTACCCGAAAAGGAGTTGTCGTCCCTTGCCGTTATCTCGACGATGCCGATGAGATGCTCCAGAAGGCTTTGGAGGTTTTGCCAACCAGGAAGCGCCCTGTGCTTATTCCCGACCTCACGGGCAAACGTAAATCCTTTGCGCAAAAGCCTCTCGAAGAGGAACTGACCAACGTTGTTAACGTTGTAGTCCGTGACGTAGAGTCCTATGAAGACGAAGATATCCTCGAGCGTATCCACCCTATAATCGACTCATTGAAGAATGAGCTTGTCAACCACCGAGTTCGTCGTGTCACCTTTGTTTGCGGCCACAACGATGGCTCGTACCCAGGTTACTACACTTTCCGTGCACCCGAATTCCGTGAAGACAACAGTATCCGTCACGTTGAGCCCGCTCTGGCTTTCCAGCTGGAACTTGCACGACTAGCCAAATTTAAGCTTTCTCCTGTCTTCACAGAGAACAAGAATATTCACGTGTATGAAGGTATAGGTAAGGGGGTTGACACAGATAAGCGATACTTCACTCGCGCTGTCATCCGACCAGGCCGCCTTCGGGATGATATACCTACTGCTGAGTATCTTGTTTCTGAGGCTGACCGAGTTATCAATGACATTTTCGATGCCCTTGAGATTATTGGCAACAACAACTCCGACTTGAACCACATGTTCCTGAACTTTACTCCTGTTTTCCAGCTAAAGCCTGAGGAGGTCGAGCAGTCTCTTCAGGGTTTCTTGGACCGATTTGGCCCTCGCGCTTGGCGTCTTCGTGTCTCTCAGGTTGAGATTCGTATTATCTGCACAGATACAACTACGGGAATGCCTTATCCTCTGCGCGTTATCATTACCAATACTTCCGGATATATTATCCAGATCGAGCTCTATGCGGAGCGGAAGTCGGAGAAGGGCGAGATGGTCTTCTATTCAATCGGCGGCACAACTAGGATTGGATCGATGCATTTGCTGCCTGTGTGCACGCCATACCCTACCAAGAACTGGCTTCAGCCTAAGCGTTACAGGGCCCATTTGATGGGCACCCAGTATGTATACGACTTCCCTGAGCTTTTCCGCCAAGCTGTTGAGAACACTTGGTCGAGAACTACCAAAGCGCTACCGTCATTGAATGACAAGAAGCCTGCCCAGGGAGAGTGCATTGATTACAGCGAGCTTGTACTCGACGACCGTGATAGGCTGATCGAGATTTCTCGTGAGCCTGGCACTAATTCGTGTGGTATGGTTGGATGGCTCATTAATGCTCGTACCCCCGAGTACCCTGAGGGCCGAAAGTTCATTGTCGTCGCCAACGATATCACTTATAAGATTGGATCTTTTGGCCCCAAAGAAGATCATTTCTTCAACAAGTGCACAGAACTAGCTCGCAGCCTCGGAATTCCGCGAATCTATCTCTCTGCCAACTCTGGTGCGCGACTTGGTCTTGCTGAGGAGCTTATCCCGCACTTTAAGGTAGCTTGGAAAGATCCGGAGAGGCAAGAGTCGGGCTTCAAGTACCTCTACCTAGATGCGGATGCTAAGAAGCGGTTTGAAGACGGTGCTAAGCGCGACGTCATCACCGAGGAGATCACCGAAAATGGCGAGAAGCGCCACAAGATTGTGGCTATCGTGGGTGCCGAGGATGGGCTTGGTGTTGAGTGCTTGAGGGGTTCTGGTCTTATCGCTGGTGCTACAAGTCGTGCATACAACGACATCTTCACAGTTACCCTCATCACATGCCGTTCTATCGGTAAGCTTAACCGTTTCTCCAGTTCATTAAGATTAATTTGCTAATTTTGTATAGGTATTGGCGCATACCTTGTCCGCCTTGGCCAGCGGGCCGTCCAGATTGAGGGTCAACCCATTATTCTAACTGGTGCTCAGGCCCTTAACAACTTGCTTGGTCGCGAAGTTTACACCTCTAACCTACAGCTTGGTGGTACCCAGATTATGTACCGAAATGGTGTGTCTCACTTGACTGCTAATGATGACTTCGCCGGCGTGTGCAAGATTGTCGAGTGGCTTTCTTTCGTTCCTGCTCGGCGCAACTTGCCTGTCCCGATTACGCCTAGCCTCGATACCTGGGATCGTGAGGTGATATATACCCCGCCTAACAAGCAGCCGCATGACGTTAGATGGCTTATTGGCGGTAAGCAAGACGAGGACGGATTCCAACCAGGTCTCTTCGATAAGGACTCCTTTGTTGAGACTCTTGGTGGTTGGGCCCGCACCGTTGTTGTTGGTCGTGCTCGTCTTGGCGGTATCCCGATGGGTGTCATCGCTGTGGAGACTCGAACCGTTGAAAATATTACCCCCGCCGATCCTGCGAACCCCGACTCTGTTGAGCAAGTTAGCAATGAAGCTGGCGGTGTTTGGTACCCGAACTCTGCATTCAAGACCGCCCAAGCCATCAACGACTTCAACTATGGCGAGCAGCTTCCTCTTATGATTCTTGCCAACTGGCGAGGTTTCTCTGGTGGCCAGCGAGACATGTACAACGAAGTCTTGAAATATGGTTCGTACATTGTCGATGCCCTCGTCAAGTTCGAGCAACCTATCTTCGTGTATATCCCTCCATTTGGCGAGTTGCGTGGTGGTTCCTGGGTTGTGGTCGACCCTACCATCAACCCCGTCGCCATGGAGATGTATGCTGATGTCGAATCTCGCGCTGGTGTCCTGGAGCCGGAAGGTATTATTGGTATTAAGTACAAGAAAGAAAAGCAGCTGGAGACTATGTCCCGCTTAGATCCCGTCTACGCCTCGCTTAAGAAGCAGGTTAGTGACAACACCTTGTCCAAGGAGGAGCATTCGGAGCTTAAAGAAAGGATGACCGAGCGCGAGAAACAGCTACTGCCTATATATGCGCAGATAGGCCTGCAGTTTGCAGACTTGCACGACCGCGCTGGTCGCATGAAGGCCAAGGGTACTATTCGCGAGGCCTTGGAGTGGAAGAATACTCGCCGTTTCTTCTACTGGCGTGTGCGTAGACGTCTCAACGAGGAACACATTCTCAAGCGCATGGCTGCTGCCTCGTCTCCAAAGGTTACTGACTCGAACAGTGCTGCTGCCACTGAGAGCCGCCAGCATCACCTTCGCCTGCTTGCAGCTTGGTCTGGGGCCCCCGATTTCGATCACAACGACAAGGATGTAGTTACATGGTACGAGGAGAATGCTGGAACAATCGAGACTAAGATTGAGCAAATCAAGTCGGATGCCGTTGCGCACGGGTTAGCCGATTTACTTAGATCGGATAAGACCTCAGCTCTCAAGGGTCTGAAGGATATGCTACACGTGATGCCCGTGGAAGAGCGGGAGGAGATCCTAAAGTACTTGCAGTAAAGTACTTGCAGTAAATGAGGTGATGATACGTGTCAACGCGGAACGGAATGAAACAAAGGGGGACTGTAGGATTTGACGACGGGGTATGGGGGGCCTTAAAGAGGCCAAGGCTATGTGGTGTATATTTAAGTCTGTTTGGGATTTGGTTTAGGCGTCTGTCTTCGTTGCGTCGGCGTGGTTAATCTTGATAAGTTCTTCTACTTGGGTTTAAAATCCTTAGTTAGGTACCTAAATAGCCCATCCTATATGTTTGGACATGAGGATGACAATTCAAAAATTTCCTTGTTACTTCACCTAAGATGCATTTTCCAAAATTAAATATCCGAAAGTCTATTATATTGTTTGTGTCGCCTAATTCCTGTCTGGATAATAATGGCGTTGGGGAATACTACTTTACCTTATGTGCCTGAGAGAGGTAAGTAATCTCAAATCTCTTGTTTCTCTACTATTCTCAATACGACCACTTCCCTATGCTAGTAACTAAACCCGTGGAGTCCTAGATTGATTGCTATCATCGAACAACGACAATTTAAGAATAGAGCCTAAGTATAGTATAAGAAACTGCCTGGTTATAATTTTTATTTATTAGGTTAGGTGCTCTAGCATCTTGTTAGACTGATCACCCCTTATGCGGATTTTGCTATTCCTACTTGTCAATAGACATAGCGTCGCGGAACATTATGGCTACTAGATTAGGTAGGCTCAAAGTAAGCCATGTTTGGTCGAGCTCACGCAGGGAATTTTTGACAAAGTGCTTAAGAAACGACGCATTAATTAACATGGAAGGGAGTTTTGCTTGATAGGCCCTTGCAACTAGATTGACTTGAGCAGTCATCTAAGGACGAAATAGTAGCTAAGACGAATTATAGCTTACATGATACGCATGACGGTGCCATTCCAACGACCTACGAAGTCCATCCAACATTCAAACCGTATCCTATGATAAACTCATCTAGGATAGCATTAATGCAGTAGATATATAATCCCATTTCCTTAGCACCCCCCTTTTTTTCGTCGTTCATCAAACCACTAACGCCTTGCGATCCCATTCGTAACACGTGAATAGGCACTCAAGGCCCACGGATCAGTATAGTGCCAACCAAATTGAGTCAAACTGGCAGTACCTTAGGGGATATTACCGAAAAGAAAGTAGAAGGCACAATGAATAAAGGCCCCTATTTCTTCCACCCCTGATTGATTGCTTCAGTAAGGCTGTCTAGGTTCGGCTCTGTAAATACAGGCTGTGTAGTGCACGCAGTCGAGCGGAGAATCTGGTGGACTTTAACGGGATCGAGTTGAGGGTGTATAAGCTGTTGATGTCCACGAAGGTTTGTCATACCTCCCTTGGGCATGTCAATAAAGTCGTCTAGACTATTTGCTATGCATGCTACATCGAAAAGGCCGAAATCCGCACAGAGAGGAGAATTGTTGTTCAATTCATACTTCCCTGTTTCAATTGTGCTCTCTTCGTCCTCGTAACCCTCAGAGCGACTGGAGCCGTTGCCTTTATAGAAGGGGTATTCGTATGCATGTACGATCCATAACGACTTCTTAGGGTTGGTAACATCCATAAGCAAGAAGAAATTTGTACCAATAAGGTTATGTGGTGCTTTGTCGACTCGCGGTTGGTATACGTGGATCTCTCCTAGAGGTAATGCGTAGCGGAGGGGAGGAGCAAAGACGGAATTCGAAACAGAGTACTCGACTTCACAGACGTTGCTGCGATAGCGCAACACTGAAGGTAACCGCCTCGCATCTAAATGCTGGTCGCCATCGAGGTGTCCGCGTTTGTATCGTGGCAGCATTAGGGGCGCTCGCTCATACGGCTCATACTCAATATTCCACCATCCTTTCTCGCTGGTTCCCAGACGTACGAAGTATACCGTACCGTCGTCCAGCGTACATATACAATAGTCCCTCGCCGTAACGGGCGTGCTGACAAACGCTTCCATCCCATACGGTGCACGAAAGTCGAGGCTCTTAAGGTAAGATACGAAATTAGCACGGGTAACGACCTCCAGCTGGTAATCCTCACGATTACTGTCGTCATCATGAATATCAGAAATACCGCCTTGAAGGGGCCGTTCTCCTAGGAAGATAACGTCATCACCACTATCGTCGCTATCGTCATGGATCGCTTTATCCGGCTCTGGCATCTGTGCTCGCGCCTGGGTTGCTGCGTCTCGGTGGATTCCGGGTTCGGTTGATTTGCCATTAACGCTGTCTGCTTCAATGGAAGCCTGCAGATCATGGAGAGTACGCGACATTTCGTAGACACGTATCTCCAACTCATTAGTTTGGCCCTCGAGCATTGATAGATTATCTATATCTCGGCGCAAGTCGCGAATTACGGCGAGTCTAGGCAACTTGAAATCATTATATGATATACTCAGTGATCTAACAAGAGCTTCGAGTCCCGCAACACGAGCGTCGAGAGGGCCCGGGCCTCGTTGGGAATTATGAGTTTGGAAAGGGTCTTGGAAATTAGACATAGGTTCACTGAGCCTTGAAGGCACCGTGCTTGATTTGTGCCAGTGACCGGTACTGGAGTCCAGGGGCGGATTGAAACCATGGTCTCTCTCCCTAGAGCGCTGCTGCCGAGGATCAGGCAGATATTCGGAATGGCCGAAAGACTGTGCGAAAGGTGTGTTAGTTGGGCCCCAAGGCCCGGACGACTGCTGGCCATAGGGGCCAGGGTAGAAGCCGTGATAAGGCGCATCTCTGTCAAGAGCGGGTCCAGTAAAGAAATCGTCGGGAGGAGGCTCTTGGTTTGTATAAAGATGGGGCACAGGTCTTAGTCTTGGTCTTGGTCTCTTGGGTGGCTCGTCGTAGGGGTCGGTCGTGAAAGGATAAGGGCGCTTATGATTTGCGTTCGCCATGATAACTCGATTGATTTGACTTGTTAACAATTTGCTAGATGGCTTCAAGGCCAATCTTGTAACAATGGTTGGAACTCGAGAAATATTGAGAAAACGTATGCGTAGTCTGTGTAAATACGTAGATAGGCAACTTTTACTACTGGCGGCGTCAGCGCGGTTGTTGGCTGACGGAAAAGGATCAGTGAAGGACGAGAAGAAGAATGTTGTTAAGTTTTGGAACCGAAATGTTGAGTCGTGACTGTTGAATATTGGCTACTGCTTAATTAATAATGACGGCAAGCGGGAGTCGTCGTTAGTTCCCTAAGCTGTTTGAAGCGATTGGGATGGAAGGCATCAATCAACATCGTTGTTTCCTAAATTATCCCCAACCCGGGCCATGGGAGATACATGCACATAAGTACCTACCCAGTGCCCGGACCCAGCTACGTGTAGGTACCTACATGTAATCTATGCCATTGCAGTTTCAGGTATCTCATAGTATGATTTATTTTAACATCGCCTACATGGTGCATCTGGATTAGCTTAGGCTAGATAGGTACCTGGACAGCCAAGGTAGGACCTGAGTCGAGGATGATACACATTACATATTTTCCCCTATTAGGTACTCCCCCCTTTTTCTTTTCAACTACCCCCCAAGTCTCGTAACCCTGACACTGTATCTGGACTACCTACCTAGGTACCTAGGTACCTGCCTACCTTTATGTACAGTCGTATCTCCTTTTTAATATACATAGATAGACTTAGTAGATACCTGGTACAATCTTGTACTTCACAATGCTCTTGTACTTCTCCCAGTCCTCTCCGTACTTCTTCGCACACTTCTCGTCGTCTCGGCCGTCGCGATGGATTAGAAGGATAGCAAAGTAAACAACGTAGAAGTAAGTAAAAAGCATACCCCAGTACTTAGCTGGGCCTTGTACTATTTCCCTCCCATCAAGTGTCTTGATAGCACCTTCAACATTGCTGCCAGCCGACAGCACGACGTATCCAGCAAAACCAGTAGGCAAAGCATACGGCCACGACTGAAGCCAATCGCCGAGATAATTGATGTGTCTCGCGACACCCCACCAGCCCGATGTCATTAGTCGCGAACCTGTCTTGGTCTCGATGTGCTTGATATGCGCAACACGCGGGTCGCTGGGGTTAGTGCGGAAGGTGTTCTTTTGGAGGTTGCTTAATCGGAAGATGCTGAAACCCGTAATCAGGAGAATAGAAACCCCTGTAATACCTAGCCAACCGAGAGTCACCGGGTGTGTAGATAGGTATCGTGTTTGCTGGCTATAAATGAAGGGGACCCAGACGAGATCTCCGAAGGACAGCATGAAGCCGAAACCATCGTTGGTAATATCAATGGTTGTAAGGATAGCGGGTTCCATGTACACTGCATCCAAACAGTAGATGGTCTGTACGATGGCGATGAAGACAATACCGTCAGTCACGTAGCCGAATGTGCGGTACTGCTTAGAGATGAAAGCACAGTTTAAAAGGATCCAGCCAAGCATACCGGGGCGTAGCTCCATCCACTCCTTAATGTCAATTTCACCGATGATTGGAAGGGTCACACGAGGGTTAAGCTCCCGTCCCATATAGAAATCGTAGATTAGGTTACCAGAGCAGCCACCCTCGGCGAGCTGTCGAAGCTGAGGATTTCCTGGCTTTACAGAAAAGCTGCGGACGTAGACAAAGGTTGCAAGTGCGTAAGCAATGAGGATGTTGGCGGTCAGAATCTGTACGTAGTTGTCGGCAATAAAAGTCCACACGGGAAACTCGGCCCCCTGCGCAACAGTACCGGCAAGGCAGAGAGAGAGGGTGAACATGTGCGAGGAGAAAGCTTTGATAAATCATGTTAGCTGGCTCCATCCAGTGAAGTCCTTCCAAGCCAGAGAAAATACTCACAGTTGAACCTATACTTCAACCTTCCTCCGGACGACAACTCCGTACCCTCAACTTCGGTAGCAGGGAGAATGCGGTATAGGAGAGCGCTGAAGAAGTAGTATGCCAGAGTCCATCCGGTGGCTTTCCAACTCGCCAGACCTAAGATACCGTCCTCAGGCCATCCTACCTCGGCCTTCAATTGCTCGATGGATAAAGTTTTTGGACTCAACAGCGACGGCGCAGGGCAACCGGAAATATCGTTGCATCCAAAGGCGAAGATGTAGCAGAGAACGGGAAGACCGAACGTAATAGCAGCAGTACCGAATCTAAACAGTTATACATCATTAGCTCTTAACTTCACCAACTTCACCAACTTCAAATTGGGTTTCTAGAATAAACACTTACGGTCCGCCAAACTCATAGCCATGCGAACTATGCGCTGGCTGGGGTTGTTTCGACTTTGGCGGCATGTTTAAAGTTGTGCCGCGATCCAAAGGGCTAGAATATTATGTTGTTTGGAAGAGAAAACCTGTCAGTGCTGTTGTTACTGCTGTTTGTTGTTTGTTGTTTGTTGTTCTCCGAGGAGCGCCCTGAAGACTCTTTTTATAATCCAACAGCTTCCTGCCCAGTCCTCTCCCACTGGTCTCGATCCTCAATGTGTGCCTATTCGATGCGGTGCGAAATTATGAAAAGTGACCGGCTCCCGACGTCCCGCATGATACGATAGTAGAAGTTTTGTAGATAGGAGAGCTTCCCGGAAATCTTGGCTTCCGAGTGACACCATTTTTGACTTCATTACTACCTACCTCGACTTTCCCCAAGCTCATGTGGAGACGTCAGCCAGTAAATCTTAAGCAACTAATTTTAAGGTTGGCTCGTTTCAATGTCGATTTGGCCAATCAAGGAGTGTAGAATAATAAAGCTCCACTGCAAGGTAACCAATCGTAAAAGAGTATATACAGTAGTCTTCCATTCAGGGGTCCGTGAATGTCGAAGTGCGCTAAGAATAGGTAATAGCGGCTTAGACGGCAAATCGACAACTTGGCTTATTGAATCTTTTGAACGTTTTAGGACAACTTTGTGAGCGAAGAGACAAGAACTTCATGAATAAACGAACGATTAAATCAACAGTTTCCCATCATAGCCATTACTACCACATTAGAAGCTTCGATATACAAGAGCTCATGAACAAGCTCTTTTCGACATCTGCATAGCGCACCCAGCGCATTTTCCCGACCGAAAGGAAAACCAGTCATAGCCTATCTCGCAGCCATGCGCTTCTCTTCAGGCTCGAAGTCTATATGTCCGACATTACTATCCCTCCTCTTCCTCACTTCTACCTCGCTTGCCGCCGATGCCGATAAGACGACAACTTCAACAGCGTGCACCGCGTCATCGACGTCAGGCGCCTTCTTCGACTTGCGGCCCGATATAGCCCTCAAGAAGAATCCCGATGGGTCCAAGCCCGCGCATAGTAACGGAGCCCCGCTAGTGGACTACCATGCCAAGGGCTATGACTACGGGTTCAACTTCACCTTGAACATCTGCGCTGCCGTGGTGGAGCCTGTTGACGAAGTGATCGGCGTAGAGCCGAGTCAGTGGAAGAATGTCAGCGCGTACTATACCTCCAAGGGTGACGTATATAGTCTGGGTTTACAGTCCGGCGCTCTGATATCGAGAGGCAAGGAGCTAGTTCTACAATACACGGGAGGATCGCCATGCGGAAAGAGCGTAAAGAGAGAGGCGAGTCTGGAAAGTAGGAGTTCTTCTGTCCACGAAGGCGCAGCCCATAAGGGATCTGATTTCGAACGCGAAGAGGATACGCCGGCGCCTACGAAGACAGCCGTCGCGACCAACACCCGGAAATCGTCCAAAGAGACGGACGAGCCGAAGCGGAGGAAGTCAACCACCATATTCTTCAGTTGTGACAGGGACGCAGGCGCGGGCGCAGCTCAAGTCTCCTTCCTCGCGACAGATCCGGAAGAGTGTTCATACGTATTCAAGGTCAAGTCACAACACGCATGCGCAGGCGTAGAGCCGCACAAGCCGGGAAGCGTAGGGCCAGGCTCCGTATTCCTAATAATTTTCGCCATCGCCGTCCTAGTCTACCTACTCGGCGGTATATTCTACCAGCGCACAGTAGCCCACGCCAGGGGCTGGAAACAATTGCCCAACTACTCACTCTGGGCCAGCGTCTGGAGTTTCATATGCGTAAGTGCTTGCTCTACTCTACGATCACGATCGCGATCACGACGGGAAGACATAAAACAGAACTTGAAGCTAACTGCTACTGCTAAACGTAGGATTTCTTCGTCATGGCCACCTCCTCTTGTGCTCGGCTCCTCCCGAATCGGAGAGGGTACCACTACGTATCGGGATCACCATCCGGAAGGGGTCGAAGTAACCGTGAGGACGAAAACCGGTTGATCGACCAGTACGACGAGGAGTGGGAGGATTGATGGATTTCTTTTTTTTTCATGGGTTTATTCTTAGCTTTTTAGTTTTCTTGATTGGTTTGCATGTTATTGCTAGACTTTTGCCAACATAACCTGGTTGTACTACTAGAACTAGACGTTCGGATAGAAAACACATGGCATAGTTAATAGTTATGTTTTATTCTTAACTCATTTTCTTCTTCTTCTTCTTTTTTTTTTTTTTTTTTTTTTTTTCAAATTAACCATGTATGCGTGTAGTTATGAATGTATGTATTAGTTAGTGATTAACGGTCAATTGGGATGGTAAGGTCATGAATGAGATGGTGGAAAACGTCGGATCTCTGGGCATTACTTGATTGGGTCTGCTGCAGCCGGGCGGCGCAGTTGGATATCTTGGGAAGCTGGCAATTTTTAGTATGTTTCAATGTTTCAAGGTCTCGCAGTGAGCTGCCTCGTAATAAGCTGGGTACCTACGTATATGTATTCCTATCCAATTTAGGTAGTAAACTTGCCCATATTTGAACGTCTAATAAGTAAAGAGTTAAGACGATGAAAAATATTATGAAAACTAAAAACCATTATCGTGGCCGGTTTATAGCACCGTTTAAACTGTAACTTATAAGGAATCATAAGACTTGTCGTATGAGTTTCGTTGGTAACATGGCGACTCGCAACCAAAAAAAGAAAAGAAAAAGGCGTAGAGGCTATGCCATAGATATATGGAATCAACGTACCTTGGTAGGCTTAACCTATTTGGTCAGGTAGTTTTGGAGGTTTAGTACATATGTCTACTCTATATGCGAGACGCCGCAAGTTTGAGCCTCCTGAAATCCCATCCGCGAAAGTGACCGATCATGGGCTCACTCTAACCCGATTACGCGACCTGATGGATTGAATCTTCCCTTTATATGACTGATGCCCAGTGATGCAGGGCATCCTTCGCCGAGAAGATGGGATTGTCGTCTGCATTTGTTTCCTTGGTTCGTTTGTTTCCTTTAGCCTTACCCTCTCAGCTGTCATCTATTTTCTTTTGCATTTTCATTCTTGCTACAATCTCACATTGCATTCATTCGACGGCGGGACCTTCATTCATTTCATTCTCTTTATTTAGCCTTTGGACTCCTTAGGTTCAATTCGTAAGAAGCTTTTATAAGAAATGTACTTTAAGAAGTCGATTTTCTTGTTGGCTGCGGCGCGTGTTGTCCTTGCAAAAGTCCAGTTTCTAGTATGTAGCCACTTACAGTTTATAAGACGCTCAATGCTAACTGATATCTCAAGGGAGTTTCTATTGCGGGAGGCGAATTCGGGTGCAAGGACGATGTAAGGATGATCAAAGCTATAATTGAAGTTCCAGGTTAACATAATGAAAGGGAACATGTCCTTTAGACTCTACCAAGCTTCCGGGGGATGGAGTCACTCAGATGTGGCACTTTGTCGGAGATGACGCCATCAACATACTGAGAATGCGTATGACTATCATTCAATATGTGTTAACCTGAATAAGACTAACGATCCTACGCAGCGATATCATGGCAGTTTCTGGTCAACGATAATTTGGGGGGAAAGCTTGATAGCAGCAACTTCGATGAGTATGACCGACTGATGCAGGCCTGCCTCGCCACCGGTGCATACTGCATGATCGATATCCACAACTACGCTCGATGGAACGGCAAGATCATCGGACAGGGCGGACCGACGAATGACCAATTCTCTAATCTCTGGGAACAGTTGGCAGAGAAGTACTCTGACGAGGATAAGGTTATCTTCGAGCTCATGAACGAGCCGCACGACATCGACGTCGAAACGTGGGCGAATACTTGCCAGCAGGTTGTTACGGCTATAAGAAAGGCGGGTGCGGCGAAGCAGATGATACTGCTTCCTGGGTCAAACTCTGATGGCGTGGCGACACTAACCAAGGACGGCGGTGCGGAGCAATTACTGAATATCACGAACCCTGACGGATCGACGGATAATCTGCTCTTGGATGTCCATGCGTATTTGGATAAGGATGGCTCAGGGACGGACAAGCAGTGTTTAACAGACAACACCGAATCGTTTACAGATCTTGCGAAGTACCTAAGGGGAAAGGGGAGAAAAGGTCTCGTTAGCCAGACCGGGGCGTCGCAAGATTCTTCTGTAAGTCTTAGCAACATCAATTCCCGTCCTGTCGTCTATGTTAGTCTTTGCATGTTTCTGATAAGGTCGATCAGTGTCTTAAGATGTTCTGTGCGCAAAACACGCTTATAAACGACAATTCGGACGTCTTCGTCGGCATAGTTGGTTGGGGCGCTGGCAATATCGAGACCTCCGACGTTCTAAGCTTGACACCGTCAAAGAAGGATGGACGTCTAGTCGATAATCAGTTGATGTCTGAGTGCCTGGTCGATACATGGACCAACGCTAAGGAAGTGATCAATCCGCCGAAGCCAGAGCCAGAGTCGACAACAAAGGAATTTATTCCTACTTTTACCACCTCCTTGTCGAGGAGTATTGTTACACCACCTGCGCGCACGTCTTCATCTGCGGACTCTGAGGACTTCAACGAGCCAGTTGTCACGGTCCACGTCCTCTCCGATATAAGTATACTACAAACAGCGGAGGTACCCCCCACCCTCACGACACTGATAACCGCGGCCGGATCGCCGAGCGACGAATCTTATAGCATTGCATGGGAGATACCGACTACCACACCAGAAATAAGCCAGACTCAAGTACCTGGCCCGGCGCCAACAGGGGATGCTCCGTCGATGAGAGCCATGACGCTCTCCCTCTGGGGCTGCGCGCTGCTGCCACTACTTTTATGATCTCTAAGATCATTACAGCTTAACATTTGAAAAAGATCGAGGGCCGTAGTCTTTACGGCCCGGTAGATAATGAGGTCAGGACCTCACAACCTGCGAGCGTATGGTTTTGCTCGAGATAGAAACCTCAATATTTGCGAATGGTCGCTGGGACATGAATCATCAGGCGTATGAGATCGGCTATTCTTATTTGGGCTTCTGATCAGAATTTGTCATATTGGCCTTGAATACTTCCTTGTATATACTTGCATTGATGCACCGATACCATTAACACGATCCTCGTTGGACTGCTGGCAATGATTGTCTTGGATGAATTGTGATTTCGAGTGAGATGTAAGAAGTTAACATCGTTCCAATGTAAAGTCTCAGTAGTTAGACGAAGTTATCTATTCGGGGTTCCAGTATTTAGAGTTTCTCGTAAGTATATATAGTAAAAGGGGTATAATTAAGATCGGTTCCTGATCTGCTTACGAGTTACTTTATAGGAGTCAATCAAAGGCGATCATAAGCGGATAGCTGCATCTATTTCACACTGTATCCGTATATCTGGAAGTTGCGAGATGCGGGCGCTACTGCAAGGGAAGCGCACTAATAATCCACCATTGCAGCTTCTGGGCTGGCACGATACTGTCTTTTAAGGAACTGTATACACTGTGCTTTGTACCTGTTTACACTGTCCCCTCACCCACGTCATTGGCATTACAACTAAGGCTAACAGCGTCCAGCCAGCCCGAGTCCACAACATCTAGTTTGTTCAACATCAAGCCACAAAGCCTCGTTTCTGGCCCGCCTTGTCCATCTCTTACCATAATAACCCATCCCACTTCGACGAGACGGTACGCATCATATATACATATATACATGTTGCCAAGTATTACATTAACATGTCTGAACTGTCGGAATCCATAAAGGCTATACAAGAAGCGTCCAAGGAAGACCGCTTCACATATCTCACCATCCTCCAATACCATGTCACATCTCCGGAAATCCTACCAGCCCTAAATGAAGTCCTCCAAGATGCCGATCTCACGCAGGAAATCGGTTGGGATCTGGTACAGATGCTACTGAATATCGATGGCTCGGAAACATGTCTAGAGACGGTGGCCCGCTTAGGAAACCCCCGCGAAGTCGTCATCAAGGTTATGGAAGCGCTAGAGGGTCTTACTGTCGCCTGGAATGACGAAGTAGTCGTCGATGTGGAGGAACCCGGAGTCATCCCGGACTCCAAAATACCGGGGAAATTCATCACCCTGCTTGGCATGCTCGCGATTCTTCATCAGCGTATTAAGACGAAGTACCCCTCTCGATTTCTGGGGCCATCGCTAGTGAAGGTGTTCGAGGCCTATCAGCCCACACCAGAGATGACTGCCTCCGTCATAAATCTAGTCTATTCGCTCTCGGGCCGCAAAAGGCCACCTCTACCCTCTAGGAAATCCAGTATTAATGTGGCCAATCCCGATCAAGACGGAGATGATTCTAAGAATGCGCCCGATCCAGAGGCTGAGCAGGAGGATCCGCAAGAGGAAGCTATGCAGCAGAAGCTACTGCAATCTTTTGTCACGTGTATCTTACAGCGATATGTAAATGCGCACGACATGCTATGGTCACCCCGACTTCTGGAGGTATACAACCCACAAAAGAATGTCCCAGGCAAGAAGACAACGATTGAGGCGTTCAGGGAAAATGAGGAACTGCAAAAACGGGATGCAGTAGTAGGACATCTCGTTGTAAGTTTACCCACCACCTCCCACTCAGTGTTATATTGGCGCTAACATCGCCTAGGCGTTACTACGAGATCTCGGTCTAAGTAATTGTTCAAAACAGTTCGTAAAGAGCATCTCTGAAGGACCAGTACATAGAGATCCCCTTGCAGCTTTCAACGACTTCTCCTCAGCCGACGATATACACTTCTCCCCGGGTGGGTCCGTGTGTCTCATCGCCTACTGGTTATTCTCGAGAGACGTCTTCGGCTCAGATAGCCCTTGGCCCGAAATGCACATATTCCCAGACCATGCCTCAATACTCGGGCGATTTCTTGGCAGAGAAATGCAGTCGGAGATCCTTGCTAGCCCGGGAATCGCCGATGCTTTATTAGCTATCGGGCTCGGACTCGAACATCGGAAACTAGTAACAGCTGAAGATTATACAAATTTAATGGCCTATCACCATAATCTGACCCTCATCTCAGTATTTCATCCGGACATTCAAGTCAGGAACGCCTCCACATCCTTTGCTGGCACTCTTCTCCACTCCGAGCCCGACGACCATAACCGGTTAGAAATCCTCGAGGATCTGTTAGAGAACTGCATGTTTGCGTCTCTCAAGGCATGCGCGATCACATGGCTAAAAGAAGAACTTATCGCCGCCAAGCAAAGCAAGCGATCCAACCAGTTTTCTTCCCCCGACGTCATCGAGCGACTGCAATATTTCTTATTCCCCGATATGTTGTCCTTAAACGAATCGAGCCCCGAGGCGCTGATTGAGTTTTGGGCTCAAAATAACCTATTCCTCCTACAAGTTGCGAACTTCGCCTACTTCTTATTTACCGGCTTCAAGGAGCTCGTGCCAGCCGGCATGGGAGCAGCGGTGGGGCAACGGTTTGTGGAGCCCTTGATAGCCGCGGCGGAGAAGCTTCAGAAGGCGGAGGGGGTAGACGGCGAGAATCAGATGCAACTTAGCATACTTACGGATCGACTTCGTAGTCTTGGACTGCAATAAGTCCTGCCCTGCAATACGTCTTGTGTAGTTTGGTCGTTTTGGAGGTATTGGGCGGGATTAGCGGGTTGTTGGAATCTTGCGTGATGTGAGTGGTGTGTATGACAGCTACTGAATAGCTACGTCTTGGTGAGATAAATACCAGTCCCAGATTAGGTTCAATGATGACTTAAGTTTTCAATTGTCTGCGCAAGTTTTATCCTCGAATATCGATCTGCCGACTATTAAGCTTGATGATTATCACTCTGTCTACGGCTGGGTAGATTGTCTTGATCGATGAGCCCCTATAGAAAAAGTCATGTACATAGATCCTCAGTAGAAATTTGCTACATACCTTCGTCTGGGCAAACGCCTTTCTACCTGAATCTAATTGCTGTCCTTGACCGTTCCAACCAACCGAAGGAGCTCCTAGCTTAAAGTAGACGAATACAATTGTCAGATATAGTACCCTTGATAGATGCCTTACATACATAGAGTAAATACTAGGATAGTTGAGCTAAACTATAAACGCCTCCCCTTATATACTCTTCTGAGGGCGCTGCGTGCCTCTTATACAGCTGATCCTCGTAGATCTACCCCTGAATTACCCCCCTAACCCACTTATACCCTGACAATAATATCTAAGAGATGCATTCATCCAGTCTGCATCTCGCCTTTTTACGATTTCAGCTCCTCGTTCAAATTTTACTGCCTGTTTAGCCAAGGGCATTTCTAGCTTGTCTGCTGGTCTTGGGGACTTTATGGATAACTTATCTTTCTCCCAATCTTCGAGTCCGTAGGGTAGATAGGGGAAGACTGAGTTCTTGCAAAGCGGTTGATGACCGTTAATTATAATCGAGATCGCGATGGGAATCGTTGTTAGAATGGTTTCTAGAATAAAGAGTATAAGCCAGAGCTAGCGAACTCTGATATATTAGATACTTCTTCATAATACGCCTTCCCTAATATTATTATTTTAAGCTCATTGCTATTAGTAAGGGTATCTGTAATATTCTACGTAACATTTTTCACATCTCCACCCATGAGAGGAGCGAGATAATTGGGCGACCGATATACCAGCCGAGTAAATAGTCTCTCCATTGAAAACAAGACCATCATCACTCATGCCCAATAATATAACCCCATCGAGTTTGCTATCCAAGTAAATTCACTCATCGTAGGTTTAGCCCCAATGGTCGATAGCATCGTACTTCTAGAGACATCATCCTAAGGTAGGTAGGTACCTATGTAAGTACCTAAGGTAGCCCTTATATCAGGTAATTTAAAACAAGTTTGCCTAATGTGTGTGAGGATTAGTATAATAGAGAAGACTGTGAAATAAATAGTCGTCGTCTCATCGTAGTAACTCACTCTTTTTCTGCTATATAAACCCGTGGCATTATAAGGACTAGGGACTTGGTACGCTCGAAAGACTTCCCTAGTCGCAGCAACGAGTCTTTATCGAGCTTGGCTTCAAGTTCCGGTAAGTCGTGTTCCTCCTCCTCCTTGACGTGTTGCTGGAGGTCGGAGAATAGGTTCCGGAACGTTGGCTCGAAGTCTGGATCTTCTGCCTTTAGGTTCTGAAGACGATGTAATTGTTCCTTGATCTATACGGGCATTAAAGTGTTTTCGTTAGCACTTTGACATGCGAGTTACAAATTAGAACGTTGCATACACTCTGATGCTGATCGCGATCTTTGTTTGCCATATCCCGCCCGTTATTTAAGTGTTTTTCTATTGCCGGATAAATTATTATCTCTTCGGCTACAGAGTGCCGTGATAACTCCCACACGAAGAGATTCCGGTACCTAGTCCGTTCGTCTGTGCTCTTGTTATCGACGACATGAGGATAGTATGCTTCAAGCTCGCGGTGGTCGTGTTTGATTGTATTTAAGAGAGGACCTCTTGGCGCTGCGGTGACAGACAATGAATGGAGAGATGGTAAAGCTTGTCGCGAGCGTTGTGATCTTCGCGAGATAGAAGAGAAAATCAAAAGGGGTTTACTATTAAACATAGGGCTGGAGATGGGCTTCCTTGGACATATAACTATTCAATTTACTTGCTCGTTCGATAACTTGGTGGGATCTTATCATCCATTACGTCTTTATTAGATATTAGTTACGACACTAATGATGCACACATCCCAGGTGATTAAAAATAGGGGTACAGCAACCGAACGGAAGACTAAAATCGAAGGTTGTTTACGAATTAAGAACTGCATAGGTTAATTCGTTAATTCGCCAGTTATATTTGAGCTCTTAATATAAACTAGGTAACTAACTACATCGGACTTCATTTTATAGTTTGCAAAGCCATGATTTCTCCGCCCTCCACCTTCGAGATTGCCAGATATATATATATATATATATATATATAGGTACCTATATAGATGCGACACCGGCTATTTGAAATCCGTACTCTTAGCCACCTCCTCCCATTCATCGCAGACCTTCAACATGTCCTCACACTTGGCCCTGATCTTTTCCCAGCCATCCGTCCCTAAAGGGACTCGAAGCGGTATAGTCTTTCCAGCTGCCACGCCAGTACCTTTTACTAAATCGATCATGACTGAAACTGCCTTTGAAGGATCTCCCGGCTCATTGCCGACTATGCTAGCTTCAGCAGCTCGCACAGCAGTATTGAAGCCGGCGTAGTCTTGCTGGCGTGAGTCTACATTCTTTATGTTCTTGAAGGCGCTCGTCCGGAAGTAGCCAGGCTCGACAATCAATAACTTCAATCCTGGGGCAAAAATGGCAAGCTCTTTAGCAAGACATTCGATCGCACCTCCGAGGGCAAATTTGGATGAGCAATACCCAGCAGCGCTGGGGTCGGCATGCCACGCTGCCTGTGAGCTTATGTACAAAAGCGTGCCTGTCCCTCTGGCTCGCATTCGAGGCAGAAGTGCGCGAGTAATGTTCAGTGGACCGTGGAAATTAGTCTTGAAGACATCTTCCATATCTTCCTGTCTACCTTCTGTCAGCGGGTCGCAATATGGAATTCTTAGTCGTATTGGCACCTGTACCCACGTCAATTCTTCGACGGCACCACTTAGAACATAGCCGGCATTGTTCACAACTACGTCAATGCCGGATGGATACAAATCCCACGCATCTGCCATCTTAGCCGCAATAACGTCTGGTGACGCTGCCACGTCAAGGTCCAAGATTGTCGCTCCAGTATCCTTGAGGTGAGCAAGTCTTTTCTCGGCATCGCGACCAGTGGCAATGACATGGTCCCCCTGCTCGCGAAGTTGGCGCACAAAAAGAGCACCGAAACCGCTGGAGCAGCCGGTAATTAGCCAAGTCCTGGGTGCTTGAGCCATGGTGTCGTATGCCTTGACTGAGTGATGATATTTTGGAGGGTGTTGAAAATCAGCTAATTAAGAGAGAAGCCTGTTTGTTTAATAGGTAGGTAGTTACTATAATTAGACAATGGCGGCTATCGGACCTATTACCTGTGTAAATAAAAGATGGAACTAAGCTGACAGGTCTTCCTAATAAAACATCTGAACCGACAGCGTGATCGTAGTCCATATAAATGAAGTGAAGAAGTAAAGAAGTGAAGATAATTGATTAATTTGATTTTGATACTACTTCCTTTCTTAAGAAATTTAACTAGTTGATTCTGGTAATATCAACTTGGGTAGCATTGTCTCTTCGCGCATCGTATCTTTAACGGTTGTATCTACTCCCCGGCCGTCTGTTGCTGAGTGATTTGCGCCTTGTCAATTGACCCATTAGATCACATCATGATGACAACATGAGTAGTCGACTGCAAGCGATGTCACAACAGATGGCTTTAGAAAATCTTCGCATTAATAGTGACTAAGCTATAGTATGGCATGGGCGAGAGCATCGATTATGCCATAACCCGTATCTACAAATCCCAGGGACTCTGCCTCGCGGATGAATCGGCCTAGTAGATCACTGGGCCGCGACACCAACAAATGATTCCGTTCCTCTCGATTTCCCCTCGACTTGTCGACACTAGATGACCGCAAGTGAAGCAAGTCCCTGCTGCTGCCAGTATTGTTTCTATCTTATGTATCTCTATTTTAATGTATGTATGCAACCCTCGCGGCAATGAAAATCTGAGATAACTTTGCTATTGGATGTTGGCTATTGGCCAACATGTCTCGAGCCCGCTAATATGCACTTCTCTTTATGGATGATGTTGCTGACTGGGCACTCTCTCGCCTAGAGCTGCAGTATTACCGGCTTATAACGATGCTGGAGTATGGGCGGGAACCTAACTCTTACCTTCTACCGCTCGCTATATGCCTTGGCACCGCGCGCTTAGCTAAATCCTCTAGATAAGCCGTATCCTGCGCGCGATGATTAAACACGTTGTACAGAAGAAGATAAGACACCCTAGAATGACGAGGAAGGCAGTGATATTCTCGTCATCTTGGAAAGGAACATGGACGTTCATGCCGAATAGACCCGTAACGACGTTGAGCGGCACGATTATAGTAGCTAAAAACGTGATCTTGCTCAGGCCTGCATTGGTCTCTGTTCCTTGCGTAATGCTATCCATGGTTAACTGGGCGATGTAGTTGCTGTGAGCGCGGGATAGGATCTTCTCAAAGTGGGTGAGGTTGGTCATCATCGTGACGACGTGATCTTGGATGTCGCCAAGGTACATGCCTATATCCATCCGCGGTGTGACTTTGTAGTCTTCATTGCAGCGTTTGGTAAAGCCCTTCAAGATGTCGGCTTTGCCACCGAGTCCTCGCATGAGGGCCAGGGTATTCTTGCGGACATTGCCGAGCTTGCGTAGGAACAGATTGTTGTCAGTTGGCCGAGCGACAAAGATCGAGTCTTCGATGGACATGGTGAGCGACTCCACCCTATCGATCGCAGGGGCGAACGAATCGACGATGTTATCACTGCAAACACTGTCAACATCTTTGCGTCTCTATGCTTGCGGATCTTAATTTGCAGACTGTACTTACATCAGAGCGTAGCAGATCCAATCACTGCTCAAGGAAACGTAATCCTTCAGGCTTGAGATTCTCTTTCGGACTAGAGAAGCGTGGGTGTTTGGCAGAAAGCTGAAACTGAGGGTACCTTCGCGGAAGACCACGACATAAATATTATAGGGCTCGTAGTCAGGACCGTCATCGTCTTGGACGACGTTGAAAGACCGGAACGAGGCAAAATAATACGATGGGAAAATTTCGATCTTCTCGCGGGGCTCCTGAGTCGTGATATCCTCGATCGTTAGGGGATGTACCCCGAAGGCCTTGCATAGAGCCCGAACTTCCTCTTCAGAGGGCCTGTTGACGTTCAACCACCATACGCCATCCGGCTCGTCCCGAGGGAGAGTAAAAAGACCACGCAAATCCTCGCCGGGAAGGACCAGGTCTCCGAATTCGGCGGCATGAATAGTAGATTCCCACGCGGAAGAGAAAAAGCTGAAGCGGTTAGGGTCTAGGTGTTCTTTATCGATCGGTTTTGGCATTGCTTCTTGCATCTCGGGCGCCTGTGGCATTTTCTCATGATCGATATCTGACGAGCTGGATGGGATATTGATGAAGTCGCCATCGACGGTAATCATGGGCGGGGGAGGAGTTACCGAGTTCTGTCTTAGATTTGGGAATACTCGAACGGCCTCTTGGGCGTCGAAGCTTTCCTTGCGTGCTGCATTTTCGGATGCGATGAAGTTCTCGAGATAGTCAAAATCAATATGTAGCTGGTCGCGGCGATGCTCTTCTTGAACGGGAAAGCACACATCGTCCTCCGCAGTTTTGTTGGTTGCCAAACTTGCTCCGTCATCGGCAAGAAAGGTACCGGGCCTACTACGGCCGGAGCGTTGGCTTACACGGCTGTTGCGGCTGGTAGAAGAACAGGTCCGCTGAAGAGTCTCACCCTCTTCAGACTTTTGCGCGCGGACATCTGTGATGGAGAGGGCACGTTCGCGGCGGCGAGCTTCCGCGAATGCTTTGACCGAATTCGGGGGAGATATGGCGCGCTGCTGTTCATTGGTAGAGTTAAAAGTTGGCCTGCGGCTGTGCGATGTCAACGGGGATACGACTTCATCATCTTCGTCAAGTACTGCTTCTTCGAAATCTCGTATTCGAATATCGGAAGGCGAATAGGGAGCAGCTGGCTGCAGATGCTGGCGGGACCCATATAGGGTATCAACGGTGCCACGGCGAGGGCGCTCAAGCTTCTGAGCGGATGAGATCTGGTGGCGATGGTCATCAAGCTCTGGGACGGGGGTGTTATAACCCGAGCCAGAGGTAACTTCATCGTGATCGGACATGTTGTAAAACTATCGTAATTCCTCTCCAGTTTTACTCGGGATCCGGAAGCTGCTGGTATGAGAGGACTGCTCTATATTGATTCGATAAGCTTGACTCGGCCGAATATCGAATACCGGTCGAGGAAAGCCTTCCACGTGCTGATCAAGGGAAGGCAGACATACTCAACCTAGCAGCATTAGTGATCTGCAGCAGGCGTGGCAGCACGCCGACTGCAAAGGTGATTTTGGCGTGACGTTCAAGCCAGTACCGGAGAATACCTGGTCCAGGTTCCGGGGTGGACCGAGTCGTATAAAAAAGGTGTTGGGCGGATAGACTGTTTAAAGTCAAAATAACAGGCGCGGCGGTAAAGTTAAGGTGGCTTCTTGTTGACGCCGCTGTAGACCCAGCAAACGGGGCCGAGAAGCGGTCGAGAAAATGAGAACTGGTCACAGCTGAGGCCCGCCAATTTGGTGGTTTCCGAAAGGGTGGCGGTATTTACCGCAAAGGAAAGCTCGGCGTGGTGAAAGAAATAGCGCAGCTCGTAATGCCCCTCAAGGATCTCGGTTGGTTTAGATAACGTCGAGTAGATTGTCAGCTCGCACGTGTTTATTTGGGTGGAAGGTAGGGAGACAGATTGTTGCTATGCGACTCGACGAATTCGTGCTGGTAAAGACGTGAAGTCCTCTTTAGAAGTGACCAATGTCAGGATCGACAAAGGGTGTCGCGGATGAGGGTAAATACTGCAAATCTGGAATTGAATTGAAAGCCGAATCAAGAGATCGTACGATACGAAGACCTTGGTTAAACAGTGTGATTTACTAGAAAAGTAGACCGCATATGCAATAGTTTGCAATAGTTTGCAAGACGTATGGGAATTATTGTTTGCGGGAAGAGTTTGCGGAGGGAATTTCGTTGATGCTGAAAGAAGACGTTAAAAACGAAGGGGTAGGTTTGTTTAAAGCATCTGATATTTTAGATGATTAGCTGAGCTTTGGCCCTAGAAAAAAATTATTGCCGGGGCCAGTCATACAGAGGGGGATTAACGTTCGAAGTTAAGAGGCGAAAATTCCTGCAGGAAATCTTGACTTTTGAGATCTACCGACCCACATGTACTACACTACCTACCTAGGTATATATGTACAATGATTCGGGTAAGGCAGGTTACCTATACATATGATATTAAGGTTGGCGTGGCTTGCTCTTTATATTTTATACCCACCTTGTGTATAGGTTGCAACATCCTTTTCTATTGAATCAATTGAATATTTAAGGGGCACATAGTACTTTCTGGGCAGTTCCTATTGACAACTGACTCTTAACATTAGGGGATAAGATATCTACAGTAAAATTGACATAGCTTAGAAGATACTCCTATCACCCTGCAGAAGAATTGATTATTTTTTCATTCAATTAGTTCGAGATCTGGGGTTATGTCAAAGAGCCAAAGAGATATGATAAGTACTTGGATACATCCATTAATGCTTCGATGTGGCTTACTAGCTCGTGGAAAGTGGGGCGTCAAAGCTAGAAATGCATTATCTCCAATTTCTGATTGGATACCACGTATAAGGTCACGTATAAGGTACCACGCACCCCAAACAGCCTCACCAGGTTACTTCTTGCCAGGTAAGCATCTTAGACAACGTACCTAATAAATGCTTGTAATCCACCATAACGTCAACATCCGCTAATACAAATCACTATTAACCTCCTAAATAGCAAGTCCCCTCAGCACCAGAAGATGGCGGAACAGCTGCTGGATCAAGTGAGAGACGCGGTGGATGGCCAAATTGTTCGTGACTATTTACCTACCACTCTTTAATCAATTCAGCATAAAACATTGTCATTGACCAATTACTATCTGCAGGACTTTGAAGGCCAGAAGCTAGCCGAAATATTAGCGACAGTTGTCCTCTCGATTGTCGGGGTATGAGAAATTCGCTCTTTTATCTTGTTCCTTGTTGTAACAATCTACTAACCGTTATATAAAATAGGGAATTTCCTTCCTCGTCGGCTTCTTTCTCCAAGACATAGCTCTGGCCCTCAAGATCGGTCTTGCTGGTACAGCACTCACCTTCCTACTCGTTGTTCCTCCCTGGCCCTTTTTCAATAGACACCCTGTCAAATGGCTTCCCGTCGGAGGCGAACCGGCAATTACGGACACACAGCAGAACGTAGTTATTGATGAGAAACTCTTTACGAAATAAACTGTTGCTTTATTTGCGCCTCGAAGGGGTACTAGCTATGGACTTAAGCCGTTTAGCAGAAATATACTCGGCATAGACGTCGTAGTCCGAGTAATACAATCTGTTCCGCAATACCATTCCGAATCCTTCACATGTGATATGGGTGTCGTCTTGTGATTGTGATCTAGGCGGCGATATTACAACGTTAGGTGGATGCGATGATCGGGTTTGCTCGTGCAATACCGACTCCGATAAAGATCTCTCTCTCTCCACTTAGCGGCCGTACTTTTGGAATTCCCAGTCTCGGTTGTCCAGTGGACAAACTTGTCGTGCCTTGAGCCATCTTGAGATGCAGTGGAAGTGGAAAGCATGCTACATAGTATTAGTTAACAGTCTGGAATGAGTAATAGTTAATAGAACTTACGTTGCAGATGCCCCAGGCTACAGTGCACTCCTCGCTGGCGGCCGAAGCTTGGTTTGCTTGACACTCGATACACAAATCCATGATGTGATTTCGGCAGATAGCGCAGTTGTCGACGACGATATCCCAGGCCCAGAGAGCCACGGCATTCCACTGGGTATCAGATATTAGCCCGAATACACCACCAAAATAGCTACATTATTCCTTACCTTCTTGACTTCAAAGCGCTTCTTCCCGTCATTCTTCCCGTCAGGGTCACCGCCCTTGCGGTCCTTCTTGACAACAGCCGAGGTGCTGGGTGCATCGGTCATATCAACATCAGCCATAGCGTCTGTAGCGATCTGAAGTCCTTGTAATATGAAGATGTGTTATCGTGATAGAACTGGGCGTAGTATGGTTGATTGGATTGGACCGTGTTAGATTGCGGGTTCGTTGGAGTATGGAGAAACGTCACAGGTGAGATTGCCTTACGGATCTACCAATGCCTTTTGTAGTGAGTAAAGTAGACAATATAGCAAACACGACTAAGGCTTTGTTTTTGTTTTTGATTCTACTTTACTGGGTGATTGAAAGGCAAAGTGAAGGTAGAAAGTCCTTGTAGCCTTCAAGGTTGCGGGATAGCTGGATGCGCATCAGGTAGCGGCAGCTGTGCAAATGCCCCTCCAGTTATGTACTTAGGTAGGTACCTATCTACCTAGGTACCTTAATGACCCACGGAATACATACAAAGACTAGGTAGGTAGGTAGTTAGTTAGGTACTTTAAAGTTACTTATAATCTGGATTAATTCTCTTGATACTTGGAGTAGCAACAAGGTCGATTGATATATATTAATCAGTAAGGTACGTACATACAAGGCACCTGCCGGTGCGACACTTGCGTGCCTGACCGAAGGACTTCAATAGAGGGATGCCTGACTACCTGCCTGACTGCCTGCCTAACAGGTCCTTCTTGATTATATAATACACGTAATAAAGTTCCCTGCAATGAGGTTCCATTTCTGTCCTAAGCCAAAAATATACTGTGTACAGCCACATCATGTGTCACGTTGTACCCAGCACCGATTCCTGTTTTGTAACTGGATGGCGATCGCCGCCGACGACTCCACTAGGTAGTCACTCAAGTGTTTTCCCTGCGGAAAGACGACCCAATTCCAATCTCTCCCTCAATCAACAATCAAACACAAATATGTACAGAAACGTTGAAAATCTCACAAGCCACAGCCTACGGATGTCACACTTCCCATCAAGAAGAACAATTTTCTCGTCAACAATACGCCGACCTCCTGTTTAATCCAAATATATCGCGAAAGAAGTAGCCAGAGAGATTACTTTCACTTCCCCTTTGCCTCCCATCTTCGTTGTCTCCACCCCGCATTACGTCGTCGCACTGACTTTAATCTCCTGGAACCCGCGAAGTAACCAACTCGCCTTCGGAGCCACTCGAAACTTATACTACCATCACCACTACTCTTTTTCCTCAAATACATGCCTCCGAAGCATGCAAGAAGGACTACAGCAAAAGCAGACACCTAACCGTCGTCGTCAGGGCGGTCGGAGTCGCAATACCCCCAAACAGACGACCTACGCTTCTGAGAACGATGTTCCCAGATACAAATCCGGCCACGATGGCAACCCTACCACGCCCGTCTCAGAAGCAGTGGAGGCGTTGCGTGCCAGTTCGACAAGCCAAAAACAGCACAGCAAAAAGAAGAAGAACAATAACAGCAGCAGCAGCAGCAACAACAACAACAAACAGCCTCACACGAACGACGGAGCTGTTTCGCCGGGCCGAAGCAATCTAGAGCGTTCGAGTCCCTCGGCTCCTATATTTGCGGGCTCCACATTTCATGCCTCGCCTGCGCCATCAGCACTGCCAATCCCGAGCTTCCTCAATAGGTCGGAGCCCGATTCCCCGGGGATAAAAGCTGCTTCGAGCCCAGAGCAAGAGCTTTCTTGCACGACGTCCGACTCGGACGAGACAAGCTCTCCTAGTCCGGTCAAGCGAGCCACCGAGTCGCCCTTGGAACTCTTCTTCCGTGCTGACCGAGCCGAGAAAGAAAAGGCTAGAGCGCGCCGAGCTAGTTCTTTTCACGCTACTGCGATCAATATGGGTTCGCTCTCACCGTCTCACCAATCTCCAAAAGGATTTCATACATACCCTTCGGGAGCGACACCTAACCAGACGCGCCGCCCTAATTATCAAAAGCGTGCCACCGTCTTGGGAATTCCCGCAGATGAGCTAGATGGAAGCCCTGGTGAACCCGTCGGGCCAGCGTTTTCCACCCCCTACCAGGAGCGCATGCGGGCTGCTCGATCAAACCAATCGTCTGCACGGTCCACCAACAAAGTACTTCAAAGCCAGGACATTAATCAGTATGATGATCTCAAGCGTTATCTCTTTACAGGTCGGTTAGATGGTAACGAGGAATCATCACGGCAACTATCAAGCCCACCCAAGCCAGTTGATCAGCATCATTCTCCGCAACACCACAAGCCATCTGAACAAATGCGGCCTTCTCAGGGCCAATCCCCGCAATCCCCGCCGCGCCATTTACCTCGCGGCATGTTTCCCATGTCAGTTCTAACGGCTAGCGCACAGAACGAGCAACCCACAGCTCCGCCCGTAGACGCGCAACTCACATCCTACCGCCCCGATGAAGTCACTACAATGGAAGATGAACTACGTCGGATACTCAAACTTAATTCGAGCCATGCCCTATCGTTGCATTAACCATCTTTACTTCCCTCTGTAAGCTTGTAGGCTGAGACTTCCGAACCGGTGTTATAGGCGTTGGTAAACGGATACTGGATCTTCGCCAGCATCAATTTGGCTACGGCCATTCTTCATATTATCTTCCTTTATTTCTATGTTTTACAATCAATCAATCAATCACTCATCATCACATATTGTTTTCCTCTTTTTTGCTAAGGAACGCGGTGTCAACCCAGCTATGGTACATAGGGATGGTCATGGTCGCCTATTTCCGACATCTAGACTTGATACAGGAAGACGGTCTAGGGAATTGCATTATCAGTCTTTTTTTCCCTGTTCACTTTTTTCTATTACTTTCATCAATCAACAATGTATTACGGCATATGAGGCCTGAGGAAGGCTCGGTATAGCCTGAGATAATAGCTGGTGCATCGGCGATTTATGTCTTGAACTTTCGGAAACCTGTCCTCGTTGGTGGGTTGGAGTCTCGGGACTCGCCCTACTCGTCGGAATTGGCGTCAGATCTTGGGTTCAGATTCTAGACGGATGGGGATCAGATCCGGTGCACGGAGGTGGTATGGAAACTCGGTACGAAGGAATGCTCAACTTCGGACGGTTTGTTATCTCGTCATTACTTACGAGATGACGATTCGGAACGGCAGCGGCTTCTAGAAGTTAAACTTAGGAATGTTGTTTGGGCATCCGTAGTGATGCACCGACACAGGATTACACGGGAGAGAAAAAAAAAAGGGAAAAGTTATAAAAAATTTCTGATGGTATATCCCCATAGCCGGTCTTACAACTTATTCTATAAGATAAAGACCCTGGGCTATTCAATATAACAGACCTTTCTGGTCGCAATATATCATCAGATATTCGTGTTCCACGCTCGTGATCGTATATACCTGATGTAGCCTTCAAAACCTGCCTGTTTGCTTTCTTAATACCTAAGTAACGCTCATGCTTAACTTGAAGATATTCAGTTCTCCACATATGAATTTAGTTTGAAGACTTTAATGTAAATTAGGGTTGTCATTCCAATCCTTATTTTGACGTCCTACTACTTGATGCTCTCAAAGCATCTGAGCATACCTAGGTAGGTAGGTAGGTTAGATAGTACGTACTTAGGCTATTAGGGTTACCTACCTACTAGGTTATGTAATTTTTGAGGTGATGTAATTTTCCGGTAATTTAGTGCACGTGCTTTCGCGCTTAGCTAACGTTTCTAGCGCGTTTAATTTCACGTTAATGTTTCCATCATCCCAAAGAATGAATTCGTTTGCTCTCACCATTGGAATGTTTCCTACCTCTTAAAATGGACGGACTTGATGCTTTTGGAGGCGACGAGGACGCTGCTTTGCGCTATGCGATAGCTTTATCGTTGCAAGACACCAGTAATTCCTCGTCTAAAATACCTATCGAAATCGAGTCCGATGAGGATGATGATCTTGACAAAGGACCAAATTACCCCCCTATTACAAAGGAGATTGAGAAGCAATCTAGAAATCACGAATCGCAATCTACCACATTGCCCGAAATACCATCAGTCTCTCAGCGATCTACCTCCACGACTCCATGTAGCTTTACAGCTCTAGGATTAGATAGGAAGAAGATGGAAGAAGAACGACTAGCGAGGTTAGGGAAGCGAAAGGCCTCTAATTCAGAACCCGAGTCTCAGAGTCGCAGGCAACGGCAAAAACTCTATACAGGATCCACAGTCATAGCTAGCCCTACTAGTAAGAGCGAGCTTCATCTTCCATATCCAAAGGGCGTCGTGAAGAAGACGTGGGCGAAGGGCTTTCCTCGTAAAGACGATATCAAAATCGAGGAAGTTCTACAAAAAGATGAACTTGAACTCGCTGTGATCAGCTCGTTTCAGTGGGATGAGCAGTGGATGCTATCCAAAATTGATTGCAGGAAGACCAAGATCGTCTGTGTTGCTTTTGCTTCAAACGAAACGCAGGTATGATTCTAGATTCGTGGGACTATCTTTCCGATTGTAGAAAGCTAAACTAATGGATTGTCATAATGCCGTAGCAAGAGGAGATGAAGGCCAACATACCCCCTAGGGCGGCAATCAAGTTCTGTTTCCCGCCCATGTTGCCAACGGGGAGCATGCACTCAAAGTTGCAGTTGTTGAAATACCCCAGATACTTGCGAGTGGTTGTGCCAAGCGGTAATTTGGTCCCCTATGACGTGAGTTGGTACTATTTCTCCTGGTAGCATGTTGTATCATTGACGAATACGAACGTGTAGTGGGGTGAGACAGGGGTTATCGAGAATATAGTCTTTCTTATCGATCTTCCTCGACTAGGAGACCCCGGATCACAGTCGCCTATTAAGCTCGGCTCATTTGGTGAAGAGCTCTGCTATTTTCTTCGGGCCCAGGGCCTAGAGGAGAGCTTAGTGAGCAGTCTAAAGAACTACGATTTTTCAGAAGCGGATCGTTATAGATTCGTCCACACAATGTGAGAATCCAATGAGGCCGCCTTCTCTTATTATGCACAACCTTTACGACTAACTCAAGGCAGCGGGGGGTCACACGTGGATGACAAGTGGAAGCGAACAGGTAGGCTCTATCCATAAACATCCCGATATCTTTACGCTAACCTCCCCATAGGATATTGCGGGCTTGGTCAAGCCGTAACATCGCTTGGTCTCAATACTACCGACGACATCGAAATCGACTTCCTAGCCTCGTCGCTCGGGTCCCTAAACATGGATCTACTATCAGCAATATACTATTCTGCCCAAGGTAAGGCTATACCCTCTATATGTCCTCCCTTTCCCTCCTTTTACCCTTTGTCATCTCACTAACGAGATAGGCGACGATGGTATGAAAGAATACGGGATAAGAAATGCCAAAGGCAGAAAAGTTAAAGCCCCGATGCAAGCTAAGCCAGCCTTGAAAAATAAGTTTCGAATCTACTTCCCGTCTCACGAAACTGTAGTACAAAGTCGAGGCGGCAGAAATGTGAGTATAAGTTCTCGACTAGGACTCAAAATTAGAATGTAACATCGACTAATTGTCTGTCTTCCAGGCTGCGGGGACCATCTGCGTTCAGTCCAAATGGTGGGATACGGCAACGTTTCCTCGTGAAATGATTCGCGATTGCAAAAGCGTCAGATCAGGCCTTCTTATCCACAGCAAGCTCATGCTGGTCCGCCATTCTGATTCAGAAAAGTCAAAAGCTGCGTTCGCCTACGTTGGGAGCGCAAATTTATCAGAGAGCGCCTGGTAAGTCAACCATAACGTAATCTTAATGATGTCGACTAATGCGAAATTCTAATGTATAGGGGGCGTCTGGTGAAAGAAAGGGGGAGTAGCAACCCCAAACTGACCTGTCGCAACTGGGAGTGCGGAGTCATCGGTGAGTTCATATTTCAAAGTGCCCCATAGCCCACTCCATCTGTCTTTGAGTCTCCTCGGAAAATATGGGTTACAGATGGGGTCCTATGATGCATTATTAATATTAGGATCTTACCTAAAGGGCGTTTATTGACTTCGGATTCCATAGTTCCTATTTTGCCTCGAGATCCAAGCGAAGACGGGTCTCGGCCTTCTAACGTATCCGATTTTAATGGCACTATCCCAGTACCGATGAACGTCCCCGGCGAGGCATACGGTGACATAAAGTCGAAACGTCCTTGGCTTTTTCTTGAAAATTAGCCCTCTAGTCAGTTGGACTAGACTCGACCATCCGTCTTATTACTATCCTAAAGGGTAAATAGTGTACAACCGGTGGGCCATTTTTTTAGTGTCTAACGGGCCGGATGTTATCCTAATGCCACGATCGTAGTGCGGATCGCGGGTGATCTGCACTAGGTTAGTTAAGTATCTTCAGCTCAGGTGATAAAGGTGATCACTTTACTAACAACACTAGGCTATCAGTTCTCAAAACGTTATTCGTCCCAAGGTGCACCCTGAATATTCACGAACATACGACTTCTAGTCAGTTATTATCGCGCTCAATATTCTCTAGCTAGGCGCATATGACATGATAGTCTTGTTTATTTCATGGGACTTGAAAATATCGGATCGTGAATATAGATCCGCAGCCCCTGAGGATCCAGAATGATCCTCAAGCACCTATCGGACTACCTTACTCCCTACTTACTGATACTGAATCGATGTGACTTTAGATACATTTCACATGGAATCGTTTGAGGGGTTTAAGAGGAGGAAACGCAGGGTAATACCATGTTGCGCCAGCATTATTAAGGTTTGTGGCATTCTTCGGTGTCCTGGCTGCTGCTTAAGTAGGCTCGGTTAATCTACTGGACCGTAGTTGTTCCATGCAGATTAAGAAGCTCTCACCATCCCCTGCGGATTTAGTTATCCGACTAGGAATAATTTTCGCAGATACATTATTGACGAGGGCTGCCTCTCAGTCATTCTTTGATTGGTCTACCGACATCTCGGTTGGTTTAAAATCAGGACTAGAGTTTTCAGTTTTTCGGTCTTGTACCTGCATTCGAGGGGCATTGACGAACAATGAGCTGTCAAGCAAAGTACCAATAGGACTAATAGGGATCAGACCTAAACCCACTCAACAGTACAAGTGGCGAATGTAGGATAGAAATGAAACGATTCAGGAGTCATACGGGTAACTATCAAGGATTACTTGCGCAGGGTTAATACTTTCCGTTTTTTAGATGTCGTTATAAACATGTATTCTCTCTTCTCTAAATATGAAATAATTAAGAGCAAGACACTCCGAAGTAAAGAGTAGGCAAGAAGTATCAATTGTTGATACACAACACCACTGACGAGATGTTCAGTCATCGTATTGATAACCACCTATCCCTCATTCATACCTTTATATAGAACTCATCGCGGTCTCTGGCATTAATAGAGCATTCTAAAACATGACACCGCCTATCAAACCATGGCAGCGTGAGATAGTGACTTACCGCCAGGCAGAGGTAAAATTTGATTGCCGGGTCTTGGCATTTCACACCAAGTTCAATACCAGGTATTATTTTAAGTCTATTTAAATCAAAAGAATTATACGTGAATAAAATAGCATCTTGCAATTGATTTGATGTAAAATTTGTATGATTTAATATTGCTTTGGTAGTATTATTGCTAAGCAACAATAAGAGGTTATTAGAAGAGTATGCCAAGACCCGGCAAACACATTTTACGCATACCAACTTTGGCAACCCGGCATAGTGAGAGCATTCTGATTCCTAAGTAGAAGTACTGCTTAGGTACTCGGATTTCTAGAGATTTAGTCTGCTAATAAGGTTTCTTCCGTCGCCTCTGTTGATAGGGACTACCTAGTAAGAGGGCTAGAACAGATCTGGGCTCCGTTCGTCACTAAGGTGTATGGGTCATTGATCACTTAGACCACTAGATAAAATAACACCCCTTTATTAATATTTCCCCTCAGAATAGATACCACTTGTTCCAAGAGAGGTCTTAAATTTCTCTAGTAATCCTGTGATATTTGCTCGTAAACACTTTCTCGACAACTGCGGCCTTTCTGAACAAACCACTAGAAAGGAAGACAGCACCCATAGGGCCGCCCTCTCGCAGTACACCTAAAGTAAAGCTTGAACCTTAAGAATTCCTGTTTCTGGGTACCTAGCCTAGGTAGTATGGCACCCACCAGACCCCATGATGCCAAGAGTCATCTTATCGTTCTAGCTGTATACTACGGAGTGTCTTAAAGCTAAAATTTCTCCCAGGCCTCGTAGAAATTATCATAGCAAAGCCCTAGATGCCCGTTGGGGCTAACACGACCCAATTACCATCGAGCCTAGGCTTCACGAAATATCACATAGGAAATGGCAAGGATAAGCCTATAAAAATTAAGGTTAGACCATCGATGACGGGCCTATGGTGGCTATACGCAGTTTCAAGGGAGGGCATCTAGACTTCTAAGTAGTGAATGGCCCACGACAGGTAGCCTTGGTTTATCGGCCAGTAGTCTATACAAAAATGTCCTACCAAAAGGATAACATGACTTGTGTCTACCTATCTATATAATGCAATGACCTAGCCCCGGCGAGTGGAACGGACAATATGCTCTTTAACTAAGATTGGTACGACTAATACGCGTGATATAAATATACATATTATTGTACAAGAGATCGAACATTTTCTAGCCCGTCTTGCTCGGGTATATTCTTCAGTAGATCGCCAAGGTTTCTCGTTAGAAGAAAGATATTAGACCAATCCAGTAATTTAGTTTATTAATATTGGCGTCAGTGTTTTTATTCGATATATTCTTAAAATATTATTCGGGAAATCGTGGGTATTGAATCCATTGCATGTCCTTGTCGGTAGATAGCCAGTTGCAACTAATCTTGATCAAAGATGCCGTCGCGATGCCAATTGGCTGGCACTGAGATTCAAAATCAGTCTACGAGCAGTCATTTAACTACCTAACCTCAGGGGTCTACCATTACGAATCCATCATCCCTCCGTCACCTTGTATCAAACGCCACAGTCGTTAAGGCCGATAAGGGGTGGGGATACGACTTACCTACCTGAGTATTCACAGCTCAACTATTGCCGCTTCAAGCCTTGAGGTCTCATGTAATTGGCCATCTTCATTACAATCTATTGAATTATAGTACTTGCGGTTCCCCTTTTAAATCAGACCCTATCAACATACTAGTAAACGCCAAATAGAGAAACATAGGTATATTTTCGCATATCGAGAAAACACCATAATTCATAATGACCACAGTAATAATGATCCCGAGGGGGACGACTATTACATCTGCTATGGGTAGGGGGGGCGATGGTCACAATATACACCCCGGATATCTCTACAGTAAAGTAATGACATGTGATCATCCTAAGTTCTATTCGACTTGCTTGGAACTACCTTAGAGATACCGAGCCTGCCTATCACATTCACTTCACTTTTAGTTTGACGTATTCCCTCCATCTCTCTCGTGCGTTGCTCGGCCCGCGATCGTACAAAATAATCCGGGGCCACAAAGTATGCATCTATGATCCCAAAGTAGCACCTAGGTTAGACAATCGACTAAATCGTGCTTCAAAAACCACCCACTACGGAATTTCCACACACACGCGCGACAGGGTTGTTACAGACAAGAAAGGAAACCCGGGTAGAAAAGCGAAGTGCCCGAATTAGCGTACTTAGTCCTTAGTCGAGACATTCATAGGTATTAAAGACGATAGGGTGCATAATTCCTAACTCCTAATGAGGTAGTTAGACCCAATATTTTATTCTTCCTGATTGTTAGTGCATCCGGATACAATTTTCGTTTAGTGTTCGCGTTCAGGTACTTGTTTGTATATAGGTAGTAAAGTAGTTGGATATTAGGGATGGCATCAGGCGAGGGAGGGTAGGCAGTCAGGAGGACCGCGCTAAGATGAATGACAACAGAAATGATGAGGAAATGGGGGAGGACAGTGGAAAGTGAAAGAAGCCTCTAATAGGACGTGGGCCTTTTTAATGGGAGATAACGTAAATATTGGATATTGGATATAGAAGTATAAAAATACATGTACGAAGAATGCCCGTGTCAACTAAGAGATAATCTACCTAGGTAGGTACCTAACCTACTTACATACATGTAACTGCACGTCCAACCTACTGTCACAGCGGTACCTAAGTTTCTAGCTAAGAAACGGCAAGCGCTATGTGATCTTTCCCTGTCCCTCTAACCAATCTCTGCATGTGTAAGGTACCTACACAATATAGGTAGGTACCTCATAATATACAGGCATCGACTGCCTGAGCAGACCTCTTTCCGCCAACTGCTTACTGCTTACTCGACCGCATCGTTGTTAATAATTGTTAAATGCAAAGACCCTCTGTCCGTCCCCAGGGGAAAAAAAAAGCACCTCGCCTTCCGCGAACGAACCGCTCGACCGTCACTATCAAAGCAAGGACTATCCAACGTCTCAACGATTAATCCTACCGAGCATTGAATATCAATTAAAAGCAGCTCACTCCCACTTATATTCTCCTATCCTCTCCTGAACCCTTCCTTCTGTCACGCTTTCTATTCACTCCCATGATCTACAGGACTATATCTATTGTTCCTTCTCAGGCACTCAATTTATTTAGCTTCAGACATCACATCACGTCACTCTATTCCATCACTGCAATCCCGACGCTGACCAAGATACCAGTCGCGTTGCAGACAATATCTCACGTGTCGCGATCTCACCTTCTGAATCCTAGTCGTACGCAGCATTCGCAGCATAGTAGGCACCCAGAAAGCTTCAACTTATATCTTCATCATCCTAATTCCAGGTATTAGCACCAAAAAAAAATCATTTCGACGACAAAGTTTACAGCCTCAACTCAGTGTGCTTTGGCGCCACATTTGACCCTTAGGGTTTTATTTGGCCTTCAAATAGCACAAACTGGAACCGTTACCGGCTTAAGGGTTCACTGCAATACCGCTATCCTCCTTTACTATCGTGGAGTTTGATCTCGCAGTCCAGACCTTGGCAGCACCTCGGCACAAAGACGTGGCTCGCCCAAAATAGCACCTTCAGGCCACCGGTTGAGGACGCAGACCAGAAAAGTCGCGCCATAGCCCGGTAATTCGGAGTCCGTTCCCTAATTCTTTGAGTGTCTAAAAGTTTAAAGACGCTGGTGGTGCCACTCGGACCACCATTTGAGCTCACCTACCTAGCTACGCACAGGCTGAGAGGAGTCATATATAGCCTCTGGTGCGGCAACCACAAACCCAGTCGTGAGTCCGCTCCTGTTAGTCAACGGCACGTCTCCCGGATATTACCCTACCGCCAAAGGAGGGCTCCAAGTAGACAACAAGGCGTTCGTAGCAACGGTCTACCTACCCCCTTTCCTACCCATATTAAGGTTCGTTCGGGCTAAGGGCGCACATATTCATTCCACACTCAGGCTCGCATACTAACCATTTATTCCCCTTACCAGGCTCAACCGAGGCCATAATATATTTTTCTCTACACCAACCTTCCAGCCTAGACAATCATCATCGGATTGCTGAGAATATATACGAATTAACACATAGCAGTTGATGTCATACGCTGCGTTATAACGAAAGAACAGTAAAAATTTCTAGTCCAAGAACCACGGAATTACACGATATATATATCGGATCAAGTTCCTCAATCGCCAAGATTTGCTGAACTTTTCTCCCGGCCTAACTTTATATGTCGGTCTCACGACAAAGCATAAATACTCAGTCCAAGTAAGATTAAATTCTACTATACACTCTTACCCCTCTTCACTTTCCATTCAAGCTGGCGATTCTTCCCTGCTTCCCTATAAACGTTTACTTCCACGGCCTACACCTTAACTCTCCAAGGCGACTAGGTCACAAGGTGCAGCCCACCGCTCTCTATTTTCTATCAGGACATCCTACACCATAAGCACTTCGCAAGCCAAGCAAAACACGTACTGGGACATCTATACAGAGATATAGTTTACTTTCACTCCTTGACACTACTTTTGACTATTATACGAAAAGCTTTCCTCTATTAAGCTGCCACTTGCATTTCAGCTAACGAGACTAAAATCCTATTGCAGATTACGTCTGCTCGTAAAGGCAATTATGGCTTCTGGAGGTATCATGTCAGTAGTTGACCGCGTTGGGGGTGGGGGGAGCCCTCTGCTCCCAACTTTCCATGGCTATATTGCAAGCACGATGGACGCCCTCATATTATTCGAAGCGTGCCTTAGTGGCCGTCTTAGCCACGTACCTAGACGACCCCACGACAGGGAGCGATCCGAACTCATCGCCAGTGGTAATGTTTTCATGTATGAGGAACACTCGTCTGGAATAAAACGGTGGACAGATGGTGTCCCATGGAGCCCTAGTCGTATTCTGGGCAATTTCCTCTTATATCGCGAGCTCGACAAGCCCTTCCAGCCAGGTGAGAAAAAAAGGGCCATGAAGCGACAGAGGACCGATTCGATGATCACGAAACCCACTAGCCACTCAAGGGCGAGTTCGGTCGGCAACTATACTAATGCTATGATGGATGGAGGAGCCCCTATGCCAAACCTTGACAACACGGCAAGCGCGCGTAACGATGCTGAACGAGCTCTCGTCGGCTCCCTGATTGATTCTTATCAGTTCAGGCCCGATGGGCTCATCAAAAAGACTATCAGCGTCACTTACAATGGTATACAACACCATCTGGTTTCGTACTACAGTATCGAGGACGTTATTCAGAACAAACTTCGCACCCCGAGCCAAGACCCTGCACTGCGAGACATTTCTCCTCGCGCGCCCCTAATATCGTCAAGCAGTTTTCGGGCCCCAGTAGATGATAACGAAGTCATGTTGGCTGAACCGCATTTCCGGGGTATAATGAACCCATCTTATAACGGCTTCGGCATGAACGGAGGAGGATCAAGATCGTTTTCGATGCCGAGCGTGCATACTTTCGACCAAATGCATTGGACAGGCTCCAGTCAATATGCTCCACCGTTCAATATAGCTCAAACGTTGCCACCTCCAGTGTCCTATTCTTCGGCACCCTCATATAGCTACGATCCTGCCACTACCATTTCATGCAACATGGCCCCACGGCCTCCTATCTCGTATCCTCAGCAGGTAGCTATGGTATCTCGAAGGCACTCGACCATGAACGGAACAAACGGAAGTATTGACTATTCTGGACTCTCCCATCTTGATAGAACTCCAATCAACACCACCCAGCTCATCAGCAACGACGGTAGTCTCGGAGGCCATAATCTTCCGAATCAGTCGCAGTATTCAAACGGGGCTATATTCGAAACATCAGCTACCGCCGCCGCCGCCGCCGCTGTCGTTGCGAGCACTTCTTCCACTTACCACCGGGATGCATATGACCATAGCACTGGCAATCAAACTAGTGGTCTGTATAATAACAGCGTCGCCATGAATACATCTTCCGGAATTGACGGCCAAGTGGAGAATGGCTTTGGTGCTAGAGCTGCTCATCATGCCTCGCACGATTTCACCACCTCGTTGCCGGAACACCGTGGACACAATTCAGTTACTGCCAGCCAGGATGGTACATCCGCTACTATGCAGCTCGGACTTGGGAATGCAGATCCTCCATCGAATTCGATGACGGATGCCGACTGGGCTGCTGGCTTTATACCCAATACAAGTTATGAACAGTGAGTGGATCCGTAACAGTATTCCATGCACAATCCTCTAACGCCTTAAAGGGATGAGCAGAATGAAGAGGTTGTGGAAGAAGCTTCCAACTTACAGTCAACGCTACGGGGAATCAACATGCAAGAGGGAGACCGTAAACTCATGAACTAATTCATTAGTATAGGGGCACATCCCCCCTTACCAATGAAGAAGCACATAAGTTTCTGTATTTGCTTCACTCCCCTTTCTATTCCTATCTCCTAAAATTAAATTATCGCGGCATTGCCTTATTATGTACTTCAGCTCCAGGCGGCGGCGGGGTTTTCAGTTTTGTTGAAGGCAAAATGTCAGCGCCGATCTCGGGACCCGCGAGCAATCTGGAGGAATCATAGAGCGTTGGCGTCCGGCGCAGTCGGGGAGTATCATCTTTTCGATAATTGATACCTGTGGTTCTTTACCACCGCGGTCGCATATCGCCATTACAATTGCCGCCGACACGACTCGCAAGTAGAAATCCATTTTCTACCAATTATGCGAATCCAGCCGGTCTTGGTATGGAGGCGGCGATCCTTTTGATCTTTCTTTTTTTGTTTTTACTTGATTTCTTTCCCCTTCTCACTTTCCATTACCCACCTTCGCCAATGGGCCATAGCACCACTCACCAGCCTCTTATTTCTCATCTCCATTATTACTTCCTTTGTTGGAGCCTGAACTTATTCATGGACCAATTGTGCAAAACTTGTGATATCTGGGTTTCATTCTGCGGGAATAAACCGAGAGTTTTTATTTGATGATGGCAGCAGTGTTTTGGAGAGAAAGTCCGGGCTTGTCGACACCTGAGGTGTCTATTCCTAGGCGGATATGACTATTAGATGGTACTCTTCCCTATCTAGAACATTGATCACCTACATAGCAATAAAAACATTTGTCTCGGCATGGATTATATTAATTACCTAGGTACCTAACGTGTGATAAACGTGTTCGATGGGTTAGACAAAATCTTGAGCTGGCCTGGTCTCGTCTGTTGAACTCGTTGTTTATGATATGAATAATCTTGTAGAGATCGACCAGGCTGTAATGCAGGAGGAACAAGACGGTATATATATGTATGGCTTTTTCTTCTCGTCTATCTATCATAGGTGTTCAAACTCTATTCCGAGACCAACAAACCATTTAGATGAAGACATCATTTCTGTGCTGGTCGAGCTAGATTACGGTGTTTTGTATGGTAATAGAGTTGCATTCATACTTGCTCGTAGTGTAGCGAGAGGTTAATCTACGATTACTTAGTAAATATGCTCTCATCGTCATGAGGTAATACTAGGAAGCGTGGAAATAACTTCATTATTCTGCGAGGAGCTTTGGAGACTAAACTTAACTACGGAAGCACGTAGTTATACCTAACTACCTATTTCACACTTAATGGATATTCATATTGTAAATATCGTTTATTCTAGACGTCTCATCTGGAATTAGGTATAAAATTCACATAAGCTCAAGTCAAAGGAGTTTTTTCGGGTTGGAATTTTTTATTCATAGCTTAAGGCTAGGTTTAGTGACTTTTATCATATTTACGTAGGTACCTAGGTACCTACCTAGGTTAGACGTTGAACACCGACTGCCCTTATCAAATGGGCCTGTTTTTTATTACTAAGCCGCGGCTCTCTGAGTAGGCGGACCTGTTGTGGAACATGGGTTTCTTGGCGCTTCACAAACCAATGACGTCGGATACATATGGCATAACTTTCCAATTACACGGTGTCGGAATACAACTTTTTTTGTGGGCACCAACTATCCTTCCAACCTACCTACTGTTACTGGAGTTGGGTCGCGAACTTGCGGACGACACTCTGATATAACCAGCCTCGTAGTGGCGCCGTTTTAATTTCAGGCTGGTCTGGTTCGGATGTGCCGCGGTCGCGAGTAATATGATACGCTCGATATGACTTCACGGGCTCTATGCGGTGGCGCGCGCGCCTCTCGCAAGTGTTCGACAGGTTTAGGCACGAGCTTGCTGGGTCCTGATCTCGCAGCGACGTCTAGGAGACTTGGGGTGGCTTCTGCCACGTGGAGGCCTGCGCATATGATGCGTACTTCTCCGTTCAGACCTAATGAAACTACGTGCTCGAGTTTTACCCTGGATGAGGTTAGCAATGCTAGAGGTAACACCTGGCTTGGGTCTGGGCGTAGGAGGTCTTTTTCGCGGACTAGCATAGGTCTCGAAGAGCAAGACAAGGCTAAGAGGAATGACCAGTACGTCTCTCTTGTCTTTCTTGCCGTGTTATGGGCTCGTTTCTTATTGAATCCTACACATGCTCCATGACCTTTCCTAAACTCTCTAAGCATATGAGCCGGCCTTGTCATAGCGCATGTAAACTGACACTAGATACAGAGTTTCTCCTGAAACACCCCCAAAACCAACTATCGAAGAGCCTAGAGGAATCCGGAAAGTGATTCCCAAAGTGATACCCGCGTTGACGCAGCACGAGAACATCTACACGGTTCCCAACCTGCTGACGTTTTCGCGTCTCATCGCCGCGCCTTTCATCGGCTACGCCATCGTGCACGACGCGCATGCCTTGGCCCTGGGCCTTTTTGCTTACGCGGGCTTCTCGGACCTCTTGGATGGTTGGATTGCTCGCAGATGGAAACTCCAGACTGTTGTTGGGAGCGTGGTCGATCCTATGGCGGATAAGATGCTGATGACGGTGTTGACTGTGTGTCTTGCTTACAAGGGGGCGCTGCCTGGTAGGTGCTTGATTTTATCCTCCTCGGTCCTTCGTATTCCCTTTCCTATCTTAGGTTCGTGGTATCATGTGACTGGGCTATATATACTGCTATTGAGGTCATCTCTAGCATTACTATCATGCTTATGTCGTGTCGGAATTACTTTGAGAACCGGTATGCTAACATACGGGTAATTAAGCATGGCTAGCCGTCATAATTCTCGGGCGAGACGTCGGCTTAGGCATCGCCGCTATTTACTACCGGTGGATATCCCTTCCTCCTCCCAAGACATTCACACGCTACTGGGACTTCTCCCTACCGTCAGCGGAGGTCCGCCCCACTACTATTAGCAAGTATAATACATTCTTGCAGCTAGGGCTGATGGGAGCTACCATGGTGACGCCCGTTTTAACCGCGGATGTTGGAACGGCTATGGCCGCGTTTCAGTAAGCAGCTCCCCTTTTCCTTACTATCTTTATGGTCGGCAAAGAGGCGAGCATATAGGGGTGACAATGGTTGTTCCGATTTCTAACTCAGCTCAGGTACTTGGTTGCTACCACGACTATCTGGAGTGGTCTGAGCTATGTGTTCAGTAAAGATGCGGTCAGGATCTTGTCTGAGAACAAAGGCAAGTTAAAAGGTAAGTAGTATTAAACACCACCACAACCGTTTATATGGTATTTCGACCACCATGAAGCTTCAAAGAAGTTTCTATCTACTACGTAAAGGAGAAGCCTAACCCCTCTTGCGGTTCATATCGTGTATATATATGGCAATTCATATCAAGCGGATAAGGAAATGTATCGGTATGCAATTTTTGGACCGGCATCAGCGTGTGTTGGTATCTGTTTGGCTTGGTAAAGAAAATACAGCATCTTCCAGTAATTTTCAAAATATAATGCAATGATTACATAATTCACCCCCAACTCAAACTTAGAAAGCGTTGATTTAAGGTAAATTGGCCGCATGGCCCCACACCGCCTGCTGATCTAAGCTTAGTTTACTTATCGGCGTTTCTTATCGCCATTTCCTATTGAGAAATTTTGAGTTCAAAGACGACAGCGAACGTGAAAGTACGAAATTCACGAATTAGGCTCACTGCTTATCATATCGATAATACGAGCATGAGGAAAGCTTGGAGTTCCCGGGGCTTAAGTCGGCCCAATAGCGCGATCCGAAGACCTTTAGCCTCATTGCGTCTTCATCGGAGTAACTTTGCCACCGTCGCTCAGGATGCGAGGTTTGTCTATGAAGTTTTTCTTAAATTTGTAGATGAGCATAAGCTAATTTGATGGTATAGGCCATTTGATGTTGTGGTAGTGGGTGGGGGCCATGCTGGAACAGAAGCATGCGCAGCAGCTGCTCGAAGCGGCGCGCGAACTGCTCTAGTTACACCTAAACTTGACAATCTTGGCGTCTGCTCGTGTAATCCCAGCTTCGGCGGAATTGGGAAGGGGACAATAATACGTGAGGTCGATGCACTAGATGGAGTCTCCGGACGTATCATCGATAAAGCTGGCGTCCAATTCAAAGTCTTGAACCGGAGGAAAGGCCCTGCTGTGTGGGGACCGCGAGCTCAGATTGATAGGGCGCTATACAAAAAGCACATGCGTGAAGAGCTCCAGTCATATCCGAACCTATCTATCATAACGGGAAGTGTATCAGATATTGTTCTAGGCGAGAGCGCAGATCCTACCAGCGGTTCGCCTAAGAGCAAAATTACCGGCGTGCGCCTCGAGTCCGGGGAGGTATTGCCCACCAATGCCGCTGTTATTACCACCGGAACTTTCCTAGGTGGCGAGATACATATCGGGCTAGATGTCTACCCATCGGGACGGATGGGTGAAAAGGCTACGTTTGGTCTTAGCAAATCCCTAAGAGACGCCGGTTTTAAGCTTGGTAGATTAAAGACGGGTACACCTCCCCGTTTACATAAAGGGAGTATCAACTTCGATATTTTAGAAGAACAGCGAGGAGACCACCCACCGGAACCGTTCAGCTACCTTGATGACTGTGTTTCTGTCCAGGAACAGCTCCTCTGCTGGGCTACCTACACGAATGACAAATCACATGACATCGCACGCGCCAACTTGGACAAGACGGTTCACATCCGCGAGACGGTGAGGGGTCCACGTTATTGTCCGTCGCTAGAGTCTAAGGTCATCAAATTTGGTCATAAAGAGAGGCACATCGTTTGGTTAGAGCCCGAGGGCTTCAATAATGATACTATCTACCCAAATGGCCTGTCCATGACAATTCCAGCCGAGGCACAGGAACAACTACTACGCACAATACGCGGACTTGAAAACGTTCAGATGACTCAGGCTGGCTACGGCGTTGAGTACGATTACTTGGACCCGCGCGGTCTTAGGTCAACTCTAGAAACCAAGGCAATCTCAGGCCTCTTCCTCGCGGGTCAAATTAACGGCACTACGGGCTACGAGGAGGCTGCTGGCCAGGGCGTTATCGCAGGTATTAATGCGGGGCGTACGGCTCAGGGTTTAGAAGCAGTTTCAATCACGCGCGCCGACGGATACATTGGCATCATGATTGATGATTTAATCACTAAAGGCGTATCGGAGCCGTACCGCATGTTCACTAGCCGCAGCGAGTACCGCATGAGCACGCGCGCCGATAACGCGGATCTTCGACTCACAGCCAAGGGTCGCGAGTGGGGCGTCGTCACGGATACACGATGGTCACGGCACACAGACGAGAAGGCGCAAATAGACGACCTAACCCGTACTCTAGAACAATACGCACTCGCCGCGCCGGCATGGAATGCAGCCGGCTTCGCCAACCGCAATGATAGCAAAAAGAGAAATGCGCTAGATATCCTATGCCTTCCAGGCGTTTCGATAGGAGATCTTACAGCACAAGTTCCAGAGATCCTACGACATAGCGAGCGAGTCCGCAAGCGCGTGGAGATTGAGGCGCGCTACGCCCCATATGTCTACATACAAGCGACTGAACGTGCGGCGTTCTTGCGCGACGAAGGCCTTCGGCTACCGGCGGACTTGGACTACGATTCTGTAGCGGGGTTAAGTACGCATGAGAGAGCAGCGTTGAACGAAGCGAAGCCCGAGAGCGTCGGTCAGGCTAGGCGCATAGAAGGGGTGACGCCTGCGGGCTGTGTGCGACTACTTGCTTTTGTGCAGAAGAGGAAGGAATTTGCGTATGCGAGTAGTGGTGTGGTTGCGGATGAGGGTGTGGTAGAGGCGGCGGTGGCGGATATGGCGCCACTGGGGGGCGAAGTCGATACCCTGGATGCGGAGGCCCGGAGGGGGGAACTGTAAGCCCTTAGATGATGCGGGTAAAGGGGGAAAGAGTTAAGACGTGTATATGTGTATATGGGCTGTACTTATACGAGGCGATGCATACGTAATGAGGGCGTTGGGGTTAAAATCGTTAGCATTGTACATATCACTCGATTTATCTGGAGGCATACTTGAAAATAAGCAGGACCTTGGTGAGCACATAAGCCCCCGCCGGGATATCATCTAGAATATATAACCTTACTTAATCCCGCGTAGCTTACTGAATGCTTACCTACCTACCTAGGTAGGTAACTAATATGATATGTTCGAAATTACAAGGAAGTTAGTATGCAACACGAACGCAAACGCTGTGTTATCGAAAACTTATATTGCTTGTTTCTATAGGATAACTATATATGTTATGAAATACAAAGGAGAACTTGTATATTGAGCGAGGGGATAGATTATGTGGATGTGAACCGCCTTTGAGCCTTTTTGCCCTTGTGCGTTTTATCTTCAACTTGTATCTTCCTTAGTTTTCCTATCGCCTTGCCTTTTCTATTTTCTAGTTACTGGGAAACTCCTCTACTGACCATCGTGTTAATAATATTTTTTCCTCGATTCGTCCAACCGGCTCCCCATGCGTCCACTCAACTGAGGTCGTCTGCTGACGAGGTGGACATATGAGTATTAGAACGGCGAGGGTGACCTATAATATATACCATTTAATAAATCTAGCCGAATGGTTCGGTGAAGGGATATTTAAAATACCTTGACCCAGAGGCGGAATACGGATGGTGGCCTGGGCCAAAACAGAGTTAACAGCAATCGCCTGTTGGATCATATTATTATTCCCGTATACGTTAGTAATATTTCTCGTGCTCTCTGAGGTCCTCTCCCTGAATAAGAGGAGAAGAAGAAGTATTTGGGGGAGAACAAGGATCGAACGAAAATCAACCTCGATTTCTCTATTCCGTATATGAATACAACCGAAGCCGCTGACTACAACAAGCAGAACAGCAATCGTCCGAGTCCGTAATCTTTTTCGATCCTTTTTCTTCAATATAAGGCAGGTCCGGCGCCTGACGATAAATGTAATTGCATATAATGTCTGGCCGAGGGATTTCGCCGTGGTGGTTCGGCTATGGGGCAGCTGGCTTGGCCGTGGGCAATCTGTAGGCACTGGATTTTGAGAGAAAGTAGTGTATATTGGTAAAGAGAAAGTTCTCCGGCTTTTCAACAAGATAGATGTGATTCTTTCTGGTGAAGAGTCGGGGAATTGAAAGGTATGTTCACCTATTTTCTGGGGGGAGGTTGTAGTACCCATGCCACGTGGGAAGACGAGGGTAAGGATTTCCTGACGCGGTGTGACGCAAGGTAATGTCTTAAGGGGTGGAATAGAGATACACGTGTGAAGGCGAATATAAGCTTTATGTATGAAAGATCAACTTCCATAAGCCAGGGATGAATAACAGTAAGATGGGGCTTATAGAAGCTTGTCATGCATGGCCCCAAAAGTAAGTCGTTGAATGCTTTGCCTGGCGTTTTAATAGGTGCTTGACCTATATTTAGAAGGCGTCCTATATCTCTGGAAATGAGGCTATATACAACGCCCTAAGTATTTACCTATACATAGGTACCTAGGTAGGTAGGTAACCTATATTTACTCCTAAGAACTAAAAAACTTCAAGAACTCGGTGTAAACCCCCATATCCAGCGCCCCCATCGTAATCTGCATGGTTTTGTTCCCATCCCCGTCTTGTTCGCTCTGGTTCCTGTTCCCCCATTGCTGAGTTGAATTGGTGTCTCCATGGGCAAAGCTTTGATTTCCATGGCCAGCCTGAAAAGTAACGTTCCCACGCCCCTGACAAATTGACCTGTTCCCTTTAGGCTCGGGCTCTATAGGGACTGGGTGTCTCTGTGGGGAGGTAGCATCATTGATCATCTTTACTATGTTATCCGCAACTTGCTGATATCTTGGGTCACTTTCGCACTCAAATTTGCATATATTTCTATGGTCAGTATCCATCGCTATTCGCGTCTCGCGGGTTCCTGGTAGTCCCAGGATCGCAGAAGACGGGCTGACAACCTGGATATGATATTAGGCATTCTCTATGGAAACCATGGGTCAAGAGGCACTTACTATACCGAACGCACCAAGCGGCTTGGTCTCGTAAAAAGTCAGAATCTGAAAGCTCTCAAGCAGTTGACGAAAGTCATCCGCAATCGTGTCTAGGAAGAGCGATCCTTCCCTGATGGCACTCATGAAGCTATTGCTTGGGTTCCTTAGCAAGGAACGAGCAATTCTGGCTGCTACATCACCTATTCCCGCATTATTTCCTCCTTTGTGAGGAGTGCCGAAAAACGCAATACCAAATGTGGATTTTCCGATCATTTCATAAGTCCTATCGACACTTGAATGGACTAGAGCCTGAACGTAGTTAGAAAAGATAAAAGCTGAGAGAAACCTTATGTTACTTAAACCAGGTTTTCTCTTCGCATATATTTGCCAGCAGAACTTACACGCTTCACGATGATGCCACCCAAGCTATGACATATAAACATCAACGGTCGATCATTATATGTCTATTCTGAATAAGCTATTGTAACTCATTAGGTATGGAATCATACCCACGGCTCGGGCTGCTTCCAGCTGGTTCAGAAGGTTCTCAGCCTGCTCCCTTACTCCTGCGGCCGCTGTTTGGAATGCCACGTTCGCATTGTATCCAAAGAGCAATATTCTCGCATTAGGTACTCGCTTAGGAAGGAAATCCTTAAGCCACATCCTGTCCCCAGCTGTCCAAGTGAGTTCTGCATGCAATGCCTTATCTAGGGGATTAAGGCCGTGAACGGCAACAATGCTTATTCCGCTCTATTAGCAAGGACCGTAATTTTAGTCTCGGGCTCACATACTCGATAGTGGGTTCTAGCGGATCGACGAGAATCTTTAGGAAGTTTCCTGGGATATCGCTTGGCTTTAGAGATCTCGATCGGTGCCATGTTTTCATTGCTGGAGCAGCTTGCTCTAGATTTCTTCTAGACTTCTTCTAGGTTTCTAGGCTTTAGCTAAAAAGACTCTATATGTTAGTTATATCCGAACCTAGATCTAGAAAGGGGTCTAATTCACTTTATCTTTTATCTTACTACCTATTCTTCGGCTCCGTTCGACGAGGCAGTATTCTGTATGTGGATATAGAGAAACGGAAAAACGCCACGGCAATCCCAATGCTATGTACCCCCTCCAAGCGTCAAATGCAAGATTGCCGCCAAAATTGAATTTATCCAATCAAAGGCCGAATCACCAGCATATCACGGCCAGGTCTTACGTGTTGTGCCTTTTGATTGACATGATCAACTCTGGATTAGCGCTGTAATGTATAGTCCCACGCTCTACAACCCCGCGAGAGCACCAATCTCCAGAGTTTGATGCAGCTATCAACTTACAGCCAACTTAAAAACATCCGTGGGAGTATACGATGAAGGTAGCCATTTCTTTTGTCACAGGGCTTGCTACGCCCCTTAGAGGCGTATATCGGCCACTAGTATACTCAGCTAGTTACTTCAGCTAGTTACTTCAGCTAGTTACCTCAGCTTAGTCTAAGACAAACTTGACCGATATTCATAGCAAGGCATGCAAATAATAGTACGTGGAAGCAGCGGTGACTATGTACGGAAGAGAGGCTATACCCGCAAGACTGCGCGGGATGAGCCGAGCCACCACGGCGAAACAGTCGTAAGTCCATATTCATTGCAGGATATAAACCTAGAAGCAATACTATGGTGTCGACCCAAACCCCTTCTCTAAAGAGTAGAATTCGCCACCACCATTATGCAGGCTACCAGAACATATCAAACTATCGGCTTTGAGCGTCGGTGTAGGTGAAATAAGGCATCCTGAAAATGCCCATGTGGATGTTTGGATTAGCGGCACAGGTATCTACCGACAGCTTGATGGGGTATGGAACCTACCCTACCTCTCACATACCCGCCAATAAGAGAATGTGCAACCATAAGAAATGGCAGAGTTCGTGTGTCTGTTACTTCCCACCTGCATGTCATTCGTTCAAGGGCACCGCGTGGATGATGAGCTTATGTGGATACTGATTAACCGAGATGCCCCTATATTAACTTGCGCCCTACGACTATTTCATCTTCTCAAGACAGCCAAGCAGCTGCGGCGCTTATGTCTTCATGTATTAGGCAAAGATCCTGTCGGAGCCTCGTTCCAAGTTTGGGACGAGGTTCCTTATAGTAGCAGGTCGCGACCCATTCAGCCCGTTTTTGCTTCTCGGTAGGCTAGACTACTTAAAGGTATCCCAAATCAAAAGCCCAAGTAGCCAGGCCTATAAATCCTATCATGAATACCCTTTCCAGTTACAGAGATATCTGTGACTCTTTACTGAGGAAGCTAGCCGTAAGTGTTTTGTGCTTTACCCTGTTGTATATTCTTCTACACATCATACTCCAACACTATGTCCTAAAACATGTGGCCCCTTAGATAAGAAACCGTTGATCCATCTCTCTGGCAATAAAGATGGACTCTGAGAAGTACAGGCCGCCGCCCCCATACAGCGAAAACTCTATTCTACCAGGGGCTTTAGGGAATAAGGCCAGAAACCACGGGGACGATAATAAAGTGGCCCAGGCTGGCGAAAGACACTCGGCACTAAACGAAGGGTATGGGAATTCGACAGGCCAGGCCGGGGAGGGTAGACACTGGGGCCAAAATAGAGGGAACCGGAATCAGATTTGGCAGATTTCGAGTATTGCAACAATCGTTATTGCTCTTGCTGCTTTCCTTGTGGCACAACAAGTTTTGTCTTGGGTCTCTCGCCGCTTCATATTTTGAGGGGGGAATTATTGGCATATTGAGATGAGGTCTAGACTAGATAGATAACCTTCAGGGGGTTTGTATTCCTACGTGGATGCCTAACGTTTCGTGGGACGGTTCAAATAGACAAAACTTGTATGTTACCTACCTATGTATTCATCAGTTTGACAAGTCTACCATTCTACTTTACAAAATTACGGGCGTTACCCGCCCACTTACATGCCAAGTCCCATGCCCAACCCCATGTGTCTACCCATTTCAACACCCACGGGCGGTCTCGAAACTGCCGCTGACATTCCTGGATATTGCCTGCGTCGAACGTTGGCCCTGTAGTATTGCGCTTGCTATCATGATTGTGACCGACTCCTAACATAAGAGTTGAGTAATGATTACGGGTGATGTTGCTATTGTTGCCTACACCACGTTGCCGTGTCAGGTTTTGCTGTCCATTGGTCGTGGCAATGTTTTCGGCGCCAAACTGAACCGTCCCATTTCTATGCCCTTCAACTCCGCTATATTCATCTGAACCCTGCTGGGCGGTTCTATTAAAATCCCCGGTAATATAACTTATATTCTTCTTCCCCATCGCTAAGATCTCTCCAATCTGGAACGCTATATTATCTTCACCATCGTTTGCGGCTTCATGTCCGTGAGTCTCCGACCGGTAACGATACCCATATATAATCTCTGAGAAATCCTTGTAAGATTGTGCCATCAATCCCCTTATCCGACCTTGATTGATTTCGAGTAGGCCTTGATTGCGTAGCCTGCCTATTGTTAGTTAACCTAAACGTAGGCTAAGAATAATCATGATACTTATCTCTAGAGGACTGTCCAGATGTAGTAACTGTTATTGCCAGGACGTTTTCTCGACTGTATTTCGTATATGAATGTTTCTTCGGAAGCTCTGATGTTTTGGCGAGACTGACAATATCGGCACTTACCGCACCTACTTAAACATATTGGGACCTTATATATGTACGTGGGGTGAAATAGGTAGAATATATGTGTTAGAAGGTTGCCTTAGCCGCCCATTTATCTAACCTAGATAACTCTATGTTAGTTCGCGCAATGGCACGCGAGCCACTACGCCGGCTGGGTAGTATTCTATAACTAGTCGTGTTCGGTACATAGGATTTAGTCTCGGTGAGATCAAAATTTGGGAGATTGACCACAAGACTACCGGCCTAAGGTAACCATCTACGTCATGCCATTCGTCCATCTCGTCCATCTCGAGGCTCTCGCTGGGGCTGAGGCGAACCCCGCGAATAACGTGATCCTGATGGTATAATAAAGCTATATTTATAGAGAAAAGAAGAATAAATAAACTAGAAATGTAGCCTTATTTTAGTACCGGCTTCCATATTGGTGTTCCACAGCAATGTACGCCCATGGAGTCATGGACAGTATAAACAACTTACTTAATTCTACTGTATATGCAACTGAATAATCCTGGTCTACGTTCTAGAGCACAAGGATGATAAGATCAAATAAGACAATGCCAGAAATAAAGATACTGGAAGGCAACGACATAGAAACTAGTACATCCCGTAGGACGCCCCTTATTGACCGCACAACCAGAATATATATCACAATCACATTATAGGGTTACCTCAGTCCTATTACCTAGGTACCTAGGTAGGTAGCCACATCTTACTAACGTAGCCAATTCTCCCATAGTCTTCCTAAGATAGTTCCTTACGACACTACGTTGTAGAATCTAACAGATAGTTATACACTTTTAATACATCAACATTCACAAACAAAATACTACTCCAAGAGGCTATGCTATTATTAAGACATGATGTCCAGATACTACGATTCAGTGCATTAATATGTTCTAATCGACCCATTACCTTGAAAATGGCAATTCGAATTCCCGGTGGGTGAGTATAGGCAACCCAAGATGCATAGGTCAGACCCCACCATTATCATCGAGACGTTCGCTTGGTATTATTCCATCCGGGAATAAGATGATGGCCCATTACACGCACTTACCCACCCATCCGCCTGACGCCTTTCAGGTCCATGCCAAGCCTTACCCTATCCTAGATGCAGGCTGCCAGCTAACACCAAAGGTGTGTGAGACACATAAATGGGTAAAGTACCTATCAGGGAAAGCAAAGAAAATGGCTAGAGCTCGGGCCTTGGAGAAGGCACATGGTGCTCGGGAAGAAGAAGGCTCCCGTGAAAAGCCATCTCCGAATGCTACCTGCCAAGGAATAGGTATTAGCCCCTTAAGCGTGATCTGCAAGAATTTGATTGATCCGAGATCTCCGGTCTACAATAAATAGATAGGCCTTGTAGTGGCTAACTTAGACTTTATTGCACATATAAAATAGGCATAGATTATTATGTCTACTATAAGGTACCTATCTACCTAGGTTAGGTAGGTAGGTATTCACGTCGAAAGTAATCAGTTACAAGTCGCTCCCGTATCAATAATCATGGCATATAACCACGCCCAAATAGCCCGCTGAATCTCCAGGCCCCCAATAGAAAGAATTCTCGTATTAACATAATTAACCTATCTACCTTCTCCCAAGCTCCTTCCTCAGCCGACCCGCGGTCGTAGTCGGCGGCGGCTCCGGCCATGAGGACACTGCATCATCAACCTCCTCGAGGAAAGTAGCCGCGTTGTGGATATTAGTCCCGCCCAAGACGACTCTAATGCCGGGTGATGAAGCGTTGATGCTAGCGACCGTCTTGGCCTCTTCGTACGTCGCGCCACCAATCACGAATACTATGATGTCCTGGGGCTTGTCTCGCGTCGTGCCGCCACCTTCTACGAACGGGTACTGCTGCTCGCGGAGCCGGCCCTTAATTAGATTCTGCAGCGTCGTTTCCAAGTGCGGCGAGTGTTGTGTGTATACGTTCTCGACGCCCTTTAGCCCCTTTATGGCCCGTGCGCCCGAGAAGATACCCCCTGGCTCGAAGATGTCCGCGATGCCGCCGGCTGCCTGGGATTGCTGTAGGGAGTGGTGATAGATTAGTAATTTTGCTACCAGGTCTGCCTGTCGCGCAGGCACACCACCGGCTGCTGTTAGCAAGTCTACTAGCATAGCTAGCGAATTTGATGGGTGCTTTTCATATCGTAAGGCATACAGCGCCACGAGTCCGATCTTGTTCTCGGGAGTTACGGACGGGGACTGTATTAACCTCTGGACATTCTATACGAAATTAGCCCCTTAAGCCCTTCCGTTAAGTAATTAGGTTGCCATACCCTCAAGTCGGTAGCGTGGTTGTCGTTACAGGCTAGGCTCTGCTCGACCTCGCTGACCTCGAGCAAATTCTCGGCGCCTACTCTCCGGCTAAGTTCCGAAACCAAGGTAACATGCTTGCTAACGTTTCCGGAGAGTTTCCTGAATTCTGGGTATTCCTCGATGAACCGTTTCATATCCGTAATCGACTCGATGTTGGCGTTGTTCTTCGTCTTTGACTGGTACTGCTCCACGTAGTCTTTGATGTTCCCGCCGAGGTCGCCAAAATTCAAGTACATATTCTTCTTGAAGAATGGATCCTGGTCTTGCGAAAGTACTATCTCTTTAAGTTCTGGACGGACATCTGGGACCTCGTCCAGGTTGACCCGTCCATTGTGAATTCCGAGCAGCTGGTGTACCATGGCCTGGTATGTCCATTGATTGAGTAGTGGCGTAGCAGGGTCCTCTCTCCGGTCTAGAATAAGAAGTATCGGCGGCGTGTCTACTTTTCTAAAATCGAATAACTGCTCCTCCTGGGTGATATGATATCTCACTTCGGTAGCTAATTTCTTAGCCAGCAAGCTATTCCTCTCGTACCGGATGAATGGCTTCTTCTTAAGCGACAGCAGGATTGCTATCAATCCGTCAGTAGTCCGCTGCAGTGAGTCGGGGTTCCATAAATCCGGGTTGCCGTTCCATATTCTCTGCTGTGGTAAGGTAAGATTGAGCGAAAAGAGGTCTGGGTTAATAACTAGGTAATCGGCAAAGTGCTCTTGAATCTGCTTGACGACCTCGTGATCATCGGCTTCGGCTAATCTCTCTAATGACGACTTCTTTACGACGTTGCTGAAATATAAGTAGTATTCGCCGTACTTGGGGTCTCGCAGCTCATCAATTAGAAATTGGATGGAATCTGGGGATGGCCGAACAAAGCATAGACATCTCAAATGTCGCATCTTCTCTCGATTCTGGCTGTCAAGTCGGTCTGTAAGATAGACTTCATGATTGAGTAGAGACGATTGTGTAATGGCAGTAGATACTATTGTCACTGTATCCTTATCTAGTAAGAGTATCTTCATCTTTGCGGATGGAGCCCCCGATGCGCTGTCCCCGGCCGACACCATCTTAGAGATGTAGCAGGAGACGGCTTGAACAACATCCATCTTGGTCGGCTCCGCAAGATGCTGCAATGGAAAGTATTCCCGAATCTAAGCTTGTAGCAAGACGAACTTAAAATACGTATCACATTTACTCGCTCTTCAGTAAATGAATACGGTTGCAAGGCCGCAAGGCGTCTATATGTAGCTGTCGCTTATAAGTTGTTGGTGGACGAATAAAGGGAGGTTTAAGCTCATGCGGCTTAGAGGATAGATCGTCATTATAGCAGGGGTCTACTAGCGTACGTTGCAAAATGCTAGATGACGTTAATGTATCCAGTACTTAATTCCACTTATAATATGCTTAGTAAGTTAGAGTAGTGAGTACATACTTCATGCTCTCTCCGATAAGATAAAGACTCGAGCTTACCTATGCAGGACAGCTCTGAAAGTTGCTAACCTAGATTAGAAAAGTTTAAAGCTTCCATCCTCCCGCTTGAATCTCGCAATTCCTTCATTTTTTGGATTGTTCATGTTTTCTTCAAGCTTCGCTCTAGATGTTATAAATATAACCTAAGATGGCTACGGCTACGGACGTGTGTCCGATGAAGCCTGAACCGACGTAGGTGAACCTACTAATTCCCACTCGTCATTTATATAGTAACTACACTATATAATATGCCTAACTATGATATGATTGTCTAACCTCATCACTTGGAAATAGCTTGTCGTTCACCCAAGGGCTTATCGTCGGCCAGATCTCCGTTGTACTCCTCCTAGCCGCATTTATAAAATTCTTTATATTCGGAGAAGCTCCATCAGCCGAAGTAACAGCCTCCGTGCGAGCTGCCGAACGTCGATCCCGTACTCTCGCCCACCGACAATCCATTCTTACTCTACGATCGACGACACCAACTACGGCGAGGCCATCCCTGCCGCCAACGCTGAGCAAGAAGAAATCGAGCATACTTCGGAGCCCACCTACGCTTACGATAGGTTCCATATTAAATAAAACATACTACAACGTCGATAGCCACCAGCCCGAGTCGCTGGATTGGTTTAATGTTCTTATCGCCCAAACGATCGCCCAGTTCCGCAGCGATGCCCAGCAGGACGATGCGATACTTACCTCTCTCACAAAGGCCCTCAACGGCACTTCGCGCCCGGGCTTCCTTGACGAGATCAAGGTCACCGAGCTGACCCTAGGCGAGGACTTCCCCATTTTTAGTAATTGCCGCATCATACCCGTAGACGAAGATGGTTTAAGTCTAAACACGGGCCCCAACGGGGAGAAGCGCTTCGATGCCAACAGTTCTCGAGCGAAGCGTGAGGGGTCACGACTGCAGGCCCGGATGGATGTCGACCTCAGCGACATGATTACGTTGGCACTCGAGACCAAGATCCTTCTCAACTATCCAAAGCGGCTGACGGCCGTATTGCCTGTCGCGCTCGCCGTCAGCGTTGTGCGCTTTAGTGGCACCTTAAGCATATCTTTCATCCCATCAAACCCTTCACAGTCAACTCCAACTATGATGGCATTCAGCTTCCTCGACGACTACCGCCTTGACTTCTCTGTACGCAGCCTCGTAGGCAGCCGGTCGCGGCTACAAGACGTACCCAAGATTGCCCAGCTCGTCGAGTCCCGTTTGCACCGCTGGTTCGATGAACGTGCAGTCGAGCCCCGCTTCCAGGAGATCGCGCTGCCTAGCCTCTGGCCGCGCAAGAAGAACACGCGTGGCGGTGATGATCCTCTAGAGGCAGTCTCGACGGCGTCAAGCAGCATGGGCAAAGGCAAAGGCCGTGAAGTTGCCAAGGATGTTAGGGAGGAAGCCTTCAAGGAGGTTCAGGCCGAGGCCGCGGCGGGACAGAGACGTGAGCTAAGCCCACCTGACAGTCTGAGATACCGACGGGCTAGGGGCCGGGATGATACCTCTAGCACGGGAGGGTTTAGCATGCCGGGAAGTTTACCGGGAATGACGCTTGATCTACCAACTTGAGTCTACATAATCTTGCGGTTGCGAGTTTAAAATCGACGACATAGTGAAGACATCGTATCAAACATCAGGGCTTCACTTAAACGACACCGGGCCGTGAGCTGATGGAAGGGCGGGGCGACAGTACCCCGCAATCAAGATATCATGGTCGGATTGCAGTTATTCGCTCCTTTGTCTCCCAGTGAGGTTGTCATTAAGTGCAGGGCAAATATTCCCTGCGTGACCACCAGGGGAGGGGAGGCAAGTAGGCCGCTCGCCGAGCTAGGGGAGCCGCCGGGAAGCGTCATGTATGATTTATTCATGTACGAAATGTAGAAAATGCGGGTTCAGTCCCATAATAGCTAGCTAGCTAGTAGCACTATGTATATCCCGTAAGCTACCCAGTAGGTGGCTGTACGTACTGTATTAGATTGGTCATTGCTAAATAGAGAGACAGCAATATTACGATGTATATTAAATATAATAACTACCAAGTTATCTTCGAAAGGAAAAATAATTTTCACAATACTTTAACGCTTATTCAAGAAAGATATAAACATGACAAGTAACCTAGCATACTATCTAAAAGATTCCCATGTTGTTAAGCTTTAACCAATATTAGTTATGAGATAGAAATTATTATATTTTATATGGCATTTAGCCCTAGCAAATATATCCAAATCTCCCCAAAAAGAATAGGCATTGCAAAATACTAGCTGGGCACTTATAAACAAACGATTGCCCACCGAGTTTAGATCTTCGGCTATGCCTATAGAGATCCGGACGTAAGATGGGCTGAATTTGATTGAGATTGATATAATATACAAAGGTATGTGATTTGAATAGCTTTCAAGCATATGATGCCGATATAAGGGTTATGTTCGACCTACGAGCAGGATTATACCGCCTCACATAGTTTCCCGATTACTAGCTTCTTTAGACTCGCCATTTGTCAGCCATAATTATCAGTCTTATGTAGATGCTCAACTAAATACTCCCATTAAACAATTATCCAACTCTATAAAAAATTAATGTTATTTAAGATAAAAAGTCCTTAAATCTAAGCTGAACAATTTTAGGATGATTGGTACTCTATGATATGACTTAGGTTATAGTTATGTCAACTATTAACTCAAAAATATCCATCAATTCTAGAAATAATCACGCCGAGCCTACGAATAGATAGGTTTCTCTATAAACGAGCTCATTGCCTTCCGTGTGCGAAATATAGTTGCAGAAGGACTTCAAATCGTCGAATAAATAGCCTAACTAGTAGTTCGAGTAGGTATAGCTTTGTTAGCAATGCCTTTTAGGTATCATTACAAGACAGGTACCTAGTTACTCGTTATTATACGTCCTTAGGTACCTAAGTTACCAAACCTAGCAAGTAGTAGGACTATGTCTTGCTACGTAAACTGGGTAGTTTGAATACAGGATTAGAAACAGGGGTGATAGCTTCAAGATGAGTTAGATTTTAAGGATGTTGTTTGGCATAGATCATATTAACAATCTCCTCGTGAAATCAAGAGTATCACACTATGCGCAGGAAAAAAGATGAATGTTGTATGAATATTTGCTTCATCCTAACATCATTATGATCTTGCAAACTACCTACTTAGAGAAGCTATTATTGCATAAACACTCTCATCTAGGATAGTTGGTATCTGGTCATACTCGTTAAGATTCATCAGACTACGTATCTGGCCATTATCATATATCAATAGAGACCAAAGCATTAGTGCTCTCCGTCAGCAAGCCCAGGTTCCTATACCACCCTACTGCGCCGGCGACTAGAACTATATAGTAAACTACGGTCCACATAAGGGAAGGTCGATATGACTGTCCTCTCTCATCAACGACGACAGCAGGATAAACACGGCCCCAGACGCGCGGCAGACCCATGCAATTACAAAAAGCGTGGACTACGAAAACGGCTATTAGGCTACCAGAGCGCAGGAACAGAAACGTGGCATAAGCACCAAATAGTGTCGTATAGCCAAGCTGCATTAGGGAACGCAAAAGCCCGAATGACATAGGTACCTGAGGATGCGTGATGCGGAATTCATAGAAATGATGTAGATGCGCAAGCCCGAAGACTAGTGGCGAGAGGAAGACGGTGGTAGTCACAGAGGTCTGCGCCGCAAGCATAAGCGGCACAGAGGCCGACCGGAAGAGAGCTTCTTCTGTGAAAGGACCCTGCGATTGTTAAAATTTGCTTATTTGGAGCCTTCTAAACAATAAATAGTTGGTGATGGAATGGAATCAGAGTTGCACAAAGTGCTATTGTATTGTCCTCACTGACAGGTCTTGAGTCTGCTCAGAAACACGGACCAATGTTTCTCATCATGATGTAAGGGGATGTGGTTTGACCAGTATTGTAGCCTTTGGATTGTACGAGACAAGACAGATATGAAACTTACTGCTACGATGTTACGCCAGGTTATCAACTCACCGAAGAGGTCAGACAACGGCTGTAAAGATAACCAATCTCGCCATCCTTCGTCGACAACGAGACGTTCGTATAATGGCCCAGCGAAGAGGATGGCGGTGAGCAGGAGGCACTTTGCCGTCTCTACGAGGCCGAGGGGCCAGTAACCTAGCGTATGCAGGGCATCGGCTGTCGTAGCCCGGCTCTGTGACGTTAGGATCACAAAGGTAATGATAGAGCACGCAATGCAGGTCAGTGAGACCGAGGCTATCCGCGCGCGGATCACAGACGGCGCGTCTCGCGATAAAGTACGAGATGGCCTAGTAGTAGGTGAAAGGTAAAATGGTACAACGTAGATGAGCGTGTAGATTACCTAGTTACCAGTCAATGCCTCAAGCGCTTCTTTTTCTGCCCGATGCTAAACGCTCGTGGGAGAGCTGCGTCTAGCCGCATGCATAGCTGGGGACTTACGAGTAGGAAGACCGCGGTTCCGGTGCTGATTGGTGGTGGTTTTGCTGGCGCGGCTAAGTTAGAAAGATGTAACCGGTAAAGATGGATTAGGTGGTACCTACGTTGTTCCTTAGCGAAGTAACGGGTTATGAAGCCTGGTATTGAAGGCATCTTTAACTGGATAATGGGTTTGCACCGGTGTTTTACCTGTAACTTGTTCCGAGTGACTAGGCTAGAATGACGTTTGTGAGAAGATGACGAGAACGACTCTGAGGTCTGTAAAGCTGACAAAGCTTTCGACTACTCTCACTTGTTCTTTTGCTCTTTGATAGCTTTAACTATGTCTTAGACAAGCCTTCAAGCATAAAATGAGATTTCCGCAAACACAAGGATGAATGAATCGTCGGGTCGCATGAAGGAAATGATCATGCTCGATCGGATTATGCCTTAAAGAGTGGATGAAGGTGTGGCACGCAGGAGATTGACTCTACCTTACCCCCTTGACCTGGTCGAATTCTCCGACTGCCGGACTGAAGAAAAACTTACGACAGCTCAAAGGCCAAAGTCCATGCAGAACGACGACACAAGTCGTTGTAATATCCGGTCTTCTACAGGAAATGAAACCGAGATTGGGTAAAAGCTCGTTTACCTTGTGCCATAAGAAAATATACGGCTGGTTGAGCTGCTTTCTCGGCACCTGTTGGCGCTCCAACCTGCAGGAAGCGTCTCGGGAACCTACGAGATGACAGTGTAAGCGCGAGCGGCTCTTGAACCCCGTTCAGCCATAGGTTTCGACGGTTTGAAGACAAGACAGACGCCGTATCAAGGCTGGCTGCAGGAGGTCGTCCTTATATGGATGAGAGGGAGAGAATCTCTGAAAATCTACTGCACGTTCGAGAAAAATGGGTGCTGGTTAAAAAAAAATTCAATTTAGGTACCTACCTAGGTACGTATGTAGTGTACATCACATTACTATGCAGATACACTAGCTTGATGGAGTAGCTAGGGGGTCCCTAGTTGACTAGCAGCCTCAGTCCACTCATTAGCCCCGTCAATTGGCTCATACAGTATAAATAGCGTCATATAGCACTGTTATGCACGGTCTTTTAGGAGCTCTTTTATGGAGACAAGACGTACTAGTACATAGGTACTATGTACCTAGCTTGCAAGGACGATTCGTGGCTCCAGTAGTGGGAGCATTCAGTTTGCGAACTAAACGTCGCATCGCTGCTATATCTTTCATTCGTCACTTCAATTCCAGGAAATAGTCGGTACATAGCAGAATATTAAAATAACCCTTTTCAGCGACGAATGGACTATTCAAGGGAAAACACGAAATACACGCGCTTATCAGCTATTTCGCGCCAGCCTTTCTAATAGGCTGGATGCAAAATCCAAAGTACCTGAGTACAGGTACTACCTAATCGTACCAGTAATATGGGGCTACATGGACAAATGAAAGGACTTGAACTGAAAGTTGGAATAATGGGGTCTGCAGGTTCCGTTGCTGAGCCACGTTCTTCTTTCTTTCTGGCCCATGCTTCTACTTCCTTTTTAGTATTAGACCTAAGCTCCTTAACTCCACTAGATTTCCTTGCTTGGCTTTCTTAACCATCGGAATTTTCAGTTGGGTCCTCTGATCTTTGGTTTTACTGGGATTCCATCCCCGGACTAACCAGATCTCGGCCAATTGCACCTTGCTATGGCCAACGTCTAATTTGCACAATCTCTTCACCGATCTTTTGCCCTTGCTCAAAAATCATTGACCTTAGCTGTTTCGTACCTATGTTGGTATGGTAACAAGTGTCTCCGACGAGATGGTATGGCCACGATGCGACCAAGATGTCGAAGATGAGAGAAAAGAAAACTTCCGTCTGGATGGGGGGAGAGTATTATGGCGGGCGTCTTCTGAGACGATGCTAACTTCTTGGTTAAATTTTAGTGACGAATGGCTGGTTGACGGTTTGCAGACGATGGGTTGTAGTCCCCGGCCTCCGCAGTAACCTTCAGACTGCAGCTGTGGTAGGCTTTCTCGACCGCCTTTGTCCACAATTCTTTTTAACCTCATTTCAACTTACATCCAGACATGCATACGTACTGTACAAAAATGCTGCAGGCGGATGGATCCTACAAAGAAGCACCAGAGAGACCTTAGTGGCCTTAGTGCTATCACACATCGCTATTGTCTTTTCTGGTAGTATCTTGTTATCATTTTCCATCTCAAGGACGGAATCTCAAGATGTACACATGGTGTATGCGGTGAGATGCCAAGCGATGCGGTACATGTGCGACTCCTTGTCCATGTCAGCCTTTTTCCCTAGGCCGGTTTTAGTACTAGGGCTCCGTGAAGCTTCTCCTTGGTCTTGATCTTCTCCAGCGCTCCCTTCGGCTTCTATGCCCGCGCTGGCTCGATGGAACCCTGGACGCTCCCTTTCGGCTGCATTGCATAGCTTGCTGGGTAATGTGCAGCCGCCTTTAGATAGATGATTCCAGCCGCTAGCCAATCGATCATCGACTCGGCACTCCGGGGCACCTTTCAAGAAATAATACCTCTTCTTGCCCGTCTTCTGACAGCTTCGCTGCTTTTTGTCATCCCGATCTCGTTTCTTCCCCGCGGATGCGTGTGTGTGTGGTCTGTATGTAGTGTAGGAGTTATCTTTTGGGCCTCTCTTTGACGACCCGTCCCACTCCTTTCTATTATTATTCCTCTAAAGATCCAAACTAAAGCTTGTCTATGTGACGCTTGTCCATAACGTCCTTGTCTGGATTCTTTATTGCGCTATCTTCATAGCGATATAATATTTCTACGAACTTCACGTCTCTCTTTGACATCCTTGGCTACTTTTTTAGTCCCTCGGTTTTCGTTATATTTTATTTATTAATGTTCTACACTACTCGCCTGTCATTTACCACGATCTCCGTACCGCTCGGAAAACACATTCGCTACTACACTCGCTTATATAGTACACACTACTCGAAACGAAATTCTAGGTCGAAATATACGTCGCCTGTTTCCGGATCTGCATACAATATCACCGTTTACGTAAATCGTTATGGCCTTTGTCGAAACATATTTATAGTTGCTGGACTTAGGTAATTTTTGAATTTCCGGGACTATTCCGCTCATCATCGGGCTACGCCCGCGGTTGAGGATGTCTTCAACTTCGTCATCGTCAACCCAGTTGCCGAGGACACCGTTGCACGAGAAGTCGGACTCGGAAAGCAACAAGCTGCAAATTCGCATGGTCCCTTACTCACCGCCCAGACCTCTCGATGAAGAAGATAGCAGCAGGTTGTCTCACGCAAGCGAGCAAGTTGAGGAAGAAGAAGATGATGATATTCAGAGCACAACCGATTCGGCAACCATCGCAACACCAAGAACGCCAAAAGCCACGATTCATAGGAGGCAAGACCATGGCGCCGATTCATCACGCTCACCATCATTTCCGACGCCTATCTCACCATTAGCTGGGATCATGGGTAGCGATGTTTCAGGGTCGAAGCTCGCTTCTGGCTCAGGTGGTGTTGAACACACTGCCCCACAAACCCCTGTCATTAATAGGCCTTCATATGGAAGCAATATTAGGCGTATTAATCCCCAATCGCAGCCATCACCATCGCGCCACGATGACGGACCTTCGCGGCCACGGAGAGGAACCGTATCTAGACGAGAAAATCATATCAGCGTACACTCAGACAAGACTTTCTCAATCGTACTCAAGTCAACGAACCCGAACGCACGCCATTCAGACAGGTCGGGATCGACTGTAAAATCCCCTCCGCTCTCTAACGTCTCTACCAACGTCTCCACTATCAGCTCGCATGAAGAAAGCTCTTTTGACGGATCTACCGAAGATCGTCACGGCTCTCTATTGAGCTCTGCGCTCGAGCGCAGCATCTCGCCTATTACATCAGGCTCCCCCTCCACAATCACAGCGTTACCGGAAGAACTAGTTGAACCTTCGCCCTGGAATTATCGCATGGTTGGTGGCTTGCGCAAAGTCCCAATTACCCCTGATCCCAAAGGCAAGGGCAAGCAGAGGGAACTTTCGGAATCTCCCTTACCACCATTGCCGGTAACGACCACCCCATCGCCAGAGCCTTCGTCTCCGCTCGCGACAAAGCAATCATTTAATTCCGAACAAACCGTGTCCACGATCGAAGAGACTACGAACTACAAAGTCGTAGGTCGCAGTTCTCCGCCGCTGCCAGACACGGCAAGCATTGAAGTGCCGTCTTCATCCAGTAGTGCGAACTACAAACTTCTCGGGCAATCATCCCCGGCCCAGACTCTTGCCTCGGTCGTTGGCCCTGCAATCGCTGACACTCCAGGAAGCAAGAACTACATCGTTTACGGCGACGCCTCCTCATTATCATCGTCGAGCATCCCCTTCCGCGGACACCGTTACCATCGTTCCGACGACAGCTCCCAACGCAAAGTACGCGAGAGGTATTCGCAAGAAAGCCTCCTCGTACCTCCGCTCCGACCGCACAAGCGATCGTCATCCGAAAGCATTGGTTATTACAAGCAGCAGTCGGGGGAAAACCTTCGGGGTCGAGCGAACTCGTTCTCGTCTCTTTCAAGTATAGTTAGCCACGATACTGGGTCTCTTTTCACTGGTTCCACCCCGAACGTTGTTCTTTTACACCACACGCCTTCTGCCTCGTCTATCCCGCAACCCACACCGGTAGAACCGTCAAGTGTGACACAACAAAGAGCACAGATGGATACGCATCAATGGAGCTCACAGCTCTCGACCGTGATGTCTGAGTATGAAGGTAGCGATCCTGGTTCTCGTGGGGCTTCCGCTGGTTCCACGGCGGATCGGGTCAGCAGTCTTCTCGGAAGCAGGGACAGCAGGCATATGCGCAGTATTTCGTCGTCGTTGGTTCTAGATAACTTGGAAACCCGATTGTCGCATTCGAGATCGCATTCCCATAGCGATTCTTTGGATCGTCTAGGAGCTGTTTATTCGAGGGGAAGAGAGCTGCCTACTTCTTCGCCTCGTACGATTCGAGATCACGATGAGCACGGTGATGGATTAGCGGATCTTCAGCATCTTCAACATAGATCGTCCCGAACTCGTCTCGGTTTCTCCAGACAAGCTTCGGATAGAAGTCTACGTTCCAGCGTGAGCTCGCGTGCCGGAAGTTTAGTAGCCTCCTCTTTCCCATCTTGGGCAAGGTAAGATATTCAAGTAAAATATTAAAAATACTGTAAATGCTAATAACTATTCTAGGCTCTACTACAGTAGTCCAGACAGACGTTGGCTCGCGCCGCTTTCCAGATCGCCCTCCGAAGTTAGTGATACCCGGCCAGCGAGTGCCTGGATAGGTGGCGGATCTCCATCTAATGACCAGTACACCCAACCTATTTACAACCCGCGTCGTCGACCGAGGGATGTGTCAGATCCCCGGAGCCAACCGGAAGATTTGATGGAGATTTCACCGGTTGTTGAAGCCGGCGACATCCAACGAACCCCCAAGAAGAAGTCCTCGAGCCTATGGTCGCCACATCTTCGCCAAGATACCCGTGCTAGTAATTTTAGCATGTGGAATACGCCCTCTATTACCTGGTCTGCTGACAGTGGTATGTTTGGGAAACGCAATCTCCAAGTAGCTCTCTTCGTAATGGGATTTATATTTCCCTTTGGTGAGTAGATTTTGAATAAGTGGATTTTGCAATTGTTGACTTGAAATGATAGCTTGGATGATTGCAGCGTTCTTACCGCTTCCCCCAAAGCCAACACTCGCCATGGAAGAGCGTGCTTATAGTACGACTCAGTTTCCTGCTTCGGACCATGCGGAACCTCCTCAAGGACGAGTTGTTCTTAACGACGATGCCCGATACCAGAGTGCGCGATGGTGGAGAAACATAAATCGTTTCATGGCCGTCGCGGGACTTATAATCATCGGTGCAGTTATCGCTCTCCTCGTGGTGGGCGTTCGGGAAAGATGGGGCCGGCCATGACAACGACTCCTACAAGCTCAACTCATAACCTACAACTCCGATATCTTTCTATTTTATCCTCGAAACGACGACATATGATCCTTTTTTACGTAATATGTAATCATGATCTCACGAGCCATGCGGCTGTACATAACCGACCTACCTTAGACGATTCCAAGGCAACACCCGATATCGTTATTCCCACCATCTTTTTATAATCTCCGCCGCCACATATTCGTCCGTTTTCGCACTTTCTTCTTCATGCTTTTTGAATTTTACGAACTTTGTATACCTTACGATGAACTCTTAACGATATTCCCTTCGATCGAAAACACCCCTTTTTTATATTTTAACTTGTACTTTTTTTGTAGAAAAATTAGACGGGAGCAAACGGGATATGATACCCTCGAATCAAATTGTTTGCTTTGGAGTCGGGTTGTACGGGGTGTCTGGAGAACGAGACAGCCTCCCTTGGTACGCAATTTTTTTTTTGCTTTCTTGTCGGGGCGGTTGCTTGGCCGTTTGGCTAGCTAGCTACCAAGGTAGTTTTGGGGTTGGGAGTTGGCACGAGGGATGAGGGATAAGGGAATGAGGGTTTTACTTCCTGCTGAGGGAGGCGTTTGCTATGGGATGGTATGAGACGAAGAGGAAGAAGTTATAGCGGTTTGCGGAATGGAGAAGGAGCAAGATTCGCAGATGAGTTGGGTTACGTTACGTTATGTTACGTCCGCGCCGGGTATCTACAAATACCGAAGCATTTCGAGTAGGGAAGGGAAGGGGACTCACTAGGTGCCGAAAAAGTCCACACTCGATGCCGTTACGGATATCTGCGTAATAATGTCTTTCACGCCTGGTTTTATTTTTAAAGCTAGATAGTTGTAGACGGAGACGTACGAAATCACGCTTGCGATGATGAGATCTTACGAATTGAAAAGCCATTTTTGAGATTGTGATTAAGTTGCCGTAAATTTCTGTAGTTATGAAATACTGAGGTGATGGTAAATCACTGGTATTGCATTATGTGTAAATGTCTATATCTTCCTCTTTCTCATGTTCAGCTCTAGGCTTCTGCAAGAGTAAGGTATCACTGATGTTCTTGTCTTATTCTACCTCGGTCTCATCGCATCCTTTCATCCGCAACACGACGTATTTCTCTCTATACTACGTCTCTATACTACGTTAGATGATCATTAGTATGCCTGCCTGCTTTCGGACTCTTTAGTAGTTAGGCAGGCAAGGGTTATAGACTGCCAAACTTGACCATGCCACTTGAGTTCCACTCTTACTAGTACGATGGTTGATATCTCCATTAGCCTTGGACTCACTCCAAACCTGACGATGACTGAATTCTCAGGGGCGGGCAGCAAGAATGAATCACAATTCCTTCTTTTCCTGGCGACTCCCATTCTGACCCGTCTTCCCATCAACATCCTTTCTCACTCTCTCCACTTCCCCCCGCAACTCTTGCAACGCCTCATCAATATCCTTACCCGGGTCCGCGCTAAGACCTAACATCGGGCCGGCCGAACTATCCGCACTTGCGGAGCGGGACGTCTTGCCGCTACCGGTGCCACGTCCGCGCGTGCGTTCTTCCAGCATACGGCGGAGTTGTGATTTAGCCGGAGATGCGAAGAATGCTAAGCTAACACCCGTGGTGATTATTGCATAGAAGTACACGCGGCCCCAGGCGCGGAGGGAGTCGTCCAGGCGTAGGATGATGAAGGGGGATACTGCAAAGGAGAAGGTTGTTTGCGTCGCTATCCACGACACTATATCGTAGTATATTTTACTGGGTAACGGCTTCTGCGTAGCTGGGTCAAGGAAGAAAGGTCGTACGTGGCGGCGATAATCTAAAAGGCTTCATTAGTCGAATTTACCAGGGAGAGAGAATGGGAGAGGAGATCAAGTTAAGAATAAAAACGTGACATACTCTTTGCAGCTGTCTGAATGAAGCTAGCAAGGACAAATGAGAGGTAGTAGCCCGGGTAGAAGCCGTGCCAGAACGCGCTGGTCACAAAAGTGGCCATGCTGGCGCGGAACCCTGGCTTCTTATTTCGCGGTGTTACCCGGAGATAGATATAGTAACGTAACCACTTGTTGGTGTTCATATTCCAGTTCTCAAGGTAGGCGCGGCTGTTTTGTGCCAACTCTACACCCCACGGGTTGATGTTCTGTAGTCGGTTCCATGAGACCTTACCCGTTACAGGATCTACGCCATTGAAACCCAGGCCGGCCAGGATACACGAACCTTCTGCTAGGGACCACACGCCGTAGTACTTACACCGGGTGGTGAAGCCTACCATGTGCATAATCAAAACGCGGCGTAGGAAGCCTGCCGGAGGAGAGCGGTCATTGAGGAGGGCTTCAGGGCCGTACCACTTGCTTAAGTTCAAGAAGACCCAAACCCACCCGAGACCGCTCGCCAATTTTAACATGGCGGGCGTACCACTCCTTGGGATCTTGCGCTTCTTCCTGGTGGGCGGCTTCTTGGCAGGGTCGATAGTGGCCGGGACATCAAACATAGAACAGTCGATCCAAGCGCGGTATTCATTGTAATCGAAGGCCGGACCAGTCAAGAGTCCCGGGAAAAACAACACATATCCGGCATAGTCTAGTAGGCCGGGAAGCTTGACTATTCTTCTGCTCTTCTGGAAGTCGCTGAGCTGGTCTTCACGTAGGGTGCCATCCGCCACGTTCCAAGCGAAAGCAGATAACTTCATAACAAGTACCATTTGCGCACCGGTAATATCAACCGCGGAAGGGTTACCATCAAATTGACGACTGAGCTGGTTCACAGCCATGTGACCCATGAGGAACACGAAGGCTATCCATGGCATGTAGGCGGATGTTCGTAAGTAGTAGGTGAGGCCATATGTGACGGCAGATGAGATGAAGAGGGTACGAACACCGACCCATAGCGAGAATAGGCCTACGAGATAGAATAGGCCTCCGCTATTCACAAATAAGCAACTAATTCCTTGACGACTCCGTTACGAGGAAGCACACGATCGGGGGAGTATTCGTACCTTATATTAAAAAGATTCTTGTATTCGGGGCGAGCATCTGGTACACGCTTTAAGAGGCCAGCAAGCGGATAAGAAGCGAGGAGGGAGAATATGAGTTTGACTATATATTCGGCAATCTTAGCAACCTGTGAGTAGCATATGGGTAATTAAGTCAGGTATAACCTACGCTCATCAGGAGAAGCCCCCACCACTCCAGACAACCACTCGAACGCTACACACACAGTCAGCGCAATTGATCTTCCAAGAGCAAGGGTACTCAGCCGTACGTATATTAATATAGGGAAGCATCTTGTATGTACGCAATCTGTCTATCTCGATAATCGATCATAACTCCGGGACATCGAGTACGGGGAGGAGTCTAGTCTTGAAGAACGGAGGACGGGTAGGAATAGAGTCGGGATTGGAAACGAGAAGGAAACTATGCTACGTGCGTCACGGCTGTACGTGTAGACATAATAAATGCTGTAGATCCGTAATAAACAAACTAAGATTAAGTGCCGGACGAGCGAAGCTAAAGAGAGAGTCCAAGGTTTTGCAGGTTGCAAGTTTCGAGCTTTGCTAAAGCTAAGAAAGCTTAGGAACCCTGAAAATGTTTAGGTGGAAGGTGGGCAGCGTGGTGATGTCACCCGCCAAAATCACATGAGTGGGTCCCCTCGGCCATGTGCCAGTTGGCGTTGGTGCGTGCATGTGCATTCCCAGTTACTGCTTATGTAAGTGGACAATTATACGACCTAATAGTCCTTTAACCTAGTATTTAGTAATAACTAGGTACCTAAGTTCCCCCTTTTAATCTTAAGAGTATTAATGAGTTCTCATTTATATTAATTTATATCTAGGTGGTCAGCTAGGCAGTAATATCGTTATAACGTTGCTCTTAACCTACATATAAACATCATCAAGATGAGGCGTAGGCCCGAGTCGTTGTGTATAGTAATCTTCATTCATAGGTCATACCCATCTCTTCAACTCCTACCTGCAAGCCATACTCCCCCCTTTAGACTTTCTGCAATACTCTCTCTTAACCATCCCTCTCCGCTCCAACTGAGTTCTTTCTTCTCATTGCTGTTATCCCTTGCGCTGTCTTCTTTTACTCTCTCTTCAGCTTGTGTTTTCCTAGCTCTCCATTCGAACCATTCGAATAACCCTTTTAAGCCGAGCAGGTCATCTCTGTTCCCTCTAGCGATCACGTCCTCTAGAACTAAGCGGGCGTCAACTGCGGTGGCAGCACTATTGCTCATGTCAGGACCACCTACGCCGCGGTCGAGAACGATGCCGCGTTCCGCGTGCGTGAGTTTTCGCAATCCCGGCACTGTGTCGAATAACCAATCGAGAGGTTGAGACGTCGCGTCTGTAGATAGAGGACCGCCAAGCCCTCCTTGGCGTCCGAGCGCGAGCATCGTTGTTGCAAACGGACTGTCACTAACGGGCCGCCTACGGAGGTATAGCGCCTGTGAACGCTTGAACGCTTCGGCGTATTCTGGGTGCGCCTCGAAGTTCAGCTCGAGGTTCCAGAAGTCGGGCGATATGGTCCGGACTCTTTGCACATCACTGAGCGGAGGTAACAAACACGGTGTCATACGCACTTCTTCCTCTGTTGAGTTCTCTAGCCGGATGGCAATTGGAACACCGACAGGCGCGTTTGTAGAAACGTCCTTTGTAACGAGACACCTAGGATCGGTAGCTAATACCCAGAGATGTCGGAACGCTTGTAGGTGACTCTTGTTATCTTGTACTGAATCCGGGAAGACGGGATAGAATGCAACAAGCAGCGAGGCGATGGCCAAGTTTGACGTGTTAAAAGTCTGTGTGCCACAACCGAGCGATAGCGCGCCCATGGCCATATGTGTTGCCATGTGTGAGCCATATGTTGTATCTGGGTCGTTACGACCATGGAGTGACCGTAAGTAGCGAAGGACTTCTAAGTCGCATGTCCCGGCCATAACAGTTGCACACGAGAGCGCAACTACGTCGAGGCACATGCATGCTGTTACTTGCACAGTTCTTTCGTCGAAGTTGGCTTTTGGGCTGGGATGACGGCACTGGCTATAGTATCTACGAATGTAGGAGAGTAGAAGGTCGCGGACTTTCAGATTTCCCGATCCAGCAAACCGCAGCGCTACGGAGAAGCAAAGACCAGCTAATATTGTGAGGAATGGTAGGTGTGTTGAGTTAAGCGGTCCACGGGACGGATGATCTGGGGGGTACTGGGGTGGCTGTAATCTGGAATGGTATTGCCGCGGAATATTCTTACGGACCCAGTCTTGTGTCGGCTCGATCTCCGACCACAGGATGAGGTGTTTAGCAACGGTACGTAGTAATAGAATGTCGGGGCGGATATAGTCGAACTGTAAAGATGCGTCAGGGACGTCAATCTTCCTAGCTACTATATGGTCTTCTGACTTCATATAGATGAGGGCGATGGCTATGACGGCAGCGGCGGTGGATCTATCCAAAATATGCACATGCTCAGCCTTCTTGGTAGCTGATGCTAGAGTTAGTAATTTTTCGGTGATGCGCATGTCATGGAGACCCTTTAAGTCCGTCCCTTTTCCTAAGTTGATGAAACCGAGGGCGAACCCTGCGGCTAACCTGTAGCATTCAGTACGCAACGGCTCTTCATCGTCTTCTGATTCGATATGTTCAATTTCGGACATCATAATTTCGCTCATGCGCCGATGTTGGCTATTGCAATAGAGCAAACCGATCCCCATGATGCCCGTTGTCTGTGTTAAAGGCGATAAATTCAATTCAGCAGCCCCCCGCGGGAGCATCCTCGTAACGTGGACGGACAATAGACGGGTGATAAGGGAGTCCATGGTTCCAATATAAGATGCGGCCAAACCCAAGAGTAAGCCTATAGACGTCATGGTATGTTTCGGCGTTAGATATTTGAAAGCAACCCATTTAGCCACACCTTTAAGATGCCCATTAAGGCCCAGTGCCAAAAGAAATCCGGCGTGCCTGTTGCTGAGATCATTGCCGGGCTTGTTGTAGAGAATCCATGAAGTGTCTATCCCCTTTGCCTGACGAGAAATGGATAGCCCGCCAGCAACACCAGAATGAAAGAAAGCCCACGCGATTCTCTCTTCCGTAAAGAGCGACTTATCGACACCTACCGTCACATTATTTGGCTGGACGGTGCAATTCAGAACAAAGCCATTGATGTGGAACTTTTGAGTTAGGAGAGGAAACCGAAGTCCATAATTCATCAGACCACGGCCAGCCGGTATAGACAAGGTATTGTTAGCGAGTCTCGTTACCATCTCCTTCTGCTGCTCGAGATAGTAAGCTTCTGTCCATTCGGGTAGCGGGTCTAGACGCATAATTCGCGGCTTTGTTGTGTTTAGCATCAATTTAGTTTCGTCAAGACGTCGGTCATCCTTGAAGATAGCACGGATCACCGCCTGTTTATCGCTCTCTGCGATATCATCTGATGGGGCATCACTAAAATCCATAACGTTCTGGCAGAGAGAATTGAAATCCCACGAAGCAACGTGGGTTGGTGCCTAAACAATGTCAATATGGTATACCGTGGCAACTAATTAGAAAGACTCACAAGGACGCTAGTTGAACGGATGTGAAGATTATTCGACTGCGTAAGCACTGAGCCAACATCGCCTCTGTTGACTAAGTCTAGCATCCCCTTAGACCACTTTGACGGAGGAGCCGGTTGGCATTGGGCGATTGCATCTTGGAGGGGGACAAGGACGTGTTCTGGTAATGACTCCAAAATCGTTGGTGTGATACCGCTTTGGTGCATAGCTTCGACAAAATCCGCCGGTGATCTCCGTCGAAGAGAGAGGGTCTTGAAGAGATCTTCAAACATTTTCGTACGAGGGATTATCGAGTAAGCCATAGTCGATCTTATCGGTGGTACGAACGCTGACGGGCTCGGCTGCGGCGATAGATTCGTTCGGATCCAGTCAGAAACGTTCCAGTAGGCTGGCTCCGGGGGTTTAAGTGATACAGAAATATTCATAGACCCTGGCTGTTGCTCGGGCCAGTCCAGGGGCATTTCGAGTTCATAAGCATTTATCCATTCAAACCACTTCAAGCAACGAGCAACTTGGAGCAACACGGCTCGTAGGTTAATCGAGCCTGGTGATAGTAGGTGGCGAGATGCAATGTGAAGTTTTTGTTCCTCCAGTAAAAGATGCAACGCAAGGAATATGTCTTGAGCATATCGTGTCCTACTTAAGTAATCATGACTAGCGGACGTTGGAAGATATCCATCTGGACCACAAGCGGCGTCTCCGTTGCTGGAGGATAAATACGCCAAAGCGTACTTTGTATGTGCTGAAAGGAAATCTGTGCTATCTCGCTTAGAGCTAGGCCGAAATATCGGTAAGGAAGAATCGTCTTCTTCCATCATCCACTGCCATGATTTGTCCTCGACCCAGAACGGATGTGTCAACGATCCTGGTGTTTCGTACTCGTTCATCGCGTCCCAGTCGCCAAGATCAATTTGTGCTCCGCTACTTGACCTTAAGTAACCTCTAGATCTTCTCCGAGGTGTATTATCAGCTGGCAACGTAGCCTCGTCGAAATCAAGCGCAAGAAATATAGAAAATATTTGAATAACGGCAGCCGACCATTCAATATCGGCAACCTCGGTGTCTTGTTGCCGAAGCCATGCAATAATCTCCCACCAGTTGGAAACTAGTCGTTCACCGGAAGAGGTTGGAAGAGCTGTTCGTAGGGTCTTCAAGACTTTCGAAACTCGCGGAGATGTAGGCTGGAGTTGAATACGTATTTGGTGATACTGTTGGGTATCTTCGTCCAGAATGTCTACGACACCACGTAGTTTGGGGTGCCGCAGACCGGCAATCTCTCCGATCGCGGGAGTTACAGCTCTACTAATGCCGATATCTCGGTTGACAAGACTGCCGTGGTAATCAAGACTGCGTAAATTTGCAAGTGATAGCTTCGGCGGGAGGTTTACAGACGTCATCTGCGTCCATGGCGCTTGAATACTAAGCTCACGCTGGCCTTCTGTAGATTGTGATAATACGAGAATCATTGAAAGTTCGCCGTCGACGATTTTGCACGAGTCTATGACATTTTGTGCCTTCCTAAGCTGTCCGAAAGTTACGACCATTTTATCGGGTCCGGGGGAGGACACCGGATTAGAACTGCCGGATTGTAGGTGAAGTGTTAGCAGCTGTAAGCGTTTCTCCATCGGGTCTTGAATCCCAACTAAGATTTGCTGGCGATTGTGTCCGTCGTCTGTAGATTCCGGACCGATAAGACAGAATACTTTACATTGTGTTCTAGCCGGCTGTTTGGAGAGCGAGTACCGGACATTGCTATTGTCGATGGGAATGCTGTGTATCTTTGTAAACAAGATCTCTTGGGTAAGACCATCAAATTCGTGATCATCTATACCCATACTGTGGAAGCCTTCGAAATCTCCACCTGCGCGTAACTCCTCTAGTAAACTATCGACCGGCGCTTCTAGGAGGGTATTCACCCCGTGATTGACAGTCCCAGTAAAACTCGGACCAGAAAATACGCCGCTAGCTCGGCCTCGATGACTACCGTGCGAAGTATCCCTTCTCGTATTGGGATGGCTAGAGGCTTGGGCCTGCTCGGAAAATGCTGTTCTATCCTGTGAAGCAGAAAGATCGGCTCTGGCAAGCATAGAGCTCACACGACGAGAAGTGCGACGGGTCACGCCGGATTCCTTTTCTATACCCAGTGATGATTCGAGGTTTTGTAGATTCTTGTCATTTTTCTCGATTCTCTCACTCTTGCGCGATCGCTTTCCAGGTAAAGGGGCACCAAAACTCTCTCTAAAGGTTGGGTGCAGCGGCGTCGTGGCGCCGCTAGGTAAGCCTGGTTGCATCGAGCTGCGTCGCCTGTCCGCCTTCGCTTTTGTGGGGTTTCGCCCATTAATGAATGGATCTTCGTTAGAGATATAAGTGAGCTTCCAAACGGTGTACATGCAAGTCTCCTTATTAACGGTTACTGCAAGAACCAGTTTCCCTTTGCCTTTCTTATAGGTTTGGTGATGTAATATCTCTTCAATATGAACTATCTCCTCTGCCCTATCAAGGAAATTAGGTGACTTTTCAGAGCCCGGCCGGCTCTTGGGCTTAACAGATTTATCTGTCTGCGTAACAACTAGCCCAAGTTCTAGCATGGGGTCGGTGAGAGCAATTAGGCGTGGCCACTGGGAATCGCTTCTCGCTTCTGGGATGTCCCATAGGTTGTCAAGGTTGGCATTCAACCTGAGGGGAAGTGCCTTGGGCTTGCCGAGAGTCTCAGTAGTAAAGGTGCTCAGCTGAGAGGACCTTATAGATGCCGGGGAGAGTTGGTTTGAGATAAAAGAATTATGTGGAACTCGAGGAAATTTAAGACTCGCAGCCAGGTTAGTATCAGTTCGTTGCCTCCGCTGGATTATAACGCCTTGAGGAGCTGCGCAGGCGGATTCGACTTCGAAAGGCATATGTACAACGTGACTAGTACCATCGAGGAAATAGACGTGAGCTTGGGTCTTAAGGAAGACGACCAAAGCTTTGGACAATGCTCTTTCATTTTTATTGGTGTTGGCGTCGGACTGAAAACGAACCCGTTTCTCCTTCTCCTCTGGCTTCTCATCTTGAGTATCTTCTGTGAGCTCTGAATTCGGGAAATATGTTAAGAGAGCCTGGATGATAGGCTCATTCTCCAACTTGAAGCCAAAACACTTGCGAAAAATGCAACCTCTTGACCATACGACGGTATCCTTAGTAACTAAAAGCTCATCCTCTCCTTCATCGTTGCCGTTGTGGTTAACGGTAATGCTCCAGTCGTAAGAGGAAGGAGATGGATTTTCTGGCAATAGTTGCTCTTGTATGGCATATGGAAGTGCTGTAGGCTCGTGCAGCCCGAGCGATGTCACCGAAGCCATATTAAGTGTGTTAAATCCATTGAAGACAAATTAGAGTGTCTTGGTCTTCCTTGTTGAGAAGCCAAGCAGGGAGGTGATTGGGTAATTCGAGCCTATTCCCGGTCGACTAAAGTTTTATAAGTTTTATGAGTTTTATGAGAGGTGCTTCTTTCTTTCCACAGGATTAATTCATAAGAACCATAGCAGCGCGCTATGAAGGGGAGGTACACGCGACGAGGCTTAGGTGCTTGCAGCCAGTGTAATTTGGAGGTTTGGGGCCGAATTTTTGGAGGGGTTAAGGGAGCAATAGTGATTGGCTAGGAAAGTTTTAGCGGATCTTTTTAGGTAGGTACCTATGTATGTATGTATGTACATAGGTATTGCGGGTACTAACGCGAAGGCTACATTTCTACAATTCGATGTTTGAAGCTTGGATTGAGGCTTGTTGAGCTTGCCACTGACGTAGCTTTTCTAGCTTCGTCTTACCTAATACGCATCTTCTGTATTCTCCAACCATTGCTTGCTACGAAAGGTACCTAGATACAAAGTACCTAGGTACGTAAACCAATATATCGGTTATCGTTGACTCTAGCTTACCTCCATAGCTTTACCTACACCCACGCCAAGTTCAGATCCAGGTAGCTACGGTCAAGAGATCGCAAATCTACAGCTTTGGATAGGTTCACGCGTAACCTTGAAGCTCCAAAGCTTATACTTGTATCTGTAACTTGTCTTAGTTCGTCTTATATCATCTATTTACCTATTTGGCCCCTGATGTCAACACCTTGGATTGATCGCCTGTCATGACAGAAGCACAGCCCAGCTTGGGCGACAACGGCACCAACGATGCCAACAATCTCAACAACCACGACAGCGCTATACTGGAGAACAGTCTTGACGAGCGGGAACATGAAAAGGAACCCGATCACTCGGAGTCGCATCATTTAGAAGAGGGTGGAGACGCAACAGTAGATACAAAGGATACAAAGGATACCGGCGAAGCTAACGCCGAAGCTGACGCCGAAGCTGACGCTGACGCTAACGAAGATAATGAGGTGGAAGATGAAGAGGACGACGACGATGATGACGATGAAGATGAGGAAGAGGATGAGGAGCCGAAATTAAAATACGCCCGCTTAACACGACATATGGGCGCCGTCTATAAGAATGGCGACGCCACTAGTACATTTCTTGTTGCAGGAGACAAGATGATAGTCGGAACGCATAATGGAAATATCGTAAGCAGATACTATAGCAGCGGTCTTCTTACAAGGCAATCAATACTAAAACGCATAAACAGCATGTTATCCAACTACCAGACTTCCAATCTTTGCTTGTCTACCAAGCTCATACCGCCTCCGTCACGAGCGTTTCGATATCCCCATACCCGCCTCCTTCTATCCCTGCGGTCCTTAAGCCTGAGGCTGTTAATAGGGTCGTGTCGCAAACCATTAACCGACCTTCCTCTAGGCATTCAGACTCTCTGCCAGGTAGTCAGCGGAGATCGCGCGAGTTGCCACAAGTTCCCAACATCCCCTCGAACAATATCTTCATTGCGACCTCTTCTATGGATGGAAATGTCCGTGTTCAACCCCTTATCGAGCTTCGAGATGTACAGCTAAGGAATTTTGCGCGACCGGTTCAAGCCGTAGCCTTGTCGCCGGATTTCAGGAATGATAGAACATACTTGTCAGGTGGTCTTGCTGGCAACCTAGTACTCACGGTTGGAGCGCCTCAAGGGCGAAGTACATCGTCAACTACGGGGACTGCTGCGGCAGCCGCATCCGGGTGGCTCGGCAGTATTGGGATAGGTGCAAATACTGGAAAGGACTCGATACTTCATTCAGGAGAGGGAACCATCAGCACGATTAAATGGTCCTTGTCGGGAAGATACGTTGCCTGGTTAAATGAGCATGGCATCAAGATCATGCGAACGAAGTTGCACCTAGATAGCGCAGACATAGAAGACGCCTGGAAGCGAGTAGGGCATGTCGATAGGCCGCAGACGGATGAATGGGAAGAAATGGCCGGTGTGTGGAAGGGCAGGGCAGAATGGATTGACGACCAGGCCATCGCAAGCGACGAGGTAGAGAAGGTAAGCGATACGTCAGGTGCTTTATCACCCGCTGCCGTCAAGTTAAGCCAGCAGGCGCAAAGACATGATAAGAGCATTGAACGGCTGTTAGTTGGATGGGGGGGTACAATATGGATTATCCATATCCACCCGGGCGGCGTTGGTGTAGGAAAGGATGCGGGAGAAAGGTCTATTGGAAGAGCTGAGATCGTGAAGAAGTACGTATGCTCATTTAAGTTCCTGCAGTATTTACTAACGCACCTAGGCTCCGTATGGACTGCATTATATCCGGCATTTCCTTATATACCCAATCTTTACTTCTAGTCCTTGCATACTGTAAATCAGAGGATGAGGAAGAAGGACCTAGTAAACCAACAAATAAGGGCGAACCGTCTGGTGGGATAAAACGCCGCCACAATGCCCAACCTCCCGAGTTAAGATTAATCGATCTCACATCGCAAGTCGAAATTGACAAGGATACCCTTTCTATTAGTCGATTTGAACGGCTTTCTTCTAATGATTATCATCTGGGGGTATTGCCCGCGAGCAGAGCCGCTTCTGTTGTGGCTTCTCGAGGAGCCCTAGAAGCCTTGGCTGGCTTTGGCACTGATATGTGGAATGCTGCTATCAATCCGAAGTCTCTATTTAGTTCCGGTGCAAGCGTTCGGAGTAAAGAAAGCAATGATGCCGCGTCGAGTCCCAGAGCTACTAATACCGGGGGAAGTGTTCGAGCCAGTCTGAAACCAATGTCACGAACAGTACATCCTAACCTCATCAAGCCCGGGGCCAAGATATTCATTCACAGCCCGTATGACTGCGTTCTTGGGACAAAAAGAGATCTTGGTGACCACCTGGAGTGGTTGTTGGAGCACAAAAGATATCAAGATTCGTGGGAGTTGTTAAATGAGCATCCAGATATTATGAATGCCCCGACTGAAAGATTTTCGGAGCCTGTCCCATTAAGTCCCGAACGAAGACCATCAACTACAGACGACTTTTATGAGGAAACCTCGTCTCTGATAGACGACCACATTAGATTTATGAATACGTCAGCGGAAAAGGAGAAGCGTCGAATTGGCGAGCTTTGGATTCAGGAGTTGGTGGAAGCTAGGGATTGGGCCGGTGCTGCTCGAGTTGCAGCAAGGGTAATCAATACTCCTCATCAGTGGGAAAATTGGATATATACTTTCGCCGGTGCAAATAAATTCGACGAGATCGTCGATTATGTGCCGTCGGAACCAATGCGTCCGCCCATTCCGGGGACAGTATACGAGATCATGTTGGGCCATTACATTCAAACTGACAAACCCCGGTTTAAGGAATTACTCGACCGGTGGGGGACCGAGCTCTTCGATGTTAGCGAGGTCACGATTGCTCTAGAAAACCAGCTTAATTTCCGTGATGTGAGAGAAGATAGCATCGAAGACGGAGAGAAAGGGCGTGACTGGCGAATTGTGACGGAAAGCTTAGCCAGACTCTACGAGGTAAACGGGCGATACCGAGAAGCCCTAAGGGGGTATATTAAGCTTCAAGATGCGGATTCTGCTATGCGTCTAATAAGAGATAACCATCTCGCGGAGGCTGTCATTGATGACGTCCCCAGCTTCATCGCGCTTAGAGTACCAGAAGCAGAATTGAGTCGAATGAGTATCTCGGAACTCGAAGACGCTACATCGGAAGCTATCGCGCTACTCGTTGATGAGGCAGCTCGAGGCCTCATCAAACCGGAAGTTGTGGTTGAGCAACTAGAGCAGAAAGATTTAAATCTTTACATCTATTTCTACTTTCGCGGTCTGTGGCAAGAATACCGAGAGCGGCCGGTTGATGAGAGCGTGTCTCTAGTAGACAATTTTGCCGATTTAGCCGTCCGTATATTTGTAACGTTTGACCGCGAGCTTTTGATGGATTTCTTAAAGGTCTCTACATCGTACAAGTTCGAGAAGGCGGTTGAGGAATGTGAACAGGCCAATTTTATACCTGAACTCGTCTACCTATACTCCAAGACCGGAGAGATGAAACGAGCACTGTATCTCATTATTGATCGTTTAGGCGATGTATCTCAGGCCATTAGTTTCGCAAAAGAACAAGACGACCCAGACCTGTGGGAGGATCTCCTTGACTACAGTATGGATAAGCCACGCTTCATCCGTGCGTTACTCGAGGAAGTTGGTACAGCCATTGATCCGATTACCCTAGTCCGACGTATTCCCGAGGGACTTGAGATCCCCGGTCTTCGGGAAGGCCTGAAGCATATCATGAAAGAACATGAAATCCAATACAGTATCTCGTCTGGTGTGGCTCGTGTCCTCAGATCTGAAGTAGCCGCCGCTCAGAATCAACTCCGCAGCGGACAAAGAAAGGGCATCAAGTTTGAAGTGCTTGCTCATGCGGAAGATCACGTTGATGTTGAAGTTAAGGACGTATCCGTCTCACCAGCAACAGGCAAACAATCATCCCCGACTGCGACGCCACGTACAGGTGGGACTGGAACTGGAACGCCCAGCGAGACGACGGATATTAACACGTTAACGGACAACAATTATACGAGCAAAAATCAGCAGCAGCAGGAGCATGACCATCGGGAGTTGAAGCCAGGCCATTGCGCGAGATGTCTCGAGCCGTTTACAGAGTGGGAGGCAGAAACACTCGTAGGATTCGCATGCGGGCATATATATCATATCACACATCTCTTAGAGTACTTACACCCAAGTCAAAGTGTGGATCCCAGCGCGGTTGGGAACGGCAGCGAGGATCGAACGAGAGGAGGTCGGTTTGTGGGTAGTAAAGTTACGCATGCGCGGTTATTAAGAGACCGTATTGAGGGCGGTTGCCCAGTGTGTAGGAACAAGAGGGAAGTTGTCGAAGGCGGCCACGGCTGATGATGAATATTAACTGTTGGTCCTTCTTTTATTCGATTATAACCACACCTGCATAGTTTGGAGTTTGGAGCACATGACGGATATCATTATATGGGATTCTATACGAGACGAATCAAAGGTTAAACCATATTATAAGTTGCCAAGATTATTCGGTCTAGGCTGATGGCGACAGCGCGAGTTACAGATGGGATCAGAACCACTCAACCGCGAGACTTACAAGTGTAATCAAGACTAATCGGACATGGTTTATAGCGAGAGAGCGAGACTTATATAATCAACAAGCAATATCAGAGAAGACAACGCAACCTAATGCTTCATTCGGGTATATATACACGTATATCTGCACGCAGGAGGGTCACGTGCAACTTATACGAGCGAGTGACTTAAAATCGAGTATATAATTTCCATTACATAAATCCGCTACGCTATGTGAACTTCAACCTCACCACTCCTCTCTATCCCAAAATCACAATATGGGAGACCGTCCGAGATACAGCCATGACCAGCTCGAGCAATATTTCAACCGAATTGCGCTACCTGAGCAAAACCGCTTGCACTCGGTAGCAGCATTGTCAGACGATGTTAAGCTAAGCTACTTAACCCTCCTAAATAAACATAACATAGTGCGGATCCCGTTCGAGAATTTGACGCAGCACTATTCGTGGCATAGGACCGTCAATGTTCGGCCTCATCATCTGTTCAATAAAATCGTGCCGCCGCCTAGCCGCCGCGGTGGGTATTGCATGGAAGCCAACTCTTTGTTCCACACCGTGCTCCTAAGCCTCGGGTTTCAAGTCTACATGGCGGGTGCCCGAGTCTATAGCAAGGAAGCCGATAAATATGGTGGTTTCTCGCACTGCGTAAATATTGTCATTATCGGCGAAGACCGGTTTATGGTCGATGTTGGCTTTGGCGCCAACGGCCCCACTGCTCCAGCTCGTCTGCGCCCCAACGAGCCGCGGCCGCATATCGAGGGTACGGAGGCGCTTATGCGTTTCGTCCACGAGCCGATTCCGCAGCACGTCGACCAAGGGCAGAAGGTGTGGATCTACCAACACCAGATCAGCAGCGATACCGAGTGGGTGCCCATGTATTGCTTCGTGGACATCGAGTTCCTGCTCGAGGACATCCGCGGAATGAACCTAAGCCCCTGGAAGAGTCCCAGTTCGTGGTTCACGCAGAAGGTCGTGCTATCGCGGTTTACTACCGATGCGGAGGGCGAGGCGCACGAGTCTGCGTTTATGAGCGACAAGGCAGTGGCTGACGGTAGGATTGACGGCGCGTTGATATTGTTCCAGGATACGCTGAAGTGGCGCCGTGAAGGGCATACAGTGCAGATGGCGAGGTTTGAGACGGAGGAGCAGAGGCTGGATGCTATGAAGAGGTATTTTGGTATCGAGTTTGATGAGGAGGATCGGGAGGCTATTCGGGGTACTACGGGTGAGCTTAGTCAAGTTAATTTCGCTATTTAGGGTTACGTCGTGGAAGCTTACTGACGGGTAACCTTTTTCCTTTTGGCGTAGAAGTAAATAGTGTCTTTCAGTATAAAGTAGTAGAATCAAACGGTGTATATATATATTTGACGATATGCAGAATCTAGGGTTGAATGCTCAGAATAATTGTAATACCCTAAGAATGAGATGAAAGGGGCTACCTATATACTACTACTATAGATTGAGAGCTCTCCTTTCTTTACCTACAATATCCTATAAACCGTAGGGCTCTACCAGAATATTCCTACAAAATAAATGCGCAACCATAACCTTTACAACTGACCTTGGACTCTCAATTTCATATTGTTGTGGCACAGGAAAGGGGCTAAGTGACACATCTATCCTATCATTTAGGTAAAGCTATAGCTTTAACAATTGCAATGCCAAACACGACGGGATTCAATCTACATATGCTATTCCACTTGCATTACTTGATATCAGCCTAGGTATACCCTTTCCTTCTTCTACTCCGTTTCTTACGAGAAAACAACTAGCCGTCGCAATACTACCCAGGCACTTCCCTCTCCCTTATAGACTAATTTGTACCAGGCCCCGGTTGGTAATAAACCGACGGCTGTTGTATCGCCCTGTATCTCGGCACAACTTGCACACGGTCATCATGGGAGATATTAGCGACATTAGCCTGGCAGTCCGAACAGATAATACGAGTATTTTCAAACCACCCTCCCATACATGGCAAGCAAGCGAGACACGGGCAGACGCAGCACAGAAAAAACCCTACTAGTCTATGGACGTAAGGCTTAGCATGATATTAAGACAATTTCCTAAGATGAGACCGTCACATACATTTGCATTCCACCCCCCTCCTTTTCGACCTTTGTCCTAGTCCTCCGTTTACAGGCAGGACAGTCGATCCACCGAGGGTGCTCATCAAGCCTCTCTAGAGGCGTTACCATTGGCTGGTCACGCTCTTGGATAATCCGAGGCAGTTTATTATCTCTAACCGCTATGTTTGGCGGTTCTGAGGGCCTATATTAATATTAATATGAATACTGTATAATCACGACCTTCCAACGGTGGGATATTCATACTCTTCAACAATTATGTTAGGGATTAGAGGTTGAGTGTTAATTTGTATAGTATCTTGCTCGTTCCCATTTTTCAGCAAGTCTGGCTGTGGTGCCGTCCTTACGGGAGGGGGGATTCGAATGTGCGTGTCGATGACACCCTCAACTTGTGAGCTTTCGGCCATGTTAGGCAAATCTCTATATTTGGGGCTTTATATCTCCTAAAATGAGCGAGTTGACAATATGAATCGAATCCACATGCTTATTAATACCAAGTAACTTTACTCATTAGTATATACTAAGTCGAGCTGCTTGCACCCTTGAAGATAGTGGTGTGTATAAGCTTAATTGTGTCGGCGAGGGGGGCGTCTTGATTATATGCACATTCTTGCCAAGACACTGCGCCGCGTTCGAAGGCAAGTGTGTAACCATATTATACAACATGTGGTAGTCTACTGATGTATTTGTGGTACAAATACTTCTATTTATGGCTTATTGGTTATTGAGCGTCGGCCAGTAAAATTAAAACACAGCCTACATAATACGCCCCTATCACCCGAGGCGTAAGGCTGATACAAGACACTCTGATTCGATATAATTGCCACATTGATCGTTTATGGTCCTAGGGCTTTATATGTCCTTATCCAACTTGTCTCTGGAACTAGGTAATATCCAAACCTTTGCATAGTACCAACGAAGGAAGAAGAAAAACGCCACCATATAAAATGCGCCTCTTAGAAGCTCGTACCGCTAGAGAGACTGGGATTCTAAAGCTTGTAGAGAAAAGAGCGGATAAGCTGTTCAGGTACGCCATACTGTCACATACCTGGGAAGATGATGAAATAACTTTCAACGATATTGAAAACGACAAGGCGACTTATCCCTCAGCCAACACGCCTGCAGCCCACGCATCGCTATCCAAAGTCCTAGGCGCATGTACTCAAGCTGCTGCTGATGGCTATGAGTATATCTGGATTGACTCATGCTGCATCGATAAACGCAGCAGTTCTGAGTTGTCCGAAGCTATCAATTCTATGTTCGCGTGGTATCGCGATGCCGATATCTGCTATGCCTTCCTGCTCAAAGCACCGAATGAGCTCGTCACGACGGAAGCGAAGGCTAAATTTTCCACAAACAAGTGGTTTACTCGTGGCTGGACATTGCAGGAACTTCTCGCGCCGAAAGATATGATATTCTTCTCCGGCGACTGGGTTCCGATTGGTGAAAAGAAGTTTCTATGTTTGCTGCTCGCCGAAATTACGGGAGTCGATTTTAAGATACTGCTTGATGAAGAACCTCTCGACTCAGCGAGTATTGCGAGACGAATGTCATGGGCTGCACAAAGGGTAACTACACGACCGGAGGACAAAGCCTACTGTCTGATGGGTATCTTCTCTGTTAACATGCCCATGCTATACGGTGAGGGCGGAGAGAAGGCATTTCTCCGGCTTCAGGAGGAAATCATGAAGCAATCGGACGACAAGTCGTTATTCGCTTGGGTCAACCCTAACTCACCATCAGATGCGAGGGAGGGCCTCCTAGCGGCGGATCCATCATACTTCTTAAACTCGCATAGCATAATTCCATATCAGGATTGGGAACCTCGTGAGCCCTACACCTTAACTAACCGCGGCCTTAAAATTAGTCTTCATCTTACGGCACTCGACGGCGATAAATATGTAGCAGCCCTCGACTGTCCAGTGCCGCCTGACCATAAGGACTCAACCTTCTTGGCCATCTATCTACAGAAGCTGTCAGAATATAATGACCAGTACGCACGTATTTGGGCTGGGCAACTCGCTAGCGTCCGTACCCGTGGGTACCTTCGAACTGTCTATGTCCCTCAGAAGCCCAAGCCACCATCATTAGAAGGCGCCTTTCTTCATAACTTAGTCCAGTTAAGGGAAGGCCCCCCTCCAACCATCTATCAGCTCGTACGCCTCCTAAGTCCATGCTCAGGGGATAACATCCTCAGGCCAATAGTAGCAAAGAGTTCAGCTAGGATATGGGTGACGAACAAGTGGCCCCTTGTCTATACTCTACACCGGAAGCCGGAACAGCTCTCTGTGGCTCTGATATTCAAGCGCTCAGACGGTGAGAAGATAGCTGTGCTGATTGGCACGCTCAATGGGCTCGACATTGCGTTTAGCGTATGTGAATTCGACGCCAAGTTAGAAGTGGATCGCGTGCAATTCGAAGAAATGGAAGCTCTATTCAAGCCTACCACAGTGGGAAGGTTTGAGCTGTCGTCCCATAGTGTCCGAGTGTCCGCCATGCCCGTGCTACAATTGTCAGACAAATACTATATGGTTAATATTGGGATCGAAGCTATAGATTTTACATGGACCGATATGATGAGAGGAGCATTTGATGCTGCTACTGGTTTAAAGCATGCTGGCAATGCAAGGACACCAGTTCCTGGGAAAGATGTTGCAGAGAAGTCGGAGAAAAATGGAAAGCAATCGTCGTTGTGGAAGCATTTCAAGCGTTAAAAAAATCTTCCCAACATTCAATAATTTTATATCGACTGCCGTGAGCTTTGAAGCCTCTGATCCAAACTCTAGTAGCCTTTTCGAACGCGCTATACCTCCCTCTACCAAGAAAGGGCACCGACCGTGTCAACACCCGTTAGTATTGCCAAGGAATAAGTGGACCCAGGGGTAGATTCAGGGGTAAATCTATTAGGATTGGGCACCTATATAAGGAGGTTATGCCCCCTATTCCTGAGAAAGGTAGGATGTGCCTAGTCTTTGATTGCTCAGTGATACCAGCAGTCCAACAGCTGTAACTGGAGTCAATAAAGCCATAGGATGGAATAGGCATTTAAAGGGGTCCTCCGTTCCGAAACAAGTGGCCAAGGAGACTACCGTCAGGTACAATACGGGGTATTTCAGGGAGAACGTGTGTATATGAGCTTGGCTTCCCCTTTCGCCCATGAAGTTAACTTGATTAGTCGACTGAGTTACTCGCACTTTTCATGTACCATATCTTCCAGTATTCCATAGAATACTACGCTTTGCATTTAGTTGGAAAATCTAATTACGCCATTGCCGAAAGAGGAAACACATGTGATTCATTCTCCAACTACCGGGTAAGACACACGACCTCACGTCAACAACCATAACGCAGAGCCCCTCTTCTATTCAACGAGAAGTAGTAAACGCTCGGCGCTCCCTCCTATGCTTGCAACATATGGTGGCCATTGCCGGCCCCCTCTAGTCAGACCACGCCGGGTCATAATTCGAAGGGTACTCGCAAGCTTCGAGGTATTCTTTCCAACTCATTACTTTACAGTCATCAGAAGAGTCGTAATAGTAATGCCCAGCCTTCATACTCTCTTTTTTCTCTGCCTCCTCCTCCTTCTGCCTCTTTAACGCCAGCTCTTGTGCCTTCGCTCTTTGGCGCTCTTCTCTCTTCTGTTTCTCAATCTCGTACTTGACTAAGGCATCCTTAGCCCAGACCGCCAGTTTCTCGCGCTCTCTAAAACACCACAGCACAATCTCCCGAGATGCGAGCGTGTCCTCCAAGCAGTCGTGACCACGTTTAGAAGACTGTATTGTGATACCTAGCAGTTCTTGACACAACACTTTCAGCCCCCATTGGCGACCTAGTTTCTTGCCCCTTCCGAAAACGGCTTCTGCAACTAGGATAGCGGAGTCAACAACTCTGTTATGAACGACATGCATGGCCTGCAAATCATGGTTGAGCGAGTGTCCTATGAGTATCGTGTCGGTGTCGGCAATCTCAAAAAGCTTAGTCCTCGCTGTCGGCCACCCGTTCAGAGCCTTTCCATTAGCCCTAGCCTGGGCAATCATAGCCGGAGTTATACCGCTGTACTTCGTTCGCCAGTCTCTAACGATCTCGGTGGGAAGCACAAGGGAGTCTACAAGGACTTCCCTCGTGAAAAGGTCGACAATGCAAATACGGGCAAGTTCGCTTCTTCCTCCTGAAATCCCAACCATCTCACAGTCAATGACAAGAGCCTTACGTTTTTCCATCCCTTTTACTTTCACAGGAGTCGGGTAGAACCTTCCGATATTGATATGCTTCCATTGCCGTCCCGTCCAACTGCCCGTGTAATAGTTCTCGTCTATTAAGCACTCTTCAGTGTGACAAGAGGGTGATAAAGAGTTGATCAAAGCTGGGGTTTGCTTCTCTGATGACCACGGATATTTACTTGTAATGGGATCTGACGGCACGGCCGGAGCCAGCTTTGGGGGTGCATATACACCTGCGGTTGAACTCTGCATTGTTTGGCTTCCACTTGGGATAAAGGCTACATAAGTTAGTATATAGTATATAGGTAGGTAGGTAGGTATGGCTATATTTGATGCGACTTAGGTACCTACGTTTGGGATCCCTGAAGGGTTTCTTTCCTTTGGCGCCTTGGGGTGGCTTAGGAGGGTTACTGGTAGTTGTGGTGGTAGTAGTTCCTGCGAGTTTGCTTACAGGGTTATTTGCAGATTTATTCGCAGATTTATTCGCAGGCTTGCTGGAAGCGACGGTGGGTTTATCTATGCGAGGTTTATTATCGGAAGCATTGGCCTTAACCTTAGCCTTGGTCTTGTCCTTAACATTGGTCTTTGGTATGGCAGTCGCGGTGGCAGTCGCGGTGGCAGTTGCAGTCGTATTGCCTTTGTGTTTTGCGGCAGTCGCCTTATGCTGTATAAGTGCGCCCTTAGAGCCAAATAAATGGGAGCATTCCGTGCACCATTTCGCTTCCATATGTCCCGTATCTTTGATATGAATCGTCATCGATTGTACATCTTTAAAGACCAGGGAGCAATCACACCGTTTCTTGTACGATCCTGTAGCTTGCGACATGATGATTTTGGGTTATAAATATAATGATATCGTGTTCTATTATCTAGATAATAATATATTAAAGCGATAAATAATAATACGCAGGAAGTTGTAGGAGTCACCAACTTTTTTAATGGCATACGTGGATCTGGAGGCCTACAGACTCAGCCTGACTTTAGGTAGTGAGATGGCTGAAGGGCTGGAACGACCACGACCGCGGACCACGGACGGCGAATTGCGGGCTATCTAACATGTCGCATCCGAAGCTGATCAGCGAATCAGACACGAAGATTCTATGCATCTTCATACAGAAACAATTCGTCCACACGAGCTTACATTGTTTCACAGAACTACTTTCTTTCAACTATTATGTGCCACCGCAGTTCAGTTGATGGTTACCTTAATGGTTACCTTACTATCTCGTTTGCCAGCACCGTTTGTTGCCCAAACGGCTGAATATGGGGTAATCAACCACGTAGACCTGTCACAAGTACTTCTTCGAAGAATTGGGCCGGCTTGGCCTTTTCTCGAGGTAAATTTTAGACGCTCTGCAGTACATATCGTTCAAGCTCCCGTCGATTGAGTTGCGACATGAGCGACACACGACCGAATTAGTTGAGGCGCAGCGGCAAACGGGTATGTCAATAACCCTGTCTTGTAAAAACATGGGGTCGACTTTCTAATGTAAAAACTACCCCAGAAGACCCATCGTTTGATTGCTCCATTATCTGCAAGGCAACACATGCAAAAGGCTGGTTACCCCAGAACCAAGACAATAGAGCAGCTGGAATATAGTCCAGTACGGTGAAAGAAATAAATCAAACTGACTAAGCTCTCTCCCTATCAATACAGCTATGGATAATTCCGGGAAATAGTACGAGATGGAGTTACAGAAAACCATGGGAGCGAATGGTCAAATGTTATACCTCTGTTGAGATTGAGGCAACAATTAACACTCATCTAATTCTCAACGGGTATAGGCTTACTCACTTATTCTATATAGATAAGAAGTGAGAACATGATCTAGCATTTCGTAAAGAGTCATGAACATGGTTTAACATTTGAAACTATCCAACTACTGACATGGCTAGGGGCATGTTGTCTTAGGTTATTCAGTAGCCCGGAATTTCAACAAGCAAGTTTAGGTAGCTAACCCCAAATATTGAGAATATTGAAGATTACCAAAGAAGTTTGCTTATGTCGTAAGGTGCAACTAGAAGCCATAGAAGCCCATGAAAATATATATTGACACACTTCGGGATATACTCGAACGAGGACGAAAACGCCGCAATGACGCAGGCGGCGATGATCAGTTCGAAAGTACCTAACTCATGATGAGTCCTACTCACATCAGACATTCAGAAAGACCCAAACCCCTATAAACTATTCCAGTGTCTTTAAACATCAATTTGAGTCCACCAAGGTTTATAAACAACTCCATAAATTAGGTACTTACTTCGTTCCGGTCAGGTACCTATGTATCCAGCCCAGAATCATAAAGCAATTTCAAGAAATTATGTGAACAATCCGTGGATAGGCACGCAGTATGTACACCGACGGCAATGACACTCATCAATGGGGAATGGATATGAACGATAAGTTTCGGGTTTCGCTTTTGCATCGCTATTCTAGTCTCAGCATCAATGCACTACCGCAGTAAAGAGCACAAAAAGATAAAGGAGATACTTCCGATGTCTAGACTATCTGCCTACTATCACGTAGCTACTCAATCCTCTCTTCTCCCAAAAACCTCCCCACAGCTGCTTCTGAATTAGTCGTTGGAAACCCACCTACTGGTTTAGAGTGCTTACTGTATTCTTACTTCAATATTCCAAATGGAGCTGAAACTTTATTATGGGCAGCGAGATGGGCAGCGAGATGGGCTTTCTCTTCACATCTAGTTCTCTGGAGTGCTTGCTAATTTCTTTATGGATTTTACTTCTTGAGCTAGTAAACGTAAAAGAAGCAGGTAAAGAAGAAGAAGGGTCTGAATCTAAGCCCAATTCTTCACAGCCTGCATATATTAGCACCAATAACTACAAATAAAACTACAATAAATCCGAAAGAAAAAAAAATCAAAATCAAAATAGCCAACATGTCGTTCATACTATACCTAGCTGTCGCTTTCATCTCCATTGTGGCGTTTAACTTCGGGTTCTTGCTAGCTTGTTTCTATGGCGTGTCGACCGAGGACGCCAAGGTCGCAGCCGAGGGGCGCGCCATCTGGGCCGAGAAAGCTCCCCTCAGGCGCCAGCAAGAAGTGAAGTGGATTGATGCTTTGTGAGGAATATGCTAGTGCTTTTATGTGACGATGGACCCTCGGGTGGAGTCAAGATTCTTTACGGACCTTCAGAGAGTATGTATTAAGTTATCAACGAGATGGGGGTCAAATGGTTACTTAGAACACTAGACTACACAATAGCGAACTACTACCGAGCGTTCCTATATTTATGCTATCAGAGCCATTACTAACCTAACCTATGTGTCCTGTTGGTATATTTGCTAGCCTTTTCTAGGGCTTGGATATCAACCTAACCTTAGGTAGTGTTTAGGCATAGTGTCCAGGGAACATTAGTAGACCCTGTGGTGAGATATGTGAAAATGAGATAAATGTTAGCATATAGAGATACTTGGGACCTTAGGTCGATTTGAAAACCATAATTTATTGCTAATTAAATCCGCGAGATACCCGATCTACACCACACATTAACAGCTACTTTAAAGCCCTAACTATTTCCTCCGATATGATACACCCAACACCATAAGTCATAAGTCATATCCTGACATTCGTTGTTAACAGTACTGATACAAGTAAGTTGCCACCGAAGCCAGTATTCTGCTGTTGTAATTCCACAAGCCCTTACCCTAAATTCATGCAGGCGCCAGCCTCAGGGGCGTCAGTATGTCGGCTGATTAAATAGGTACCTAGGTATTATGGGCTCGACGCCCCGGTCAAATACGATAATCCATCATACAATTCCTGCAATAACAGCCATCACAGCGCCGTAAAGGCCAACGCAAATAGAAAGTTCCCAGGTCCGGATAGCAACGATACCCCCTTGGATCAGGGCTCCCAGGATACCGAGCCCTACCAGAATTACCACTGTCAACCGGCCTAGATATCCTGGTATGATTAAAAATGTTAAAATCGGCAGGATGACAGACACCGTGATCCCTATAGACAGGGGAACGATTGGCGATTCTTCGTACATGCTGACGACGGTCTCGGTACCGATTTCCTCCTGTCGATAGGGCGATGTGGGCCGAGACTTGATAGGGGATGGAATAGGAGATACGCTTCGATGTTCGCCAATTGGGAAGTCGTGATGCGGGATCGGCGTTGGAATGGGATCCTCGTCAACTACTTCCTGATATTCATAACTTGGACATACCAAGTCATCGGTAGGATCAAGGAAACGGGTCTCGACCTCGGCGATTGGAGTATGGGTAGCGAGATAGCTGCGATATTCATGTATGTCTTCCATAGTTGGAGCTGGCATCCCCTGCGTATCTTTGAATGATGATAGTATACGATCTAGGTGACAACTTCCATGAGTATATTGGTCATTCTTAATATTAGACGTGTGGTTAGAGAACTTACTATACTGGTCCAGCTTAAAAGCAATCTTACCGAGGATATCGGTCTTGTGCCAATGGAGTTCGCCGCTAGCCATATACTCTGCCCTTCGCGACGCCGGAAAGATGCAGTTCGGCAAGCGTCTGGATTGTGTATCTGCTGCGTCGAGTCGATGAAGTTGCTCTTCTAGCTCGCAAAGTTCGTCCTGAAGATGCAGTAGCAGCCGATGGTTCAAGGTCTCAAATCTACGGTAAATGGGTCGAAGGTGGGCGGCATGATCCGACGAAGACGTGGATATTTTCGAGGCAAGAAGTTCATAACCTGTGACTGGCAACCTCTCAGCTCTTAGAGCGTGTTGTGGCCGGCCTCGGCTAGGCTCTCGTGGTGCGAAATCTCCTGGTGGCCCATGCAAATGCTCGGAGTTCCCCCGGGGGTTCTCTAGGAATTCGTAGCTGCGCTTCCTATTCTCGGTTCCCGCTGGTCGAGCTCCGTTATGTAGTGGCGGATGACCCTCACCATTTGCCTCAGGACCACGCTCTGGACTCGTACTTCGGTCGGTTTCATGTTCACCAACCATCTCTGAAGCATCGTCTCTAAAGTTACTCGATACCGAGGATACACTACGCATCGAGGGCGATTGGCCTTGAACGGAGGTTGGCGATCGACTAGCAGCTTCTTCCATTGATCTGCGAATGCTTTCCGGCGTGACTGTAGGGGAGTCCGAATCTAGAAAATTGAGCGCATTAGGTTGTTTGTTAGGAAACCTCTTCCGCCGTGAGCCCGCTTTCCCTGTAACGTCCCGATTCATAAAACGCTTTTCCGTAGCTGATGAAGCACTCCTATCCGAGCCTCCTGACCCAGCCTCGCTTGGGGCTACAGTCGCTAAACTCGTCGAGGCAACTGATGGAGAGTTTAAACGAGGAAGTGATTCGTTTTCCGATGCGATGTTGAGACGTGTGGCCTCTTGGGCGACAAAACCAACTCCCGGTTGAATAATTCCCGGTTCTTCGGTCAAGGTGGGAGTTAATGTTATCGGCTTGCCAAGACCGGATATAGGATCAGACGCGTTCAAGACGCTCGAGAACCTCCTATGGGCCTGGTTCGGATTGCCGTAGCTTATGATCGGAGTGGGCTGTTTGATATCAGTGTTACGTCTAGGCACACTTCTCCTCGTGGATGGGGGGTAAGGATAACTGGGCTGGGTATGACCCTGATTATCAGCCATGTTGCGCTCAACGGCTCGCCAAGGGGTACCTCGATCGATCGCGGCCGGGACGGATGATGAACGATAATGTCTTGTGTACGACATCAGCAGGACTGTGCTTTCGCTCTTGAAAACTCTTAATGAAACGGTTATTTGGCCCTACGGTGGAAGAAGAAAATAAAAAGATGCGAAAACAGCGTGAAACACGCATACCTCGCAGGGTCAGTCTGCAGGTAACCGTCCATGAAGACGATGTAAGTATACGGTGTTTTCTAAGGAGACGCTAGCTTTGACGAACAGAATGATGACAAATATCCACGTTGGTATGTGGTAACCAAGAGTCGAATTAGAAGGCTACTAAACAGCTATAGACGATTACTTGAAGAACATGTGGCCAGGCGCTGATGAGTACGGCGCTAAACAGCCATGGTAGAATTTTGCGACGCCAGAGGACATACCACGAACTACGTGAAGGTATGTGGTCCTATGGGGCGGCCTGATTGATATTAATGGGAAAATAGTTAAAGAGAAGACTCTGATGGGAAGGCAAGATATCCAGAAAAGGATATTGAGCAGCCCCCTATGGCCCCCAGTTGGTTAGCCGACGCGGCACTGGTATCCCAAACGATAACAAGGAGATCCCACCACACCGGTCGGCCCCATGGGAGTTGCCCAGACATGATGCGATAAATGATTGGTTGGCCAGTCAAGATATGAGTGACGCGAATGAGTCTGAAAGTGATCACGGCCACATGGCACTCTCGGGTACGGTGATGAGCCATAGTCGGCGGTCCCTTAATTTCATCTCGAGTCAATATCCATCCTTTAGAGGTTTTGCCATGTCTGCATGGTTTTGATTTTCCAAATTGCGACGTCTGCCTCAATATGTTCCAAATTTCCTTGTGATATGGAGATGTGGGATGACGAAGGCTAGAAGATGATTTGGGCTCTAAAGTGCGTTGAATGACAAGGATGAGCTCCATAAGAAATGTACCCGTAGATCTGGCTCGGTGGTTGTTTAGTGGAGCTTTACAGCTTTTTTAGCGTCAAACGTCATAAGCCGTTGTTAAGGTTGATATTTTGCTGATAGCCAAGTTCACCCGATGAACAGTGCTGCCGATCCCTTGCAGACTGCAGGTGCCCAGACCCTTATCCGTGCGCTGTACGATAAGCTGCGGGTAAAGTGGATGTCAATTTCGAAACATCGAAGTTGAATATCGAGCTTCCCTTGTCTCGAGCTATCACATCCGCAATCGGTATTACTCATTTTGAGTGATCCGATATGCCGCGACTTCGATTCTCCACCTTAAGCAGATATCTGTTTAATGGCCAATTTTCTACACAAGGCTGCTTAAAATATCAAACACGGACCATCCCTAGAGCTATTCAAAGCCCTATTCGGTTGTCGACTGCCTTCTGGTCTTCCCAGGTTAGAGATATTCACACCAAGTCTACTACTTCTCATCTCTCTAATAGCACGCCCTCTCCTGTTCATGTCCCCTTAAGGAAGCAGTTGAAAGATGAGGCCAAGAAACAAAAGGCTCTCGGAAAGAAGAAGAAAAAGAACGCGAGCAACCAAGTAGTGGACGGTTGGGAGTTGACCGTAGGAATTGAGATACATGCTCAGTTAAACACGGCCAAGAAGCTCTTCTCAACTGCAACTACGTCATTCAATGATGACCCAAATTCTCACGTCGCATTCTTTGATCTAGCTACGCCCGGTAGCCAGCCTGTCTTTCAAAAGAAGACCCTTATCCCAGCACTAAGAGCTGCTCTAGCACTCGGCTGTAACATACAGAGCGTAAGCAGGTTCGATAGGAAACATTATTTTCACTGGGATCAACCGTCAGGCTACCAGATCACTCAGTACTATGAACCATTTGCGCGGGATGGTAGGATCATACTTCAAGCCAGAGATGGAATCGCGACAGAAGATGGCGATGGTGTCTCAGTTGGTATTCAGCAGATCCAAATGGAGCAGGACACAGCCAAGACTCTAGCACAGCCAGGTGAAGTCCATTGGATCGATTTCAATCGTGTTGGCATGCCCTTGATTGAGATTATTACTCTACCCGATATTCATCACCCCGCCACTGCTGCTGCTTTGGTCAGGAAAGTTCAGGCCTTACTTAACGCTGCTGATTCTTGCATCTCTGGCATGGAGGCGGGGGGTTTACGCGCAGATGTTAATGTGTCCGTTCGAAGAAGTGATAGTCCCTCCGCGCCGCTCGGCCAACGTACTGAAATCAAGAATCTGAGCAGCTTTAAAGCTGTCGAGGATGCTATTATTGCCGAGCGAGATAGGCAGATTTCCGTTCTCGAGTCTGGTGGGAAAATTGAGAGCGAGACTCGCGGCTGGTCAATTGGGTCTACTGAGACTTGCCGACTACGTGGAAAAGAAGGCGAAGTTGACTATAGGTATATGCCAGATCCCGATCTGGCGCCTGTTATTATTGGCGATGATCTGGTCAGTCACCTGCGAGAGAGCATGGGAGAACTCCCCGATGCTGAAGTCGATGAACTTATTCAACGGTTTGGGCTTACTCCTAAAGATGCGCTTTCTTTGGTAGTGCTTGATGGAGGTAACCGAGTTGAATATTTCTGGAATATCGTCGATCTCCTCACCAACCGATTCGGACCAGATTCTGCCTCTCCTGAGTATATATCTGGATACCAACTTGCTGCTAATTGGATCCTACACGAGTTAGGTCGCCTAACGTCGGGCCGTAGTGAGGATGACGCCCAGGGCTTAAAATTTACAGAAGATGGCCAATGTGATCGTGTACCTGTCAGGCACCTTGTCGACATCTTATTATATCTATATCAACGCAAAATAACTGCAAAGGTAGCCAAGGAACTTCTATGGGCCGTTTTCCGGCGGAGAATTCCAGACGAGTATGCTACGATAGATGCTGTCCTCGACGAAGAAGACTTATGGTTTGACGAGCTCAACGAAGACGAGTATATTCAACTAGCATTAAATGCAGCGGAAGGGCAGGATGAAGTTGTCAGGCAGTTTATAGATTATAAACAATATCCTCAAGGGAAGCTCATGTTCCTAGTTGGTCGAATGATCCGACTAGGTGCTGAGGAGAGAATCGACCCGAAGGAAGCCGAGCGGGTCATGAAGCATGTACTAGAAGAAACTCTAGTCCCTGCTATTAACAATTGAGACTAGCTTCGATTTTGATATCGTATAATACTGTTATAACAAGATACCCGTCTAGGTATGATTCATAGCCCTATATCTGAGTAAAGGCCAATATATATGAGTCACGCAATTTTGGCAAGTCGAGCACGACATCTACATTAAGTACACTACATAAATACTAATGTACTGAAATGTCTCTTTTCCAATCCATTAGCTATTGCAAAAGTAACCATCGCCACGTTATAAAATGTCGTCTCCAACTACCCCGCTCGTTGATCACATCGTGATACTGATCCCATATTCCTTCCTCTCCATTCCACCCTCCTGGTTCGCAGACTTGTTCCACTTCTACCCTGGGGGCCGACACTCCGACGGGCTGACCGAGAATACTCTCGTGCTGCTAGCCGACGGCTCGTACCTCGAGTTCATCGCCTTCGTGCCGGGGGTCGACCCGGCTAAGCGCGCCGCGCACCAGTGGGGTAAGAAGAAGGAAGGCACGGTTGTGGATTGGGCGGTTACTTTACCGTCTTCGTCTTCCCCATCCTCTACAGAAGAGGAAGCAAGGTTTCTAGGGCTGGAAAAACAGTTCTGTGAGATCCAGAAGAGGGTCCGCGATGCAAACGCCGGAATCGTGTATGGGGACTTAAGGCGTGGAGGGAGGACTCGGCCCGATGGTGAGGTCTTGAAGTGGGCGGTTGCGTTCCCGAAACACGATGATGGGGGTTCAGTTGAGCCGGGAACTGTGCCGTTTTGGTGCCTAGATGTTACGGCCAGGGACTTGCGGGTACCGTATACTAACCCGGGAGTCACGAAACATCCGATTGGCGCAGTTGGAGTTGCGAAGGTTGAGGCTCTGCCTGAGAACCGGGAGACTGTTGAGAATGCAAGGGTTGTATACGATACTATCCTTGATACTAAGGGAACTGCGGAAACTGGAAAGTCGTGGAAGATCGGAAGTCCGGTTGGCGAGAAGGTTCATTCCGGGGGGGTTGTTCGTCTGGATGCCTCGGATGGACCAGCTACAGTTAGCATATCGTTCTTCACGAATAACCCAGATCTAGTTGGGAAATCAGTGGGCGGCAAGGTTGATGAGGACCATGCTCTTACGTTCCACCTAGTGGCTGCGTTTGATGGAAAGGTGTGATATTGATGGACCATAGATTACATAAGACTTATAAATGATAGTATAATGCGAATATATATATATTCCAAAGTTCTAAAATCGTCTAGATGATTTAGGTACTTATATTAATATGAGGGATCCGCCGTGTCTCCCTCGCAATCAAGTACGTAAATTTTATTCGATGGAGACTCGCTATTCAGAGCCGAGATCTTATTTCTCATCAGAAGCTGATACCGAGCGGGGGATTTCCGTCGCGGCCAAAGCCCAACCCTCTCTCTGTCGTAGAAAGCTTTCTACTCTCTCATGTCTATTGAGGGTCGCCTGCTCGGTCTGACGCTGTCTCATATCGTGACTAATAGTCCCATGACTCTGCTCCCTCATTTCTACGAAGTTTGTCGTGTTTGAATTTGCGCGGCGCGCTTGGCCCACGCTTCCGATAACAACAAATATGCATAGCACAGCGGCAAATAGCTGGTTAGACATATAAACTGGTCCTTGCTTCGCCTTCTTCCCGTCCCTTTCATTGTACCATTGTTCCCAATCCTCCCATGTGGCGTTCATGCTCGGATTTCCAGGGACGTCGCGCCAAGACCTATCGGTGGATCGGTAGAGATTTTCCATGCTTCGCATTCCGCTCCATCCCGCGCCGTACAAATCGTAGGCCCGTCGCTTGGACGGGTCGCTAAGAATCTGATTTGCAGCAACGACTAACCGGTAACGCTCAAGCCTGGCGGAATGCGACAGCCGGTGAGCTGGCATGTGATGGTGCCTATCGGGATGATAGAGCTTGACTAATTCATAGAATTTGGTCTTGCTGTATGGCGTATTCTTCTGTTGGTCGAAGATCTCATAGGGAGTGGGGTGTAGCGACTCGGGCCAGGCATGCTCATTAACAGAGGCAGCCGACTTCTCGGGCCCGTCGGATGCGGTAGCATAACATCGTCGACGCGAGGAAACGTGGCCGTGCTCTTGACACGGAGGCCATCGCGTGCTCGTGCTACATGATGATGACGTTATGCCACAACAGGGGTGTGACAATGGAAGCAAGGCGGGAAGACTGGAGCAAAGGGCGAAAGTTGACTTCTTGAATATCATAGTCTATAGGAGAAGGGCATTGCTCATGAGGCCCATGAGAAAAGGCCTCATGACGGACAAATTAGACTGATAGAAATAGGATCTCTAATAAAGAGGGATGGATTGGAAGGAGGCAATATCGAAATTGAGTTTAGGTGTTGTTGTACGTTTGAAATAGCTCAAACTCGCTCAAGCCGACTGACCGATGCTTTCATGCGGTACGTAGATGATGACTTAAACAGTCTTGCCGTTCAAGCTGTCATAGGGGTTTCATTCGCTATAAGCATAGCGCTAATCGATGCTATGCAGCTGGGATATTGCAGTCCCTGACATTATGTAACGCTCTCTGCACTTTCCCTCAGCCTCAAAGTTGCGGGGTCGTTCGGGAGGGTCCCGCAATGTCGGGACAATACCGGACCGGCACCGTGTGGCTCGTGCATCCTCCTTCTTACTGCAGGCTTCTTTTCTCGGCTCGACCCCATTGAAAAACAATTTGTGGTGCGCATCAGATCAGATCAGATCAACAACCTCTTCCCCTTGCAACGCAGAACCGGCCATTTCACGAGGCACTTCTTTCCATATCCACAAACCACATCTACCACCCTTACCTCTACCTCTTTCCCGCACACGACCCTCCACGAATATCTTTGAGTGCATTGCACATATTACTACAGCTCCCTTGATCTTCGGTCCCTCCTAGCCGAAAGGACTCAGCTCACCCCCCCCCCCCCCAAAAACCTCCCTCGCGAATACACTATCAAAAAAATCATTTCCGCTACTGATACAAGGTCATCTCGATCCCCGGTTACCCCCTATCCGCAATCAACTACTGAAACCGACTCGTTCGTCTTCATACACCGCGTTATCTCGCCCCATATGAGAAGACCCCTCTAAATATCCCACTACGTGATTCCGTCGTTTTGCGCCTTAGGTGCTTAAAGCGTCGATCGTATCCATTATTTAGCCAGCTGGATTTTCCCTGGCTGCAGGAGTTACTATTTGGCGAAGGTACGTCTACGTGTCTATACGCGGTACGGGTGTGGCGCTCCCACATTTGGTCTGAACTTCTTGTTGGAGCTATCCATGTTATTCGTTTTGGTCATGTTCAGATGTCTCTCTCATTGGTGCCTTATCTAGGTGCTAGGAACGTCTCCTCATCAGAAAGACCCGCTCCTTACTATTTTTGAATGCGCTTCTTTCTATCGCCCGTGTGCTGAGTTGTTTGCCAAATGTAAACTGACCAATTTCTACGCTCTAGCATTGCTAAGCCTTTGACATACCCACCACTCTATCGATTTAAACATAAGCGAAAGCTTCTACTCTTGTCCTAGACGCGCATACGAACGACCTTTTTCTGTACTACCAAACAGTTCGCACCCACTCATACCTACCTTCTGCACTAGGCATATGAAAGTCTACTTTCCATAGAGCCTCGCACCCCACCCACTCATATTGTTGCCTCCTACAACATTATCGCCCTTTCTCTACTCAGTCAGCAGTGCATGGTACACGCTTAGAACCCAACGCTACTCCGTGAATTACATACAAACATCGGATCTTCGAGTCTCTTTCACAGTTAGGCCTGACACTCATAGCAAAAATGACGGATGCTTTAACAGCGCAACTGAGGGGTTCGACCCTAAATGATGCTCCTCAGAATGAGGATTGGAAGAAGAGTCTCAGCATCCCTACTCGTGACAACAGACAGCAAACCGAGGTCTGTATTTGACTTGTTGGAAGGGCGAGAGACAAGCTAATTTGATCTCTAGGATGTAACAAACACGAAAGGTCTAGAATGGGAGAATTTCAATCTGAAGCGAGATCTACTAATGGGCATCTTCGAAGCTGGCTTTGAGAAACCATCACCTATCCAAGAAGAATCTATCCCGGTAGCCCTAACGGGACGAGATATCCTAGCAAGAGCCAAGAATGGTACCGGCAAGACAGCAGCTTTCGTCGTACCCGCTCTGGAACGGATAAACCCGAAGGTCAACAAGATTCAGTGTTTAATATTGGTACCTACAAGAGAACTCGCAATGCAGACGTCCCAGGTCTGTAAGACCCTCGGCAAGCATCTGGGAATCAACGTCATGGTCACAACTGGTGGTACTACCCTCCGCGATGATATCGTCCGTCTCCAGGATCCCGTCCACATAGTAGTGGGCACTCCCGGCCGTATTCTCGACTTAGCAGGCAAAAATGTTGCTGATCTCAGCGAATGTCCTATGTTTATCATGGACGAGGCCGACAAACTGCTTTCGATTGAGTTTACCCCTGTCATCGAACAGCTGCTGCAGTTCCACCCTAAAGATCGCCAAATTATGCTCTTCTCAGCCACGTTCCCCATGTCTGTCAAAGATTTTTCTGATAAGAATATGGATAGACCCTATGAAATCAACCTGATGGATGAACTCACCCTGCGGGGTATCACGCAATACTACGCTTTCGTCGAAGAGAAGCAGAAGGTTCATTGTTTGAACACTCTCTTCTCTAAGCTCCAAATCAACCAGTCCATCATATTCTGCAACTCGACGAACCGTGTGGAACTGCTAGCTAAGAAGATAACGGAGCTTGGTTATTCATGTTTCTACAGCCACGCGAAGATGGCGCAGCACGCACGAAATCGAGTTTTCCACGACTTCCGCAATGGTGTCTGTCGTAATCTTGTCTGTTCCGACCTCCTCACTCGTGGTATCGATATTCAGGCGGTGAATGTCGTTATCAACTTTGATTTCCCCAAGAATGCTGAAACGTACTTGCACCGTATTGGACGATCTGGCCGGTACGGTCATCTTGGCTTGGCGATCAACCTGATCAACTGGGATGATAGGTTCAATCTGTACAATATTGAAAAGGACCTAGGCACCGAGATTCAACCAATCCCTGCCACTATCGATAAGAGCCTTTATGTCTACGAAAACCCCGAGAGTATCCCTCGTCCCGTCAACACGTACACCCCGAAGCCCGCACACTCTGGCGATTTCCCTTCGCAACAATCGAACAACATTTCGTCATCTCAGAATAGAGGACAGGGTTTCCAAGGCGGCCGTGGTCATTTCAATGACTCCCAGTCGTACCAATCCAATCGCGGAGTAGGCCGTGGCGGCGGTCGCGGTGGTAACCGAGGCCGTGGACGCGGTTATAACAATTATGGTGGCCGTGGTGGTGGTCGAGGTGGCCAGAATCAACCTCCGCAATAAGCCCAAACTATTCTCGGACGTGCTTAGACCCCACGCCAGAAACTCAATATCCACTTGGGTTTCCCGGGTTTCATCTCATTTGCACTGTACATATCTTCTGGATTCTTTTTGCGATTTGTAACATACCCATTATGACTTCGTTGGTTCCTTGGTTTCCAATCGTTCCTCGATCTCGCGAAGAAGATTCTTTGAGCATTCGACGACATGAGACCGAGTTAGTTGACGTTTGGACGAACCGGGGAAGGGGAAAATATTGGCGTCGGGCGTTTTTTTCCACCTGGGTTCGGTGGTCGGCATCGGATAATTCTTCGGCGGCATAGGGGGTGTGCGCTCGGTGACGAGGAATGATCACGAGGAGAGATTATATTATGTTGACGGACTCGTTTCTACCGTTGTCTCATAAGCATTTTTCCCTTTGACTACTCATCCCCCTCTCTATCAACCTTGGTTGAAGTTTTCATATCCAACTTAGAGCAGTGTTTGGCGAACATTGTCGCGAAACTCACCGTATCCCGAGACTAAGATAATGGGACAACAGAATACTCCTGTCTGGCCCCGGGTTGTTCAGCCTACACAATTATTGCACTGCGTCGGTTTACCGCAGCAGCATTGGTATCATTAGTTGCAACATCTTCGACTCGGACTGCAACAAAAATCATTCAATATGGAGGAAGAATCGTCGTCTACAGACGGCCATTCCGATTCACCCAATACGACTGACTAGCTAATATGTTTTGGAACTGTTCCTGGTTACTGGTGGCCCCCGTCTCCGCGGCCATGTGCTGTCACACTTCACCTATCGGTGCTTACCTGAAAATCTCGGCTTCCGGGCACAGTCTTGCCGGCATAGTGACAGGCAGAAAAAAAGAGAAAAAAGAGAAAAATCGATTTGGGAGGAAACGCTGGATGAGCTAGGTGGCTTTTGAACTAGTTAATTTGCCTCTTAGCAGGTATATAGGACTGGTAAGTTAGATAGTTTACTGAGCAAGTTGTGGTGGCTTCTGGTCACCATTTTCCTTTCACTTGTTTGTGTTCATCATTGATTTTACCTTGACTATGTGCTGTGCTATCACCTAGAACTCTTTGCCACCATCTATAATTTAGCATTGACATGTCTACTATATTTCCTCCTTTGCGACGCTTGCGTGAGTATGTTTAGATATATCACACGGAGCTTATGGTAAAGTTGAAGGGGTCCAGCTAGGGAATCTCGAGGCGAAGCTTAGACCCTTAGGATGGAATGAGAGCCGGATGACATTGAGGTGTAGTTGATCAAGCCCGACTTAAATTCAATGGATTTTGTAGATAAGAAACCAACAAAAAGAGAGATATATACTTGGTATAAATGGTAAGATTTTAAGGATAGAGATATACGCACACTAGGTAGGTACTTATCTCCTCAAAAGCATCTAATTGTGAGCAGGGACTATGATTGAAAATAAAGGGGAGAAAATTGCTTTAATGGAGACATCGCTCTGGGGATAAATTTGTGGGTTACCTTAGGTAGGTACCTATGTACCTAGCTATGTACATAGGTAGATTTGAGAAAGAGAAAATTGCCTGTTGAAAATCTGTGGGAATATTCGCCCATGGGTCCAATTAAGTTCTCGCTCGGGTGTGAAGAAATTTTATAGCTGCAGGTCTCGCCCTTACGCGTTTACACACGTGAATTTGAGCATGCAGCCGCATGCAAAGAAGAAACTTTATAAAGGTACCTTTTGTATGTATCTACTAAGATACAACATCCGTATTTTAGAGAATCAAAGATCAAAGAAGCTGTGGGAAGTTGTAAGTCATTGCAGCTGCCTTGCAACAAAATGACATTGACGCAAGTACCAATAAAAGCTAGAGCAATCTCTCAGTTTCTCAAGCTGCGCCCATTTTTCTTTCCACTACAACCCATCATCCGGTTTCAGCATAGAACTTTCACCATGCAAGAATCACAGGACCATTCTCGTTTTCGCATGCGTGGAGGAGGTAAAAAGCGTGGGAATAATCCCCGAGGCTCAAGGCATATCCCAAACCATCCACGACCAGCTGCAGCTAAATATTCTACTCAGCCAAATGCCAATATTGAAGTCGATGATTCTTACGCGCCTTCAACCTCGGAAACGCCTCAAAATGTTACACCCCAGAATGGCACGCCGAGAGTCTCTGTGCCCACAGATACTCCAACCTTTTCAGGGCTCGCAAAAGATGATCTGATCCATCCAGTCTTACTGCAAACATTATCGGAGGACTTGAAATTCGACCACATGACACCGGTACAAGCAGCCACCATTCACCCGCTTCTGAAGGAAGACTGCGATGTTTTGGCACAAGCAAAGACCGGTACAGGAAAAACTATCGCCTTCCTGCTACCAGCCATTCAAAGAATGATACATCGCGAGGAGGAACCCGGCAAAAACATTTCTCTGCTTGTTATTTCACCCACCAGAGAGTTAGCAATGCAGATCGCGGAGGAGGCGCGTGCCCTACTCCAGCGTCTAAAACAGTACAACATCTGTATCGCCATTGGTGGTACAAAGAAGGACGCGGAAGAGAAACGCATTTCGAATGGCTGCGATATTCTGATTGGTACTCCAGGTCGACTATATGATCATTTGAGTGGAGAAGATAGCCGTGTTGCCAGCATGCTGCAAAGTCTTGACACATTAGTGCTGGACGAAGCCGACAGGCTTCTGGATATGGGCTTTTTGGATTCCCTAAAGAAGATTATTCAATGCCTACCTAACAGGGCCGTCCACAAGAGGCAATGCATGCTCTTCTCGGCAACTGTCCCTGAACACGTCAAAAAGGTTTCCCAATTAGTCCTTCGACGGGATTATAAGTCTATATCTACCATCGCAAAGGGCGAACTGAACACGCACGAGCGCGTCCCTCAGCATCTTATTGTCGTCCCTAATTTCTCTGATATGGCAGCTGGATTACTCGGTGCACTACGACAAGAGCTTGCAGTTGTTGATCCTAAAACCTTCAAGGTGATAATCTTTGTGCCAACCGCACGACTAGTAGACTTTTACATGGAAGTCCTACAGAAATCCCCCGGTCTACCGCCAGTCATATCCCTACATTCTCGAATGACACAGAGCAAGAGGACGAAAGTCACCGAAGAGTTCCGTCGAGCTCAAAGCAGTATCCTAGTGGCAACAGATGTCATCGCTCGAGGCATGGACTTTCCTTCGGTAACAAACGTCTTCCAAGCAGGCATCCCTTCCGACAAGGAATCCTACATTCATCGACTGGGACGAACTGGCCGTGCAGGCGCGGAAGGAAAAGGCACATTCATTATCGCGTCCCCTGAAACTGTATACTCAAAGCGAACACTAAGGTACATTAAGTTCAAGGAGACACCCGCAGACTTAAGCGCCCGTGAGGAGGTATCGAAAATTGTTGTGGGACTCGACCCGGAAACTCAGGGGAAAGCATACCAAGGCTGGCTTGGTTACTACAAGACCCACATCTACTCATTAAAGTGGGATACCGCCCGACTTATCCATGAAGCGAACGAGTTTGCGCTAAACGGTCTTGGAGCGGCTGAGATTCCAACGCTACAGAAAAGTACAGTTGGGAAAATGGGGTTGAAGGGCGTCGAAGGACTTGTGATTGGTCCAGATATCCGAAACGCGAATATTCAGAAGCGCGAACGGAATGGTGGCAATGATAGCGACATTGGTAGCATACAACCGTCTAAGCGACCCCAGAGAAGAGGATAAAGGATATCTCCCAATGAGACCATCCTTGCAATCATGAAAGGACCCAAATACCAATGCGAGAAGGTATCTATCCCATAACATCAAGGTAGATGTGAAGTATCATCGATATTCAGGGTTCCGAATTCGATTAGCTATCATGTTTGCAGCCCTCAAGATACTTGGCAGGTCCTACCGTCTGTTCCAAGCATTCAAAACAACAAGTGCTTACCACCTAACAGTGGTGAAAGAGGAACTCTATTCTTGCCTACTCTGTGTAGCATTTACGGGCATCTTAGCCGTCATCTGTAAGGACCCCTTTGGCCTGCGGCAGCAAACCAAAATTGCAAAACTGTTAGCATAATGCAACCGCTCATCGATACCAAAGGGGGTGAATTATTGTACTTCTATAGCTATTAATATAAACTACTAATAGCAATGCCCAACTAGGACCTATAGGATATCTGTGATGAGTCCATAAGACAGGTGACTTATTAGAAGCTGAAGGTAGGTATCTCAGGCCTTTATCTAACCGTAACACGCAGCCAGAGTCTATGATATCCACCCCTTTTTCTCTAGCCGGCGTCCTAGCTTAAAACTATATCGACTTGTCTCTTGGATATATCTTCATCTATCTAAGCCACTCACGCCTCTTGTGCCACCCACCCTCCAAGCTTAGCGGCTCATACAAATCCGCTTCGTTCCCCCGTTCATCATCGAACTCGGAATCGTCTTCACTGTAGTAGTAGCTCGACGACACTAGGAATTTATACGATGAGCTGGTGTAGCCATCGAGGAGGCCCAAGTGGTCGCCGTAACAGTAGTCGTCTTCTATGACAACGGTTTTGTTATATCGTTTAAGTAGGTGAGGGTGTGGGAGCTTGGACTTGAAGCAGAGTTTGAGGTGGAGGAGCTTCGACTCGATGGCGCCCATTGTGGAGATATGGGAGTGCTTTGGTGGGTATGGGGTTGGTTGGTTGGTTGGTTAAGAGTAAGAGATGGGGTGGTTAAGTGGATAGGCAGATAGATGGATGTATTCTGGAGCTGTTCATAGGAAGGTAGATACAGAGGTCCTGGGTTGAGCGACGCCTACGTCTATGAGATTTGAGTGGGACTTGACAGTAGAGGGGGAGGGTACGGCTATATGGCTCTACATTTTTTGAGAATTATTTCCCGTCTGCTAAGGCTAGGAAACGCGTATGGTGAATGGGTTAGATACCGAGGTTAGATAGTAAGTAAGGAGATAGTGCAATGGAGATTGGGTTAGTCGCTCACGTTGATGCGCCGTCATTATCGCGACTGACTAACGTTGACGTGTTCGACTGCTTTTAGTTCCGGTGCGAGTTTGCTTAAGTTAATACGTGGTAAGCCGCGTTGATATTATACTTTTGGCTCTAATTAAGTGGGTGGGCAGTTAGAGTATTTACTCTGGCTTGGCTTGGGGTTTATTTGAATTAGCTGTGTTAGGATTATTTCCGGGTCCGTGATGCTTTAGAAGAGCTCTTAGGCGCAATACCATTGGAAGTTTATGGAAATCACGGCTATTAGTTAGTCGGTCAAGTTCAAGCCTATCAGCTGCTGATCAATAAAGATATAGGATTGTGCTAATGTTCACGTAAGTACTATTTCGCGCTGTAAATATAGTTAATATTCAAATCCAGGGGTATCTCATTTCATGTCGTAATCTACATACTTGCGTTCCTCCTATTCTTTGACTATTTACCTATGTATGTTAAAACCCATCCCAACATCCCTTCATAGTCCGCGTGACTGGTTCAACAGACCGGTCTCCAATGAATGATCTATCTCTTTACTCGCTCTGTACGGAGGCAGGGTCGTGAAAGGTCTGATATCCGATGACAGCTCTAAAGAATCCGTTCTTTCGATCTGAGGTAGCTGGGGAACTAGTTCCTGCATTTCTTCATATGGGTCCTTAGTGTGTACCCGATCTATCGCAGAATCTACGGCCGACAGGCGGGAGTAAGTCGGGCTTGGCTGCTTTAGACGATCTTGGACCACGTCCATCTCTATGAATGATATCTCGGGATATTGGTTGAACCTGGCATTGCCATTTACTTTACCACTCCCATGCCTGCTTCCGCTTCCTCTTCCATCCCCGTCCCCGCTTGGTGTTTTATTAAGATGAGAGTTACCACTCCCCGACTTCCGTCGACGAGTCAAAAGGCTGCTGATCTTAACAACGAGGTACGACTGCGCTATTTGGACGGCAAGCGGTCTAAAGATGGGTAGACTGGCGCACAATATGGCTATGCTGGTATGCAAGGCCGCCCATATTTCGGTATTGGCATAAGATAGCACCCGCCTTCCCGGCTGGTAAGCCAGGACAGTTTTAGCGATGCCAGAACCTATGGAGCTATATGCTTGTTAGGAAGACAATTAGAGAAGATGTATCTAGATAAAGGGGACGTACAAAGCTCCTAACAAGAAGATTCCTGAGACGACGAATTTCCGTCCCAGCGAGTAGTGCATCCTCAACACCACGCTTAACGGCAAGGTCAAGATCCAGGTGTCGAGCAGAATCTCGCATACCCCGGCCGCCATCCAGTAGACACTGAAGTTGATACAATACCTCGGATCATTTAGAGTGCTATTAAGGCCGGTTTCGAGATCCTTGCACTTCCGCAACGCAGCAACGGTACACCCGAACCACCAGCCAACAACCAGGGCGCTCACGGCGAACAGCTGGTACCGAAAGACCTGGCTGACGGCGAAGATGCGGTGGTACATGACTAGGATTCCTAGCTTGGTGGCAGTAGCAACAGTAAAGTAGAGGATGGTAGAGGCATATGATAGTCTGATGTATAGATGATCTAGGGACGAGTAGACATATTCCTGGTTCGTGTTGTCGGACGCACGGAGTCCGTTCGGGTCAGCAGAGTTACCCCAGACTACCAGTACTACTGTCGTCAGAGAAGTGATAAGAGCAAATAGAATTAACCAGTCGTCGGCTTTCAATCCGGCGCGGGTGAAGACGCGGGTGTAAAAGCGAAGCACAACAGAGAGGATAGTGAGGACGATGACGAACCCATTGATAACCCATGTGGCGTTGTGCCGGCTGTCGTGGGTCGTCTGCGGAGCGGAAGCCATCGTCTTACTCTCTTTTCGATTCCCGTGCTAGAAATATCGGTACATCGATCAAGATGACGTTTGCTATAGATGGGAATATATCAAATTTCCTTATGCCCTACGTGGACGAACCATCGCGCAGTGTATTACACTACTATGCCATCAAGACATGTTAAGGTAGAGGCTTAAGAAGCGTGGAATTACATATCTCGCGCGATATTAAGCTGTAGCTACAAGGCAGAATTGCCCAAGTATACTCGAGGCCTACAGAACTCAGGAGGCAGGGGGCGTATTATTTGGCCTTTCATCGCCACTACAGCCAAAGTTGTAGCGGCCCCCAATGTAACGCTGTTGGTGGCAGAATATCATGATGGTTTAGATGAAGAGCTGAATCTGTCATCTTTTAGATCTCTCATCTGGAGATAAGATGGAATATTACTATCAAACTACGCCCATAAGGGTATAATTGGATTAATATACCAGGTAGCATACTACAATTTGTAGAAGAGTATATAACAAACCATAGACCGAAACAAGCCATCAAGACTTCGGGACGAGAATACCTACACTGAAAGTCGAAGATATTTAGATCTCGTACGTGGTATAGGATTACGTGTGGTGTGTATTGGGAGGGAAGGATTTAGATCCTTCCCCTCATCCCTCCCTCATGTGCTAAGAAAATAACTTAATTCAAGATTAGAATCCCACGGCTCTGTCTTCGTTTCCTAAGCCATCCTGTATACGCTGATATACTTTCATCCAATAGCATGGTTATATGTGGTTTGTAAAAACGACGTTGAAAGCAAAAGGAATCAAATCCAGGACACAGCAACGTTCAATATATTCATGTATGAAGATTAATTGGCTCGTTACTTTTTTGGTGTGAATGGTGGAGTAGGGCTGAATCCCGGAAGATAGCTAGAGTTGGTTTAGCTCAAATGATCTGCCAGATCTGAACTTTAATAAGCTAGGCACCGTATATGGTAAACTTAATACTGTATACACGCACTGAGTATACACAGATACTTACACCTTTTTCTACCTTTACCACTTTAAGATTACCTAAGTTAGTCACCAAGTTTGCTACATACCCAGATACCTCACTAGAATGAGGCGAACCACTAAAGACAACTAAACGACCACTAAGGCAATGCTGCCCAACTCTGAATTCTGCCGGTCTCACATGCTCAATATTGGACGCTCCAGACACCTCACCAAATGCAGAACTACCGTAGTCTCAACCAAAATAAAAGAGAAAAAAAATATATTCGCCTCATTCTTGTCGATGGAAGAAGAAGGCACTCGAGGTGATGGGCAGGTGTAGTTCCCTTTTCGTCTCCTTATACTTTTCTAGCTGCTTCTTAGCATTCCTTTCCTAGATTGTTCGATGTGACCTCTTGATAGATATTCTCTCTTGTCACCAATAGCCAGGACGGTTTCGGCCTGCACATGGCCTGTAAACCCGACTTTCGCGATAGCACAGTTCCGTAAGATATAATCAAGTCACGGGAACGTCCGGATTATAACCCGGAGTGGTATTACTTACGGTACTACTCACGGTATTCATACCGACGCGACCTCCGAGAGTCGGGTTCTACCCGATGACTCACCCGGAAGTCCGCTCACTTGACCTTTATCCATGTCACCGCGGGTATGACTGCGGTGCCGAGTCGGTGCGCAAGATGACAGAGGGGGCTGGGCCGTAAGGAACCGCGAGGAACCGCGGTTCGAGCGGCACCAGCCTGCTTATACATGAAGCAGAAGCAGCTCTTCTTTTGTGTACATGACGCATACTGCGCCCCACGTCTAGCGACTACCATCGCCAGCGAAGCTGTGATTCGTATATAACGGAGGAGCAGCAACCGCTCACCCAATCCTCACCGAGATCGGCGGCGGGCCCGCGGACCAAAAAGTGCTTCACAAAGGCTCAAGGGTGGCGACCAGATCCGAGTCCCAACTCCGGCTCTTACCAGGGCTGCTCATGATGTGCTTTCTGGGGCGCAGTGCGAATGAAAGCATGTGAAGGGGGCCTTGGTGGGACACGATACTAAGCTGATGAGCTGGTGTTGGTCAATTATCGTCACGATGGCATCGATAGTGGGATAAAGGACGTCAAGGTTACGGGGAAAATGAACGAGAGAGAATGGGTTCAGTCGGATCTCCAAGGAAGAATGGATGCCTAGTGCTGGTGGAGATTTGTTACGTTTGAACGATGGGGCCTGCGGAGAGGTGGATTCTCGATGCAGGGACCACAGCCAGGGTGGTAGAAGCCCAATCGCCTTGCTGAGCTGGCGACGAAGCCAGTCAAGCCAGCCTCTCGACAGTGGGCGAGACGCGGTATGCACGGTTTAGGGATACCGGGGGGCCCTGTACGGGCTATCATACGGTGAGCCAGATCATGGTATCCCCTCCTGCTTGGGTTGGAAGAAGTTATCAGGAATCCAATTGATGCGCTCTGTATCAACTGAGCGGGACGGAGAGGACGTAGATCGCTCCGAATCGTAGCATAGGTTGCCGAATTTGAAATACTAAGTGAAGGAAGAGGCGATCAGATTACGCAAATCGTACCAGCTGTTTTTGAGATTTGTCTTGGGTAGACTTGATTTTTCTTCATCAATTGTACGATCGTGGAGAGTGGATTGGGTAAGATATGCATGATATGCACAAAGGGAAGAAAAGAGAGGGAGAGGCAGAGAGGTTGGGTTGGGTTGAGGCGGTAAGTCGATACATAGTATGTAGTAGTGTAACTAGTGTATGTAAGTATTACAGTAACTAACTAGGTAGGTAGGTACATAGTAGCTAAACGATAACAGGAAAAGAATAATGATACGATCTTTTCCCCCCAATCGTATGCGTTCCATATGCACTAACCCATGTGATCCTTAATGATCCCTAGTTATTCTTATCCACTCTCCGTCTCTTCCCAGCCGCGGCTTCGCCTCTGCGCGTGCCACATCGCGAACCTAACTCGAAGCATTCGTGGCCATTTGGTCCAAGACCCGCTCATTGGTTTTGACGGCTGCCAACTCGACAACGATGATTTTGCGTTTCGGGCTCGAAACACCGTGCGGCCATGTGTCGGCGGGAAAGTCCCGTTAGACAAGAGCATGTCAATGCAAATGAAGCAGCCAATAAGAAGACGAGATATGATATGCTCCATGCAGGTGTTACAGCTCATCGCTGTGAGGTGGCGGGAAGAGTAGACACATGGCTGGCATAGCAGGAGGAAAATTATGAAAGGAAAAAAAAAGAAAAGGAAAAATGCATCGTGTATGGGTCCTGGGGAAAATATATGGAGCTAGATCAAGGTATAATAATATGTCTGGCCCTGTCATGGCGATATTAGAGGAGTTGGGACTTGGTAGACTTAAAAATACGTCAAAGATCAAAAGGTGAAGTTTTTTCTTTCTTCTCAGTATTAGTCTTTTCAAGAATATTGCAGTAATAAGAGGAATAAAACCCAGTTTCACCATTTCCGACTGGTTGTCTCTTTTGCTTCTTATATCTAGACGGTCTATATTCAGATATACAGACTAACATACCGAATAGAAGAAGTAGAAGAATAGAGAGCTCATAATGGCTTTCTCGCTGACTTCGAAGCAAATCGAGCTTCGCGGCTCGTGGCTCGTGGCCTCGGTGCGAAAACCGGAAGATGGCTCTTGGACCTTCTCCAGACTCAACCTCAACGAACATATTGGAAACAACAATGGCGTCTTCGATATCACCATGGACCGTTGGCTCAATTCCGCCCAGGAATGGTCGGTTCACCTTCGCGGTCCATACCTGTATGCTCGATTGCGAACTATATCTGGCGCATATGCCGAGGAGTCGTGCATCAATCTAGATCTATTCGTCAGGAATCGAGACGGCAACCTCGAGTTCCAGAATCTGTACGTTTCAATTTAATTTAACTCACCTACCAACACTCGGAGTTATTATGACGAATATCAGTAACTAATTCCTCCGTAGCGGCGATTCCCTTCTACTCTACACCGCGGGCTTGACGCTCGATAACGCCATTCTGCGGGGCCTGGTCGTCGGCAGGGATGGCAAGTTCCACACGTCGGAGATCGATCTTGACGAGTACTACGGCAACATCGGCGGCAAGTTCGAGATCGACGAGAGGCACTACTCACGATCCGGTCGCAACTTTAGCCTCGAGAGGGACTCGAACAGCCTCAGGCTCACTGGCGAACTCCAGGACTACGAAGGTGTCCATCACCCGGCCGAGATAGACCTCAGCGCCTGCGTGGTGAACCGGAAGGGACGCCTAAGCTTTTCCAAGCCGTATGTTTGTCACTATGTATTGCAGGCCTTTGCCCGTCTTGTCCTGGCTCCGCTCCCCTCCACGTATTTAAGCCTGTGTTATGAATTCAAGTCTAGTATAGGTAGCTTACCATTTCTTCCCAGTGCCGACTCCATCGAGAGGGAACATTGGACGAGCGCTGTCGCTGAACAAGTCCCAGTCTTCGGACCCGCCGTCGCCGGTTTACATCGTTCTCACGATGAGAGCCGAACTGAGGTTAGCCAATCCACCCAGGTTCTAGTCCCTAGGTATTCATTCAGATAGGTCGCTAACCCGTCTTGAACATTTTAGAACCAGTGCTATTACGAGATAGCGACCAGCACAAATTCAGCAGCATTCACAGTTGGTATTGCCATCGGCGCTTTCATCGGACGCGCCTGTGAAAGCCCAATTATCGGAACAGTCCTCGGGGCTGCACTCAGCAACTCTGCCGATGTTTTCGTCGAGGACCAGTTCGTCAGTGCGATCGAAGATCCCCACGCTCGAAGTCAGATCCAAGAGGCCAAGCTGGGAAGCTTCATCTCCGAGGCTCTCCGCAACTTATTTGCTACGGAGCAGGCTACTGCCGCTGCTGAATTCCTCAGCGCTTCTTTCAACCCCGAGATCGATGTGTGGAAGAAGGGACTCACAGCTTGGCTCGAGAAGCAAAACTTGGCCCTCCTTGCTGACCTTTCCTTATACGCCACAATGAAGAAGTAAGCATTTCAGTCATAAGCAGTTCGATTTCGCTACACTTAACAACTAACACATTGACGTACAGGGTCTTCAAGCAATTACAAGGCGAAACTATCGAGGAGTGGCAAAATACACTGCTAGAGGTGGACAGCCTGAAGCAGCGCGCCCAGATTCTAGAACTCAAGCCAGAAGACCCCCCTGTGGTTGTAGTAGACGAACCCGAAGTAGTTGAGCCCGAGGCCATCGAGGCTCCCGAGGCAGCAACCGAGGCCGAAGCATCGAACGAAGCCGAAGCGACAACCAAGGCTGACGGAGCCAGTGAACTAGACGCAACCGACAAGGCCCCAGAAACCAACGATGTCGAAGCAACAGCTGAGACTGCCGAAGCTGCCGAAGCTGCCGAACCCGCAACAGCCGATGCCGCAACAACAACTGAACCCGCCAAGGCCGTTCCCGTACCCGAGACGTCAAACACAGCAAGCAGCTCCACGCGTGCCAGCTCCGACAAGTCGGTTCTCAAGGACGGCTCCAAGAGCACGTCCAAGACCAATATTCCCAGCTCTACTAACCCCAACGTGTCGACCAAGCGCTGGCACAGTGTCATCGGCATCCCAGTCTGGCGCAAGAGTTGGTCTCGGCCGCGACAGCAGCGCGTTGTATGACTAGATGGCCCCTTCACGAATGAGGGGTATCGACACTATACCTACGACGCATGTTAGTTAGTTGGTTAGTTTAGGTACTCACCTAAACTACTGGCTTGACTTGATTTTGATTTTGATTTTGATGATACGAGACCACACACGCACACACACGACACGGATACGAAGGCACGCAAAGGCCTGCAGGCAGGAAAGAAACGAAACGAAACAATGAAACGACAGCTTTCGGATAGTTACGCATGCATATATGGAAATTATATATAACGGACACAAACACAAGCACATCAAATACCACGTCCTCCAAGATTGAGGCGCAGCGCGGGGACTTACACACCATCGAATCATTTAAGACAAATATTTGTTTTTGGCTGGGCTGGCGTTATTACATTTACTATCGTTTCATCTATCCATCTATATCTACCATTCATCTGTAAGAATACTAGGGCACAGGGGAATACGGCACAAACCACAATCACCACCACAACATCATCCACCATCATCATCCAGCGAGAGAGCAAGAGTGCGAGAGAGTTATAACGGTCTTATTTTGATTTTCATACCATCTACCAAATCAGGTATCTATCTAGAGGAGTTACACGCGTCCGACGAACCAACACGGCCGAAACAAAAAAAAACCTCCAAATTCTGCAAAGAATAGTCATTTCCGAGTTTAGTTGGATTTTGCAAGGGAGGTCTCTGGAAGGGAAGGGGAAACAGAATAGTTTAGTTTTTTTGTTGTTGTTTTTATACAAATCAATCGTGCTCGATCAAACCGCAGTCTCATTACTTTACTTCTCCCATTCTGTCTCGTCTTTCTACCTAATCTTTGTACAGTACATGCTTGAAATGAACCCGTGAAGCCCGAGTCCTGTTTCGACGGGTCTTACGTAGAGGTATCCCGAAAAAAGAGACAGTAAAATAAAAACTAGAACTAAGAAGTCTCCGTGACGCCTATGCTATGCAGTACCGAGCTCGTCCTATGCTGCGCTAATCAGGTGGCAACAACCCAGATATTATCAAACAGGTAAAATATTAAAAAAAAATATAAAAACCCCCACGCCAATCAATCCTCTTTAGCCCTGCTGCGGGTGTGATTGGATTCCGGTCGATCCGGGCACCGGTTCGCTCCCCAAGGGCAGAGGGCGCATACGAGCAGAGCGCATGCGTGCACGCCACAACCCATCCCATTAGACATCATGTCCTAAAAGTTCTTGTGTTGCACAGTGCTGTTGCGGGCGCCCGGTCGGAGATCATGCACGTTGAACTCCAGCTTGTCAGTCTCGTAAACGTGACCCGGTGGAGACTGTGCCTTCGTATACAGGTTATCCATAGCATGTGGGTGAAAAGTGCTGGTCTGGGTGCAACCAAGGATGTAGTCTAAACCAGGAGGCTTGGTGAGGCGGAATATGCCATAACTAGATACAACATGTTAGCAATCCTATGTGCCACGGATAAATTACAAAGGCATGCATGGGATAGGAAAAGAGGAGGACTTACGAAGGCTCAAAGCTCGGGGCACAAACGATAGCTATGCTCTCCGGCATCATGATCTGGTAGCCAGACTGGGTATGCAGGTCCCTAGAGCTCATAAAGCAGGTTTGGGTTGGGTGCGTGTGAATCCAACCTAATATTATTAGGTCATTATCCATACAGTACTCTAGCATGGTGTTTTCGTTTTCCGTCTCGCACGTGTCCGAGGTGCTGGTTTGCTCGGGAATCAATAGACAACGCACGAACAGGGCGTTCTTAACAGCAGTTCCGCAGAGGATACCGCACATCTCTAGACCACGCCGAGTATTTTCTGCGGCAATGGATAGGAATCGGTTGCGTAATTGGCTAGGTAAGAAGACGGAACGGAGTGGCTCGCCGCTCTCGAGGTAGGCCGCCGGTTTGAATGTAAGGCGTTGTTGTTCCTTCTGGGGCACAGGAGACTCTTCACGTATTTTAGGTGGGAGGGTAGGGAGTTCTTGAGATGTCTCGGGAGTTGGGAGCGTCCTTCCGGGTGATGTATGTACCTTAGCTGGGAGCTCCGGTGCAGGAGTATGGCTCGGGCTGGTTTCTGGCCGGCGAAAGACCTCTTCTTTGGGTGGTCGGAGAGGTTGAGGAGTTGCCGGTTTTCTAGCGTGGGCATGCTCAGCCTCGTACTGAATAGGCTGGGATGGGGAAATAGAGGGATACCGATAGCTTGCTGAAGGACTCGCTATTGATGAAGGACGTGAATGTTTTCGTGGAATATTGTTTGTGTAGCCACTCTCATCCCCATCCAATGTCTTTCTCATTGACTCCATCTGCCTTCGGAAAAGTTCTTCATCTTCAGCTTGCTTATCAGCTAGCTCGGTAGTCCAGTTGTTCCAGAAGCCCGCACCGCGTGTATCTTCCCCATGCGATACGCCAGTCTTTCTAGTCGCACTCCTATCTGTATCCCTACGGCGAAACTCCCTCTCAGCCAGCTCAACTGCGAGGTCCTGATAGTCGCCGGCATTGAGCAATCGATGTGTGGAAGATAAGGCAGGGTCTCGGGATGCGCGCTCTTCGTAGGTCAATGGCGACTTGGACTTGGAATTACTAGCCTCCTGCCTTTGGCGGCCTCGTTTCTTAGACTGAGCCTGCCACGCATTATAATCCTGTTCAATAATCGGTTTAATCCTTTCGAGATGGGACATAACATCTCCAAGGGACTTGTATAATTCGTTGAGAGCTCTTTTTTCCTCGGGAGCCCTAGCGCTGGGATGTTTTGGCAGTCTCTTTGTGACGAGGTCTAAATATCGCATATAGATGAGGTAGGCTTGAGCGAAGTTGCCATCACTCAGGTAGCTTCTTCCCTAAGAAAGATCGAAAGTCAGCACTATATCGCACAAGATAGGCCATGGATGATACTATTTACCTCCAGGAATAGTGTGTTGGCAGTGCGCAGCCAAAACTTCAGCGGTATAGCAGGATCCCATTTGAAGCCCTCTGCCTCGCCAACTATCTCCTTAATAGCTAGTGGGCGGTTGGCAGACGAGGACATGGGATCAGTTGGGGCCATCTTCGCATCATCTACACTGCTGCGCAGTAGGCTATACTCCAGGGAGTAAGTAACGTAGCGAATAGAGCTTCATTCGATTGAGTGGATAAGTATTTATTATGTCTCGACGTGCTATATGAGAGGGGCTCTTCTTTCCAGCTGCCTAGTATCAAGCTTGCGTGTTGGTTTGCGATGGGAAAAAAGGATGTTAATGTTGAAGGGAGACGAGGCTTGTAAACCCTTGTAACCCTTGTGGCCCTTCCCGCTACTAAGTGCTAACCTAGAATTAATTTTAGGTATCAAGGTTGTACGGCAGGCACGGCGAAATTGGAACCTTGTGCGTAGGCGGGGTCGTGTCGGAATGGCGGGGCAATCTGGAGATAAGTCGCAAATATATTTCCTCTTTACGTTACGCAGTGCACAAAAGGCGAGCTTGTTACGTCATGTGTTTACCTATCGTATACCTTAGGTAAGGTATGTAGGCAGCTGCTTTTGAATTCATAGGTAGCTTTTCCTGTGGCTTGGCAATTCATGTACATTCAAAGGCCAATCTACGTTGTAGGTAGTCTATGTCGCTCAGAGACATTTTAAATCGGTAATCTAGATAACGTGATAGTCCCTCAACTCTCATATTTAATTTTCATTCATTTCATTCCTTATGGTAAGCTTAACTCTTTCGATTCTGTTGTGAATTGGAATTCCTTTATCATTTCTTAGCCCTTTGTTGCTACTTTCCCTGGTACGCCACCTCCAGCTTGTAGTCCTGCTTGGGCTTGGATAATCTCCCCCTTTTTCTTCTCGATTTTCTCTTGTAACTCCTTGATCTGGTCTTCTGTCCTCTCACTATGCAAGTAATCTTAGCCCACGGAAGCTATAGTAAGACAACTATAAAAAAAAAAAAGGGAAAGAAACAGAACTTACAGCTCCTTGCTAATAAACTCTAAGCGTCCATTGACTGTGCTCTCGGCCTCGATTTTATCTTGTTTCAATAATACTGGGCCAACCAGTTTGTAGATGTTCTCGCCATCCTTAAGACGTTCAAATTCCTATCTCCTATAAGTCCTTTGGTCACGAGCCATGCGTGATATGATATCGCCCTGAACTGACTTTTTGCACGTTTGTGTTCTCTTGCTTCTGAGCCTCGAGCTTTTGCCGCGACTGTACAGCGGTCTGTAACTCCTGCTGTAGCTTGGTAAATTCTTCAGAGAGCCCCTGGAGACGGACTTGAACTTCCGCCATGGTCTGTCCTAGCGCCCGCTGTCAGAGGTTTTACTGTGCTGCCGCAATCTCGGGTATCGATAATAAAATGGCATATGTCGATTGTCAAGCTCCAGTAGGTAAAATTACACTTTACTTGAGCTATAACTAACTATGCACAGAATCAAAACTGCAGATTGGTGAAATATGGGGAACCCAGCGTGACTTGGGCCTCTTAGCTCTTGTAAAGACCGATATATTGATAGGCTTGCTGGTTGGAAGTTTGATGCTTCTTCTTTCAATGCTCTCTGTGGCTGCTATAGGGTTGTGGCTTAAGTAGTATGTAGTCATGCCAACCAATCGATACAGGTAGGTATATAATCCCTCTAAGATAAGATACCTACTATCTAAACCTTGCCCATTGCTATCGTTGAAGGGGAGGCTTGTATTGAGTACTTCTTACTCCACATATCTTACGTGCCGTCCAAAGGTACCTCCTACCGCTGGTCTTTTGTTAGACGAGAGTGAGCGGACCTTCTTGATTGTATCGTAATTCGTAGTTCGTAGTTGCAATTCCAGCCCAGTTCAGTCCAGCGCCGAAGTTTAAAGCTCAACAACAAAATACATTACACTACAACATCTCCACCAGCTCGATACATTTGCTTCCTATTCCTCTTCCTCTCCGCCTGCCATATACCTTCAATTCGCATCGGTTAATCAACACACGGGCTTGAGAATGTCCAACACCGATTTTCTCAGTCGAGCGATCGACACAGTGCATCGCGCTGTGACCGCCGACAAGGAAGCTGAATACGAGAAAGCCTACCAACTCTACTACCAATCCCTCGAGCTGTTCATGCTAGCTTTAAAATGGGAGAAGAACCCCAAATCCAAGGAGATGATCCGCCAGAAGACGGGCGAATACATGGACCGCGCCGAGAAGTTGAAAGCTCACCTCGCCGATGCCGATGCGAAGCGTAAGAAGCCTGGTCTGGTCGGGGCTAACGGCTCGTCGACAGGCGGGACGGGCAAGGGGAAACAGAACGGCGAAGAAGGCGTTGACGAGGATAATAAGAAGCTACGGAATGCTCTTGCGGGTGCCATTTTACAAGACCGACCGAATGTCAAATGGGACGATGTTGCTGGGCTAGACGGCGCAAAGGAAGCACTCAAAGAGGCTGTATTACTGCCCATTAAGTTTCCTAATCTATTCCAAGGGAAACGCAAACCATGGAAGGGTATTCTGCTTTACGGCCCCCCCGGTACGGGTAAGAGTTATTTGGCAAAGGCGGTGGCTACAGAAGCAAATAGCACATTCTTCAGCGTGAGCAGTAGTGACTTGGTGAGCAAATGGATGGGCGAGAGTGAAAGGTAAGCTTGCTAGGACCATAATCCGACCCGAGGGGCCATGAACTAATATTTGTTTGGCATGTAGGTTAGTCAAGCAGCTCTTTGCTATGGCACGAGAAAACAGGCCTTCTATTATTTTTATCGACGAAGTAGACGCTCTTTGCGGTCCTCGAGGCGAAGGCGAGTCGGAAGCTTCCCGAAGGATTAAGACCGAGATGTTAGTACAGATGGACGGTGTTGGTAAAGATTCGACAGGCGTGCTGGTATTAGGCGCGACCAACATCCCCTGGCAATTAGACGCTGCCATTCGGAGACGATTCCAACGAAGAGTACATATCAGCCTGCCGGACGTTGCCGCAAGGACTACCATGTTCAAGCTAGCCATTGGAGAAACACCCACGACACTAAAGAACGAGGACTATCGAGAATTAGCAAAGCTTGCTGAGGGTTATTCGGGAAGTGACATTACCATTGCCGTGCAGGACGCCCTCATGCAGCCAATACGCAAGATTCAACAAGCCACACATTTCAAAGAGGTAACTATCAAACAGATTCTTTCATGGGTAGTCTCTTCCGTTACTAACATCCAATACGTAGGTGCAAAAAGACGGCACTACACTCGTAACACCATGCTCGCCAGGAGATCCTCAAGCAAAGGAGATGACGTGGGACGACATTGATCCAGAGAAGCTACTCGAACCACTAGTCGACTTTAAGGACTTTGTAAAGGCCATTAAGTCGTCGAGGCCAACGGTTTCTAACGAGGATCTCAAGCGTAATTCGGAATGGACTAAGGAGTTTGGAAGCGAAGGGAACTAGGGAAGGCTACGGGGCGCACCGGCATTACCAGGCGTTTTGGGCGAACTTCATTGTTTGGGCACTTTGCGACTACCTGTTCGAGTTCGTTGGCCATTGAAATACATATGATTGCTTGTGCTAGATATCATGGCAACCGATAATTGCCCACACCTCTACATGCTGATCGAGGTACCGTGTCGTCGGGCTTATTCATGTCCTCTTATGCGATGTGATGATTGAATTCTGAGCCGATGTGATACTATGGAACCTATCCAATTCTAGCGGGAGGAAATGGGCCAGAAAGAGCAGCAAAAGAAAATATGATTCGCATGAGTATCATATTAATTTGACTCGCTAATAGGCATTAATGTCCTACAGGTCGCAATCAGCCTGCCATAGGTACTTACGGATATCGCCGGATCAGATATAATCTGAGAGGCACGACCTCATAAACCTTATCCACATTAAAGTAACCTCATTGCCAAATCACCGACTCATATTGATAAAACATATGCATAAGAGGTACCTAAGGGGCCTCAAGTTACGAGTAACAAATCATAGCAGCCAGCGGCATGAATATGAATAGTAGAAACAAACTACATTCCCTTCGACTCGTTGATTCATAGACACTACGTTCCACTAAAACCAGCATAATGACGATGGGTATGAACCTACCCTATACACAACCACGCCTGGAAAAACACCTGCAAATCCGGAACGCCCAACCGATGCCTGGTTTAGCCGTGTATCTTTTCAACGTCTGCGGAACGGCACCTTCTTACTGGTCCGCGTGCTTCTTCTTCTTCTTCTTCTTCTTGTCCCCGTCCGCCTCCACTTCTACCAAGTCGTTCACATCGCTATGCTTGCGCTTCTTTTCCTTCTTGTCCTTGGATTTCTTTTCCTTCTTAGGCGTGGCAGCATTGGCTTGTGGGTGGGCATCGATCATCTCTGTGTCGATAGCCAGACTCTGACCATCGGCGAGGATATCGGCCATCGCTTGATTCTATTTATGCGTTAGTGACTTAAGCAGGAAAGGCATAGAGCAGACATACCATCGCATCAGCGTTCTTAGTTGGCTTTTTGCCGGTAGCATAGAATTCCAAGCGGTCTTCGACTTGTCTTCTTAACGCATCTCCAAACTTCTTTGATGGCTGCTCGGTAAAGTTGTCGATTCGACTAGCGATGCTGCATTTGTTTGCAAGGTATCGTGAAATACGGCCCTTGTCCTTTTGACTTGCTCGGCCAATGTACGTGCTGTGGTAGATAAGACCGAACTTGGGAGTGTTGCCCTTAGTCTTTAAGGCACGGAACAGAGCCTTTTCGGCACCAAGAATCTGGAGCGTAGAGGCCGGATACTTGGACAGGTTTGTCAGAGAACCAGCTTTTTGAATAAGACGAGCAGCAACGACTTCGCCGATGAGCGCGGCCAGATTAGGTGCGACCGTGCTCATCTTATCGACCAAATAGCTGTAGAGCGTTCTTCGGTACTCGGCAAGTTTAACTACCTTGCCGGCAAAGGTGGAGATGTTATCCATATCAACTTCTGATAGCTCTCGCCCCATGGATATCTTAGCCCTGGTAAGGATCTCCTGCGCCTTCTCTTCGTCATCGTTGACCAAAGCAGCAATCTCATGAAGCTTATCCTCTGACAGGGTAGATTTGTCACCAATGAAGAGAGCCAAGCGTGAATAGGTCAAGTTGTCGGAAACAACGTTAAAGAGCTCGGGGAAATGCCAGCCGTACCACTCTCGTACTTTTTGAGAGAATAGATTAATACCCTTGTCGAGGTTGTCTAGAGTGGCAATGGCTCTGATGATGTGGTTGTCATTCTTGTGGACGTTGAACTTAACCTTTCCACGTGAGTAGGCATGGCCAAGACCCAGCTGGGCTCTCTCTACGTCCCCCTCTTGGAGACCCTTTAGCAGCTTGGCTGCGTGAAGACGGATACCCCTAAGGAGGTCGGCGACAACTTCAGATGTATCGCCCGTCTCGCACTCAACGCCAGGGAAAGCAGCCTTAATAGAGCCAGCCAAGTTCTTATCGGCGACACCGAGGATGATCTTGCTCTTCTTCGATTGGGGCAGGTTCAATTCGAGATTGGACTGAAGATAATCGGGGAGTATACCCTCCGAAATAAGATTGATGTTCTCGAGCGCGTCGGCAGCATTTCTAGGAGTCATGGCATCAGCTACTTATCATAGGACACATTGGAAATCAAAGTCGGCCGTACCTCCAAGGTGCAAAGTTAACCAATTGCACCATCTTGCCAAACTTGGAGAGGTCCTGACCAGCCTTCTGGACCTCTTTCAAGTGCAAACCAACAGTGTCCTGCTGGTGGACAACCTTGAAAATAGCATATCCGACAGCGGACTCATGCAGCAGAAAGTCTATTCGCGTCATCTTGCCCGTTAAATAAATCCTTGCGTGGATTTGCGCATACAAGATCGTCGTGCTAGGCGTGTGTGATGGGATGAAAAATTGAAGCTCTGCAAAGAAAAAGGTACAAAAAATTTGTCGAGCTCAGGTCCCCACTAGGTTAGAAGGTACGTATTTACTCGGCGAAACCCCGGAATATCTGAGCACTACCTCATCCCATTGGTGAATTTGATACCTGCCTTACAGGGACTGCATGAGTACCTAGGTACATGCGCATGTCACCAACCGCCCAGATATTTTCGATTGATTCTTTGCGATTGAACCCATTTCTAGTCCAATAAGGCATAAGGTAAGGAAAGTTGTCATAGCCCACATTATTCCCGATAGTTCAATATGGTCATTACAGAACCCTCAGACAGTCGGGATATAGGCAAGTGTTACCTGTGGGAAGAGACTCTTCTATTGCCGTGAGATTAACTTTGATGATGGTACACCAATAGATGTGAACCAGGCGAGTTAATATTTGCCCACAGTATGTCACCTGTGGCAATTGAAAACAAGAATGCAACCTAGTTAAGTTATGGAATCCCCCCCAATCGACTGAATCATTCATAGCCTTCGTTATACTTATAAATTACCTTAGGACTCTGATATCAGAGACAACGATGCAAATAACACCTTTGCCTCAAGTCCAGTCTAGACCAGACATAATTTCAGTCCACGTTTCTCTACTTGGAAGCCATCACGCGTCGATACTCAAACCTTGCTTAGCTGCTTTGGGAATTGTCACGAATCTAAATGTTCTAAGTATTCCTAGTTATATGATTTGCTAATTAAGTGTTTGTTTGGGGACTTCTGCTAAGGTTCTATTAGACAGCTTCATCCTTCAACCTCAATCAGCATACCTTCATATTCTAGGATCACAGGACCATGCAATAGCATTCCTAGACGCGATAGATCCTAATAATATATGTTTACAAGCAATATTATCGGTCCTTCTATTGGTATATTTGCTAAATAAGACATCACCTAATGCTGTGGCATGGATTCTATCCTATTTAATAAGAAAGCAAGTATATTACCATATCATATATTGACTTGTTAAAACATGCCAATATAACATCATCCTTAGTATGGTTTTTGTCTTAAATATTCAAGTTCTATGATACCGCTGGCCAAGTAAAGCTATATAGATTTATAGAAGTTATTCTAACGATATAACCTTAAATATATAAAGGATAACCTTTCATTATAATTAACTACATAATAAATATATATTAATTGCTTTTTCTTTTATAACTTAAACTAAATACAAATTCACTTATTATTGACGTTTTATTTTACCAATAACCGCTAAACCGCATAACTTTTTTTTCATTTCTTTAATTTTGGCGTTTTCGGCGTTTTCGGCGTTTTCATGGACTTCAATATTGTTATATTTCCTTTTATCCCTTCTTATGATATCCTGGCAGCAGAAGCTTTTAAGGTCATTTTCATAGCTGTAAATAATATAAAAATCAATTTAGTAAATAAAAAGAATGCACCCAGCTCCATTTTCTTAATTGGAATGTAAATATTAACCTTCGATATAGTTATAAGCAAATAAATATATTTACTATATAATATCAGCATAAGAGGTAGCTTAAAACAAGGCTCTTCAATATGTGCCGGTACCGCATAAAATTATTATCTGGCCTAGCAAGCTAGTCATATGGTAGTAAATGTATTTGACTGGTATGGAAAGCACAGCAACCGGAAAGCATAGGGGATAGGAGGTACCACAACTAACGGGACATAATTGGCAGCAACGGCGCCCCCCAGCACCGTGACTCCCTAAGAATCGCCTAAAGGTAGGTAGTCAATGTCTGGCGACCCCTCCGGTATCTCGTACCCAGAGTCTGATGGAAGGCACCTAGCGACGTATTCATTTTGGTATCATACCTAAAGCATGATACCTTAGGTATCCTCAAGTACCTAAAATTTACGGCCGGGGATAGGCAATCTAGGTTGGGATCAAACTTGTTCCATAATAACGTACAAAGCTCATTGGCCTGAATGCTATATAACAAACACGTAGCCCTACCAAAAGTAATCTGATGTTATCTTATTGGCCCTGATATGATTTAAAATATTCCATAGGTATCGATAGACTACGATAATGGTTTTAGTACATTAGAAGTTGTTAGGTGCTAAGGTTGTCATCGCTGCTGCTGCAGTTTTAACTGGATACAAGTGCAGTATCTTGATGTCGTCCGGTACCTTGATACGCGTGATAAAGCCGTTCCTGCCGCCTCTCGACGCGTTCCTCGCTCAAACCACCACCTTCTAGGCAATACTTAAGTTCGTCCCCTCCCCCCCAATCCTCCAAGAGACTTCTCTTGCAGGCAACATCTTCAACATGAAACATAACTTTCCTTACCTTACCACTAAATATTCTCGCCGACACCATGACCTAAATAAAAGCCAGGCAGATTACTCAACAACCATCATCAGACCACACGGATAAATATTCCTTACATCAAAGTACCCTATTGCCCTCAACTACCTCTACTACATCTACACCGCCATCCTTCTCACGGCATTCAACTGTCAACCGTCTACGAATTATATATTAGGGTTTATTACTACGTACAGTCATGGCTCCTAACCTAGTAAGTAAAAAGCCTGGTCTCTAATTATCTTTTGACCCGGCCCTACTACCATAAATCACGTCCCATCCTCTCCCTAAATACCATGTCATGAAGGACATGACAGACATCTCCCTCCTGTTACCTCCAGTCGCCCATTCTACTACACCGCCTCCTCGAGGCATATTATGCCCTTTTGATGTTACAATAACCCCTATAAAGCCGTTATTACGATGCGCTAGGCCTGGCATTGATATCCCCATCCTTATCTTGCTTACCAGCATGACCAAGAGCCATATTATGTGGTAGAGGAGGCTAGCTAATTGCGATGTCTTTATAGGACGCTCAAGGCAATGAGATTGACCATCCTAGTGCCCAAGGCGATATCATTGCTAACGGGCAATTTTCGTGTGGGATCAACAATTGTGGCGCTACGATGAAGAATGCCCACCACAACATAAGTTCCCATATATCTAAGAAACACCGTGCCAATTCGGCGTTTCTACAAGCAGATGCCATCAATGGGCGTTGCTGTGGCATTTGCGGTTTCAACGCCGTGAAATTCCATCTCCTGGTCCATCACGTCCGCACCAAGCATGGTTTTCGTGGTAGATCCAAAGTCCTCCAGGACCAGTATGCCACTACTCAGGTCGATGACGCTATCCGAATTCCGGCCAATCAATGTACCGCATAAATTACGGTAAGCAATTATCTGTCCAATTCTAGCTTTCTTAATATGATGACCTGATACCTAACTTAAACAGGCCAAGTAAAAAAATCCTCTAATACCTACGGAACTCGAATACACTCTTACAACAAATGCATTGCTAGCTATCTGGAGCGATATGGATTGGTTCTATTCTCGAAAGTTAGTTTGCTTGAGCTTGAAGACGATTAAGGCTACTTAGCACGTAATTTGGGTTTGATATTGACCAGCCTTTGGGTTCCCTCATATATCTACCTAGGTAGTCTACTACCCAAAGTAGAAAATACCAGCCCTATGAGAGAGAACCAACGAAGACCCTCCCCAGTTCCCCTCTTTCTGATGCCATGTCTTAAATGACCTGTAAATGATATATTATCGTAGGCAATTGGGTGTATAATTAGATTGTAAGTATGACTCGTATTAGGTACCTACCTACATACCTACCTAGGTAAGTAAATAACTGAATAAGTAAAAGTGAGGTAGCGTGCATCATGTGACTTAAGGGTGAATGTTCTTTTGTTATACTTCCGGCTGCGGGCCGGCCCGAAATGGGTCCAGACTGTCTAATCACGGCCCGGGAATTCTAATACCCGGTCCGGTATGGCGGAGAATTACTCATCAGAAATACCTAATTGGGAAATCGTCCAAAATTTGACTCCGTATTCTCCGAGAGAACAGGGGCCATTGGCTTAGTTTGTTTGCTAGGCATTAGTGATCGACTCCGCATGCTCCAGAGCTAAGATTGATTTGCCAGCAACAAGTTCCGGCGATGCAACTCCGCATTCTCCGCGAAAAAGGATATCGGGTGATTGATCATACAATACCGGGACAATTGTCCAGCTATCTAATCGTACTCTATTTGTGCCGTAGCCAACGGGTCGTTAATCCACACCTTAACTGGTTCTGGCCAGAACCATCGCAACGTCATTTAGCGTCCCCGATTTATCTCCTAAGGCGCGATTTTGCTCCAGAGAAGTTTTGTCGGGTAAACATCAACCAACATGTATCAAAATCAAGGTGAATTTTAATTCTGATTGGTGATGTTGACCGGCACTTTGTAATCCCTGTGTGAATTAGCTTACATTCTCGGAGATATTTCCATGAGATAGTATGAGTCCCCCTTTTGGTGACTCTTTACTCTCCCGAGATGGTTATGGAGGGGCTCACCACCACGGCGCTTAGTAACGTCAATATCATGGAGGGTGGAAAGGCGTACGTATGTTATTTCGCGATAGCTCAGAAACATATATAACCGAACCGGCACTCCAGCTCGATATCACAACTCCTCCTCATCACTCAGCATCATCATTCAATATCAGCAGTTCAATATCATACCCTCTAGACCTCGTTCTTCAACATTACTACCCAGCGTTACTATTTGGCTCTTTGATATATTTCACCATAGAAAGAAAACCCCTAGAACAATATAAGTATGTCTACTATTAACGGCACTAAGGTTAATGCCTTGAGCATCCCTAACAAGGCGGCCAAGGGTGTCCCATTCTTCACACCGGCCCAAGAGCCTCCTGCGGGGACCGCTCTGGATCCCCAGCCCGACGGAAGCGCCATCCCGAAGCTCTTCACTCCCCTCAAGATCCGCGGCCTCACCCTTCAGAACCGTATTATGCTTTCTCCGCTATGCCAGTACTCAGCTGAAAACGGGTTTCACACATTCTGGCACCTAACTCACCTTGGCGGTATCATTCAGCGCGGGGTAAGTCTCTTGGTCTTGGAAAAAGTAAGAATTAACACATTGCTAACCACTCCTTCAGCCGGGCTTGACCATGATCGAAGCCACCGCCGTTCAGGCCCGCGGACGTATTACTCCTAATGACTCCGGGCTCTGGCTCGACGATCACATGGAGGGCATCAAGCGCACGGTCGACTTCGCGCACTCCCAAGGCCAGCATATCGCCATACAGCTCGCACACGCCGGCCGCAAGGCTTCCGCCCTTGCGCCGTGGTTGCACAGGGGTGCTACGGCTGCTGCAGACGTGGGCGGTTGGCCCGATGACGTAGTTGCGCCGAGCGCCATCCCCTACGACGAGAACCATGTGGTGCCTAAGGCGCTAACACTAGACGAGATCGCGCAGCTAAAGCTCGACTTTGTAGCAGCTGCCAAGCGCGCTATCACGATCGGATTTGATGTGCTAGAGTTACACTGCGCCCACGGGTATCTCCTTCACCAGTTCCTGTCGCCTGTTACAAACCACCGCACGGATAATTACGGCGGTAGCTTCGAGAATTGTGCGCGTCTAATTCTTGAGCTGGCGGATGAGCTCCGTGCTATTATGCCTGCTGATATGCCCCTATTCGCACGTCTTAGTGCTACTGATTGGCTTGAGGGTGTTCAGGGTTACACTGGCGACAGCTGGAAATTGGAGGACTCGGTGCGTCTGTCTGTGCTGCTCGTCCAGCACGGTGTCGATGTTATCGACGTCTCTAGCGCCGGAAACCACCCCCTTCAGAAGATCGCCCGAGGCCCCGGTTACCAGGCGCCGTTTGCCAAGGCTATCAAGCGAGCTGTTGGCGACAACGCATACGTGGTTACTGTCGGTACTATCATGAGTGGACACCAAGCTAATGACCTACTTGTGGGCGGCAACGACGTCGATGACACTCCCGTAGATATCGCGGGTGTTGGACGCATGTTCCAGAAGAACCCCGGTCTTGTCTGGACTTGGGCTGAAGAAGTACGTGATTAATACTAGCAAGGCATTTGTTTTATTTTGGAATATGACTGCTAATACATGCTTACAACTTATAGCTCCACGTAGCAACCTATGTTGCAAACCAGATCGGATGGGGCTTCGGAGGCAGGGCAACCAAGCAGCGAAAGCCCGAGCCCACGAAGGAAGACTGCCACGGTCCTGTTCCGAGCAGTTAAATGGTTGATGACGAGGATGGAAGGATTAGATATTATGTCGCTAGTCTTTACCCTATGCATTCACATGCTCCAGCGCCTTTTCTCTCCTGCTCTTAGATTCGTTAGCTAGCTAGACATTATCGGCGTTTTATATATAGAGGAATCTTACTGTTATATATCTTCCATATCCACTGATTCTCAAACCGATAACCATTAATGCGCAATATGGATCCGGCATCCAACAACCTCAACGGTAGATTCTCATCTTACATACTAACGTTCCTCGCGCCCCAAATGACATACTCTTACATCAGCTGAGAGGTAGATGTAGGAGATAGAACCGGCTCAGCTCTTTCCAAGTAGCGCAGAGCCGACCTATGTGTTTTGATAGCTCTGGGTCATAGATAACTACCTGTTATACGAAGGCGGCCTCGGGTATACTTTTTTGCCACTACCTTCCAAGCCCCTATGACATGCCCCGGTAATATATCATTACTATCCGCTCCTTCCATCTCAATCCATACCCCAGTCTTCGAACGAGTATAGCGAAATATGCCGGTGTATTCTCAAGAGCCGGTCCATATATCCATCTTGACGAGCTTTGGCATTCTCAAGACGGCACGAACAGAGTAGAAAAGCAGGCCATCTAGCCGCCCTGTCTCTTTCGAAGGCCTGAGGAGGGTCCACGATGTCAACGTCAAACCCCGCAAGTTTTTCCATTCGAAGTTGACGGGCCTTTCTTTATACCTCGGGTAGAAGGTAAAAGAAATTCTCAGCATCGATGACAAACGACACGTCGAGCTCGGCACAGTTACGACTTATACGTAGTAGGGGTTGTGCAAGTCCGGGGTTCCTTAACTCTTGCGACAAGGCATGAAGGTCTTCGCTAAAGCCCTCAAATACCGATATTCTGTCTAGGGTTGGCGGCAAGAAGTTCAAAGCCCAGTTGAATATACATTGTTAGTACTTTTGAAACTCCATAGAGATGGAACGCCAAGGCTCATACTAGAAAGCCTTCGGTTTCGGGAAGCTCAGCAAAATTAGATCTAATCTAGGAATCGACCTGTAACTGGTGGGAATGGCAAGACCTGTTACAAAGTTCAGCTTTGGAAACGAGCCCTTCCAGTCCTTGCGTGTGAGCTCGGGTTCGAATCTAAGCAGCTTTCCGACTAGTCGTAGGCGAACATATATTTTCGGAGCGATACGATATCCCGCCTTCCACCCATGGACTAGGTATATCGTCGTGATATTAAATGATAGGAAGACTTAATTGTAAAGACATGATCACGAATTTTGAGAAGAGAACCGGTTCCGCTTTTATATTTCTTGATGAACTATCTCCCAAATCTTCAATGCGGACAAAGCTGAGCCAGACTTACTTAGATTGAACTTATCACGCATTAGTTCCAACCCTCGTCAAAGTGGCAGCTTTCAAAATGATAAAGAACAGTTCCAAGTCGATGAGGTAGCCATAGCCAATCACGATGGTACCTCACTTAGAAGCCCAGTTTGATTCCACGTCTTTTGCTGGTTCGGGTTGGTAGAGAGAGCATGTAATATTTGCTACGCACTTCGATATTTGCAATTAATCTCGTTCCATGTGCATCAACATTGGTAGGTGTGAGGATATTCATACGGGAAATGGAATGTCGACGCTTGGACTAGGATTACCTAGATATTGGGTACCTAGGTACCTAAAAGGGGTCAAGAGGCAACCGACTTTGAAATATGCACAAGCCACATCCGACACCCTAACTTTTGCAGCTTCAGCCACACTGCCACGCAAGACAACTAGGTTTCCAATACTCCATTTAAGCAAATCATTCTCCATTTATTTTGCTATGCTGTCATATTTGGCCGTGCTGCTGCCGTGTTATCCAGTTGCCAAGCTAGAACACAAAAATATCAAGGCCGGCCAATAACTCAATGTTACGACCGCGGATCCCTTACTATGTACAGGTATGAGAAACGACTGCATAAATATTTGAAATATGATTGGCTACCGGAGAGAGCTATGAGCTAAGAGGTACAGTATCCCTCATCGCCACTTTTGGTACAGATGAGCTCTCAGCTCTAAGCCACACAGCTCAACCTGAAGTTGAATTACATATGAGATTAATCAGATTCACTTGAGGATAAGGATAGAAAGGACATACATCGTCACTTATTCCATAACAGGTATATAAACCTACAAAAGTTGCCAAAACCACGCATATGCCACGACTCAGAACTCTTCTCCCTTACACCATTGCCGTGGCAGCATTATTTGCGGCCTTCATACTTAGATATCAGTACCCCTCCCTCCTCTCATCATCCCACCTCTCACCAGCTCTCCTCACCCTAGCCTATCGTCTTCTTCCAGACTTCCTCATTTCCCACCCACCCTCCTCCTCTCCTCCCACTGCAGAAGTGAACATGGCACACCAACTCCGCACCGTCGCTTACTTTGTCAACTGGGCCATCTACGGTCGTAAGCATCGGCCTCAAGACTTGCCCGTCGAGAAGTTAACGCACATTTTATACGCCTTCGCCAACGTGCGTCCAGAGTCCGGCGAGGTCTATCTGACTGATACCTGGGCCGACACAGACATCCATTGGGAAGGCGATAGTTGGAATGATGTCGGCACTAATCTATACGGCTGCCTCAAGCAGCTCAACCTTCTCAAGCGCAGAAACCGGCAACTCAAAGTCCTCCTTTCCGTCGGCGGCTGGACCTACAGCAGCAACTTCAAGCAGCCAGCATCTACGCCCCAGGGCCGCGCCAACTTCGCCAATTCCTGCGTCGAGCTAATCAAGAACCTGGGCTTCGACGGCATCGACGTGGACTGGGAGTACCCGCAATCACCGGCCGAAGCCGCCCACTTCGTCGCCTTGCTATACGCCGTGCGCGAGGCCATGGACGCGTATAGCCGCACCTTGCCCACGCCCCACCACTTCGAGCTGACAGTGGCCTGTCCAGCCGGTGCGCAGAACTTCATGAAGCTTGATATCCAGGGTATGGATCGGGTGCTCGACTTCTGGAACTTGATGGCGTATGACTACGCAGGATCGTGGGACTCGGTGGCGGGGCACCAGGCGAACCTATACCCGAGCCCATCGAACCCGCGCGCCACGCCATTCAGCACCGTTGCCGCTGTCGATTACTACTTATCGCGGGGCGTAGCGCCCAGCAAAATCGTTCTTGGGATGCCGCTATACGGGCGTGCATTCCAAGGCACAGACGGCCTAGGAAGCGGGTACAGTGGTGTCGGCGAGGGAACCTGGGAGAACGGTGTGCATGACTACAAGAAATTACCATTACCCGGTGCCACGGAGTATTTCGACCGCGAGGCCCGGGCCAGCTACTGCTACGAGCCCAACACACGGACCCTTGTCAGCTACGACACGGTGGACATGGCGCGGACAAAAGCATGGTGGATCCGCGAGGAGCGACGGCTAGGTGGCGCCATGTGGTGGGAGAGCAGTGCCGATAAGGAGGGAAGGGAGAGCTTGATCGGGAATGTGGTTGATGTGTTGGGTGGACCGGGGGCACTAGATCGTAGGCCGAATTTGATCGAGTATCCGTATAGCAAGTACGAGAACCTTAGGGCTGGGTTTCCTAATAATTAGGGTGAAGATGATGGAGTTGAAAGCGCGGGCAAAATGAAAGGGCCTAGGGGGTCTATAGACTATGAGCGGTTGCTCTAACGAGTTCAACATATACCTATCTATGGTAGTCGACGACTGGTAGTTCGCCAGATACGAATGACCTGCGTATGCGCAACGTGGTAGTAGTCGGGCCTATGAATAAAAGAATCAATCGTCTATCTCCAAAAGCCTTGCCTTTGCAAAGGGAAAAAATTATGCTGTTGTGGATGTGAAGATAGCGCATTAGCATTGAAAAGACTAGAACTTTATGATAGCTTCAGATTAGTATTATGAAAAACGGGGGTTAGGATTGAATTCAAGAGCAAGTAATTCTATTAAGGATCTTCCTTAATCCGTGGCTTGACTACCCGATCTCAAAGTAGACTGATAGTATAAGATTGCAGATTACATATTAGTTAATAGGTGCCTAGAACTAGGAGTATCAAGGTCATGCAAGAACAATTCACCATCAAGAAATGGTAGTGACTACTTGTGAATGAATTCGTATTCATAGAAACTGAGCTAAGTCATCCATGTCCTATCATGATTCCCGTAAGCTCGTTCTGATATTCCGAACTCCTAACCATGTATATCCGAAAGGGCCCGATAAGCATCTACTGCTTGTCGAAGACGTAGGTAAGGTGGCATCGGCCACAGTACTGTCGGTCCTGCATGGCAGCCATGAAGACACCAGCACCGCACTGTTTAAATAGCATTAGTATACTAACTCGTAATAATTATGGGCAGGGAGTAACTCACAGTGTCAGCAGGACACTCGCGGCGGAGACGCTCAATCTTTCCATCACCGTCGACCTTGTAGTACTTGAGCACAGCTAACTTGGTCTTCTTACGCTTGTGCTTGATCTTCTTGGGGGTAGTGTAGACCTTCTTCTTGCGCTTCTTGGCACCACCACGAAGGCGGAGCACAAGGTGGAGGGTGCTCTCCTTCTGAATGTTGTAGTCGGAGAGGGTTCGGCCATCCTCAAGCTGCTTGCCGGCGAAGATTAATCGTTGTTGGTCAGGAGGGATTCCCTCCTTGTCCTGAATCTTAGACTTGACATTGTCGATGGTGTCGCTAGACTCCACCTCAAGGGTGATAGTCTTGCCCGTGAGGGTCTTGACGAAAATCTGCATGATTGCCTGTTGGAGGAGATTAGGTGTTAGACATGAGCACCATTAAAACTAAAAATTGGGGATATTCGTGATGCGCGTGGAGATGCGACCAGATGCTCCGGCGACGCAATCCAACGCGTGGAAGCATGAATGATATCGTGAAGGGAGTCATAAGCTCATCGGCATTATATGAATTGAGGCTCATGGCACGGGAAGACATACCTAGACAATATCGCTATTGCCGTCCTAAGCAACCAGAGGAAAAGTTTTGGTTTTGGGGAGAAAAAAGATAGTAGGAGGGGGAATTGGAGCCGCGAAAAGCTATGGAAGTACAATTTGGTGGTCCCCGTAAAAAGAAGATTAGGTAATTGGGCTTCGACTACCAGTAAGATCACGTGCTAGGGTTTCTTGTGCTGCTTGCCCTGTCACACCTGTTTGCAGTAGTTGATTTTGCCCCTCCCTCTGCTAACTCCACTCTGATTGGCCTAATTCTTTCCTCTTTGCAGTGGAGCACCTTTAAACAAATTTGGACCTAGAAAGTTGCGCGCACTAATTTCAACACAGAAAACAACTCCTCCAATCCACCAGCCCAACTTTCTCTTTTCGACAACTTCCAACCAGAAAGTCCTGTACGTGCGAACCTCGTGTCCCCCCGCCTTGACTCTTTTCAATTACTGTTCTAACATTGCAGGATAATAGAGAACATCGTCATCATGGTCAAGAAGAGAAAGAACAACGGCCGCAACAAGAAGGGCCGCGGCCACGTCAAGCCCATCCGATGCAGCAACTGCTCGCGATGCACCCCTAAGGACAAGGCCATCAAGCGCTTCACCATCCGCAACATGGTCGAGTCCGCCGCCATCCGTACGTCTTTCCTTCTTTCTTTCCTCGGGTATTAATTACGAGCCAAACTAACTGACTTCGCTCGCAGGTGATATCTCGGACGCCTCCGTCTTCGCCGAGTACACGGTTCCCAAGATGTACCTCAAGCTGCAGTACTGTGTCTCTTGTGCTATCCACGGCAAGATTGTCCGGTACGTCGTCCTGTTTAGGAGACCGACTACGCGCTCATCTGCGGGCAGCGTATGCGCCTGAGACGAGCCTTGGTTGAACCTCGAACGAAACACCTTCTTATTATTCTCCCTCCGATCTCGAACTGTGCTCGCTAACAATCCATCTCTAGTGTCCGATCGCGTGTTGGCCGCCGAAACAGGGCCCCTCCCCCGCGCGTACGTTATAACAAGGATGGCAAGAAGGTGACTCCCACCCAGACTGCTAAGGTCGCCTAAATGCTTCTTTTCGGTGTCTAGGGGGGTGATAGGGTCTGGGACGATGAATCCGGTCATCGGAAATGGTTTCACTTATATGAAAAACGGTTTTCGGTATGATTACTATCTCAGATAATGACTCATGAATCAAGTCATATTGCCACGACGTAAATAACTACTTCTTATTGATCGTGGACAACGGTGGCTTTTTGCCCCATGTGACCTAGTTTTGCTATTATAAAGTACATTTTAAACCTGGAGGATTATCATATCAGTCAAAAGTTTTATGACTCGAGTGATTTAGTAAACTTGGTACGCAGGAACAGTAATTTGATATTGATCAAGTGGAGTTAAGAACGGACTAGAGACGGTATTCTTGGTACAACCTTGAGTACAGAAGACTTTCCCACCAAAATAGACTAAATCCCTATTATTACGAGATTAGGCGACTAGAGATTAAGAGCTCAAGTTTTGAAGCTATGTACTGAAAAAATGAGCAGGAACAGGATTGACCAGTTGGTATCATTGGGGCAATCGAACGGTGCATTGAAAGAAAGGACAAAAAATAATAATAATACACTTAACAAGCTTCATTGCATAGAATGAATGGTAGGGCAAAAAAATGGACGAGCAGGGAGTCGAACCCTGGACTTCTCGCATGCGAAGCGAGCACTCTACCACTGAGTTACACGCCCTTCAAAGGGGTTGGGTAAGCTTTTATTATTACTTCCACATTAGTGGTTAATCGACATGCTAATACAGCCTATGTAATGAACTAAACTATCAGAAAACTAACCAGTACAATTGATATGGGCTTGCATGATTCCATGTAACAAAGTTGTTTATAGCACGGATAGACGATCATTTAGGTATGTATGCCTGGCGTTCTAGATTAAATCTATGAGATAGTTTCAAGGTCTAAGGGTAACTGGTAGGTAACCTAGGTCACCTTACGCCGACCATGATATAACACAGCGGAACCAAGGAATCAATCAAAACGTATATTCATATTCTAGACAAGCTTCGTTCTAGCACGCATTTGGATATTTATGTCATTACGCACGCGCCCTCCATTCATCAAATCCGTGACAGACATTGCGTTGACCCCCAGCCTAAACATCGTAGCCTATTGCGCTCCGCGCTAAAAGCCTTCATTACACGAGCAGTAAATATCATACGTATTCTAACCGTAGTCATCCATCCCGTCATGAAGCCACAGTCTGACTGCCGTGCTGCTGTTGTTGCTGCTTCGCCATCGCACTACGGACAATAAAGTCCCGGTTCTCAATCGTTACGCTCTTGGTCATGTGGTTAACTTTATATACGCCGACTAGTCGCGCAGCGAGCTCGAACATGTTGTTGCGCAGCGAGATGACCACAAATTGTGCGTTCTTGGTCCTCTCCTTGATGTAGTTGGCCACGATGGACACCTGGTTATATCGCTGTTAGCAAACATTTCGCAAGACTTAATAAGAAGCTATAAATGTAGGGGGCACTTACATTCCTGAAATCCAGGGCGGCATCGATCTCATCCATGACGTATAGGGGTGTTGGCTTATAATGATGCAGCGCAAACACCAGCGCAAGACTAGATAATGTCTTTTCACCACCACTGAGGTTGCTAATGTTCTTCCAGCTCTTCTTCGGCGGCATGACGGAGAATAGGATGCCTTCACTGAAGGGGTCCAGGCTGTCGACGAGCTCCAGCTCAGCGTTGCCGCCCATTGTGATCATCTGGTACATCTCCTTAAGTCGGAGAGAGATGATGCTGAAGCCTTCCATGAAGCCTTCCAGCCTTAACCGACGCAGGTCGTCGCAACGCTTCTTGGCGGCGTCGCGCTGCTGAACGGCGCTTGCCAAATCGGAAGACCGAGCGGCATGCTCCTCGACTCTACGGCGGTACTCCGATAAGACGCTTACGTCCACGTTGACGTTCTGCGTTTTTTCTTCAAGTGCAGCAATCTCGGCCTTAAGAGTCTCCTTGTCCATATCTTGTAGCTCATCCTCCGTAAAGCGCGGAAGTTCCTCGAGTTGTTGTTCCGACTCTTCCTCTTGCTCGTCTTCCCCCTGTTGTTCTGGCTGGTCTTGCTGCTCTTCCTCGTCTTCCGCTGCTACTTCGCCTACCTTCCTGACCGGCTTATTCGCAGCTGTGGGTCCGCTCAAACCGCTGACGTTCTGGAGGACGAGTTTTCCTAGCTTCTCATCCCAGTAACGCAGACGCTTCTGATTTTCGACGAGTACTTTCTGGTTCTCCTCTAGCTTATTACGCATCTCGATCTCGACAGCGCGCGTTTCGTTAAGTTCAGATGTCTTCTCGTCCAATTCGGATTTTAATGTAGCTAATTCCTTTTTCTTTTCTGCTAGCTCTTCTTCCGCCTCTTCGACACGAGCGTTCAAAGATTCAGATTTGCTGCCTTGATTCTCAACCTCTTCTTCCAACTTCTCAAGGTCGCGTATCGCAGCTTCCAGCTCCTTGGTAGCCTTGGCGTGGTCTTTTTCAAGCTTCGTCTTCGACTTTTCCGCTTTGGCCTTCTTCACCTCAGCATTCGATGTTTCCTCGTTATGAGAGGCGATCTCTTCCTTGATGGCATCAACCTTTGTGCGCTGAGCACGAAGCTTCTCTCCACCGACTTCCATGATCTTGTCCTGAAGCTCTTTAATCTCTGCTTCCACGCCTTCGGTTTCGGCATGGAGTTTTGACACCTCCTTGTTTAACTTGGTGATATCTTTTTGCAGCACGGCGACTCTATTGTCGTCGGACTGCGATGGTTGCTGCTCTTTGCCTAGTTCCTTGATGCGTCGGTGAGAATCCACGAGGTTTTTTTCGGCGCTTTGAATCTCTAAGCCGATTTTTTGCATTTTGGTATCTAACTGAGGGATTTGATCTTTCAGATACCTCAAGCGCGACTCAAGCTCTCGCTGGTGATCCTGGACTTCTTGAAACTGCTGCTCAATAGCATCACGGTCGTTCTCAAGCTTGGCGACTTGCTCCTTAGACGTATCGGCCACGAGCTTACTCGACATCAATCCTCTCTTGGCGGTATTTCCGCCTCCAGACATAGTACCACTTGTTTCAATAAGTTCTCCACCAAGTGTGACTACCTTCCATTTCTTAGGACCATATGCAATTCGGTTTGCCTGAGCTAGGTCTTTAGCGACAAGAGTATCTTTCAGTGACTGGTAGAAAGCAGGACGGAATTTGTCTTCTTTAGCTTTAATCAGGTCAAACAAGCGTGGTGCATTCTCAGGTGTTTGAATAGGCTGCAAATCGCGTGAGCGCAGCTTATCCAAACATATAAAGTTACCGTGCCCAAGGTTAGTTTTGCGAAGATACTCAATGCATTGTTGACCAGCCTCCACCGTGTCGGTAACGAAGTAGTTGAGAGATGGGCAGGCCGTAGAGATAGCAATGTCATATGTCTCATCAATCGTACCCAAATTCCCAAGACGACCATAGAAGCTATCAATTCGTCCCGATTCCTTCATTCGCATTAGTGCGGTAAGCACGTTGCCTCGGGTTTGTGTCTGAGAGAGGCTGGATCGCGCTTCTTCTGCCTTTTGCCGAGCATTTGAAACCTTTGCTCGGGCTTTGGGCTCCATTTGGACCAGGCTTTCAAGGTCAACCACAACCTTTTTTGCTTCCTTCTCTAGCTTTACCTTTTCGGCTTGACACTCCTTAAGTTCTGCCAATTTAGCTTTCCGGCTTTCTTCGATGTTAGCAATCTTCGTCTGCATCTCTTCAAGCGCTACAGCGCCAGCATTAGCTTTCTCTTCAAGAATGGCCATTTCCGACTCGGCAACAGCAATGGCAGACTGCTTCTGGTTGATCTTCTCTTTCCAAGGCTCTAAGGATTTCTGTTTGGCCGCAATCTGGTCCGAGAATCCTTGCGTCTTGCCTTTTAAGCTATCGCGTATCGTTGCAAGTTCTGCCTCCTCTTCCTGCATACGCCCCTCAAGAGCGGCGATCTCTTCGACACGCGAAACAATCTCTTCGGTGCATTGCTCGGCGATTTCTTCGGCTTCTGCTGCGGACTTTTCCGCATTTGCAATCGTCTTCTCGAGTTTCTTCTGCTTATCGGTCAAGAACTTACGTTTCTCGTCGAATTTGACTCTCTCCTGCTCGAACTTGGAGACCTCCTTGACGAGGACCTGGACATTCTTTTCCTGAGCCTCAAACTCCTTAGAACCTATGGCATAGGCTTTTTGCAACTGTTTAATAACCTGCTCGCTACCTTGATGCTTCTCGAGTTCGGCGTCAAGCTGAGCCTGCATCTGACTGATTGCTTCTTCAGTCACGCTCACGTTGTTATTGCACTCGCTAATGTAAAGCTGATAGAGTGCGGACTGCTTCAGAGTCAAGTCGTTTTCGTCACGGATAAAGGCCAAAGCTTTATTCTTTTTATCCTCGAGACCGTTCTTCTCTTTTTCAACATGCTGAACGCGGCCGCTCTTCTCCATACAAACTTCATTAAGGGTTTCTACTTCCGCTGCTGCCTCTTCGATGGGCGTTTTATATTTAGAAGTACCAATGATATCTTCTAAGTATTCTAGTAGGCCGTCCTCGTGCTCATTGCCAGCCTTAGCCTTCATCTGAGCAATTGATTCAACCTCACCTTGCAGGATGAGAAAACGCTTATGGTCGAGATCGATTCCTCGGTCGCGTAGTAGAGTAGTCACTGTTGTGAAATTAGACTCCCCTCCGTTAATGTAGTATTTACTCGAGTTATTCTTGAATGCTTTTCTCGAGATGATAATTTGGGAATTAGGAATTACTTCCGTTTCGCCCCCGGGCTAAATGTCAAATAAGCATGGTATCCCTATGTAATATCACAGTATATTAGACTAACCAGGTCCATGACCTCCTGGAAATGAACGGCCACTTCGCAGTGATCCAGGTTTGGGTGGGCCGCCGAGTTGTGAATCAAAGCAGATATCTTGCCCTGTCGCATCTTACTTGCTCTAAATCCGAAGACGAAAAGAAGCGAGTCGATAACATTTGATTTGCCGGAACCGTTGGGTCCTACTACCGAAGAGAAAGAGGAATGGAACGGGCCAACCTCCTGTCTTCCAGCGTAACTCTTGAAGTTTGTTAAGATCAGGTATGTAATAACAATGCGGGCTCTGGGACCTGTATCTTCAACGACCGGCACTGCCATCTTACGCGACTTCAGAACAATATCCATAGGCCTCTCTAGGATAGTGTCCATGGCCCGAATAGGCTTAACCTGAGTGATGGTCTCATCTGGATCCTGCTGTTGCTCATTTACGCTCTGGGTGGTGATATCAGCTAGGGGCGTGCCGTGAAGCTCAGATGGCTCCTCGGACTGAGCAGGTGTCGGTATGTGAGGCTGACTATCGGGCGTGGCCTCGGGCGTAGGCTCCCTGACGGGTGTGAGCTCCTTGATAACTTTTCGCGGCGCAACACTCTTCCGTTTCCTTGGAGTGGCTTTATTGGGGGTTGGCTCTGGGCTAAGTATGGAGGTAGCAGTTTGGTCGGGATCGGGGACTTGGCTCTCCTCGACGGACGGCTCTAAGGCGACGCTGGCGGTGCTCCTCCTTGGACGGCCCCCGCGCGGCGTCGCAGGCACCGTAGACTTCCTTCTGCTCTGTGTTTGACGGCGCGAAGTCCTAGCGGTTGATGTCTCAGGGGCGAATTCCTCCTCGCTTTCTTCTTCTTTTATTCTTCTGGTAGTATTTGCGACCTCGTCCTCTTCGTCTTCCGATTCAATAATGGCTGTGCGCCGAGCCGCTGCGGCACGACGAGTCGGTCTGGTGGACATTATTGATGAAGTTATGTTATTCTAGGGGAAGAATTCGATTATATCTGGGTCACAAATAATTGGGGTGGGATAGGGTTGTCGGTCGTTGCCGGTATTGTTGTCGCCGTAGCACATATGATTGCTTAATTGATAATTGATAGCGGGCAGAATAAATTAGGTGGCCGTGTCTCGGGTAGAAAGTATGTAAACAAAAACAACTTGCAGGTTTATCCCCCACAAACCCCACCACTATCGCTAGAGGTACCTACATAATGTCCACTAGGTACAATCAGCTGAATTGAATTTATGTATTACTAAGCCGATATCAATCAGTAGCGCGTTGTTACACTAGCGTTCTCTCAACAGCTAAACAGCTATCCAAACGCGGTTGTTTCCCGCCATCTTAACCGATAAATTGCCGGCGCATCTGCATTTTACAGTCTTCCAAGGTTCCTAGACTTATAGCTCAAGTTATTATGATATCGAATAATCACGTGTACAAGAAGATTCTAGTTATTCTAAGATACTTGCCTGTTCTTTGAGAATTTCCAATTATCAAAAATGCTTGATCCCTCCAAATTCGACCGCATTTTCGGTTCTCTAGATCCCTTTCCTTATGACCGCAATGTTAACCAACACCTTGAAGCTTCTCGACGAAGTCTTGAGGGTTTCCTGTTTATTGATCGAGTAATGAAAGCTCTCGACTTATCAAAAGGTGCATATACATCTTACCTAGCATCTCATATTCTGGTTAGTTGCTAATATAGTTTCTACGCATAGCTACTAGCCACTACCCTCCCAAGAATAGCGACGCTCTTCGACAATTATACAGTCAGATATGCGAGACCAAGAACGCCACCATTCACCACAAGCTCTCAGTAGTATTTTATCTACTCCTCGACGTTGACGATCGTAATGGATCTGACCGTGCTGAAACCCACGCTCAGCGCACCAGCATGCCTAAAAATTACAGAATCTTCATGAAGGGACTATGGCACATGGACGCCCTACAATTTGATCTCGCGTTACAGTATCTTACACATCCGTCGCTCCAGCCGGATTTCGTCGACGATATCATCACTGTCCTTGTCCGCAACGCCAAGCACGGCGACTATAGTCTACCTCTCGCCTATTATCATACCGTTCAGCCTATTATTCAATCGTCTTCGGCCTTGGAACTACTATTCAGTGCTCTTGCGCGATCGAGCGTCATTGATGCCTTCCAGTTTTCACGGTCACATGCTGAGTCTATGCGTCGGCAACTTTTCCAGCGCCTTGTCTTATCCGTTTTGAAGTCTACTCATGACGACGAGTCAGCCGAAAGGGCGCTCGATTTAACTAGCTTACCATTTGACGCCCAAGAAGAACAGTGGTTCAAGGAAAGCTTAGAAAGCGGCGAAGGAAAGCGGCTGGCTGTGGCGAGGGATACGCTTCTCATGCGCCGGATTGCTGCTGGTTACGCTGGACTCGGAGGCGAAGCAGGTACTTGGGCTGTTGTTCTAGAGGGTGTCAAGGCTGGAAGTGGTGGGCGTGCCCAGGCATGACCGAGTTAAAATAGTTGGATTCTAACAATGACTTCGTGGACGTCGATCACATAGCGCTGGCGTTGGGCTTCTTGCTGCTCTGTTTTATGGTATCAAAGAATATTATTATAAATTTCAATATCTTTCACATAACTTGCGTGTGATTCCCCTTGGTAGAGAGAACGGAGAGTGGGACTAGACAACAAGCCTTTATGAACGTACTCAATAACATCTCACATACTTAAATTGTGTAGAATCGAAACTACCGACATTCGAGATAGAGATATTGTAATGATAAATTAGAGATACAAGAAAAACTACCTAACGTAATATTATCTACATTGTAGTAGTAGCTGATTGTAAGCTGCCAAATGTTATCCATCGACGGTAGTATCTTAACATGAGAGAATATCGGCTATGTTATACGAATTAATAAAAATAATGTAGTGTTCTAGCAACGGGAGAGTCGTCCGTCCGCTAGAATGAGATCATAGCCAGATTTGTTGCGCCTAATTAGGCTCCGGTTCTAACTCCTATTCAACGTATTATGAGCCCCTGAAAATGAGGCCCAACTATGTAGTAACTAAGTAGAGGCCCTAAATAAGCTAGAAACGGAACCAGAATATGGGCAAACCTTTGAGCTAGAACTACATAGTAGGGAGCGCGAAGCACAGGGTCAAGTTAGCTATCTTGTCACAATCTGCGAAAGGAAACACGAAGTCGCTCGCTAATGGTCACCGCTTATTTCCTCGAGTGCGAAGGAGACACGGCGGAGTAAACCTACGAAGATATATCCAATTAGATGAGGCTCTTATGGGATATGGTGGGCTTTGTGAACAAATCAGATTAGTTAGATTTTAAGCCTACTCCACCGTGTCTCCCTCGCACTTGAGGAGATACCTACGATATTCGTACCTCAGCTTCAACGGGATTTTCCGGTTTCACAACACTGCCGGCTGAATTATAGGCCAGACCTACAATCCGTCGTAAGGAATTCCTATATCATTTTGGCGGTTGAAATCTGACCAATGGCTTATGTCCTTTACGCAATTTGATGGCTTACACGACTAGGTAATACTGACAGCCGCTCTCTATCAGAGTTACATCCTACAACCCATTGGACTCCAAATCAGTCTCGGCAGACATAACAACTTTTCAGCTTGTTTGAACTATCATAAGGAGATGCATTTGGCAACGATAGAATAACCCCCCCACCCCCTCCATTCATTATTTCCTCTTGAGTAGATACCTAGATATCGTTCACCGGTTAAAAAGTAAGTCTTACAAGACACGGGATACACAACATTTCAGCTTCCCTTTACTGCATTTTATTGCCCGATGTGATTGCACACAAATAGGATACTTGCATACCATTAGCTATCATTACATCATCTCATGTAAATCCCTAACTATATTGCCTTCGATAAGATATAGTAACTTCCTATATAGGGGTAAATTATACGAAACAATAGACTGGCAAGATTGGATGTGGCATGCACAACCATTAAGCCCACACCTGCGATCATGCCTGAGCTCGTCAAAACCTGGGCTTTTGTAAAAGATGGCCAAGACGAGAAATACAAGTTCCGACCCGTCTTCGTGGAGTAAAAGCACTATTTAAGTCTCATAGGTTCGCTCAACTTTTAAGAGATTAAAGCCTACGTCAAGCCCTCTACGAACCAATTCGTTCTTCAATCATCAAATACACCAATATCTTATGCTCCTTAAAGCCGTCTAGCAAGATCTTATTGCACCCACTTCAAAATGGCTGAGTTCGACTACAACCTAATCCAACAAATTTACTGCCTCTCTATGGTCACCGGCGTCGTCTCGGACAAGGAGAACACGGAAACAAACCTCCAAGCCGCACTAAAGAAAACTCTTGACGATACTCTTCCACGTTTGACAGGCGCTTGGTCTATTTCATGGGGGCCAAGAGTCTTCAAAGAGAAGCCTGATGAGTCGAAAGGTGGGCCGGACAATGTCTGGTTTGCTGCAATTGATCACGCCCAGAAGGTCTGCGCTGTTGCCATTGCAGGCACGGCGGCAAATTCAATTTCAGACTTATGGCAAGATTTCAACGTTGGTGCAGTCGTGGACTTTGGGGCCTGGGTTGAATCGTGGTCTTCTCAAGGAATTCCTAAACCCGAAGAGGATCACTCCGAGCAGAAAGATCCTTCTCGATCCTATTGTGCAAAGGGAACCTGCGATGGCACATGGAATCTGTTGAACAATCCTAGTACAGCAGTCAATAGCGGTCTGCGTATCGATGAGTACCTGCAACAGCTTGACCCAGATTACACCGTTGTTTTCACAGGACACAGTCTGGGAGGAGCTCTAGCTCCGACTTCTGCATTGGGATTGGCCCGGTCTAAGATTTGTTGCAAAAATACGATCAAGGTTCTGCCGTCCGCCGGAGTTTCTCCCGGAAACAACATCTTTGCCAAGGAATATTCCGAAGTCTTTACCAAGGACCCTCCATCGGGCAAAGGTTACAAGGTCTACAACATAGATTTCTATAACATCTACGACATCGTTCCTCAGGCTTGGTCTACCAATCCCGATCACGACAGGAATCTCGACAATATCCTCAACAATATTCTCCATTGTAGCGATGAATTTAAGCCTAAAGTAGAAGTATTAGTATCCGTGGCTCTGTCTCTAGCCACTCAATCACGCATACCATATACTCCCCTCCCGGGACAGAGCTTCGTTGGTCATCCACCACCTGAAGACCCTATCGACAACTGGGACCAAGTGAAAGCACATTTCAGCCAGCATCACGTTCTCACTTATTGGGATGAGCTAGGCATTACTGAGTTCATGCATATATTTGATAACAAATTCTCTAAGCGAATTGGCACTCCAGGGGTTTCTGGTAATTAAAGCCCCGTAGCCTGACTACATAATTAAGTCAAGACCAAATCTACGAGATGTACTCTCAATCCAGTAGCTACTCCTAATGGATCACCAACTTGGTGATGATATTCGGATGGGACCATGAAGAAAGAAGGGTGTCATTCTTTATTTTCATAGTCTGGTAAAGGCTATGTGTCTCTCTTCTTAGGTAGTCGCCGAATTTATCTATAGATACCTGTAAACTTATATATTTACCTATACCTCAGCATTTATACACACAGTGTCTGGCCTTATTTGAGCCCTAGTGTTGAAATTAGACGCATGTTATGAGGTGTACATTCATTGTATTCGATTGTTATCTAGGTAGTTAAGTGTATAAATGGGTGTGTATAGTATATAATAGTCATGGGTGTGGGGCGTATATCCTGATATCCAACCCCTTAAATTACCAGCCACATATATTTTAGCACCTAAAATACCGTCTTATATCTCTTTAAGTGCGAGTAAGGCACAAGTATATACTCCATTAATATTTACAAATCAAAACTTTTAAAAAGCTTAAAATATATTATATTAAGTTTAATGCAATGGTTTTAACCAATTAAATTTAATTAAACAATATATTTATATTTTACTCGCATTTAAATATTAAAACATTAACTTTCGTTTAAAATGTAAAACACATTTTTTATTTTTAAAATTCTTTATTTATTAAATTTATATTTTTACACGATAATTATATTTAAGTTTTTACGGTCACGTTAAATAAATCCTTTTTATAACTTATAACCATTAATTTATTTACTTTTATTCCTTTTATAATAAAGATATAAAAACGTATTAATGCATTTTTAACATTATTTTACTTTTTGTTAAAATGAATGGTTAAAAAATTACTTCCGGGTATAATACATGGTATTTTAACATAAAATATATACATAAAAAAACCCTTTTTCATTACTTATATAATTAATAAATTAAATTAATATATAATATATAACTTATATACCGTATAATTTACCACTTTTATAACTTAATATTATTTACTTTTAATTAATGTTAAGATTAATATATTAATATATTTAAAAAGAAAACTATTAATTAAAAAAAAATGAAAAAAACTTATTTTTTATATAAATAGAAATATTTAAGTATATTTTAATGTTAAACCTTAATTTATAAAAATTAAACCTTAGTTTTTATAATTATCATTTGACCATTATTTATTTTATTTTCTTTTTATAATAAATAATTATAAATTATTTATTTTTTCTTCACTTATCTTTTTAATTTAATAATAATTTTATTCCTTTTTATAAACATTATTATAGTTTTATCAAAAGATCTTTTTATTATAACATTAATAAAATTACAATTATCATAAATCTATTACATATTATTAATTATTTCTTATTTATACTACCCATTTATACTAAATATTAATATAATAAATATAAATTTATATAAAAAATTAAAAAAGTTTAAAGAAATATTATACATTTTAAAATAATATTAATAATTTAATAAATAATATAATTAATATTAAAACTTTAAACTATATTATAAATTTTATTTATTAATACGTTTTAAATTACATATTTATATTTAATAAATAATTAATATATTATATTTTTAATAACTTAAAATTTATTATTTTAATTAATAAATTTTTTATCATTTAATATAATAAAATACTTTATTTATAAATTTATATCCACATTATTAATAAATAATTTATTTATAAAAATATATTAATTAAATTTTACAAATTAAATTTAATATAATTTAAGCCACAATTTTTATTATCCATTTATTATTGAATTTAAACGTTTAAGATTTTAACTTTTTTAAATTTAAACTTTATATATTACGCTACCGTTAAATAGTTAAGTATTATTTCTAATTAATATATAAAAGAAATATATACACCATATATTTACTACTTTATATATTGTTAAATTATAATCAAATTTTTTAAATTTAACGACTTTAATTTTTTAATTTATCCCTTTTATATTATAATAATACCATACCTTTTTTTATAAATTATAAAATATAAACTATTAAAATTTTCTATAATTTTTAATTTAAAAACTTTTTGAAATTATACTTTAATTGTTACTTTTTTTAAAACTTTATTCTTTTTTATTAAAAATTTTAAAATACTAACGTTTAAAATATCGTTAATTTAAAATCTTATTATACTAAAAAATTACCTTTTTTTTATAATTAATAAATATAAATTAAAAATTAAAGTTTTTATTTTAAATTTGTATTAATAATATTTTAAATAAATTTTAAACTAATACGTCTTTAACTTTGCTAATTTATATAAAAATGTTATTATATATAATATTATTTTTTAAAAATATTTACTTTTTAATTTTATTAATAATTAAATTAAAATTATATATTATATAGAAGTTTTTAATTATATATATATTATTATAATATTTTAAATTATAATTTTTATTCTTTATTTTTAAAATATTAATATTAATATCATAATAAATTATTAACTTATTTATTAAATTATAAAGGTATATATTATAATAAATTTTTTTCAAGATTTTTATATTTTTATATAATTAATTAAAATGTGTTATAAAAGATTAATATATTTTTTCCTTTTATTTTTTAAACCGTATATAATTAAAATATTATTACTTTTTTATAATATATATTATTAAATATAATAAATAATAATATATTATTTATAAATAATATATTTAATTTAATTAAATTTAAAATTTAAAATAATTTTTTAAAATTAATAATTTTATTTTTTATTTATAATTTTAAAATTAAGATGTATTTATTCTTTTTTTTTAATTAAAATATATTATATTTAAATTTAAATTAATATAACGTAAACCACGGATTAAAGGCTTACACGAGTTAAAGGCCTATAATTTTGGACCTTTTATATTTAATTAAATATTATTTAATTATAACGTATTTAATATAATTAAAATTTAATTAATTTTCTTTATTAATATTTTTTAATTTAACTTGATACGTTTGCGTATTATGATTTATATTTCCGCAAATGCCATAACGTTAGGGAGTTTATTAAGGCCTTTATAAGGTATTACCTTTAGCGATAATATTATTAGTTATAACGCTATTATCTTTTTTCTTAACTTAAATAGTATTTCTTTTAGCTTAAATAAAAGGTTTTTTATGTTATAATTGTTTATTTTTAATTTTCTGGCGTTTAAAAAACACATAATTTATTTTTCGAAAATTTATGGTTTTTTTTTAATAAAGCTATTTTATATAATAATTTATATATAATTTTATTTAATTTGTTTATAGTTTTAAGAATTTTAGTTGGCAAATTAAATTAGTGGTTAAAAATTTTATTTTTTAAAAAAATAAATTATAAAATAGTTTTTATAATATTATATAATATTTTAGATATTTAAAAGAAGTTAAAGAAATTAGGGTTTAGAAACAATATATAGGTAATTTAAACAATATTAAGGTTTAAAATAATCTTATTGCTATTTAAAGGAATTAATTTTATTATTTTAAAGTTAACCTGTATATTATTTTTTATAAAAGTAACTTAAAATATAATATAAAATAAGGGAAAAAAGTCTTTTTTTTAATATATATAAAGTTTTAGTAAATTAAATCTTTAATAATTAATTTATATATACGTTTTAAAATTAAAAATACGGTTATATTTAAAGGTTAAAATTTATGGAATAAATAAGTAGGTATATAAAAGGTTATAATGTTATATTTACGGTAATATTTTCGAAATTTTATTAAAATATGGTTTTTATAACCGTTAAAAATAAAGAGGCGTTTAAGGCCTTTTATACGCAATTTTATATATTTTTTAAAATGTATAAACTATTTTAAACCAATTTTATTTATTATTTAATTATTATTTAATAATTTAATAATTTAATTAGGTAAAAATATATTATTATAATATTATAATATTAAATGTAATTTATTTGTTATTATAAAAAATAGTGGTACGGTTTAACTTTAGGAATTAATTATTTAAATGGTTATAAATTATTTGTAATTTTTAAGTTAGGCTTAATAAAATTTAAAACGTTATTTTAAATTTATTATAATTATTTTTATAATTATTATATTTATTATAAATCTGATTTTGTTAAAATTATATATATTTTTAAATAGGATATTATATTTTATTATTATATTAGTTATAAATTTAAACCAAACTTTATAAATAATAAGATTTTTGTAAAAAACTTTTTGGTAATTAATTTAATAATTTAAACGCGTTTTAAGTTATAATTATCGTTATATAAAAGTTATTATTTAATTAATTTTAATGCGTTTTTTATTACGTTTATATAATAATATATTAGCTATTTTTTCAATATAAATAATTTGGGGCGGGAATGTTTAAATATTTAATTTAAATATATATTTAATAATAATATTCTTTTTATATTAAATTAATTTTTACTATATTTTTATAATATTAACGTATAATTATTAATAGGCTCGCGGTGGTGTTTTTAATGATAAAAGCTTCAATTAGAAAGAATCTTTAAGATAGGTAGTTTATCTCAAAGATTTTTATAGCTAGCGGCTTAACGCCAATTACGTAAGCTAAGCTAAGCTATCTTACAATTATTGGCTGTTGATTTGATTGTGTAATGTTATAAAAGCAATATTATATACGCGCGTAACGCGTTTAATATTAAGTTTTTTATCGCGTTATATAACATTAAACACTAGGTTTATTTTAATCTCTTTTAATTAATAAAATATTTTGTTTTAATTAAATAATGTATAATTTAAAATAAAAAATAATATTTTATATTGATATAAGCCTTTAACTTGTGTAGGTTTTTAACCTATTGTTTACATTATATTATACTTAAATTTTTATTTAAAATAATTATATATTTTAAAAAATTAAAATTACAATTTAATAATTTAATTTTTAAATTATATAATAATATTAAACTTTCCTTAAATTAAATATATAATTTAATATATAAATTTTAAAAAATAAAAATCTTTTAATATATTTAAAGTAATAGTTACGTTTTTATTTATAATTATAATAATTTTATATAATTCTTTCTACCTATTTCTTTCCTGATAAACTAATATATTATTTCTTAACAATAATAATATAAAGAATATCTTTATTATATTTAATTTATTATAAATATTTAACAGGTTATAAATAACTTTTTACATTTTAATTTTCTTCATTTTAATTATTACCTTTTATATTATTAAAATCTTTTATATTTATAATAAAATAAAGAAAAAGTTTATATCAATTTTTAAATATATTTTAAGGATTAATAATATAAAAATAAATTTATTTAAATTTATAATATTATTAATAGTTTTAATTACCATTTAAAATTATAATATTTTAAATATTTAAATTTTTTCTAATATAATTTTATATATTTATTATATTAAATTGTAATCTTCTTTAATTTTATTAATTAATTAATATATTTTTATAAAGATATATTTATACGTAATTTTAATAAATTATATTTTATTCCTAAGTTTAAAACTACTAAAATTAATTTTTATATTATAAATAATAACATTTAAAGAACCTAGGTATATATTAATTTAATATTATTTAAATATTTTTTATATTTTTATTATAGAAATAACTTTTATAAATTAAATAATTTAAATTTTTATTATAATGTTAACCATATAAAATATTGATTTATTGTTAAAATATGTAATATTAATAATTATTTTATAATTAAAATTTATATTTAAATCTTTAAAATTAAATTTCAAATATTAAAATTTTTTATTTTTTATTTAATAATAATAATAAAATTTATTAACTTTTTTAATATTTTAACCTTAATATTATATTTAAATTTATTAAATAAATTATATAATTTATTAATAAATAAATAATTAAAATAAATATAAATTTACTATAATTTAACAGTTATAAAATAAATTATATTATTTAAATAAAATTAAGAGTATTTCTATTTACATTTAATTATAATTATAATCCCATTTTAATAAATTAATTAATTAATAATAATATTTAAATAAATATTTAGTTAATTTATATTTTTAAAATATATTAAAAATAAAATATTTAATTTTATTATATAAGAATTAATAAATTTAAATAAAATATTAACCGTTATTATTTTTAATAATTTAATTATAAAATTATTACCAAATTTAATATTGATTTTTTTAATTTAACTATTATTTATTTTTATATTTTATTTAAAAAAGTTTTAAATAAACATTTAAAATTACCTTTTTTTTATAATAAATATTTTTTCTACGTTAATATTTAAGATAAATTTTTAAAAGATATTTTTTATATATTAATTTAAAATAAATATAATATTACTTTTTATTTTATTAAAATAAAATTATTTAAAAATAATTCGGTATAAAAATGTTTAATTTATTAAATATACCGCTATTAAATATTATATAACTTTAAATTTACCATTATTAATTATAAATTTATTATCCTCTTTTTTACATTTTGAATTTTCTTTATTAACTCTTTTATAATTTATTCAAAAAATATATATATATTCTTTTATTTTATTTCTTTTTTACTTTTTATTTTATTTTTGTATTTCTTTATTTTTTCTTAAAATATTTTATAAATTAATAACCTTCTTTTTTACATATTTAATAATAACGTTTCCAATTTTATATAAATTATATAATTCTTTTTCGTTTTTTATAAATATTAATAAATATAATTAATTTATTAATTAAATCTTTAAATTAATTTAATAAAATATATAAAATATATTATAATTAAGAAATTATATAATATATATAATATATTATAATAATAAATTATTATTTTTCTTTAAAATTTCTTTTAAAAAGTTATTAATATAATAATAATTTAATAAATATAATTTAAAATACCTTTAAATTAAAATTATCTTTATTCTTTTTTTTAATTTTAATATTACAAAAAATAATAACCGTTTAATTATAATAATATTATATTTTATTTTATTTTTCATTAAAATATTATTTTATAATTAAATATATATTCATAAAAATTTAATATAAAAATATATTATAAAAAAAATAAATTATTGCCTTTTTTGTAAAGATAGTGAAGAATACGGTATAAAATCGCATTTATTAAATATTTATTATATAATATATATTTAAAAAAAAAAACCGAAACTTATTTTTAAAATATTATATATTTTATTTATATAATTATGTTTATTATTTTAAACCTTGTTAAAATAGTTTATAATAGTTAAAGGGTATATTTTATTAAAGAATTTGTATTAAAAGTATATTATAATAAGTTTAATCTTATTAATTATTAATAAATAAAAAAATTTACCTCGATAAACTATTTATTAGTAAAAATAAGGAAACTATTTAAAAAGAAAAATTGTAATTTTTTATAAATTAGTTTTTATTATTTAACTTAACGTTTAAAGGAATTATTAAAGTTATATATAAATTATTTAATGGTAGTTTAAAAGGTTTAAATATATTTTCTAAAATAAGAAAAATAAACTACTTTTATATATTATTATATTTTTAATTATAATTAAAAATATATTTTTATTATCTTTAATATAATAAGATATAAAAAGGGATATTATATAAGAAAAAAAACTCAAAAGGTTAAGCAATATTTATAAAACTGGGAAAGGAAGGAAAAAACTATGTAATACTTAAATATTACTTTAATTTTTTTATAAAATTTAAATTAATTAAAAGTAATACTATTTCTAGATTACCATAACAGCCCTTCCAGGTAAATTACCCTACAGAACAGGTATAAATAACTAACAACTAAAATTATTAATAAAACGATATGGCCCTATTCGGATCCACAACCGTCTTAAAAATCTTCCTATTTTTGTAAAAAAAAAATCTTACAATCTTTTAAAAAGTAAATAATAATAATAATAAAATATAATCAATTTTATTACAATTTCTTTAATTAATTAAACCTAAATTGTCGCAAATTTTCTTTATTGTTGGATAGCTTTAAAATATATAGCTTTAAAATATATAGTTTTAAAATACGCGTAAATTGCATTCCAAATCTTCTTAATAAATATCAAAGGTTAGAAATAGGCGCAATATTTGTTAACGTATAAATTAAAGCACGAATATGACAATACCTGGTTAGATTAAGCTACCATAGGCCTTCCCGAACGTTTTAAAAACGTTTATAACTAATTATATTGTTGTAGCAAAGCTATCTACGCTTTCTTGTATTAAATTACGTTTATTAAAATAGCTATAACGGCTATAATAACCTTATTTTATTATATTAAGAAAAAATAGCGTATAAAGTTATTTTAATTAAAATAAGTTAATTTAAATAATAAAAAAAAAACGGCGAAAATTATTAATGGCTTAATTGCCTTACCAATTAAATTTTAAGGCTTATTTATACGTTAAGAATTAAAAAAATTCAAATTTATTAAAAGATATTATTAAATATTTTTATTTATAAATTATTTTTTATTACTTAATAATATTTTGCCTTAATTACGTTATTTCTTTATAAAATTTATATTAAAAAATTCGCCTATTTAAACTAATCAATTTAATATAAATATCTTTTAATAAAAACGTTATTATTAATAATAAAATTAAATATAAATATTATTATTTATAAATTACTTACCACTATTTATAAATTAATATAATTTTACTTATAAATTAATACCTTTTATCCGTAAATTACTTTTTTAATTATATTATAAAATATAGTTACATTCTTTTAAATTTAATATTAATTAATTAATTAAATTATAAATAATCAAATAATATTAAAAAATTTATAAATATTTATTATTATTATAAAAAAATATTAACGTTTTATAAAAATATTAAAATAAATTAAAAAAATATCGATTTATAATAATTTTTATGGCCAAATATATATAACTATTTTATAGAATAATCTACATTATAAGCCCGGCAAGGTAATCTAAAAATAGCATCACTCTTAATTAATATAAATAATTTAAGATTTTTTAAAAAGGTTATATTATATAAAGAATAAGATATAAGTTTTAAATTAAAGGTTTAATGGTTAAATGATAATTATAAAAGTTAAAGCTTAACTTTTATAAACTAAAGCTTAACGTTAAAATATACTTAAGTATTCTTATTTATATAAAAAATAAATCTTTCTTGTTTTGTTTTAATTAATAACTTCTTCTTCAAATATATTAATATATTAGTATTAATATTAATCATTTTATTTATTATTATTATATTTATTTTATTATTTTCATTTTATATATATATTTATTAATATTAATTAATATTATTAAATATTAATAATATAAATTAATGAAGTTAAAAGAATTATTATTATAATAATTTAAAAAGTCTTAATACAATAATATATATAATAATTAATATTTAATCTTTTATAAATTACTTTTTTAAATTTATAATAAATTATCCTTTCCCATTATTATTTAATCCCTTTAAATTTCTACCGTTTTATAAAGATTTAAATATATTTTCTTTAATATTATCATCTCCTATAATAATTATATATATTACAATATCTTAACAATTTCTTGCCGAAAATTTAATTTAAATATACACTTATAACTTAAATAATAACCCTACCGGCTTGAAAAATAAAAATAAATCATGTATATTATTAAAATATTTCCTTAATTAAACTATAACCTTTATTTAATAATTTAATTTTATAATAATAAAATGAAAAACTATTAACCTTAAAATAATTATGATATAATAAAAAGCTATTTAAATATTCCTTACTATTTCAAATTTTAAAAATATAAATCTAACATATTTTAACACTTATTTATTCGAAGAAATATTAAATAAATTTTAAAAACGGTTTAAAGATTTTATATTATAAAATTTTAAAAAATTATTAAAAAAGATACAATTAATATTATAAATTACATTAATATAATAGAATATATATATAATCAAATATAATTATTAACTATATAAAACAATTTACCAATTTAACGTTAATAAATAAATTGTTAATATAAAAATTTAAAAAATTAATAGAAATTTAAAAAAATAATTAAATATATTAATATAAAAGATATTAATTTATAAAACC